>OY735228.1:12383547-12558547 GCA_963457665.1 Thysanoteuthis rhombus | reverse complement strand
AATGCTATCACTGAAGTATCAGTCATATTTGTCGTAGGGTTGTTTAGCAAATGAAAAAAACATAATTATTTTGTAAGTGGGAAAATGTATGTTTTAATACTTATGAGCATTTTCTTAATTAGGGGTCCCTGTACGACATATGCTACAGGCCCTGCACTTGCTCAATCCGACTCACATCATGCCATGACAAAATGCATACATGGCTATTGTAATTAGACATTAAATGACAGACACTGCAGACAGCTAGTTCATGGCAGCCATTGAAATCAGATCGAGTGGAGTAAATTGGGTTATATGAAAATATGTCAAGAATATGACCTCGCTAGATTTTTTCTACATCGTTTTTCTCTTCTTTTTTTTATTAGCTGCAAATAACTTTTCGTTTCCTTCGTTGAAGAGTATTACAGCTATTTATGACAAACAAAGAATTCTCTACAGCCCAAAAGAATTTAGTAGTGCTAACGACACCATAAGAAAGAGTACCTGACATAACCAGACTCATCCCCGGTCACAACTTGAAAGAGAAATTATAAGTCATTTCGAATTAGTTTCCTCAAATTGTGTCGAGCAATTAAGCGATTGTTTTGTTTTTTTGTTTGTTTGTTTGTTTAATCTTCTGTGAGCCAACGAGGAACTTATCTTGCAGAAACACGTTTCGTTTTCAAATCTCCAGTTGGCATGAACTCTAAAACAACCCAATCACTGCAGATACATCATTGATGGCCCGACAACAATATTCATTGATTGCATGGCGAACTTTTCCGAGATTTTCGGCTGGCTAAAAGTCGGCCAGATTGTGGTCGGCCTTCAATTGACATTTCGCCAAATTTGAAACACGGATACCACTATTAAACTTCTATTTTTCCCACAGTTTCTTCCTTAAAAGCCTCGCAAAGCATCACAACAGATTGAACACCAGTTTACCACCAAAAGAAAACAAAACTTCATGTGAAATCTATCTTTTTTAATCACACATTGCAAAAATCACCAAACGTGCTTGCAAACATCAGTAAAAGAAGCGACAGTTATTAAATCAGATAGCATAGGACCTTGTTCACGTGGCAGACTGGCTCAGAATAGTGTCGACTCGTGGCACCTGGCGACACAATGTCAAGTCCTCGTACCACACTCGAATCCCTTTTTTTTTTTTTTTTAGGGAGTATCCTCTTGTATACTACAGATGTTGCATCATTTTATAGTCCTTCATCAAACGATTACTAATTCGGCTATAAATGATATTCAAACCTTGGTTCTCCCATTTCAATATTATAACGAAAATCGTCGAGTGAACTAAGTAGCACAAAATCACGTACTTCCAAGCAGATGCAACATTTGCCGAAAGGAAATTCTCAATTTGAATGACGTGGACATACTGACAGACAAGATAAACTGAAGATATATCTATTTCAAACAAAAAAAACCATCGAGATAACGCATACCTCTGCCAGTTCCGTTTTCACTAAAACCATGAAAATCAGTTCATGAAAAGTTGCGATTCTGTGGATTTGACAATGTTCGGATTAAGATGTGTTACAGAGGAGTTAACTGTATGAGTTTTGATTTCTTCACATTTCGAACTGTAGTCCTAATACATGAAAACTGTCTTTCAATGAAAGCATTCCTGCCTCTGCCCCAAAATGTAATCATTTGTTCTTCAACTCATGACACAGTCTCCAACAAAATTTCATTGAAATTCATGGAAAACCTTCGGAGATACAAACAGTATGTACAACAGACAGACATGGGTGAATGCATATAGGGAGTGCAAAATGTATCCGATACGTTTCAAAATGTCTATTTCAAGATCTTTCATCATCATCATCATCATCATCATCATCAATCTTTTATCGTCTGTCGTTGACATAGACCTTCCCCAGGATTCGCCACATTTCTCTGTCCTGGGCGTCGTGGAGCCAGTACTTTCTGAATTTGTCTAGCTCGTCTCTCCATCTTGTATTCTGCCGACTCTTTTGCGCATGTGATCTTTGGGGATCCATGTTGTGAGTCGTGATGTCCATCGGTTGTCTGTCATTCTTGCAACATGGCCTGCCCATTGCCATTTGAGTTTTTTAATAGTTTCTATGATGTCGCAGACGCCTGTTTTCTTCCTTATATACTGTGCTGTCTTGTGATCTCTCCATGTGAGGTTGAGCATGATTCTCTCATGCACACGTTGGATACTTCTCAGTTTACACATCTGTCTCTTGGTTAGGTTCCATGTTTCAGCTTCATAAGTGACTACCAGGAGAATGCATTGGTTGTATACTCTTCTTTTTAGGATTATTGGGATCATTTTGTTTTTGAAGGCTGAGCTTGTTCTGTCAAAGGCTTACCATCCTAGAATGATTCTTCATTTGATTTCTTCTTCTTTTGTTGGTTTCGTGGAGTTTCCTTGTCCTAGGTAGATATAGTGGTCAACCTTGCCGAGTTTTGCGTCTTCTATCTTGACAGTTATGTTCTCATTCTCAACATGATTGTTGCACATGATTTTCGTTTTACTGAAGTTCATGTGTAGGCCGACTTTTTCGCTTTCTTCGTTTAGTTTATCTAGAATAAGTTGGAGGTCGTGAAGGTTCTCTGCAAAAAAGACATGATGTCAGCAAATCTGAGGTTGAGCATGATTCTCTCATGCACACGTTGCATACTTCTCAGTTTGCACATCTGTTTCTTGGTTAGGTTCCATGTTTCAGCTTCATAAGTGACTACCAGGAGAATGCATTGGTTGTATACTCTTCTTTTTAGGATTATTGGGATCGTCTTGTTTTTGAAGGCTGAGCTTGTTCTATCAAAGGCTTACCATCTGACGTGTGTAGGGTCTACTCCTTGAAGAGTAATGGCCTTGGTGACCATGGGAATTTCCACCGAATCAAATGCCTTTTTGAAGTCTATAAATGCTACAGCAAGTGGCATTTTGTATTCTGCTGCTCTCTCTTTCAGCTGATTTATTGAACGGAGATTGTCCATGGTCGAGTAACTCCTCTTAAATCTAGCTTATTCTTTTTTAGACACAAGTTGAATAGTATAGCTTGTTTTTTCACTGGCGATCTTACCGGCTTTTTTGAGTAGATTCATCTGGTCCAGGGTCTTTTCCTTTTTTTTTTTTTTTCATTTGTTTGATGGCTTGTTCTACCTCCCATGGTGTAAATTCTGTGAAGTCCTCGAACTGATTGTCCACATCCTGAAGAACATTGCGTATCCTGGTCGTTGTTTTGTTGCCCATGTCTTGAAGACTAGAGTTCCTGATAAAATTCTCGGGCATGTTCGACAATTCTGTCTCTGTCTGTTGTTATGTCTCTGTTTTCTTCGAGTATGCTAGTTATTTGTTTCTGTCCTATACTGGGAGCTTTGATACAGCTTCAAAATTGACAGAATTTGTACCACTGATCAAAAAATACTAATATAAAATAAGTATTGAAACAAGATTGAATATTGGAAAGTTATCAGCTCAAATTCTGTCAATTTTGCATAGAGTATATAAATATGTTGAAATAAACTTCTTGAACTGTTTAGGATATTTTTGCATTCATTGTATAGCTGTCCCAACTCTGTTAGTAGAGTTGAATGATTACAAATACGAAACAACGTCTATGGAAAGAAATGGCATTCAGTCTCTCCTGTTCCCAAAAGGTATCTATTCATGTATTATAAAGCGACATTCTGGGTTGTCTGTAATTGTAAAAGAACATAAAATGCACTATCATTGAATGCATCTATTCTTAGAGTACTTTTCTTCAATTGTCCTTGAGGATAAAAGACAGAATTAATGACGTTTTTTTTTCAATTCACAGCTGACGATGAAAATAATAAAACGATTTTTTTTAAATATTCTAATTTTGTAGCTCTCTTCCAACGTACAAAATGAATTACATTATTAAAATTAATTAGGGTTCAGTTCTTGAGAAGCAATCTAAACTTAACTTCGAGGTGAAAAGATATAACAGCGAATGCATTGAATTTTGCCTTTTCTGTCTTTTGAAAATGCAGAAGAAATTTTTATGGGCTCGTATAACGAGCTGGGTTAATTCAGTGCCGTGTGCAAAACCGGTTTCGGCGCTAATGAAATAATATCTAAATAACAAAGAAGATTGTTGATTTTTATATGGGCTTTTGAATTTTTTATTCGATACTTCTGGGAAAGAATTGTTTATTTACACAACAGTCGATCTTTCATTGTTACATATAACCAGTTGGTGATCCTCCAAGTCAGCAGTTTTCAACTAATGTACAGTGGCACATTTTTATACAGCAGGATATTCGAAGGTGTACCGTAGAGTTGTTAAAGGGGTTGATCCTCCCTCGAACAAGGGCCGTGAGACAGGATTCCCAGTATGGATACAAAAATAACATTTGAATACGTTTTGACATTACTAGTTCTCCAATGTGTAGTAATGACAAATATGTATAAAACTTTCAAAATCTCCAATCAAAAATATACTACTGGCAATAAAATCACTAGATTATTAGTTTGTTTAACTTACGAACACATTATCATTCATTTTCTTTTAAATTAGCGAATTTATCTTCAAATACGGATGGTGTGCCTCGACTATTTTAGTGCCTGAGATGGAAAAGGTTGACAATCATTTCTCCAAGTGGAACTTCTTCACTCTGCCCTTCATTTCCCTCACTCACTTCATTCTTTTCTCTAGTTCAAGTTTGATGATTCAAAGGAATGGTTATTTAGTTGATATTTCGTCGAATAGATTTTCGGAAAAAATAAATGAATCAGTGACAGCCCTATTATTCATTTATATTTCATTTTAGAAAACAAAATAATACTTGCAATATTCCAGATTTTTTTTTTAATATTTGTAATATTCCAGAAATTTTTTTAAAGTATTTGCATATATTCCAGAAATTAAGAAAAAAATATCTGTAATATTCCTGAAAATAGAAAAAGATATCAGTTATATTCCAAAATTTTTCAAAAAATATTTGCAATAATCCAGATATTAGAAAAAATATTTGCAATATTCCAAAAACTTAAAAATGTTGGTGATATTCCAGAAATTGAAAAAAAAATATTTGTAATATCCCAGAAATTAAAAAAGAATATCTGTAATATTCCAGATATTGAAAATGATAGTATTTGTAATATATTTCAGATATTAAAACAAAGTATGCAAGAGTACTAAAATATAATCCAAATACTCACCAGTGCACCAAATTAGACCATTTTTATAGACTCAGATGAAAGCCCCTCAGTTGAACTATTTTTTATTCCCTTCCCTTCTGGACCACTGAACGAGAACTATGTTTTTTTGTTTTTTTTACAGAATTGTATATAATGCCGCGAAAAATCCTCTTTTCCTTTTTTTTTATTTGAAACATGATGTTTACTCTTTTTTACACTACAATTGTGCTTAATTTGATTTAGTTTTCTTCCTGGGGAAGAATTTGAAGTCATTCCACCTATTCCGTTTTCCGAGTCGGTAACTGCTACGCAACTCAAGGAGACATACTCAAATATATATTTATATCCTTTGTTTCACAATAATATCTTTAGATATATCATCTTCTTGATGCAGGTATAGACAGATGTTAACCTAAAGTTTTGACTGAGCCAACCATTCACGCAAATCATAGATATGTTATTTTTTTCTTAATACACGACTGTTGTTGATGAAATTTAGATCAGGACAAAAGAAGCCAACAAAAAACCTTCACCTTTTTATTGAGTAGACAGTTTGCTGGTTCATTCTGAGGAGTGTTAGATATTAACTCAACGGTCAAATGTTCAGAATGAGTACATAGCCTGAACAATTATTTTATCGGATGTTCGATTCACTGCTAACATCATAAGCTCAACCAAGTTTTAGTGCTCAGTCTGGAAAACATCGTACAATCATTTTGCTTGTCACAGGATACGACCGTTACACACTGATCGGTCGAAAGAGTGACCAATAAGAAGAAAGAGAATCTTTGAAGGCGGAAATTTGAATTAAGGAGACGACAAACGTCAAGACTGTTTAACAAGCTAGAGTATTTTTCCCTCAACTGTTAGGTAGTTTGATAAAGGGATGGAAAGAGAAAAGAGGAAAAGAGAGTTAGTTTTTTTCGAAAGATAGGAAGGGAGAGTGTAGAAAGAGAAGTTAAGTAGTTTGATAAGAGAGTAGGAAAAGAGAGGGGGTAAAGTTAGATAGTTTACTGAAGGGATGGGGAGAGAGAGGTAGAGAAAGGAAATTTATTTTGATAAATGGATGGGAAGAGTGTGCAGATAAGAAGAAAGTTATTAAGAGGGTAGGAAGAGTGAAGAGGAAAGAAAGTTAGGTAGTTTAATGAGAGGGTAGAAAGAGAGAGGAGGCTAAATAGTTTGATGAGATGGTATGAAGGGAGAGGACATAAAAGAAAGGTTGTTGAATAAGTGGATAGGAAGGGAGAGGCGGGTAAGGAAGATTAAGTGGTTTACCGAGGGGGTAGGAAATTCTGGCATATAAAACGTCCTTTCAGCCTACTACAGTAAAATTATCACAACTATACTTCTCTAAGCACGCCTGCGCGTGGGTGAGAGAGGGAGAGAGATGTATGTAAGTGCGTTCGTGTGTGTGAGAGAGAGAGTATACGTATGAGTGTGCTAGAGAGAGAGAGAAAGAGCGATTGTGTGTATGAGAGAGAGAAAGTGTGTGTGTGTGTGTTTGAATGTTAAAGAGAGAGAATGAGTGTGAGGAATAGAAGAAGTGGTGTGTATCATAGTCCTAGAGAGAGAGAAGCAGAAGCGAGGGAAGTTATGACTGAGCTAGAGATTGGAGGCAGTGGCGTTGGCCTTACACATGCTCCATAACAATATAACATACCATCGAAAAACAAGGTGTCATCTTACCATTTCTAAAGAGATAGGAATCTTGCATCCGGTCGCTTCAGTCAGGGCAATGCAAATTTCAATACCAAAAAAAGCAAATTTTAATACAAAATGTCTGCCAAACATTATTTCTTTTGTAAACCATTATTTAGCACAGCCTTGTTATTCATAATATTTACTCATGAAATTACTTATATATATATATATATATATATATATATATATATATATATGTGTGTGTGTGTGTGTGTGTGTGTGTGTAGGGTAACATATAAGAACTTATGTATTTGTTACACTGACACATACATATACGTCAATATGTCTCAAATGCAAATCCATACAAGTGTGAGTGTGCGTGCGTGTGTGTTTCCCACAGATAAGTATTCATCATGAACAGTATTGAATATCTATGTACACATAAATAATCTATGGTATGTATGTACGTGCGTTTGAATAACATGTGTTGATAAACAGAATACATGATGAATATAGATTTTATTCATGAACGGATCAGCTGGAAAATTCGTTCTGTGTTTGTCGTTCGCTGGCATTAGGAAAGTTTAGTTTTGACTAACTTCGTTTAAAACAAACGCTTTTGGTTGTATTGTGATAGCAGTCTTATTAGCGCACATAGTTAGAAATGATATCTCAAAATTGGCGTATTTTTGTTTACTAATTCTAACACTGAAGAGGGAAGAAAATGAGTAACATTTTGAATGTATTGATTTTTTGTTTAATTTTATTAAAGGAAAAAAGAATTGAACGGGACAAACGTGGTTCGGGAAGTTTTCTAATGCTCTTCGATCGTGTACAGTAATTGAGGTTGCTTGTTATCAAAGGAAAACCTGACTTGAGAATAATTAACGTCGTAGGACACGGGAGTAGTTAATATACTCATAATAGCCAAATCGGGCGTTGAAGATCACTTGCCTCAGATAAGTTATGTGAGTCGGTTTGATGTGTGACTTCCACATAAGTTAAGCGAAAAAAATCACTGGACTTGATTTCTACGATTGATTCGCGAATTAATCAGAACGTAAATGTTCTGTTCTGTTATGGGGGACGGAAAATACATTTTTTCAATAACGTGGAACGCAAAAAATCATGGGGCAAGCGGAATGAAGTACTACTAATCGTACCAGATGCCTAGTATACTAGACAACCCGGTGACCTTTCTAACGCATTTGCAAATGATTAAACAAGGGAGACTACCGTACAATTAGCATTTAATTATTATTTACCTAATGAATCAGTCATCAAAGGTGCATGTTTGGAATGGGTCGGACTTTATGGTGTAGTAGCTTGCCACAATTGTCTCATAAAATAATTTCAAATGAATTACTTATGTGTAACCATTATTGGTAACGATACATTAGCAGTAAGTAACGATCGATGCAAAATGTATTCGAAAGAGCGAAATCCAAGGGAGATAATTTATAGAAACTATGTTATAGCAGTGACGCTCAGCGAGGCAGAGCATTCTTGTGCTTCCGTTTAATGGCCGGCATGAATTTGGTGTTTTAAAGATATATTCATTTTCATTAGATTTCTCGAGAACCGCTCATACAAACATCTTAAAACTCTACACTGCCTCGTCTGCTGACTTATATATCCGACGAATGTCAACTTCGTACAAGGGCCTATTGTTGAGTAATCATGGTGCACACATGCAGAGATTTATTTTAAAAGAATACGTGCATATAAACACATACACATGCAAATATATTCTTTTCTATAGATATCTAGTCTTCCAGCCAATCTTAAATTGTAAAGAATGACAGACTTAAAGGCATTCACTATTTGAAGAACGGACAAGCACCTTTTATTGTTTTTGTCACCGTTTTGAGTTTTATTCACACCAATATCAGTCATGCGTTTAAATATGGATTTGTTTTTTTCTAAACGTTCACTTTTGTCAAACTCCTACGATGGGGTTGACTATATTTTCCGGTTGTAATAACAATGACCAAATTTAGAACCTTTCAAAGCTACTAAGGAGGCAAAAATTCGTTGCACAACCTTATTTTAACCCCACCGGAAGATTTATAAATAAAATCAAAATAGTTGCGTTTTTCTATCTTTGAATGTGGCACCTGGCCCTAATCGCTCATAGAAAAAACTTGAAATTTCACACACACACACAATAAGAGAAACCTTTTTTTCCAAAGTCGGCCGAGTGACTAAAATAGTTGCCTTTTTTTCCATGTGTGTACGTGTTACTAGTACAGATCTAACCATTCAAAGTAGAAACTTAATATTTGACAAGTTTACTGATAGCAGTGGATTGACAATCTGAGTAGTTGCAACAAAAAGCAACTAAAATTAAAATGAAAGAAATACTTGTCAAAAACTGATAATCGTTGACAATGCTTTATCTAATAAGAATTCAAGATGATATCACTACTGATAATAATGCAAGTATTTTCTGGGGCTGTTTCCATCAAATAGAATTTTGCTTGTTACTAAAATACTCAGTTAAGAAATTATAAAACTGAACAATATAGTGATTGTGTGACATTTTACAACTAGAATTCTTATACTTAGAACTTTTGAAGACAAAAATATATCTTCAATTGCTTTGTGTATATGTTACAGTGGAGTTGTGAAACTTGTGATTCTGTAAAATCCAATGGTATTTTATGAAATGACTGAATATTCCAGCAATTCCGCGAAATCCCTAGTTTTTTAATGTGTGAGTAATGGTTGAAAAGCTTGTGATGTTGACCATTAGTACTGTAATGACTTGCCCAATAATGTGGCCTTGAGTCAAACTAAGCAAAATTTAGTAAATATTAGGGTATTTTCTACTTCAGCATTTACAGTGCATATACAGCCTAGTTCCACAAAAGGCCACTGTAGTGGAATACCCACTGAGGCTTGAACTCGGAACAGTAATAATGGTCAGCAAATGTTGATTGTGAATCTAGGGATTTCATGGAATTATTGAAATATTCAGGGATTTCACAGAATCCCTGGGGGTTTTAACGAAATCACTAGTTTCATTGTCTTTCTGTAATATATTCAACATTCAAAATAGAGATATCTTCGTTGATAGCTGTAATAATCAAGATTTTTTTTAAATGCTGTTACGTCATTTGACTATAATTTGATTAAATCTCTCTCTCTCTCTCTCTCTCTCTCTCTCTCTCTCTCTCTCTCTCTCTCTCTCTCTCTCTCTCTCTCAAAAATTTTGAATCTATAAAAACCCATGCTCGTGAACGCTGGTGACATAATAGTATATTCGGAGCGGTTATCCATTTCAAGATGAATTTTTATAGTAAATCGAGCATCCCTTCATTTCGAGAACCGCTGATCCAAACGACTTCAAAGTTATCACTGCAGTGGCAAGTGTGCTGACTTATATATCTGGTGCATCTCAACTCCGTACAATGGCCAGTTCTCGAGTTATCTCGATGAACACACACACACACACACACACACACACATGGAAATTTCTCGTATAATTGTAAGGATGTTTCTTTGTGTACAGATGTTTTAAAAAGGTATTTGGGGGATTATTGTCCCTGCAAAAGCTGATGGATTCATGCGTTTCCAAAGGGCATTAAGATTAAATAAACAGAAACTATCCTAACCAGAGTTGAAACTTGGCCCACCCAGTCCATTCTTCGAGCCGTTGTCCGCTCGGCTACCCAGCAACTATGAGGAGACATATCTATCCCCAAATACATTGAGTCGCACCTCGTTGATGACAAATGAGCAGAAGGAGTGACTGTCACTATCGCCTAGCACAACCCGGATTGTTCAAGGGAAACAGAAATCACAAATTATTCGAGTTTAAGGTGAAACAGGAACACAATCCCCTATCCTTGACATTCCGTTCATCTTGTTTTTTCCGATTTTGTTTCGTCTTTGAAGTTTGTAGCTAGAAGAGTGATTCTTATCCTACCCCCGGCCCCCAGCCCCCGCAGGGATCAATTGCTCTTGATTGGGCCCTGCATCTGATGGCAGTGCTGGCTTTAGGGACCTGCAACATCAGCAGTTGCCCAACGTACAAAGTGCTAGGAGCCCCTGTTATGTTTCTGAGACAATAGGACTATCGAAATAATCATGGGAAAATGAATAACTCAATCAGAATAAAATCAGTAAAAGAAATGGGAAAATTCCCTGATGTGAAGTCAGATTTTTCAGGAATATCTGACAGATACTCTCTCTTACATACATCAAATGATGGTCTAAAAGTCTCTGCCAGAACTGTTTTTTTTTATTGTGATAAACTTTTTATTCCTGTGTACTTATTGTTCTCACCATCAAACATAAATGAACGAACGTGATACGGTACTTCAACGATGCCGAAATTCAGCTTGCCTGGGACACCAAGAACCCTAGGTCCGGTCCTGCCAAAAGGGGCTTCGCTGTAGGGTAATCTACATCAGTCTTGCCAAATACATTCAACAAAACAGAGCAATTCTCTGAATTTTTGAGATGAGGTATTATTATTATTTCTATTATTATTCGGACTATCCTCATCTTGGTTGTTTTTCATACAACGTTTCGGCCGTTGTACTCTACGACCTTCATCAGGTATGTGTGGGGGAAGTAACGAATCGAACCCTTTATTTAACCGACGGGGGTATATTGACTGCACTCCCCTTTTAGCAGTAGTAATATTTTGGAATTATTATTGTCTCACACTTGGATTGAACCTAGAACCATTAGATTACTTGCAGTAATTCTGTCCGATTCTGTAACCACTACACTATGTGTCCATGTGGATACAATAATGTGAGACAATAATAATTCGGAAATACTAATGCTAAGAGGGGAGTGCAGTCAATATACCCCCATCGTGTTAAATAAAGGGTTCGGTTCGTTACTTCCCCACACCTACCAAATGATACCTGATGAAGGCCGTAGAGTACAACGGCCGAAACGTTGTATGAAAAACAAACAAGATGAGGATAGTCCGAATATTAATAGAAATAACACATAGCAACATACATCCAACACACCATTTCAAGTTTTACATAGAACAGCCACGATTTTAGTTTGTTTTTTTGTCTTTTTTCTAAATTCTTAAAAAGTAAGCGGTGTTTGTTTATTCTGTTTTCAATGTTTAGGTGTATCCACGCATCACAACAAGACGCTGTTCGTTTGTCCATTATCTTAAGCAGAAGAGAAAAATGAAACGGAGAGGTATGATGTCATCAAAAGATGTGACAGCATTAAAAGAACATCTACTCCAACCAATTTTTTAACAGCTGCACGATGTCATTTTATTTATGATTGTCCGAGGTCTGCATTTTTGTACTTTAAAAAAAGCCAGAAAAGGCACCAAAAAAAGAAGCAAAAATAGCTATTTACGATTTTTACTGAAAATGATACTCGCTGAATATTTTCACATCCTAATATTTTACAAGTATGATAATCAATCGACTCAGAGAAATACTTGCTCTTTTACCCCCTCCTGCTACTACCACTGATGGAGAACTTATGTTTCTTTTGTTTTCACAGTACTTTAATTAAATAATGTGTTAATTAATTATAGAACAGCGTAAAAATGTTTTCGCTCAAATTTTTAGGCGTACATCTTGATTGCTTTCTATCCTACCACGAAGATATAAGGTCTATGATGAACTTCATGTATATTTTTAAGATTCTGCTCCAAAGGCCGGCCACGAATACAGTAATTAAACAACTGCTTTTTTTATCAATTTCCTTGTTAGTCACTTACAACCACAAGTGTCTTCGTCGTAGTTGCATTGGTGTTATCTGAGTATGTCATCAGTCATAGCGAACACAATTTGTTTATTGTAGTCATTTTGAATAAGCTCTGAGTAGTTCTTATGCTTATCTTAATAAAGATAAACGGTGCTAAATTTCATTCCAAGAAAAGTTCTATATGTTTATATAGTGGCACAAAATGTCGTGATAACTTCATCATCATCATCATTATCAGTCTTTAATTGTCCGTCGTTGGACATATATTTTCCCCGGGATCAGCCAGATCTCTCTATCATGGGTATTGCGGGGCCGATACTTTCTGAACTTGTCAAGTTCGTCTCTCATTCAAGTAATCTACCGGCCTCGGTTTCACATGTGAACTCTGGGGATCTATGTTGTGAGTTGTGATGTCCATTGTTTGTCTGCCATTCGTGCAACATGACCAGCCGATTGCCATTTGAGTTTTCCAATTAATTCAATGGTGTCTCGGACGCCTGTTTTCTCCTGATGTATTGTGCTGTCATCAGATTGCTCCATGTGAGGTTGAGCATCTATTTATTTCCACTCACATCAGAACAAAATGCGCCACAAGGACAAGGCTTTACGTGGGGAAAAAGGAGCAACCCATAAAAAATAGCTCCAGCCGACGAAACTTTAGTTGCCCAGCAACCGTGGTTGCTTAAACAATCGCAGTCACGAAATTATCAGGACAATCCCGACCTGTCCCTTTAAGTGCAATAAGACAGTGCTGCCCTAGGCCAACGGATCCCCTGCAGCTGGGTCGAGTGAGAGGAGGAGAGCCCAAAGACGAGTCCAAAAGCTCCCAATACGCGTGGCAATGTGCAGCCTCTGTATAACCTCATTGGCTGATGCATTACACTGGCATACTCGGTCTTTGATGCTCACCACAATCTCCATCTCATTCGACAGGCAATTGTTAGTACCGGTGCCTCAGGCTCTGCTGGGGAACAGATACTACACTTGGAGCCGAAAAGGCCAGAAAAAATGGGGGACTGAGCACGATTCTCTCATGTTCACATTGCATGGTTCTCAGAGCATCGGTCTCTTGGTTAGGTTCCATGTTCCAGCTCAATAGATGACTATCGGGGGGATACATTGGTTGTATACCCTTCTTTTTAGGACTAATGGGAGTTTCTTGTTTTTGAAGGTTGAACTTGCTTTTCCGAAGACCTGCAATCCTGGAATGATTTTTCACTTGATTTCTCCTTGTTTTGGGATTTGATGGTTATTTGTTGTCCTAGGTAAATGTAGTGGTCTACTTCCTCCAGTTTTGCGTCTTCGATTTTGATAGTTGTATTCTTATTTCTGACGTGAATGTTGCACATGACCTTCATTTTGCTGAAGTTCATTTGTAGGCTGACTTTCTTGCTTTCTTTATTCAATTCATCTAGCATTAGTTTGAGGTCGTGGAGGTTATTTGCAAAAAAGACGATGTCATCGACAAATCTGCTCAGATATTCGCCGTCTCTTCGGATCCCTTTATTTTCCCAGGCTAAGTTTTGAATGATCATCTCGGGGCAGGGTGTAAACAGTTGGGAAGAAAAGTCGTCTGAGTCAGATAACATCACCATTGACTTCAAAAAAGTTGGTAAGATCATTTCTAGGAAACTAGTTATTCTTTTCAACTTATGCTTAAAACGAAGTGAAATCCCAGAAGATTGAAACACTGCAACCATAATGCTGCTACATAAAAAAAAACCTGAAAGACCTTAACAACTGCAAACCAATAAATTTACTCAACTGCATCTACACTTTTCACAAAAAATCATCACCAAAACGCTGGATGAAAACCAACCAACGCGCTGGCTTTATAAGGAGCTACTTAGCCATAGACCGTCTATATTCGAAAAATTAACTAAAAGAGAAAGTAGCAGAATGCAATATGCCACCTGCTATGGTATTTATCGACTTCAAGAAGGCCTCCGACTCGGTGGAAATTCCCTACGTCATTGAGGTTATCATTTTACAAGGTGTATACACCGTATACGCTAAAGTATTGTAACATATATACAGTCACGGTAGCTTCTCTATCAGGCTGCATGAAGACTCGGAGCCCTTTCAGCTCTAAAAAGGGGTACGGCAAGAAGATACCAGCTCACCCTAACTCTTTGTGTGATAATTTACATATGAATAAAAGAAGTGTATAAAGCTTCATCCTTCGTTATTTTTGGAAAATATCAGTCCGATGTTCTTTTCCGTTGTCTTGGTTACTTATTTTTCGAGCAGTTAGTCGAAAGTAACTATCGAAAATTTAAAGATTCTATCTTTCCGAAAAAAAAAAATATGAACTATCTTAGCTTCGGTTTTTTTCTTCTACACGCCCGCATTATATTCCAAAACACGAACACGGACATTGGTTCTGCCTCGTTCCTTAATCCCTGCCTTGCCCCTATGGCATATTTACACGCCATGGGATTCATACGCTCGACTCCTAACCGGAACTGACTTACGAAAAGTCAAATCTTTCGTCTCAAGGTTTTCAGCTTAATTTTTTTTTTAATCGTTGCATTGAAATACCCAATCAGGGAGGAGCTCACCTGTGTTCAGTCCTGATCTACAACGATGCTAACATTCGTTTTTCTTTCTTTTGTTTGTCTTTTCTCTCTCTCTCTCTCTCTCTATATATATATATATATATATATATACATATATATATATAACCCTTACTGCTAACACCTTTTAAGGGTGTTTTTCCTTCTCTTCTGAGCAGCATGGACCTACACTGCTACATAAAGTATACGTGCATATATTTTGGTAAGAAAATATTTGTCATAAACAAAATATGCTTGCCTCTAACGAAATTAAATTTATTAACAGCAGCTATTACCTACCCAAATCAGCAAATATACCCACACAGCAAAGCCCTACCAGCAACAGCTATATTTGTGTCTGTGTGTCCGCATTACCACTTCCCATCAGTACCCGCTTCCCATTTTTGTTTGAAATTGAGAGTCTATTCATAACTTTCTTTCGACTATTCTTTAAACCTTTTTCAAGATCAGCGATCTTCATTTAGGACCAAAAACTGTAATTATAGACATTGAAATTCAATTTTTTTAAATGTTTCATAATCGCTCATATACGTTAAGACTACCTAACGTACCAAGCAATACGTTACATGAACTTGTTCTCTGTGAAGAATGTATTATTCAGTTGTTAAATCCAACCAGAATCTAGATGTTTCTTACTTTTAGATGTTCTTAAGTGGAAAACGCCAGTGATGTCATAAATGAATTATATTCTGACCATATTTAGTCTTCGATCGAATTTTCTTTAACATGACTTCAAATTCTGACGCTACGGTTGTTCAGTTATTGACTGTGATGGGAGTCTTATTTAGTTTTGAATTCTATATTTTAATAAGGACCTCAAATATTTGAAGCGTTTAAATAGATAACATATGGACATTGCTTTCATATAATTTCCAAGGACTACGTCCATTTCAAGCAGAAAAAAAAATTAAAATGGCATTCGTTGTCTGTGGCCTTTAATCAAACATTAGAAAAAGTTGGCCTCACAAATTGATTTTTTTTACAATTAAATCAATAAATTACATACAAAAGCACGAAAAGTTTGTTCAATTAGTCAATCTTAATTAGATGTGCTTACGAGAAAATATGCTACCATTATATATATATATATATATATATATATATATATATATATATATATATATATACGCAACTGAGGCCGACAAAGTGTTAGATGGAGAGACTAACCAGACAAGTTCAGGAAATACTGGCTCCGTGACGCCCATGATAGGGAAGTGTGGCAAATCCTGGGGCAGGTCTATGTCCAACGACGGACGCTAAAAGACTGATGATGATGATGATGATGATGATATATTATCGAAATTATTTGAAATTAATTTATTAAGATATAACTGCGATAATACATACGTATACATGTGTGTGTGTGTGTGTGTGTGTGTGTGTGTGTGTGTGTGTGTGTGTACTTCTGTAGGTATCCCCCTGATAACTATGTTTCATCCCCCCCAAGGAGATTTTTTTTTCAGCTTACATCAGGCTGGAATCCTGTCTATCCTCATTCCTCTGCAATGAGTCCGAAATGGGAGCGGGTCAACATGACCTGATCACGGAATTAAAGGCAGTTGTTAGAGAACGGGAGTTTGGGGAGTGAGCATCAGACAACAACAGAGAGAGAGAGAGTGAGGCGACAAGCTCAGCAGAGGGACAATCAGTGACACTGACTTGGATCACTGTTTTCTTGAACTCCGAGGGTAAATGAAACGTGAGGGGTATTTGAATCAAACGATGAAAGATTTGATTTACGCAGATATTTTCAAAAAAAAAAAAAAAAAAGATTATATTCTTGAAAAAATAATTCGTCGTTAATATAAACAGCGAGAAAACATCTACATAATAATGAGGTCTTTTTTCTGTGGCTGTGCAATGTCTATGTTCCCTTAAACCAGCAAAAGCAGCACATGGTAGATAGAATCTTTTCATCGCCACATCTTAATGATGCTTAAACTAGGAGAATTAAACAAGGACGGTTGATTTTTACTCATTACTTTGTTTTACTAAAGGGGGTGAAAATTACTATACAATTACGATGCAGAACTGGACTTTTGATGTCAGAAAGGAACATTTCGGTGACCAGAAGATATCAAAGAACGATTTGTTCAGATCACTCTTCTGGGATTTTTTTGTTCTGATGACACTCTCCTTCGGAATTTTTAGATGTGTCCAAAATCTCTATTACTTACTTTGTCTGTCCCAAGTTAACTGACGTCATTTTTTTTTATAAATCCTCATGATTGAAGACAAAGTATCTGCATTTTCCTTTTCTGTCATACCTTCTTTTTTTTTTTTGTTACCGAAGAACAATTTTTTGTTACTTGATCAATTCTCGTGATAGATATAAACTTACAAGTACTGGATTATAGAATTAAATTTTGTTTTTGTTTTTTTAGATATAAATTATAGTCTCCCTTCTAGCTACCCCCTTCATCCGCAGTTTCCTCTTTCAGTTACCCCTCCGCCCCATTAACGGTTTCACCTTTCAGTGGTGCGTGGACACATCATTAGTATTCCGTTCTTGTTAACCAGACAATCTAAAAACGCTTTCCTTTTCAAGAGAGTTTCGGACTTTTTTTTCTTCAGAATTGTTTGTTTTATTACCAGAGCTATTTTTTTTTTTTTTTTTTTTTTTTTTTTTACTAGATTTCTTCCCCGCACTCAATTCTGATAACACTTTTAGGAGAAAGTTGATTTTTAACTGAACTCACATCCTGATAAATGAATTTTAAAAAAACAGCTTCAAAAGAGTGCTAAATTGATTATCAACCTAACCTAGTATTATAACAAGCTTTAGAGGTTGTTTTTTTTTTTGTCTTGTTTTTAAGGGGAATTTTTTACTCAACCTCATATTCCGGTGCAAAAAAAAATTTACGTTGATTTTCCACCTGACCTCATATTCTGAAAAAACTTGGTGGGGGGTTCTAAGTTCAACTCAAATTTCCTTTTTTTTTTCAACTTGAATCAGATACTTGTAACACTTTTTAAAAGTCTATTTACCTGAGCTCATATTAGGATAACACTTTTTGGAAGTTTTTTTTACCTAACCTCATTTTTTGACAATTTATTCATTGTTCTTTCTAGACATAAAGTGTCAATGTTTAAATTCCAAGTCCTCTAGACCCATTAGTGCAGCCTATATACGCGACACATACAAAACCATCTAGCTATGTAGAATTACATGAATGAAAAAACCTACATTGACAATTTGGTTCACGGTTTCTAATCAATGGAAATAACCAGAATCATGAAATTTAGTTATGGGTGAAGAAGATTTGGTAATAAGCTATTTCAGTATCATTCTCCTTTGAATCTTCAAGAAACATTTAACCACTTCACAGTTAGTATACTGGTTCGGATCCAGGGAGTGATGCCCAGCTTGGGTAAAACACAAAACTTCTTTTAAAACCTGAATAAAGCTATGTTCTAAATGAAAACCCCCAAATGTAAACTCGTGTTCATCTTGTCTGAATTCGTAGATTAAGTATTTTTCAATGCAATGTAAATCGGCAGTTCTTAGAATGGCAGAAATATCTTGTCAAGATCAGATTCAAATAGGTGTCCAGCATTTGTAAGGAATTAAGCGACAGAGAGAGATAGGGAGAAATTCGCCCATCTCTCTATGTTAGGAATACAGTTATTTTTCTCAGGGTAAATAAATACATGAAACAAAGGAAGCAGACTACGGTATCTATAATTAGATTATTCACTTCATGTATATATGTAGTTCTATTTATTTTTTTTTTTCATTTCACATTAAATCATATTTTGATTTCGTATATTTTTCGTTTTATTTTTGATGCGATCATTCATTTCTATCTGTTGTTTTAACGAGGCTCAACATGAAAACTCAATAGGATAGAAATAGTTTTATCACTGAAACAAATGTCTAAAACGTATATACGATGTCAGTTTGTGAACAGAGTTCTTTTTCTGGTTCGTTATAAACTTTTAACTACCTTTAGAAACCATCAATATAGGTTTTTTCAGTTAATTTTTTTTTCTTAAAACAAAACAAAACAAAAAAAAAATAAACAAAAAAAAACAAACAAAAAAAAAAAAACAAAAAAAACGTCGGTACCCTGACGTTTTCTTCCAGACCTCTTTTTCGATTTCTTCATTTCAGACCAGCTGCAATACACCTTGTGGAGCGTTTTATTTTGTTTTTTTTTTGTATATATATTACACTCATACACTTAACGGAAATTTATAGTTTAGAAAATTTTACTTAAAAACATTCTCCTCGGTCCACTGAGTATGGATGCCAAATTTGTTTGGGCCATTCCAATAAAAGTAGGTGTGCAGGGACAAACAGAGGGAAATAGTTGACAAGAAGAGAACAATAATTGTACTGAAATTGAAGCTTCATTATAGTTACATTGTAAATGGAATTCCGATCTGAAATCTTTTAGACTTTTTAAGAAGAAAAAAAAAGACCGAAGAGAAAAACTTAAGTATGCATACCAAAGTCTGTTGAGCTGCACCAAAGTTTTAAAAGAACACATTGACAGAAACAGTTGTACAATGTAGATAGATTTGTGCTGCTCACTGCAACGGTCATAGACTGTAACGAACGAAGCCTTAAGATAAGAAGCAACAATAACGATGGAGGGGAGAAAAGACTTAAGGTTTTACTCGTTATCTAAAAGCAGAGCTTTCCTACAAGAATGCTTTATACCATTCCAGTTCATGAAGGTTAAGAAGCGATTAGCATTACTTTTATTGGAAAATATTTTGCATGTTCCCAGATCCTAAAAATGGTGATGATAGTATGTTAAGCTGAATTGTCAGAGGTGAGGGTGGACAGAGGTACAAGAAACTGTACTATAGCAGAGAAAGGAAGTACGTATGCACTGCCTCTATAATGGCTTGGTGCAGAACAAATGCTGAACACTCTTTTTGCTTTTTTTCTTGAAATCAATAAAGTCATAAAGTCAGGAATACCTGTGCCGAAAGAAATTGTTTTCACTTTGATTCAATCTCTTTCCTAATGACACAAAATCAACGTTTTTATCACTTGTGCAGTGTCCATTTAAAAATTCCTTGTTTGTACAGGGCTGATCATTATGGTGTGTGGAAGAGCCTCCCATATGTATCAAGTCAAATAATTTTGAATGAAATACTAGCGTCACCATTATTTGTAACGATAGATACAAAATGTATTCTAAAGAGTGAAAGTCCAGAGTGATAATTTATAGAAACTACGCAGATGGTGAGATTGTGACAAGTCATAAAATTCAGCAGTGCCTGAAGAGACAGAGAACCATTATGTTTAATATCCGACCGGAAGTTAGCAATAGAGACATTTATTTCTATTAGATTTTTTTCAAAAGTTGTTGATCAAAGCAACTTGACACTGGAGTGCCTTATGTGCTGACTAATATGTGATGAACTTAGTGCACTTGTCTGTTGTTGAGCAGAGATTGTAGTAAGACTCATGAAGTATGCTAACCATTAATATTAGCACCTTCCCAGTTATTCTTCGTTGCTTCCTCTTCAAACACGTTGTGATATACGCATATTTTAATATGGTGCATGCATCAGTAGAACAGATATGTGTATGCACGGATGAGTGTGTGTGTGTGCTTGCATAGATAAATTAGTGGTTATCTATTCGGGGAAATACTCATCTCAACCCATAGAGCATAATTGTGGTGGCAGTGAGTGTATGTACATATCCGCATGTGAATGGGTGCTGGTATCTTCCCTTCAACGTGGGGGTTCTATTTATCTTTTCCCTAGGGGTGATCAGTGGCTGATTAACCTTGAGTCCTGTGGCACAGAAAGGGCCCTCCGAGAGCAGAAAATTGTTTAATTGAGTGTGTTGGTAAGTATTTTGGATGTTATTTCAATACTTTGGCGGATCATTCCTTTTTTTTTTCATACCTGAAATAGTGCACTTGCTACCCCCCCCCCCAAATGGGCTCCACAATAGAGATTCAAGTCATGCTTTTAGCACTTCGTTCTGCAGAATGTAGTGGTACATAGTTAGTTAAAGTGATGTCACTTCATTCAATGAAAAGTGGGTTACAGTGAAGAGGAGCCCTAAGTTCAGCCTAGGGCCCAGATGGTAGATAATCTATCGCTGAGGGTGATTTCTAATTCTGAAAAGTCAGGTGATTTTAGTAGCCTAGGGGTGGTCAAACCGTGGCTCATGAGCCACATGCGGCTCTTGAAGATGTAATGTGTGGCTCATGGAAATATTTTGGCTATACTCCTTTTCTTAACCCTCAATATAAAAGTTATACGAGAAAAAGAAAAATAATTGACGCTTCGTACCAGATACGACCTGCAAACCGACTGGATTAAAACAGATGGTTAGAGGAAAATATTCAAGCTAAATTTGTGTGAAGCTTTATTTAGTGCTGAGAGAAGGAATGCTCAAAGGCAGAGGGGTGGAAGAAATTCAAGGGTTTCAGAGGGATGTCAGAAGATTGAAGTAAAGGGCGGGGGGTGCATACATACATACATACATACTTACACATTATAATTCCTGAAACTAATACAAATTAAAAGTTGCTACTTTAAAACCACCTACATAAATATTATAGCATCATCATCAGTCTTTTAACGTCCGTCGTCGGACATAAACCTTCCCCAGGATTTGCCACACTTCTCTCTCATGGGCGTCGCGGAGCCAGTACTTCCTGAACTTGTCTAGCTCGTCTCTCCATCTAATATTCTGCCGGCCTCGGTTGCGCATGTGATTTTGGGGGATCCATGTCGTGAGTCGTGATGTCCATCGGTCGTCCGCCATTCTTGCCTCGACCGGGACTTGACTGGCCATAAAAACAATCAAATCAAATGTTGGATGTGTCGGTCTTCCATCTAATTATAGCATAGATGTATTCAAATGATAGTTTTGTAACAAAATGTGTACGTAATAATAAAAAATAAATGAAATAAGTTTCTCTTGTGGCTGTCAAACATCTGAAATGCTTCACATGTGGCTTTCATTTAGATAGTTTGGTCACCTCTTTGTTAGAAGAATAAATAAATTATAACTCAATCAAATGCAGGGGAGGTAACTGTAAAGACAATTCCTGGATCTGTCCTCAAATTTGACCACTTCTGGAGTTTACTACCAACCCCTCCACAAAATATTGAATTTCACTGAGAAAGTTTGGAGATTTTGTGTGTGCACAAATGGATTGGCTGACAGAAAGGCAAACGTAAGTGAATATACGTACCCCCTCCAACTTCAGTAAGAGACAAAGACATGTCATTGGAATATATCCATGTGTAATGAGGCAACAATCTATCTGCCTGAATAAGAGAAAAGAAAAGCTAGACTATGGGCTTTTTTTCTTTAAAAGTGTTCAGTTTGGTTCTGAGGAAGTAATTGAGCATGGATTTTCCCAAATTGAAATTTTATGTGAGTGGTGCGCAAATAGAATTACGACGTAGGGGCGGTAATAGTGCATGGATCCACAATATTTCATTGAGTACTTTTGGAAATATTGTGCGAACAGACAGACAGATGGGTACAATTAAGTACACATACTTTTCGAACTTGGTCAGCAGAGGTAAGTTATGAGAACTGCATAGGAAGTATCCACAACTCCTTATGCTCAATCCTCTCACCATTTAGAGATGTGACAGTGTGACGGTTATGAACAAAACCAAGCTGAAGTTGCTTATGTAATACTGTGGTACATCAGAGTTGATGTGGGAGAATTAGGGCGTACCACTCTCTCATAACTAC
The DNA here is from genome assembly GCA_963457665.1 of Thysanoteuthis rhombus. Classification (NCBI taxonomy): domain Eukaryota; kingdom Metazoa; phylum Mollusca; class Cephalopoda; order Oegopsida; family Thysanoteuthidae; genus Thysanoteuthis; species Thysanoteuthis major. Next base: position 12,535,800 of record OY735228.1, on the reverse strand, counting down.
CACCTAGGTATTACTGACTAAAATGTTGTGTCACCCATTGCAAACCTTGACTGGGGCTAATATCTAATCATTCTCTCAAGTTGTGCAGAGTTGATTCTTTGTAGATATTCAAAGCAAAATATTTCTCTCTCTTTGTTTGACCTTTCAATCAACTTTATCTGTCAAAAATATTGCAGAGTACTCAAAAAACAAATCTCCATGAAACCCTCAAAAGAAGAAATCAAGCATAGAATCACACTAGGTTGGCAAGCTTTTGGCAGAGCAAGATGGACTTTAAAGAACAAGAAAATCCCACATCCAAAAAAGAAGGGTATACAACCAATGCATCCTCTCAATAGTCACCTATAGAGCTGAAACATGGAACCTAAGCAAAAGATTGACCCCCAGAACTGTGCAACATGCACAGGAGAGAATCATGCTCAACCTCATATGGAGAGATCAGAAGACAGCTATGTATATTAGAGAAAAGACAGGAGTCCAAAATACAGAATCTATGAGAAAAGTCAAATGACAATGGGCTGGTCATATTGCAAGAATGTCAGACAACTGACAGACATTACAACTCACAAGATAGATCCCCAGACATCATATGTGAAATTGTGCCAGACAGAAAGAGTAGGGTTTGATGAGCAAGACGAATTCAGAAAATACTGGCTCCACAACGCTGCTTATGATAGTGATCTGGTACATCTTAGGGGAAGGTCTATGTCGAACGACTGACACTAAAAGGCTGATGATAAGGAATTGAAGCATATCAAAAATTGTCTCTCAATAGAGATCTTCATGTGATCAATGTCTTTTGGCAGCATGCTTTGTTGGGTGAGATCAATTAAAATTGGAAAATGGGATGATCAATTGATAAGTTACTTCTCTTGTCTTTTGTTGGGCAGATATTACAAAAAAGTCCAAATTTTCAAAACAAATGTGAATGCTGCTAGGAGTAAGGGGTCATTTTAGCACAAACATACATTGTAAACTGAACCTCCTCCACTAAATACCTATTGCGGAAAGGAATTTTCATAAGACAAAAATAATGCTTTTTTCATAGACATAAGGGGTAAATATTCAACTTTTCAGCCCTCTAGCTCAACTTTTGTGGACTGTATACATAGCCAGGCAGAGAGAATTATTCAAAAAATGAAGAAATCTACATTGATGGTTCCAACTAAGTGTTATACCAAGTAAACTGGAGATCATTCTATTTTCAGCTCAGAAGCTAATGGCGGCTTTCAGAAACAGACATTATAAACCAAGTTGATCAAAAGCACAATCAAAATCAAAACAAGAGAAATGTTTGATATTAAAACACAAAAATTGATTCTTGTGCAAATTCTTTGTCAGGTAAATTACAATGGAATTTTCTCGATGACGGTAATCTTTTTTTTTTTGACTGAAAAAAAATGTTGGATTCTTGTTTTCGGGCCAAAATGATTCACCAACTCTACAAAAAAGATTTTTCATCAACATTTTAAAAAATTTTCACACACACATACACACCACAAATTTGAATTTAGCCATGGGCATAGCTGAGGGAGGAGAATTTAAATCCCCCACCTCTAGTGGTGGTGGGGGAACTGAAAGCTTTCTGAACAGTAGTTCATAATAGATAATATTGCAGTACAGCATTATCATTATGCAATAACAAATCTCACTTGAGAAGCCAAGCAGCAACACCCCACACCCTGAACCAGACCCCAAATCTCTAACTATGCCCCCCGGTACTTATTAGCGAAACAATTTGGCTCCGAGCCACATTCATAAAGCACAAAGTGAAAAAAAAAAAAAAAAAAAAAAAAAACTCACTACAAATGGGTTGTAAGATGAACATGATAGGCAAAGATATTTGGTGTTGGAGAGAGAAGTTGAAGAGTTGACAGTTTTATGGTTACGAAAAAAAAAAAAAAAAAAAAAAAAAGTATGTAAAAAGAGAAAGATTCAGATTATGGTGATTATTCATAGGACTTGCGAGTGGCCACGCATTTAACGGCATAGAAAATAGAATTCAAGTTCAAACATTGGCTGAGACAATTTGCATTCACACCCTTGGGAAAGGCATGAATCAATCTCCCCCCATCCAACATATCATAGGCCAGCATGGCATGGGAAGATCCATCACCCACTCCATCTTTTACTTTTTCTTGAGGGAAGGCCTCTTGATAACTACATACTTTCAAGGCTGAGGATTGGAGGTGTTGAATAAAAAAAATTCAATAAGTCCATTCATTCTTTTTTTTTTTTGTTTAAAAAAAAAAAAAAAAAAAAAAAAAAAAAAGGGGGACCAAGTGACAAGAAAAGATCTTGTATGACTAACTTGTTATAGGAGTCTTCCCTCTGGAGAACAACTTGTACATTTCTGTTATAATGATGCTAATGTAAGTATGTGTAATCAAAACTCCATCGCAATGACGAACAAAAAACAATGCATTATGTGTCTCAAAAGAAGAAAAAAAATAAGGCTCCTTTCACCCAAGTTATCTAGGATTATGGTAAAGTACATCCAATGTTACATTGTAAACGGCAGAATAAGCAAGAACTTTAACAACCTAAGTTTACTTACAATACTATTTTATTCTCTGAATTACATCACCCGATGACCATCTCTTATCTCCTCCAAAATCAAAGTCACCCGTTCTCTTGAAACATGAATACATGCTTCAGTCTAAGGGAGATAACTCAATATTAAATTGAATGAGAAAACTGACAGAATACCCAACACCTAACATTCCATACAATATCCTAAAACAGAGCTTCTCAAAGTGAGGGTCACATGAAAACTTCAGGGGAGCAGAAATATTTGAAAATCTCTTCATGTTTAATTTTTACATTTCTGTATTAAATAAATTAAATGAATTACCCTCCTCGTAATTATTGTAAAATGTCTCACTGCTAATCATCAGTCTTTTAACGTCTGTCGTTGGACATAGACTTTCCTCAGGATCCGCCACATTTCTCTATGATGGGCGTCGCGGAGCCAGTATTTTCTGAATTTGTCCAGTTCATCTCTTCATCTTGTATTTTGCTGACCTCAGTTTCACATGTGGTCTCTAGGGATCCATGATTTGAGTTATGATGTCCATCAGTTGTCTGTCATTCTCGCAACATAACTAGCCCACAGCCACTTGAGCCTTCTAGTAGATTCTATGATGTCCCAGACCCCCATTCTGATCTCTCCATGTGAGGTTGAGCATGATTCTCTCATGCGCACGTTGCATGCTTCTCAGTTTACAGGTTTTGTCTCTTGGTTCGGTTCCATGTTTCACAAAAAAATAAATTTCATTTTGGTCAGGTATTAGTGATTTGTTTTTGAAAAGAAAAAAAAAAAAAAAAAAAAAAAAAAAAACTTCCATAATAAATGTGGTCACTTTAAGTATATTATGAATATGTTGCAATTTTCGGAGTTATGTTTTTCTATATTGTTATTGTTAGATTACAAGATTGATATAGTCTTAGAACTTGAAATTGCTTTTATAACAATAAGAGTCACAAATAAATTCTCATCAAAAGGAGTCACAAAATGGAGGAATTTTGAGAGGTACCTATTCTAAAATTGGTAATCCTTGCTTTGAGGGGGCTAAAATACAGTTAGCTATAAAAAAAAGGCTACTTCTAGTTAATTTTAACAAGATTGCATGGTGACACATTAGTTTGGGTTCATGAGGTTAAGGTTGTGACTTCATTTGTATTTTTATTACAAAATATGAAAGTTCAATAATTGAATGGTAAATCGAATAGTTTTATCTTAAATTGCTGTGAAGGAAAGAAAAAAAAAGAAAGAAAAAATAGGAAGCCATAATTTTTTTTTTTCTTACTTCTATTGTCATTCTAATAACATTGACCCTTTGAAGAGGAGGACTGGCTCTCTTGTATTGGATATATAATAAATAAATTTGCATATATACAGAACTTGTTAGTTTGACCTAATGTGTAAAAGAGCTGCTTAGCAATTACTTGATTGTAATTTCAAATTAAGTATATTTTTCATACATCAGCTTGGTTAAAGGTGACAGTATATACAAACAGGGAAGTTAGCACTTCCCTAAATTAGGTGAAGATTGTTTTCACATCGTAACAAGGACAAGAACCAAGTCAAATCAAACCTGGACAAGGATTTCAAAAAATTGCGGAGAGTTACTTTAAACTAAGTTTTGTTTAAAATATGAAAGAAAATAGTTACCCAACAATTTCTTCTTTAGATTAACTATTATAGAAAAATATAGAGATAAATATTTCATGTTAAAATAATGGCAGAAAATGATTTTGATAATTGAAAAAAAAAAAAAAAAAAAAAAAAAATGTAGTTAACACCATCCAAATTTCAACCACTCTATTTTTTAATCAAATTTGGCAACCCTGCCTCCCATACACAATGTAGCGAAAATATATTCAGAAAATTTTAATTCATTCCCAAACAACACTGAAAATGAGATATTCCTTGCTTACACAATGTAAAATCAATTTCTCTAGATGTATCTAACTAATTTTTTCTTCTCACACCCATGAAAGCAAAGAATACCAAAAATCACTTGGTTCATTAAAAACGCTAATTACTAAACAAACCACTATCAACAATTGCAAAGGTCACGTGTGTAATAATTTAATTTCAGTTAAAATTAAATACAAAAATAAGTATTATCTTCTGAAAGCCTATATCAAGTTACATATACAATATGTTACTTCTTTCAGTTGTGGTCTATAAAAGCCCAAAAATTTCCATTTATCTTCACTGTTAGCTCCCCGACATTCAGAAGAGAGAACCACAGAAATTAAGCAACTGTCTTAATTCTCCTTCCTTCTCCAGGAAAAACACATAGGTTAAAACCCTCATGCGTTCTGTGATTTGAAGTCCTTCTGTCGTGCATTTTTCTAAGTTGAGAATATCCTCACCCAACAAGTTTGCTTTCAACGATCATAAATGCGGTTGCAACGCATATCACCACACAAGCATAACACTGAATATCCTATTTCTAATAATTACTCCAGTCTTCAAAGCAACCAGTACTTATACAAACTACTTTCAGTACCTTTGCATATCATAGCCACAATGACTACATTAACACAGGTACTTGGAGTGAAGAGGAAGGAACTATCTATCCATCTTTATTATTCCTGCTAGTTGAACTACTTTAGAATTCTCACTCATACATTGGAGAAATAATTATTCCCTCAAAGTAGCAACATAGTAATCTAATCTAAACAGGCTTGCTCTATTGATATTCCTAATGTTACATTTTTTTCTTTACAGTTTCATAGATATTGTTTATAAATGTTCTATTGGTTGACTCATTAAACATAAATCCTTTGTTTGTCTAAGCATTTGCATTTGTCTTCATTTCAATTATGAACTGTTTAATATTCGTGTCCATATTCAAACATTGCATCTAGAATTCACATCATAGCTGCCATCATGTTTATATTCCCATCTTATCTCAGAATGTGGCGGTAAACTCAAACACGTGGGGGCAGACTCCTATATCCTCTGCAACTACTCACAACTATTATTATCATTACTTGACCACATTGTAGGACTCCCAACATCTTACAATCCTCAATGTGCAATAATTTTGAAAGGATTATCAATCAAAATCCCATCTTTCTATCTTCACAAGTGTTTTTAAGCTTATTACAATGAAATAAAAATTCAGTTCTATCAAAGTATGATAAAAAAATTACATGAATTCAGCAAACTGAACCCCCAACTAAAACCATTTTTTTTTGCGGGGGGGGGGGGGGTCATTTCAAAAAAGGATTTTTTTCTAGATAATTAATATTTCTAGTAATTAATATTTAGATTTCCAGGCCTGTTGCTTGTATGTGAGACAAGCCTAGCTAGCCAGACTCACTGGATCAAAGGAAAAAAAAAAAAAAAAAAAAAAAAAAAAAAAAATTAGGATTTTTCTAAGTAATTACACAAATTAAAAAAATTTGGAATATTCCTAAGCAGTAAAAAAGACAAATTTGTAAAACATAACCAAAATTTAAATAAAAAAAAGTAAAACAAGAATTTCACTGATTAGAAATGTTTTAGGAATGCGAGTTTGAATACCACTACCATCAAACATTTGACTGATTAATGGACAAGAGATGCAGCTCTACTTTGATGCCAGAATAAATACAAGTTGAAAGGGGGAACAACTCGGCTACTTTCAAACACTCAACTGATAAATACACAGGAGAGAATTTGTATTTGGTTGCCAGAATAATTGTTAGTTGAAAAGGGGATCAACTCAGTTACCTCAAGAGTCAGATTAATAGTTAGGGATTAGGATGTCCTTTTTTAATGACTGGATAAATCTGTTGATTTCAAAATTCCTAGAATTTTGAAACAGAGATTGAGCTGTCTATCCTTTTGCTAGAACAAAGGAGTCAGAAATGGCACCAATTCAGCTGTCTATTTTGATGCCAGAACAAATATAAGTTGGAAAGCAGATCAACTTTAAGTACTCAACTGATCATTCCAGAGAAGGGGGGGTATATTTTATTGCCTGACTGATTGCAAGTTGTCACACTCAACTGGCCAATAGACAGAGATGCAGTTGTCTATTTTGATGCCCGAATAAAAATGGGTTGAAAAGGAAATCAACTCAGTTACCATCAAGCACTCAACTATTTTGATGCAAAATAAATCTGGGTTGAAAAGGGGATCAAATCAGTTATCTGCAATGACTCAACTAATCAACACAGGGTGAGGGTGATGTGTTTTTGAATGATTGTGAGTTCAAAGGAGGATCAACTCAGTTACTTTCAATCTCTAAACTTATCAATAAACATGGATGTAGTTGTCCATTTTAATGCCAGAATAAATGTAACGCCAGCCTAAACCAAAGGCCAATTTTTGATATCTCCAAATCACAATTGGCTCAAACAGATAGAAAAAAAAAGAAAAAAAAAAAAGAAAATAAAATCAACAATTTGCATTAAAAAATTTAAAAATTAAAAAAAAAAAAAAAGTGTTCATTGCCACATAAACAAAACCTGTAAACTGGGACAACCAAAACGCTGATTGTCAAACTAACATTTGTTTACTAACATAGTTAATGTCTTTTCAAACATTTGAACATGGAGTGATGACATGGTGTGACTTTTCTTTTTTATAGTGCAATCATTTAAATTTAGGAATCATAGTATGTAATCCTCGAAGCACTTTGGATAACATGTCTTATTGATTGATGCAAGTTAGCTATGGGTGGCATACCCTCTCTCATGGGGAGTCGGTTGGACTCTCCACGTGCGAGATGGGTATTGAAAAGCTTTGGATTTCATTATTAATCAGGTCACAGGGAAGTGAAGTAGTGACGTAGTATATACTCTGGTATGGTCAGTCAACAGGTCAGATATCTCAGTAGGTATACATGGGGGAGGGCATGGGTGGTTGGTAGGACTCTTGAGATGTTGTTTGATTCATCTACAATGTTAAAATTGTCATCAAGCAAACGATTGGTGAAATTGAGTGGGAATTTTGTAACAATTCAAATATTTCACATATAACAATTGACATAACTGATTCCCACTCAATTTTCTGATGTGACACTATTCAGGATCATCAATTGAAGTGATTATGTACCTGTCCTGGCCATAATGCTTGTTCCTATCTGATATATATATATATATATATATATATATATATATATATATATATATATATATATATATATATATATATATATATATATATATATATATATATATATATATATATATATATATATAAATCAAGATCATCTTGACTTGAGGATGGCCAGGATTTTATGTGGACTTGGCCTTTCCACTGGCTGCACGATTCTGTTCACAGGTTTTGTTTGGGATTAATACAAATTCCTCAACTAAAATTTTGTGATTTTTAAATTGGTCTCTTTGGGAATTCTCAGATCATGATGAAAGAGTTTTAACTAATTCTTGGATTGCACGTTCAGCAATAGGATTTTATCGAAATCTTTTGTCAGAACAATTTCTTGGTTTATCCTGTATTGTCTGAGGAGCTTTTCTGAGAGGCTTAAAATACTAGGTGCAAAATCTGTGCATATAACAGCTAAAGAACCTTAAAGAGGATGCAGTTCCATGTAAAGATGATTTGGAGATGTACATGATTAGCCTTCCGTTTAGGCTGGCATCACATTTATTAACATATATATATATATATACATGGATTAAGACACAAACTTGGTAGAACCAAAAGGGAGATGTACACCCTATGGTGCATAGACTAAACTATTATGCATACTTTTTAAAAAAATGAGTCATTGGAAAGAGAGAGAGAGTATGCAATTAAACATCTTTAGTGCTTTTTAACACACATTTAATATCAATCAACAGATGGCACTGAATATTTGTCAATTTCTCATCTGCTATCTATGTGTGTGAGGGACACTACTTGTTCTCTCACACTTAGGTTTTGTTCTATCTTGCTTTCATATTGCCACCCCTTCCCTCCTCTGGGTCCCAACCTTCAAATCGATGTCTAACTTCTCTCTGCTCTATCATATGTTGTCCTTTCCAAACCCAACCCGACTATTCCCCAAAACCAAAACAACCATCACATATACCTTTTTGTTCATCTTCCTCAGTTGAGTGTCGAGAATTTTTTTCCTCCAGTTCAGGAATACATAGGTAGACAACCCCCCACCGTCAGATGGGTGCAGGGATGGTTCTGATCCATTCTTTAACAAGGCAAGGTAAGTCAGAGAGAGCGAGTGAGTTTGAGCTGCAATAGAACTATTATGTTCTCAAGAGAAAAAGCCAGTAGACATTGGTACTAATTCCGAAGGCGTTCGTTACTTCCAGCTCCGGTGGAATCAAGGAAATGGTCCCCAGTAGACTCTAAGCCAAAATGCGTCCAGATCACTCGCCAGTTACCGTTGGCTGAGGTTATTCTTTACGAAAATGTTCATAAAAATGATAAGACACATAGCCAACTAACATCAGTTCTAGGTGGATGATTTTCTGGGTGGCAGTTTACATCTTGGCTTCTGGAATTGGGGCTGTATTATAGGTGAAGCCACAGTTTGGCTTGATGAGACATGCAAGTTTTGTCACCAACTTTTGAATGTGGTGATAGTTTCTGTCTAACTTGAACAGAAACTGTCCCGGTACTCTTATTGTATTCGTTACTAACTAAGTGCATTTTAATCCAAAGAATCCACTGCAATCACACCAACCTAAACGAAAGGCTAGATTTGTATAACTATAAATCACAACTATTGGCACATACAAACACAAAAAAAAGGTAGACAGGAAAAGTGACTGTTTGTCGCTACGCAAATAAAACCTGTAAATCAGGACAACCAAAACGCTGATTGTTGAAAACAGTTACTAACACATCAACATCTTTTCAAACATTTAGATATGGAGCGATGTCATGGCGTTAGTTGAAAAGGGGATCAATTAAGCTTACCTTCGAACACTCAACTGATAACAGATGAATAAACAGATGCAGCTGTCCATTTTGTTGCCGGAATAATTGTGAGTTGAAAATGGAGCCAACTCATTTATTTTCAGAATCTCCATGGATTAATAGACGAGGATTAAGATGTCTATTTTGATGCCAGAATAAATGAGCATTTAAAACAGAATAAATTGAAGTGGGTATCAACTAGTGTACCGTCAAACACTCGACTGATCAATATACAAGAGTGAAGTAGTGTATTTTGTTGCTAGAATGATTGCGAGTCACAAAAACAAACAAAAAAAGGGGGGGATCAATTTGTTTACCGTCAAAATCTCTGCAGAATAATAGACATGACTAAAGATGTCTATTTTGATGATAGAATAGACTGTTGATGATTTCAAACCTCTACCAATTGCTAGACACGAATTGAGCCATCTATGCATTCACCAGAATAAAGAAGTTAGAAATGGTGCTAACTAGTGTTTTGAACACTCGACGGAAAAATTCACAGGGATGAAGTTCTATTTTTTACCAGAATGATCGCAAAATGAAAAATGAATCAACTTGCACTAGACTGACCAATAGAGAGATGCAGCTGTCTATTTTGATGCCAGAATGAACGGGATTTGGAAAAGGGATCAACCCATTTACCTTCAAACACTCAACAGGCACAAATTAATGCCAGTCAAAAAGGGGATGAAGGACAGTTGACTGATAACTAGATAAGGGTGAAAAAGTTTTCTGCAGTCAGAATTATTGGTTGAAAAGGGAATAAAATCAGTTACCTTTACACTCAACTGATCAATAGACAGACATGCAGCTGTCAATTTTGTTCCCAAAATAAACATTAGTCAAAAATTCAGCCAACCTCTTTACCTTCAGAGTTTCCAGAGATTGATAGATAGTGATCAAGGGGTCTATTTTGATGCTAGAATAAATTTTGGTTAGAATGGGGCCAGCTTTATGGATTTCAAACTTCTAGCATTTGACAGACGTGGATTGAGCTATTTTATTTGGCAAAAATAGAAGGACTCTGGAATGGCTCTGATTCAGTTACTTCTAAATACTAGACTGATCAGTAGATGCAGTTGTCCATTTTGATGCCAGAATGAATGTGAAACATTTTTGAGGAAAAAAAAAAAAAATTTATAACAAAATCCTTACTTTTTTTAATATGCAGATCTAACTTCACTTATGAATTCAAAAAGTGACCAATGAAATTATTGATTAAAATTCACATCATTGCCCCGCCAACAGCGTAAAAAAAATAAAAATAATAAAAATAAAAAATAAAAAGTCATTAAATTATCAAAGGGAAGTAATGGAATACTCAAAGCCTCACTTCCATACAACGGACAGAAAGTAACAGTCCTATTTACTATTATATTGTAAATGAATGCCCCTTCATAAAACCAAAAAAAATTTTCCCGAATGAATTTTTAAAAATCAGTTAAAAAGCTTTTTTCAATTTAATTATTCAAATTGTTACATTCATCTAAATGTGTTTCTGTGAATAGTTTTTTTTTGATTTTAATAAAACGTTTTAATACAGATTCTTCAAATCTCAATTATTCAAACATTCCATTATTTTTTTTTTGCCCTGTCTTTGTGTTTTGCATTCCAATCTATTAGATCAGAATTAACATTGCATTTTTATGATTGGTCTTCCTGAATAAAGTAAACTCTTCAGAAATGAGTTAATTTATGCTCTCCTCTTCTTGATGCAAACTGAATAGAAATCATACACAAAAAGGAGAAAAAGATGATACTCAAAAACATACGGAAATTTAGTCATGGTGAATGCGATTTTATAATAAAATAATGAAGGATACTGAAAGACAAAAAAAAAAAAAAAAAAAGTTTTGGGATACAAGGATTTCACTTACTGGTTTTGCTGGGTATTATAAATGCTGTAAAGAAATCCCTTTGGGGGGAGGGGGGGAAGTCATCACAGATCTTTTTGTTGCTTTCCCAATTGCCCAACTGAGATACACAAACCAGGGTTCCGTTGCCAGATAGCTAGAGACATTTCAGTTCAAAAATACACCAAGAATGACTAAATGCCAAAATCACTTCATAAACATTACAATACTGCAGTACACACCAAAGATAATTTATTAAAAATACTACAAAATCATATCAACTCTTCAACCAATTCAATTTTTTTTCTTTTACAATAGATAGATACATACATACATACATAGTTTGATCAAAAGGTTGATTTAATCAAAACATGGATAAAAGCAACTATATTTTTACAATAAAAAAATTCCATCAAAGAAATTTGGTCAGAATAAAATCTGTTTATGACATCACTGGTGTTTTCCACTGGAAAACATCTACAATAGAGTGAAAAAAAAAAAATCTTGATTCTGGAGAATAAGGCCCAAAAAAAAAAAAAAAAAAAAAAAAAAAAAAAGGTCAAAAAAGGTCAGTCGACAAGGTGTAGATCCAGTATGTGTTGAAGTGGTGAAACATATATACAATCACAGGGGTTATATGCTAAAATATAGCTATAGGCCACCATGGGGGGAGGGACCTCAAGCTCAGTTTTAAAAGATTCTCCTACATAGTAAATCCTATAAATGAAAATTTTGGTTTTCAGCATTGAAAAGTCCCAAATGATACAAATCTTTTCAGTCAACTTTTGCTTATATTGCCTCATAGGGAAACAGAAAACAGAAAAGGGGCTGTAACAAAAAGATGAGACATGAAAAAATGAATCAGATTTGAAATTCATAATATACATAGTCAAAAATTGGGGGAGAGGTCCAATGAGAAGGAAAAAAAAATGTTCAATTCTATTACCCAGTGCAATTTGGTGCATAGAAGTCTATAAGTTTTAACTTAATTTATCATTTGATACTTTTTTTTTCTTCCCTCTTAAAGTTACTCAAATATTCCTCATTCATTGAAATTTTCATACAACTTAAGAAGCTTGAAAAGTTGACTGTGTCCTTGAGAGCTTAGTATTATAAAGAAATTGGATCATTATTATCCAGGTGAGAGTGAACACTTTGGGGGGGGGGGGAATGATGTGAATTTTGCACAATCTTATTAGAGATCTACTGGAAGAGTTTTAGGCATCGGGTTAAGTTTTAGGGGAAAAAAAAGAGAGAACAGGTTCAACTGAAAATCAAATGTTTTAAAACAATGTTTGAAATTATCAAATTTTGAGAAATCAAAATTAAATTTTTTATCTATTTTCATCCACTTTAAAATACCTATTTTATAAAAAATAAAAAAAATAAAAATGAATTTTAATACTTTACTGATATATAATCAATAAATTGACTATTCAATCGGATTCCAAAAGAATTACTTTTTACTTGAAAATATAGTGAAAAAGCGATTTGCTTTCAAATTCTTTTTCAAGTGATCAATTTGATTAGAGTCTTGCTCCGTCATGATAGTTTTAATGATGAGAATATACTTTTGCCATTGTGAATAATATCAGGTTTGGTCAGCTATGCTTCTGTTCCGTGGAGATGCTTATGAATTTAAGTGAGTTTTCATCACTTATGGGAAATGATAGCTCAAAGGTCAAGTGACTAAGTTGACAGTAAACTAACCCACTGTAAGCAAATGTAGTTTTTATTTTGTTGAATCATGTTTCCATAGCAGCCATCTTAATTAGGTTAATTACAGAGTCTAAATGTTTTTATCAGCAAACATCAATCACAGCACAGTGGACGTTGATTTTTAATGCCACTTGGGGCTAGAATTCTCATGGGTATTCACAAGTACATATCCAAAATGAACAAATAATCCGCTGTTGATGATTTTATGATAAAATGAGTAATAAACTTGATAAATTAATTTTAATTAACCCTTCCTGAGCTGGCAGACCAAGGCATGTTTAATAACAATTACATTCAATTTTGAGATTTCAATTTTCATTACTTGTAGATGATTAATTTATACTCATAAAAAAATGATAAGTGAATAAATGAATAAAAAAATTCTTTAAAAAATTGAGTTCATCAGAACGACACAAATCTACTACAAAAAATTACACATATCTGATTAACTGACTAAAGTTCAGAGACATCTTAATGGGTCAACTGCAGAAAAACATTAATCAAAGCAGAGTTGAGCAGAAGAGATGACAAAGAAAGGAAGGTTTCAAAAAATAATGTGAAATCCATAAAAAAATTAAGTTTCCATGTGATAATGAATTGAAGGAAAAAAAAAAATGAAACAAATAAAATTAAAATGAATATTTGTTTAAAACTTCTTTATTTAAGAAAAATGTTTAATGAAATTAAATGTTTTGTTAAATTTCAACAAACCATTTCCTCACTTGAAAACTTTTTTTTTTGATTAATAAGATTTAAATGACAATACAAGAAAGATTTTTATCAAATTTGATGGGGTGGGGGGTCAGTTTATTTGGACTGGTTAAAAGTTGCATTGCATCATGAAAAACAATTTGACTTATTTGAAGTTATTCTTTTAGCTTCCTAAAAATCTCAAAGAGAAATTTTGGAATCTTGGACACAACTACTGTATTCTACAGCATATGAGACACTTTTTCCACAAATTGTTGTTTCAGGAAAGCAAACACTTAATAAGTTGTTTACTAAATTTTCCACTCTATGCAAATAATGTAAACATTCTGCCAGTGTAGGATTAATATAGATTTGAATAGATAAAAGCATTACAATATCCCAACAATGGGATGACAAGCAATACAAGTGAACAGGTATTAATGGTAACCATCAGCTTCAAGTCAGAGTCTGAGAAATAGATCACTGCCTGCTGAAAGTGTTTTTAAGGATATGAAGTAGTCTAATTTGAGCATGCGCACATGGCCACGGAAGGAACAAAGCAGTCACTCCAGGAAGCAATCTTCCCCTCTTGGATGATGGATTTGACTCTAAGGGATGGAGATCCTTTATGCGGCATTGCATCCCACTGACCAGAATGGAATGTGGGCTGACAATCCAGGTCAATCGTCCCATCCTGACATGCAACAGATTTGTGGGGTTCTCATCCAGACAAGGTATCCAACCATGGGCAGTATTCTGCCTTGGATTCTGGTGCTGACAGAGTTGATTCCCTTTAGTCAAAACTCACATGAATAGACTCCATTTGAAGGTACAGTCAGATACCAGGACTAGTCTTTCAGAGTCTTCAAGGGCACACTACATTCTGGTCAAAATTCATTCAACACAGCTCTGCTATTCCATTTCCTGCAGGATTGTGTATACATTGGAAATGCAGCCTTTGATATTCTGACCAACAAAGCAAAAGGTACGCACCAAAATCCAATGGTACATGCACAAAGAATCAGTCTGCAGGTGTAGCACTTTAATCTGGCCCTTCAATGTATTGAGCATCATTCAGAGGGCACAACCAGCATGTGCCCTTCTGCACAATCCTAGTCCTCTCCAAAGAAAATCCAATTGCCAGGGAACTCTCGTCAACCCACTTGTTCATACACCAGGGTGGTCCCATTTTACTCCCTCATTCAGATACTGGTCATCGCATTGTACCAGCCTCTTGTAACTGAATACGCTCTACAATTCATCACACTGGTTGTTATGTAAAGCCATATGACATTCCAGAATGTAACTCATAATCTTCCAAGATTGTCCTCCTCAGGATGCTGGGAACATCAGGAATCACATTTCATCACAAGGTGCCATGCTCCCCAGAGAAACTCGGGTGTCATCCTCCAACTCCTTACAAGCCAGGCAAAACTGGGCTGATATCGCTTTTTCAATCGGCTCTTCCTGAGACAGTGCAAATGGTCAACTTCACTTTTTGCGGTGCCACATTCAATTCAGAGTTCTGTCTTATTAGGCAGGGCCTCTTCCTGGGGGCATGGTGATTTGTGGACTTGCACCTGCAGGTAGGCTTTCCTCAAACCCAGCAAAAATAGATTAGATCTTTGCTGGCAACATTCTCTCAGCTTGCTCCTTGTATTGGCTTTAAATATGTCAATGTACCTATTAAGTCCCCTGTAGTCCATCCTTGCTTGCACTTTTGCCTTGTTCTGTTGTATAGTCCAAGGTTTTGGTCAGGGTACAACCTGCCATCCTCAATCCATGCTTGGAGCTCCTACTCAAACTCATTCCTGACTTGAATAGACAAGGGGATATGGAGTTTTGTAGTTTCACCGCCATTATCTTTCTTCCATTCCCATGATACTGTCCATGTTTCCCAGTTCATTACCAGCATAAGAGTATCGGTGTGCAGGAGCAGGACAGGTCGAGGCTTGGACTGGATGGTAGCACCTCATTCATAGATTGCCTTGGAGAGACTGGCACCAACGTCTTGTCCCCTGCCTATCTTCCCCCAAAACAATCTCGAGACTTGTGGCCAACTGTTAAATCAGTAGCTGCATTTGTTAGTTCCCTTGGTAGTTTCCCGTAGTCTTTGTTGGCCTAAACAGTTCCTTGCTAGGATTCGGACCGTTGCATTCGCAGCAGGTGACGTTGACACTTGGATCTACAGTGCGGGGGGGGGGGGTCATCTCGTTATTGCCATCAATTGCACAGCTGCTACAACTGGTCCTTTTACTGTCATCATGTCCTTCTTGATTGTCCAGGCTCAGGCCAACAGCTGGTCAACTGTTGGAGCATCAATCCTGGAAGAGATGCCATTCTGCCATGAAGGCACACACCAAATCACATTCAGGCACCCTTCTAAAAAGCACCGTTAGATTCTGCAATTCTGCCCAGTACACACCTATGGATTCATCTGAACACAGACACTGCATCATGAATTGCTCATACACCACAAACGAATCCATTGCAAAGGCCATGAACAAAGCATTCTTTATCTTATTGACAGTGAACACTTCATCTGTCTATTGAAGAGGAAGAACCAGCTTGATCAGTTTTACCTCACAAAGGCAGCATACCAACTGTTTTTTTTGGGGGGGGGGTGTCACCATTCAACTCTAGGCTGGATGTCTAGCCGTGAAACACGGGGATCAATTTGAGGTCTAAATTGTTGTCCATCATTTTAACTGGAATGACTTGCGTCAATCTCCAGAACGGGGCAGCAAGCAATCAGAGTTCATCAAGTAGACCGTTAATAACTGTAAGCATTGGTCTCCATTCTTTACTCAGAACTTCCTTTTGAAGTCACCAACTTACTTTACCCCACAAGGATGAGAAATTGGCAACTCGGGGTTTTCATGGGTAGGGGTAATTTCATCGTGCACTCACAAAAAAAAAAAACAAAAAAAAAAATGCAAGCAATACAAGGCCATTTGCTTCTGTAGTGAGACACGCTGATAAAGTTTCTCGACTCTTTGCTCCAAAGATCAGGAGGGGGGGGGGGTTGTAGTACATTTTTTTTAAGAATATGCCTGCAAAAATTGAGGTGCATCTTATATTTGCAAAGAAAAAAAAAAAGTTGCAAAATACAAGGATAATCTTCAATTAGAAAATTTAGGTGGGAGAAGTATTTGCATGAGAGATGGAAGAAGTGGCATGTCACATTTCTTGGGAGGCTGGGCTGCTTCCTCCTTGATAAATTTACGGATCAGCTACAAGTTCAATTCAAGTTTTATACTTTGCATTTACTTCATGATTAGAAACCATTAAAGCTTTATTTAGCGGTTTCAGTATGAATAAAATATTAGACACATTACTTAAAAATAGCTGGGTTTCTGATGTTACCAAGTTTCTGAAATCTGTTTGTGATGCACAACTGTATTTCTCCTCAAGATTATATTCGTGTAATTATTGACATCACTTTAATAGAGAAATTCATTCCTCCCTCATAAGTGTTATGATTTTTTTTAACACCCTTTAACAATCACCCACCAAGAAGAAGAAAAAAAAGAAAGTGGGGCTGCTTAGGATTAAAATCACACAATTCAATTTTAATGTATTTTCTGTCAAATCAAGTGAAAAGTATTAATTTTGGGGTTCTATTCCATGACATAAAAACCCATATTTATACAGGGTTATTTATTTTCTAGATCTAGATGTCCACAACATTAAAAAAAAAAAAAAAAAAAAAGTCATCCTTTGCCCCTAATCAGTTATTAAGTTACGGCTTAATCTTTAAAATTTGTTTTAGGTTTTAATTTCTGAAAGAAGTTTGCATATTGAAAACTGTCGACAAACTGTCAACATTGGTTCCAGATTGGTTTTGCTGGTTTTCTAAATATGCATCACATGTGCAGGTTGCACCAATGGATCTAAAGGGCTAAAATTTTCAAAATTTAAGCATTATGTCTAGTTTCTTGGGGGGGGGCAGTTTGTAATGCAAGTTTGCGCTCAACCCAGTTCACTCATTTAAAAAAAAAAATTCTTAAATCTAGTGATCACTGCCCAACAAAATGCTAGAGAAGTAACTTTGATCACCCATCATAGGGACAGCTTGTCAACAATGATGATTCAAATTGGCCTTTCAGGAGTCAGTGAAAAGACAAATTTGTATCTAACGTAAGCACAATTATAGGCCAAAGATTGGTAATTATGCCAGGTAAGTAAATTTTGCTCTTGTTAAGCAAAAATTATGTTGAAGAATAGAGTCCATAAGATTAATTGATAAATGAATGCAGTTATGTCATTCTTTCAATAACTGTCAAAAATAAATTGTTTGCAAAGTCAAAATATATATAGCAAAAGTACTCGTGTAGTACACCGAATGAGTGTGTGTCTGCAAAAATGGGAGAGTAAGGCAGTCAATTGTGTGCAATGGTCATTAAGCATTATGTGACACCTGCTGGGATGACCACTGATGCATTCATTCAGTCTCTCAAACTCTTAAATCTTCAAGTAGGCTCCAAGTGACATGTGTTGGGTTTTCTGATTCCTGCCTCTTCATTGGCTAATAAATCATAGTAGTTGCCTAGATTTATATTTTAATTTTTCCAATTGTATTGGCAACTTTATATTCGAAGGACATCCTACGAGCTGATCTTTGCACAAAAACAGTCTTCACATGACTTGGATTGAAGAAAATGTTGTGTATGTCTGTTGTAAAAACCCACCATTTGCAATAGCAGAAGCAAGCAGGCACAATTGACCGGGAGATGTATCTACTAGGTAATGAATATTCATGACAGACTGGTGGAAGTGAAAATAAATGAATTGTTTGCAATGAGACTGTTGTGTCTTAACATAAACTGTTTTGTTGACTGTTTGTTGGTGGTGTACTTTGTGACAGTCGACCAGATTGTTTGTTATAGACTTTTCGGTGCATTTGGCTTCACACTACTATCATGAATTCTTGCATGCATGCTATCATGACTCATCTAGTGAGTTTGGTTTCACACTCCAAGTGAGCTAAGGTGTGCTGGGACTATTTTCAGGCACGTCAAATGACCTTAAAACCACTACACAGAATTTTATAGTTTGACACAAAACTTTACCAAGTGGTTCACACTTTCACAAAAGTTCATTTTGGTTTTTTTTTTATTATCATTATATATCACCAACATGGCAAGCTGCCAGGAAAAAAAAAAAAGTCATGACATTTTTTTTTATTGAGTGACTCAGGAGACCTGTCAGTTTCAAAATCAAAACTTTAAAAAACCTGAATTTTATGAATTGAAGTCAAGGTCTTGAAACATTTTTAAAATAACGGTTAAAATTTACATAACCTTTAAACGACAAAGATTATAGCAATAAAGAATCTTCTTACATTGAAACTAACAATCTTAAAAGAGAAAAAAAAGGGGTGGGGGTAACATTGAGGAGTTCAGTGATCAGCAAAGTAATTTCCCAGACCAGTACATTACCTACATATGAAGGAGGAACAATTTACACATACATATTTTAGACTTTTACAACTAAAGAAAAAAAGCAGAGGGAAGAAACCAGCTGCAATGGGGGTGCCAAATAGGAAGGAATTTCATTAATTTCTGACAGTTACTCCAAAAATTTGAAAAAAAAAATTTTTAAATAAAAATAAAATTTTTTTCAAAAAACGCAGATACAATTGCAAAGAGATTTTTTGCTTGAAAAGCAGCTGCAAAGAATTTTTTTTTTTTTTTTTTTTTTTTACACAAAGAATTTGGTGGGGGACAGTTATCACACAGACAACTTTTGGTTTGCCAAGATATTTCTACCCAGAAATGTAGGACATGGTATTTTTTTTTTCTTCCAGCCATGTGGGCTTACAAAATGGGTTCAACTGTAAAGGTTCTTTTCAAGATACCAGAAACAGTCAATGGGAGGTGAGGCCCTCTCTAAACCAATTGAAGTCCCCCACCATTTTGTTGAGTGACTTAGATAAACTGATGCGAGAAGCGGTTGACTGCATCCACTCATAACAGAGGAGAAGCCCTGGTAGATATGCCCTAAGTGAGAGCAGTACAGGAGGTGTTCCAGAGGGAACATCTTTAAAGGATCAGGTCACAGCAGGCATAGAAGGGGACAAATTACTGAGATTGGGACATTACATTGGCCACACAAAAGTATTGTACCAAATTAGTGAAGGACCTGCAAATGAAGGACAGTCTATCCAAGGAGGAATACCTAGATAATAAGGAGGGCAAGAATGACAACATTTGAAGTACCAAGGTACAAATTGGGAAAGCACCTTGCAATATACTTATTGCAATGGAGAAAAATAGTGGCAGTTTCATGCTACCAAATGAACAGAGTGGAGCTTTGAAGTGATGATGGATTGAGGGGCCTTCAACTTCATCCCCAACTTTTTGGCTGTAGAGGATCAGATGCTGCTTATCATTGTCACAGGAAGGAGGCCAATATGTAGGGATTGTAGGAAGACATGACATCTGTATTTCTCCATGAACATATGCTGAGACAAAGATCAGTAGTAGCAAGGCCTGTCCTATAAGAAGAAGGAATCTGTTGTTGCTCTTTGTAAAAAAAACAATAGACAACAAAAGAAAAAGAAAAAAAAAAAAAAAAAAAAAAAATCAGAGATAAAGACCTTTGCAAACATCAAAATATTCTCCTCCCAAGAAACCATCACTCGCACAGCCAAACAAATAATTTGAGGAGGATGTCTGCACTCAGACACACTAGGCCACAAAGGTTCCTAGAACTAAAATACCTGTGGAATTTAGAATTTGTGGTCCCTGGAAAGATTGGAATTACTCACAATAGTGAGGGTTGGTATGAGGACCCAGCAGATATGGGCAATGTTTGAGGAGAAATGTTACCACCTGTGGTAAAATACTCTGGAGAAGCTGAAGACATCGGAACAGTATTGTTCAGGAAGGATTCCAATTTTTATTCACCCAGTCTCTTTATAGGGCTGCTAAAATAAGATACACTACAGACTTCAGCAGCTTATCTAGAGATGGCAACATGAAGTTCCAAGCAAACAAATAGATCTGCACACCAGGGACCGTCTTTTCAATAACGGATATGAGGCATTTGAAGTACCTGGCCACATAATGCTTGCGATTTGACAGAATAGTGACAGCTTCTTCCAACTGAATGAATAGGGAGTGAAGCTTTGACAGTGGATCAAAAGGATTTCAACTCCATTCCAGATTGCCGATCAATAGACCCACCCACCACCACCTTGACCCAGATTCTATCAATCATGGGAAAACATCTGTCCCCCAACCTCAACGGGACCCTCTTCAAAAAAGACTATGGTCAAACAAGAGAAGCAGGAATAAATTAGACAGGTTTTTCTAGTCTACAATTTTTTCCTAATAATCATTTTGGCCAACAAATTGGTTTCCACCATAAAACTATTCAAAACCTTCAGACAAAGGCAAAAAAATGCAAAATGGGAAAAGTCCCAATGAAGTCCCTTCATAAGTAGTAAATGAAGGTATGATGCTGATTAATCGAGAAGCCTTCAATTCCATTCCCAACTGCTTGGATGTAAAAGGCTAGAAACTGCCAGTAATAGTTACAGAGAGCATATCAATTAGTTGGATCTGCAAAAAGGTTGGTCACCTCTCCATTGCCCATAAAGGAAAGGCTACTACAAAAAATAGCAGTCAAAACCAAGATTCCTATCCACCTACCTTCACCAAAGAGGCCTATTGCAGATCTGTCCACAACTGGGGGCTTATATTCCGGTAAATGGGAACAATATTATTACTTATATAAAAGGTATCAAACAAGACAAGTGGGGACTCCTAATCAGTGGAAATACTCTCCCTCATAAGAGGGTGGTATTTTGATAGATATGCTAAAGCTAACAGAGGAGAGGAAGAAAATAAAAAAGGGTGGGAGGTAGAGAACAGTGACCATCTTTGTGGTTGACAGAGAGGCAATCGTCCAGTTAACAAAAGATTGACAAAAATCAATGACTGAATTAGGGCTAAAGCTGTAACAGGTCATTAAAGGCCATGGCCTTAGGTAAGAGTATGTCCAATGGAGCAAAGAAGAATTCATTTCCAACAAAGAAGGATTTACACACTAAGGAACATGTTTGTGTTGAATACTTTGAAAAGAGAAGGACCAGTATATGAAGTCCCTAGCTACGTGATGGGAAAATACACATGGAAGGTGCTTTTCAAAAGAGAGAGGAGGTGTGAGAACAGCCCAGTGAATGAGGGAGATTATTATCAATAGTAATGCTGAAAATAATGTCAGGTACACCAAAGAGTGATTAAATCACTGCCTGGAATAGGGGTAAAGCTACTATGTAAAAGGCAGTAGCTTCGTAGACGGAAAACCTGAAGATCCTACTTACAAAACTGATGGAAAAACAAACGAAATAATTGCCAGCCAGTGATCCTTTCAACTATCCCAACTTCCATTACAAATAGAAAAATCGCCCCCCCCCTTCCAAAACCCATCACATTTGTCTGCAATCAAAAAACCCTATTCCCAACTCTTTCCCAGCTGAATTGAAATATAAAGAGGGAGGGGATACATACATCTGCCTTGTGTTCATACATAAAATTGTAAAAAGCCAATAGACTTAAAAAAGGAACTGAAAGTCCTCCACAATTTTAAGTTCATAGAACAGAAAAATGTGGCAGATCCATAAAATTTCCATAACACTAAGAAACTTGAGTGCAGATGCATTAAGAATTACAGCAGGTGGAGGGAAGTTGGAAAAAAAAAAAAAAAAAAAAAAAAAAAAGCAAACAACACCTGCCTAAAATGTTCGGACTTAGTTGGGTCACTATGGCCAACAAAAGGAGTTCAGTAGTTAAGGCTCTTTACAAAACACTGGACAAAGGTAACAATGTAAAAAGGACACCAAGAAGAGGAGGATAGGTGGGGGAGGGGCTCTCCAAATCTACGAAAATCTAGATTTGTAACCTAATCGAACTGATATAAGCAAAAGAAAGCACCTACCTCGTAAAAAGGAGGGTGGGCTTCTAGAAACAAATGCAGTCAATTGACCAACACACAGTATCAGTGGTAGATAAAAAAAAAAATTTTTTTTAAAAAGGAAAAAATTCAAATTCTTCAAAGAACAAAATCTCAACAGAGCGGAAGTGTAACTGCAAAAAGCAGTAAAGGGTACAGGCAGACGAGACAGCATGTTTAAGGTAGAATACCTGGGCCAAAGACAAACTAGAGCAAGTTTTATGGAAACACATGGCAGTGCGTGTGTATATATATATATATATATATATATATACACACACACACACATTTTTTTTTTTCCCCCCCCACAATTTGAGGAGATTGTGGCAGTCTCTTCCAATTGTATGAAGAGGAGAATGGAGCTTTGGCATGGTAGGTTTGTGGTGAACAATCTAACATTTGTCATTGGTTTTGAGTGGTAGGAAACACAGATTCATTTGGTTTTAAATGAGTATTTTCCATAAGTCTACACAAACACCAATGCAAGATACTCTTGTTAAAAGCACATTGATCAAATGTTAAAGAATAATTGTGATAATATGATTAAGTTTTTTTTTCATGCTATATTTGATCTGAAAACATTTGCATTCCTTACAAATTCATTCATAGTTTCAAACCATTTCCTTCAAGGAAGGGGGGGGGATTTACTTGGTTTGAAGGAGAGTAATCATATATATGTATTTATGATGTATGTACACAGTATATTCTAAAAAAAAAATAAAATAAAATAAAAAATAAAATAAAAATAAAATAAAAATAAAATAAAAATAAAATAAAAATAAAATAAAAATAAAATCACCGGGGGGGGGGGGTAGGCTTACTCCCCAGGCAGAAGGAACAGAAAAATAATGAAGTGGTGTAATATAACACAGAGTGAGGGTACAGTTTAGGAGATATTCATATTGATTTTCTCATAACGCAGAGACAAACACAAAGTCAAGGTCCAGTTTTACATTATACGTACATTGTAAATTGATTACCCATTTTAGAGCCAATTCACTCACTTCCACTTAGATTCGACTTCTTTTTCTGAAGGGAAAAAAAATAAAAAATAAAAAAAAAAGTAAACCCTCCAAGGAATAGGGATTTCGTAATGAATTTTGTCCAAATTTTTTAAAAACTGAAAATATAAAAATAAGTGAAAATCTTAGACATTTGAGGATCTTTTGTATTAAAATATTTTTAGAACAATCATAAAATTTGGTACTTATGAAATGTTTTGAAAAAGAGCCATGTGATGCCACTAATGCAATCAGAGAAGGTCTCTGGATTCAAATATCTCCATACTCATTTAGAAATAGTTGCAAGTAGACAGATTACCATTTTGTTTTGCATGTTAAATTTGCCTCTTTACAGGTATTGAGCAGACTGGGAACTTGTCACCTACCCACCAAAACAATTGTCCCTTTTGTTACAGGACAAAGCAGAGTTCATTCAGCTTCTAGCTTACATAGAATTTGATCCTAAAGAATATTTTTATAGGTGACCCAAACTTCAAAAATAGTTTGATATGCCATTGTAGCAATGTGTTCAAAATATAAACCATTACAAAGCAAGTATTATTGTCCTCCCTTATAAAAAGGAGGAATTCACTCCTATTTAAGAAAGGTAAGGTAGTTTTGTCATTCTATCACTGGCCACAATCCAAAAATGTTACAGAAATAACAGTCAGTAGGTCAAAGTATTCTAACTTAGAACTGCCAGTCAGTTTGCATAAAACCATTCCAAGACACTGCCATATAAGAGATATTGGCAGGTGCTCAATTTTGCAGGATCCCAAACTAGGACCCTAAGAAAGCAAGGATTCAGTTGTCAAGCTTTGCCCAGGAGGACAAAAAAAAATACAGTTTCATGCCCTGCTTAAGCCTAATACTTATTTGTATGCATCCATGACAAAAAGGATGCAGTTTCAAGTCTTATTCCAGGATAATGAGAAAACAAGGAAATATCAGTTGTGGCTGCAAAAGCAGGGACTGTTACAGAGCAGAATCAATGAAACCATAAAGGGTCTTAGACTCCAGGAGTTATTAACTAATGATAAAGAAGCATAGCCTTCATAGATTAATAGATGAGGGAATTACCAGAAAATTAAACTTTGAATTTGTTGAGTTCTTTGCAACAAGCAATAGTGGATAAATCATTTAGACAAATTTTCAACTATACTCTAAAGTGGGACAAAGATTATGAATACATTAGAAGATTAATTACCCAGGTCCAATGCAATATGCTTCACATCAGCAACTATACCTCCCGCCCCAGAAAGTTGAAATTAAAGAGATTGAATATTTTTACAAAGATGAGATATACAGGGAGAAAAAAAAAATGGGGGGGGGGAGGTAAAGAAATCCCGAAAGGATGAGAAACCATTAAAAGAAAAAACTGGATACTGTAATGCTGCACAAAATAAAATTCCTGATGCAAGACATAAAGAGGGGTGGGGAGAAAAATACAAAACAATTTTCCTCCCAAAACAGCAGATATTTTTACAAAGATGCATAATGTGACCATTTTGATAACGGTTTTTCTTATCTTTTAAATGGCTATTGGGTAGATGAAAGTATAGATCTCATTTCCTCAATATTAACATTTTGAATTTTAAAAATAATCAGTGAAATTATCAAAGGATTACATTTATAACGCACATGTGAATCATTTCAAACTTATTCAATTTGAACAACGGTGGAAATCTAGCCACTTTTAGCTGTTTAAAATTGCCAATTTAATGGCCTATCACTGAAATGGCTACGTGATGCATCTGTGCAAAGATTGAATAGAGCTGCAATGACTTAGATGTGATGTGATGAGGAGTTTAAATAGTTGCAGTATGCCCACGCACAAATGAAGCCGAAAATAGGGGAAAACAGTTCCCGAACAAGAAAGATCAATTGGATGCATGTTTACAACAAATAAGGAAGTTAGATAATGAAATATGGGAATTGCACTATAAACTGGATAATGGACCAAAAAGGAAGGATGAAAAAATAAACCTTCAGTAACAGCATAAGGATGTGTCAGAATTTTATACTAACCTCTTTAGTACAGTTAGAATGTGTTAAGTCTTAACCTCTTACAAATCAATTCATGTTAGATAAAAATTGTCAATGAAAAATGAAACTAGACCTTTTTTTTCAGGAAAAAGGTAGACAGCAGGAAAATAGCCCTATTCAAACCTATTGCAAGAAAGTCATGTGAGCCTCTAATCTGATCAGGAGATTTCTGTATGTCTGAAATTTTAAAAAAATAAAAAAAAGTTGAACTCTATTTCCATTATTCACAAGCAACCAAAAAGTCACAGAATGCCATCACAGGGTGTTTCTTTTCAAGTTAACCACAAGCCACCTTTTGCAATTAAGCAAGTCTTGATAATTGAAGACTTTCC
Organism: Thysanoteuthis rhombus; assembly: GCA_963457665.1. Taxonomy (NCBI): domain Eukaryota; kingdom Metazoa; phylum Mollusca; class Cephalopoda; order Oegopsida; family Thysanoteuthidae; genus Thysanoteuthis; species Thysanoteuthis major. The sequence goes on along the minus strand of OY735228.1, from coordinate 12,509,807 downwards.
AAAATGGGTGGGCTCAATTAATAAGTGCTTGTTAACTATATCCTTCTATTTGGATACTCAACACAAGGTCTATTCTCTGACCTTCATTCATTATACAGTATAAAAAGGGATTCTTCAGCTGCCTCAAACTCAATTTGTAGCTGTTACTCCTGGATTTTACCAATGCCAAAAGGCTTTTTTTTATCAGTTGTCGGAAAATTCAAACATTATCACAGCTGTTATGGCTTTTTGCCCAGTATTTGTCCTAAATGGAATTGCTTTTTTAGGAGACCAACACTTTAGAAGCAGGTGAAAAGCTCCTCTTCAAATATGAACAATTACGGGGCTTTTAATATCTGCAATAAGAACTTTGTATTGCGACCACATTATCTGAAGTCAATTCAAGACCACTAGCCATGCATTTTTGCAAATAAAGAACAAGAAAATACCCTCGGCCTGAAAAAAAAAGGGGGGGGGGTCACAGTCACTAATCAACTGACAATGACAACATGTGAAGTACCCCAATAGGTAGGTCAACCAATGCGCAAACAAGAGAATAGCAACCTTACCTTTTAAAGGAATTTCATTGTAGAACATAAAATGGGATGTCTTGTAATATCAAGGAAATTCGTCTGAAGACTTATGGGCAAGTATGGTGAATGGAGAGTCTTTAACTGTTCTCATGGCAGTTTTGGAAGGAGGCTAGTAATTTGTCTCAGAGCGAGGTGAAGAAACTTGTCTGAGTATATTAAGATAGATAGTCAGGAAGACGGGACTCATCGAATAGAAAGGAATCACAAGTTGCAGGGACTGAACACACCACAGACTTGTAGAAAAAGTTTGTGTGAAACTTTGGTACAGCTGATGACTGTAGTGGTAAATTAATATCATTTAAATCCCAAATAAGCAATACTCGGCTGGTTGGGGGGGGGGGGCAGTTTTCATGAGAAAACTAAGGAATAAAACAGAAAATTCATAAGACTCAGTGTAGTGGTCCAGAAATATTGAAAGAACTATCCTGAATAAAAATAAAGCTGAACTGCATTACATCACTATAGGAACTTGTTCAGCTTATATCTCTCTATATACAAGACTCCATATCTTTATGTTAGATGGGGGGGAAGGCTCTTAAGGCCAGCAATTTTTTTTCATTCAAATATGCCACTCTTCCATTGGTTGATACTGAAGTAATTGAGTGGGTGACGAATAAATTCCTTGTTTCCCCTCAACCACCATGGCAGTTGATGTTCGAATAAGAAAAAGATAGCAAAATTTTCTGTTCAATACAACTGTTGTCGACCTTAGGTACTTCAATGTAAATAAATCCCCTTCTGATTGACAAATGTGACTTAGATATTCTAACAAGGAAAGAGTTCAGATGAACAGTATCTAACTCACAACAGTGATTATTCTGTCAATGAACTTCCTAGGGGCACAGCAAAGGACTACCACAACCACATAACTTCTATTAATCACTTAGCTAGAGTATGTAGAGATTTTCATCTGGAAGACCATCATTGATTATCTAGGTACGGCAAGACTGAACCATGCCACGGTAGAGAAAAAGAAAAAAAAAGTAAATTCAGAGGATAAACCCTGAATGAGCGGAATTGTCACTTGTAAATACAGCAGCATGCTTAATTTCCTTGAAATTGTCTAGGGGGGAAATTATAGGAAAGACTGAAGGAATACTGTGCTGGGAGTAAACAAGCTATGCTCCAGGGATGGAAGAGGAAATCCAAAAGGCTTCAAAAACTTTTTAGATAGAGCAAGACTCCCCAGGAGCATAATTCCCAGATATAGAGGTATGAGCCTGCACATGCTGTTTCACATCTGCGGCCAGATGTATCAGCATCAAAGTAGCTTTTTGAACTTCAAGCATGGATTTGTCATGGGATCTTGCCAACAGGACTGCACTTCAGCAAATGCAGGTTCTTGGGCTTATTGGAAAGCTGCTGTTTATGGATGAAGAAGTTCTACACATCACCCAAGGGCAACTCAAGCCACATTGAGGGGATAAATATTGTACAGGCAATTATACAACAGCCTAGGGAGGACCACAGACGACACAATAACCATCCTTGAGCAGGATAGACCTCAGCTGGATGAAGCAAGATACCCAAGCTGTGGTAGGCTAATTTCCAGAAATGGTGTCACTTTACTCGATCATAACAGTACACGAGAGCTTATAAAAAAGCTTTAGTGGCTAGAAAGTATATACACCAAAGAGTGGAATGTCACATTACCTAGACCATTTCAAAAGCAAGGGAGAAATGCATTTATATATTACCTCCCCAGATAAGCTGGCCTGCTCCAGGTCCAAACACCATGACTTCGACTCTGACTGAAGATGATTACTACAACATTGTCCATAGCTGCATTAAAATGGTGCAAAATCATGCCCAATAAAAAAAAATTTGAATTACCTTGTACGTAGTGGGGGTGGTAAAATTAAGTTAATCTGGATGAAGTCAGTATGATCTGAATTATAAATTTATAACAGGTCTGATTGTTCACTCAATAGAAAGTCATGTGACCAATGTCCAAGTTTACCTTATTAATGAAGGGGGGTTTCTGAAACATTTTCTATTAACAGCTGCAGTTGTGTGTGGTCCTATAGATACATACATATAAAAGTCAGAACATGAATAACCTAAACCTCGCAGCAGTATTTAAAACTATCTGTTGTGGGTAGCAATGATTAGAGATTTGCTAAATGTATCTAGAAATGACTTGTAGTGAACTTGATAAACTTCCCAGTTCAACCTAAAATAGGCATTGGTCTTCAACATAAAAAAAAAAAAAAACATGAAACCATTTCAGGATCCTTGGTGCTAAATTGTGGTCAACAAAAAAAAAAAGAAAGTGGGTTGGAACTCTGCCTACTAATGAAAAAAATTTTGATTTAAAGATTGATGCCAATAGGAAAGAAAAAAATAAAATTCTTTAAAGACTGCCAAATGGCGGACAATAACTTTGAAATATTCTACTACATTACATAGCAATAGTTCCGAACGAAGTGACGCCCAAGCCACAAATTACACGGAAAGCAGGAGACTCAAGGGGCGCAATTGTAGAGGCCTCACGGGCATATGCAGAGACAGTAGTGCCAGTTCAATGAAGTTTTGTTCTTTTTTTTTTCCTCGTAAGCTGCATTTGCTCTTCGAGAAGAAATAAGAGATTTTTTTAAAATAAATCAATAAATAAATAGAAAAAAAACGCTGGAGACCAAGACCTCAGTCCCCGATCCAGCAACAATTTTTCAAAATAACCCCATCTCAAACCATTTTTAACATCGAAACAATACTTTACAGGACAACAAAGATAACATACTCTGGAGACCTCGGCAACGGCTTTTCCTGGCGGAAGGCATGTTGGTTTCCAGTTCAACACCAGTACACTTTCGGTAGCTTTTTAGAAAGCGTAAATTTTAAGAGCTGAGGAAGGGGTCTAAAAAGGGCTAGACCAGTCGTTCACTCTTCAGTACCCTCAGTTTGAGTACATACTGTTGACTGTATATAACAAATGTTCACAGGTTGTTCCCTTAGTAAAAGTTCGTCCAAACTCTTCCAATATGGTCGCACATGTGAAAACGCAAGAGGAACAGTTCATATCAACATTTTGAAGTACAATTGTGAAAGAGCAGCAAGTCATATTATATCGAAATTCATTAGAGATGACAGACAGCTGCCCACAAGTCCGAGGTAAAGTTAAATGCTCCCAAGTCCGTCGTCAAGTAAGGTGGCAGGAAAGAATATTTTTATCTCTTAATTCGTCGCAAAGAAAAGTTGAATCCTCGGCATCGTAAATAAGTTCTTACAACATTAGAGCTTTCTGGAAGATGCAGAAATAACTGTACCCAAATGCTTTTGTCGCCAGTATGTTCTTTTTGCGACTTCCAATGTGCCTTTACTAGTGTGACGTCATGGGCTCAATTTGCATCTTTGGAGCATGTTGAACGCCCCCATCCGGTGGGTGTTAGAACTAAAAAAAACTTTTATTACAGCTTTTGTTAACCGTTTGAGGACGCATTGTGATCTAGCAGATTTTCCCGTATTTGGCCGATAAAGATCTGGCTGTATTTTAAAAAGATTACTCGATTTATTTTATTTGATATCCAAATCCAAATTTTTTTTTCAGCCATAAAGCTTAAACAAAGGTAGTCGATTTTACCAATTCTTAAAGCATCTTCAGCAAATAGAAAAAATATATCAAAGTATGGGTCAACCACGTTTGAGCCAATTCACTAGCCTTACCAACAAAAGTAGAAGAAAATATACCATTTTTATTAGTATTTGTTAGTATTAATACAGACACTTTATTCGATAAAATGGGCTTTAAATGATTACTACACTTTCAGCTATAAAGTTAGCCGAAGGTGGAAAGATTCGGCCGATTTTAGCCATTTTAGTGCAGTTCTAGCCGGAGAAATTAAATTTGGTTTAGTAACACTGATTGTGATCAAGTTTATAGTCGTGCAAAAAGATTGCATGTAATTTTTTGTTTGCCGTTTACTTTTACTCTCTCTCTCTCTCTCTCTCTCTCTCTCTCTCTCTCTCTCTCTATATATATATATATATATATATATATATATATATATATATATATATATATATATATATATATAAGCACAATGTATAGTAGTAATATTGTGTACACGACTGAAAATTGGTACCTAGAATCGGCCGTTATTTTCCGAAGAACCTAAGCGTCCGTACGGCTAGTTCGATTTTGTGGGGGGGCTTCTTATTAAGCTTACACGCACCATAGGTAGAGGGGGGCAAAGGGGCGAAAATAAATTTATAAAACTGATTCTGTTCATTTGTTTGTGCCTTATGGTTAATCAAAACTTTGCATCGTAGCAAGAGGGTCTGAATCAAAGTACTCCTATAATGCGCCAACTCACAGAATGAGAGAAAACTGGGGTGATTTGCAACATTTTGAAGGTTTTAATTGAACCCTCAGTTTGTGACAGTCAAGTGAAAACGTCACTGATGTCATAAATATGTCACTTTAGAACATTTATTCTGACCACACTTAGACTTGGAAAGATTATTTCCACAAGAATTCATATTCTGTAGACATTTGTTTTTGTTTTTTTAATTAACCCATTCTGACGAGATTTTTTTCACTTTTAGGAGGGTCACGACTTGAGTGAATACATAGATTGCATTTTAGAATGTCAACCAAAACAGTTTTCTTCAGTTTTTAAGGGGGTTTTGGTGACTATTCACGTGTAGCACGCACAGGTCGCACTAGCAGGGAGGTCAATTTCCAATGTAAATTTATGCCAAATTGGTCCCTTATCGTGTGTCCGGCAGCATTTACGCTTGTTTGTTTTCAAGTCGGATTTTAGTGATCACTGTCTAACAAAAACTTGTTCATTGATCACACCTTGTCCAATTTTATTGACTTTAAATGGTCATGTGACTGACCAACCAAATTTGGCTAAAAATTAATTTCGTTTATTTTAGACACTTAACTCACCGAGGAAAAAGTCTAGACAGGCTTTTTCCGCAAATCGTTGCCAGCCGTGTCAACCATTTATGAAAACCGACATGGTGGGCCGGAAACTTATTGAAAACGTCTACACTTTAATAAATCTAAATTTATAAAAGATTAAATGAAATGAGATTCGGGATTACACCGATTGTATTTAATACATTGTTTTTTTAAATATCAAATTACTTTAGGAACATTAATAGATTAAATATTAGAGTGAACAAGATTAAAAGAATTTAATACATTTATAATAAACTAAAAAGAAAGATCTCACTTTTCTATCTTTTAACATAGGAGAAATCCAATTCAATTTTATTATCGAATCCAAGTGCTACAGGAATTTGGAATTATTTGATATGGACAACCACAAACCTAAAATTGATGTATTGATTAGGATGGAAAGTATACAATACAGAAATTAGGAACATGATACCATTGAATGCAACCGTTTCAACATCTAAACCAAATATTAGGGGAGGGTTTCTATTTACAATGTAACTATAATGATAGGTTGTTTTATTTATCAGGTTTTAGCATGAATAATAAGTGAGAAATCAAAAGTGAAATTCATAAAGATTTCAAGTAAAACATCGAAATGTTAACTCGAAAATACGAGTCCCGTGATGACTGACTTACCACGCATTTTTTGGTATTTACTCTCAATGTGACACTAATTTGATCAAGTTCCTTAATTTGGCTATGCTTGCTCATCTGGAACTAGGGAAAATTAATGCATTCTTATATTTTCTAATTCTTACATCAAAAAAAATCTACAAAATAAATCATAATTGAAATCATATTGTTTCGACTGAAAATAAAATTGCTTTTCTCGTCATGAAAGGATTGTTTTGACTTGTTTCTTTGAAGTTAAAACTTTCGAGGAAAATTTTTTTTAAAATAAATAAGCTCATAACCCTAGCTGCCTGTACACTGAAGAGTATGTCATAATAACCATAATCGTAAAAGTTATGCCCTGCTTCTAATACATCTTTTGTAATTGTTGAAAAAAATCCCAATGTCATAACTACAATCAGAAGTTAAAGAGAAGCAGCATTTTTTTTAGCCAGCGTTTTTATCAGATCCAGATAAGCAAATGACGTAACCTTCCATTTAGTATTTTTGCAAAATAAAAATAACAAAAAGGTGTAATCCCGTCTAACATTTTATTCAATCCTTATGAATTTAAGAGTATTAAGACGCAGATGCGTGTAGTTACTCTCAGCCTATCATACCCGTGGCTTGCACAGCTGCGACTATTTGCGATACAAATATTTCTGCCTGAAATGTCCTTTTGATATATATATATATATATGTATATATATATATATATAAGAAAAAATACATTTTTTCGAATAAATGATAAATCCAAATTTGTCTCAAATACAAATATTTCTGCCTGAAATGTCCTTTTGATATATATATATATATAAGAAAAAATACATTTTTTCGAATAAATGATAAATCCAAATTTGTCTCAAATACAAATATTTCTGCCTGAAATGTCCTTTTGATATATATATATATATATATATATATATATATATATATATATATATATATATATATAAGAAAAAATACATTTTTTCGAATAAATGATAAATCCAAATTTGTCTCAAAGTATTTTCAAGTTTTAGACAGTTACCACACAGACACAGTTTTGGTTTTTGCCAAATTTTTGGCTGCAAATATATTTTTCTAAAATGGTGGCCATTAACCTTTCTTCAGCAACGTATTCAAATTTTAGCACCATTTTCACTTAATTCATTAAAAATAGTAGCGCTATTTGTTGGTGCATACTGCACTGCTGCAATTGTTTATAAAACAATCATTTTTCATTTTCAAATATGCCTCGCACTGCCATATGACAAAAATTTGACAAATCTGTCCTTTCGGAATATTATTTTATTTTCTTTAGTAATATATATTTTTAGGTACTTTCTGAAAAGCATTTGATATGAGAACACAAACAAAATTTTATAAAAGGCAACTATTCAATTTTTTATTAATGAAAATCAGCGTTATCATATTTTTTTTTTTAATTGAAAAGTACTATTTACGTTCATAATTTTCCGTGGCCAATTTAATTTATTTTGCAAAATGAAAAATAATTGTTTATAAACCCACACGGTATGCAACAAAACAAGAATTTTAAGATTATAGTGCGAATAGGTGAAAAAAAATGTCAAATTTTAAATATGTATTACCGAAGGGAGAAAGTTCATAGCCAAATTCTATTCATAAAGGCATTTTTCAAATTTGACAACATGCGACCGTGATCGCTCGTTTACAAGACCCGTCCGCGGTAAAAAAAAATAGTACGTACTTCCAAGCAAACATTAAATCTGAACGAGGCCGTAGATTTCCAGAGACGTGCAAGATAATGTCCAGGCAATGCAAGATAATGTACAGGACGTAAAATATGGCCAAACGAGGCACAGAAGAAAGTTCATATCAACTGCTTTCCAGAAGAGGCCTGAATATATTATTGCCAAAGAAAATAGTTAATGGCCAAGTACTTTTCAGAAAAGGTAGGTTTGTCAAATTTGGCCAAACTGGACACAAGACACAAAAAGTACAGCCCTTTTATAACAACACAAACGCATTAATACACGAATTCAAATCTTAATTATTCAAATAATCCCTTATGCTGACACTATCCTTGTTCTTAGATCTAGATCAGAATACACCTTCTACGGCATTTAGTTCAAGATCAAAGGGTAGCACGTATCAACGAAAAAGCATTAACTCAGTTTTCAATTTAAACGTTGTGATTGTATTTTGTTTGCTTGAATAAAAAACTTCAGAAATGAATTAATCCATGCTTTCTACTCGTGATACAAAATGAATTAGAATCATCAAAAGACGAAAATAATGAAAACATAAGGAAATTTAGTCATGGTGAATGAGATTTTGATATAAAATGATGACACTGAAATAGTTTTTTTAAAAACCTGATTTAGAATTCCAAGATTTCATTTACTGGTTCGGCTGGGAATCATGAATGCTGTAAGAAAAAAAAAATTCACACCTTTTTGTTGCTTACCCTATTGCCCGACAGAGATACACAAACCAGGATTCTGTTGCCAGATAGTTGGAGACATTTCTGGCCAAAACACACCGAGAATGACCAAATGCCAAAGTTGTTTCTAAAAAAATTGCAATACTGCAGTGCAAAGATAATCAATAAAAATAATTTATTTAAAATACAGAAACAATGTCAACTATCTTTAACCAATCCAGTATTTCACAGTCGTGAAGCAGGGATTTTTCTTTTACTCACACGCTCTTTATGCAATCTTAAAGATTTTACATTAAGCCCAAGTCATGTATAAAGATACCACTACTACCACCACTAATAATACAATGGACGAGCATTTCAATTTGTTGGGGGACGGGGTAAACGAAAAAATAAATAAATGGCCAACTGCTTTACAAGCTGGCTAGATTTATCGAATTTGGCCATAAAATGATAACCCTGTTACAAACACTTTTGGCAGTACAGAGCTTCAACAACTGAGCCCCACGTTCATTTCCTATCCACTTGTCAGGCTAAAACGGGAGAGAATGCACCTGCAATATGCATTTCACAACCACATCTTTTATTCATAATATATAGCGGTGAGCAGCAAGAAGCTGGGTCGGATAAGCTAGTTTGAGGCCTGTAGCATATGTTATAAACGGGTCGTACACAAATATATTAAACAATTTTCATTTGCATAGTACAATAATTCATTTTTTTCATTTGCTATCATATCAGTTAATACGACAAATATATCTGACATTTCAGTAGTCTTATTACTGTTTTTGTTTTCATTTTTGTGCAATAGCTATGACTTCAGTTTCGAATATCTTCGCAATTATGTGTCGTGTATTAAATAGTTGTCACATCCATTGATTACAATATCAAAATTTCCAGGGATTTCTTTTTTCCTAAAGCTATCACCAAAAAGGATCTCGAAGCACAAGTCGTCATTTGATCTGTGTATTGTTCGATCCTTGTCACTCTGTATCATTTCAAGATAAGTTAAGTGATACATACGTAGTACTAAAAAGTTTGTTTTTTTTTTTTTATCCTGATTCCTTTCTTTACCATTTTAAGTTTCGGAAGATTATCTCAAGGCAGACTATGAAGAGTTCGGATGATCTGGAGTCACTCCTTTTTCTAGTTGAAAGGGCTCACAGTCTTTATGTGGCCTGATGAAGGAACTACTGTGTCCGTTGATGTTACAGTCCTCAGACGTATACGAGGTCTACGTATGTTGTATTGCGTCAATGACTTTGGGGATTTCCACAAAATCGGAGGCCTTTCCAAAGTCAACAAATGCTACAGCTAATGGTAATATTCAGCAGCTTCCTCTCTTTGTTGGTCTATTGAATGGAGATGGTCGATGGTTGAGTAGCTTTTTCTAAAGCCAGCTTGTTCCCGTGGTTGGTTTTCATCTAGAGCTTTGGTGATCATTTTGGTGAAGAGCTTGTAGATGCAGTGGAGTAGGCTTATTGGCCAGCAGTTGTTGAAGTTTTTCAGGTTCCCTTTTTTGCAGAACAGCATAATGATTGCAGTCTTCCTACCTTTCGGAACTTTACTTTGTTTGAAGCGTAAATTGAGTAGAATAGTTGGTTTTCTAGTGATCACTTTTCCAGCTTTTTTGAGTAGATTGATGGTGATGTTATCGGGTCCGGGGGCCTTTCCCTTGTTTAATGGCTTACTTCACTTCCAGCGGAGTAACTTCTGGGAAATCCTCGAATTGATTACTCTCAGTTCGTGTTTCCTGTTCATTTTTCCATTATTTGGCTGAATAGAAGTCTTTGTAAAATCCCTGGACACGTTCGACAATTCGGTCCCTATCCGTTGTCAGTTTCCCATCTGCTTTGAGCACTCTAGTTATAAGTTTTCTTCCTGTACTGAGGGATTTTCCAATAGTTTTGAACCCCCACTTTTTTCGAGAATGCTTTCAATGACAGCTGTTGTGTATCTTCTTTTGTATTCGTTTCTTTTGGATGGTTTTGCTCAGCCCTGTTGCCTCAATCGTTTCTTTTGTTGTCGGTGATGGCTTGAGGTCCCTGCTTTTCTTCTGAGAAGAAGGTGTTCTTGATTTTTTAACCCGTTTGCTGTGGCAAAATTTACAATATCTCCACCCATCTCATTCCGTATTTTGTATCCGTATTTGCCGACGCATTTTTCAGAATTTCGTCTTACTTGGGCGTTGAAGTCTCCCATAATGATGAAATATTTTTTTGTTTCTTGGAGTATGGGATTCAAGTCATCGTAGAAGTTGTCTGTCTCCTCGTTGGTTGATGGTGAAGTAGGAGCATAAACTTGAATGATGTTCAGTTTGTACCTCTTTGAGTGCAGTACAGTGACACTGGCTACACGGTCTGAAATGGCTTTGAATCCAACAACATTGTTCTTTGACTTTTTTCATAAATTACAGAGCCAACTCTGCTCTTTTCCTTTCTCCCTTCCATAGTTGTATAAAAGCTGTTTGCTGTTTAATTCGATTAGTTCCTCTTCAGGTCTTCTCATTCACTAACACCGATAATGTACCATTCAATGTTCTCAATTTCGTTTTCCAAATGAAAATTACTGAAAGGAATGTTAATTATTTTTTATAAATGAAAGCACCCAGCCTTCCCTTCGAATATTTCATTTAATTCCGTCCCTAACACTGTTTCAATAATTTGATATTGTTTGTTTTGTCATGTTTTAATCTAACCAATGACAGTCCAGGGATGAAATTATGCCTGGGGGAATTGCCTGATGTAAAAACAGCAGACGATTTCTGCGCCCCCTTTCTATGCTCTCTTCTCGGCAAATGAATTCAGTCTTTTTCTTTAAATTCAGTTTTTAGTGGGTTCGATCCTCAGATCTCTCAGTTTGTATTGTCTGACTCCAACTCATACCAAGTTAATATTTAATAGGACCTTTTTGTTTTTCTGGCTGTTACACTAGAATCTTCAATTCAGGATTGAAACTCTGCTGATATACCATCTACTCAGCATTTGAGACATTCCTTTCTTCTTGTTGTTTTACGAGCATATTAAATGTGACTAATGAGTTTGTTTTTTTTTGTTGTCGTTTTGTTTATTAATAAAAACAACTCTTTGATGCAGAAAAAGTATCTACCTCTCTCCTCTTGCGTTTTAAGGTCCCGGGACAAACTTTCGATAAGGTTAGAATAGTCAAAATGTGCGTTGCAGCATAAAATTAAAAAGAAGTTACTCATTTGAAGTTTTCTTTTCTAGAATTTCAGTGGGAAATCTCTGATACAACTAAGAACTTTCAATCGAAAAAATTTTGTAGAGGAAGTATTGTATTAGGGAGGCCGAAGCTGGAGCATGTCACGTTCCTTTGGGGACTGACAGCCTCAAACGGTTGTGACTTTTGCCTCTCATAAACCAGAGGGAACCTTGTCATAAACAAAACAAACTTGTTCCCTACCCGCACTCCCGATAAATTTACTTAGTTAGCCCTGGAAAGTGAATTCAACTAGAGTTCCCTAAAGTACGTGGAATCTTTATATTTTAAACCTGGAATAAATGTTTGTCTTTTTTTTTTTAGAAAGGTTTTCAGGTTTCTGAAAAGGAAGGAGCAACTACCAACAGCTTGCATTTTGGAAACCACCAACCAGAAATTTCTTTCGCCATAAGTTTCAAACTGTCTGACTAGCTATGTATAAGTCGACCGTACTGGTCACACTAAGGCTGAATTTTTTTTTTCAACACATCACCTCTTAGTGAATAAAAAAAATTAAAAGAAAATGTTTTTAACCACCACCCCAAATAGGTTTTATTGTGGAGAGGGTCTATTTGCAATGCAAGTTTATACTGAATTGGTTCCGTAGTTTGTGCCCGAAGTGAGACTTTAAAGTCAATTTAATTGCTCTGACAAGAAATCCTAGAAATTTTCATAGGTCGAAGATAAAAAAGTTTGTAATTTTCCCTTGCAAGTAAATGAATGAAAAGTCTCCTGTAAGGCAAAAATTGTGTTGAGAGTCCGTAGGGTTCATTGATAAATAAATGTAGTTGTCTCATTCTTTCGATAGTGGATTGTTTGTGAAGTCAAGATCTCTGTGTGTAACAAAAGTACGTGCATAGTTCATTGAATAAGTGTATACGTACGTAAGTGCTAGGTGCGTTGATAGGTAAGCATTTCTTGACATCTACTGGGACAACTGACTCATTTAGTTAATTTCATTTTAAATCATCGAGTAGGCTCCAGATGACACGCTCTGGGTTTTGATTCTTACCTCTCGATTGGCTTATGAATCGTAATTGTTGCCAATTTATTTTTGAATTACTACCGTTATGTTGGCGAATTAAAGGAAAATTTTTTAGTCGATTAGCGCAAAAATCAGACTTCACTAAATTTTATAGTTTGACGACACAAGTGACTAACAAGGGCTTTCAGAATTCATAAAAGTCTGGTTTTTGTAAATTTAAGGTCTTCAAAACATTTTAGAAAATTAAATAAAATAAAAATTAGGATGACCTTTAAATGACGTATTAAAAATCCCCCAAGTGATTTTATGCCCTTAAGACCTTTGTTACAATTGGAAAATTGTCAGTTTCGAAAAGTCGTTCTCCCAGACTAATACATTACCTATTTCTCAGGGGAATATATATATATATATATATATATATATATATATATATATATATATATATATATATATATATGAGAGAGAGATAATAGATGAAAAATAAAAGAAATTTGGACTTCTGCAATTCGGAAAGAAAACACACGAAACAAGCCAGCTGCAAAGATATTTTTTTTGTGTGTGCCAAATAGGAATTTCATTCACATTAAACCAATAAAATAAAAAAGAAACAGGCAGATTTACCTGCAAAGAGATTTCTGCATCCAGCCCTACCTGAAAAAAAACACAGAAGACAGCTGCAAAGAATTTTGCCTTACAGGAAGGATTTTTTTCCCCAAATTTTGGACAGTTATGAAGCAGACAGCTGTTTTGGTTTGTCAGCTGCAAAGATATTTCTGGTCCTGCATCTTGGGTTACAAAATGGGTTCTACCGTAAAGGCTTTTTCAAGACACCAGAAAGGTAACGACGCGAAAAGGATACCAGAAAAAGGAAACCAGTGGAAAATTCCTCATTTACAGGGCTATTTAACTTTCGGGACCCCCGACTCCATATTATCGAGGTTTACTTGTTTTCCTTCCCTCTTTTGGGGGTTTAAAAGAGGCTTTCAAAAACATGATTGACTTCTGCCATAGCAAAATACAAAAATAAATAAAATGGAGGTCCCATCTGGTCACATTAGTCCGGAGATATTTGGTTCACAAGATTTTTTTCCAAGATGACGTCAATTATCCCTTTAGTGCATGAAGAAAAACATGTTCGTCCACTTTGAGTATCGTGTCTTGAATGTATAAGAGTCTATTCTCATGTCAGATAAGTACGACTTATCCCGAAATCTGACTTTGAACGATAAGTTACTAGAAGAAGAGCAAAGTGTATTTAAAAACGTTTCAAATAAGCCTTGGGAACAATGTCCGTCTGCGAAGTTGACAGAAAGACAAATAAGATCACCAGGTCCACATGAGACCTGGTGGTTAAATCACTTTCCAGATTAAGGGGAAAACTGCAGCAGACATGCGCCGATAAAGGTTATAGCTTTGCTTAGTGGGACGTACTTTCGCCAACAGAAGAGGAATGCATTTCTTACCAAAAAGGATTTACACACGAAGGAACACATTCTCCGTGTTGAATATCTTGAAAAAGGAAGGATCGGGGTTACAGTATATGAAGTCCCTTCATACTTATGGGGAGAATGCATACGCACATATCTCCTCAGATATGGAGATGTAGTATCAGTCTCTTTCCACAGAAAGCGTGGTAAATCGAAGAAACCTTTCTCCGTTCCCAACTGCTTGGAAAACAAAAGGCTGGAGACAGTCAGAAGACCAGTTTGTTGGTTATGCAGCCGATCAAGTCACCTTGCTGCAGCCTATAAATGAAAAAAAAGGTGCCTACAACAACTCAAGATTCCCTTCCGCCACCGTGAAAAAAGAGGTCTATAGCACACAAGAAAGATCAGGTTCACACCTGGGGCACATTCTCCCGCGTCACAAAAGATGTTGGCAATTCCGAAGACTCAGAGAGAGGGGAAGGTGGTAGGAAAAAGGTTGGGAGGAAGGCCCAAACAGAGGTTCTTCTGTCCCCACAAAAAAAAAACTCATCCGGTTAATACTAACAAACCAAGAACAAAAGGCTAATAAAAGTTGCATCAGTCCGGGAAAGAAATTCGATGAATCAAGGATGCTGCCGAAGAAACTCGAAAGGAAACAGATGTTTACCAACAGAGGGTGTGACCTCTTCAGCAACATTACAAGAGAAACCAATGAAAAAAAACACCACCACTCCAAAACCTACTCCAAAATATATCTCTCCCAGCAGGCAAAATTACCCCCTCGACGCCTACAAAAACTTTATTCCTCACCAACTAAAAGACAACAAAGCCAATCTGGAGTAGTAAAAAGGAACAGCCGCTAAAAAAAAACAATAGGGGGGGCATCTGCCGTGTAGACCCAGACATACTTGAAAAAAAAAATGATCAGCCAATCAAGACTCAATTCCACCATTTCAAGTTCGTAGAACAGACATAGAGGATACTTCCAAAATTTGTAAAGACAGAGAGTATTAACAGTGGTAGACATAGGCGTGGAGCACGTTACCCGAATTCTTTTTAAAATTCGACCAGGGTAGTTTATATGCACCATTCCTTTCATAGGGCCGCACAACTAACTTTTCCTCTACACATTGGTGGTCTATCCCACGACGGTTGCATCAAAACTGAAATGGGCCACGAGTCAATGGAATGGGTCATCGGCATTCCGACATGTTAGTCTACTGGTATTGAGAACCTGAAATAAATAGTGGCTCTTTTGCAAATGTGAATGGGCAAGTACTAATGAACGGAATCTAAAAACTAAACTCGTTCGCTATCATCTGCTCCTGGGCATGAATAAATGCCGTGAACAAGAACATAACTGTCAAGATAGAAGATGCAAAACTCGGCAAGGTAAACCACTACATCTGTGACACTAGGGGGCCAGGAGTCCCCCGTGTCCTGAAAATTACTATGGCTGTTACCAAAAATTAATATGGTTATTACCAGTAATTACTATTGTTATTACAAAAGGAGTTATCTGTGTTAAAAGGGATAATGTGTTTTTCGAGATAATATGAGAATTGTGTGCTTCCAAGTGCGGGCACCTGCAAATTCTCAATCTAGTGTCATCTGCCAAATCCTGGGTTGCAAAAACAAATGCTTTTGGAAAAGGTTTTGTTCCCGATTCGATGACCAGATAAGGGCCTAATGTGTTTTTCGAAATGTCATGGGAAGTTGAGTTACCTGTGCTTTTTCAATCTAGTGTCATCTGTCAAATCCTGGGTATCAAAAACAAAGCCAGATATAAGGGCCAGTGTCTGGGGTCTAGAGAGAGAGAGTAAAGCTTATGAAAGAAAGGTTGTTTGCGGAGCCCTTGAGAGAGGGGGGAGACTAATTTATGATCTTGGACAGACCTGCGTCGCGAGATGAATGAAGGTCAATGTTGGGGTTTTCCAGAGAGACCGAGATAACAGGAGAGGGAGAGAAGGGAAGTCAATTACAAGAGATACAGTGTTGATACCAAGGGCTTAAATAAGAGGAATCTTCGTAACAAGTAGTCAGAGTAAAATTTGGTTTTGGAGAAGAGAATCGTTGCCGGCTCTCTCGTGTTAGACGCCGCCTTTAGTAACCGTCAACCGCTGCTACCATTCAGTAGACTACCGTTCGTGACATGAGAGACCAGTCGTCATTTTGACTTAGATGATAATCGGCCTCCTCTCTTTTCAACTGCGAATAGGCATTTCCCGTCTCCAGAGATATTGATAATCAATATTCTATATAAAACATATAAACGAAATTCCGTCTTGTTGCCTTCTTTTACTAACCCAGAACCACGGCTGGTTTAGTATAGTTTGTGGGCCCAGCAACCAATAGGAAAACCCACACATCTACCTAGGACAACCAATCTCCATGAAACCCTCAAAAGAGGAAGAAGTCAAGCGAAGAATCACTTTGGGATGGCAAGCCTTCCACAGAGTAAGCTCAACTTTCAAGAACCAGATGATCCCAATAATCCTAACTAACTAATAATACAACCAATGCATTCACCCGATAGTCACTTATGAAGCTGAAACGTGGAACCTAACCAAGAGACAGACCTCCAACCTGATAAGTATGCAACCTGCGCATGAATGGGTACTGCGCAACCTCACACCTCTTACTGGCTTTTCCTTCGGGATCAAAGTGGAGAAACTGTTCCACGGCAGAGAGCGAGGATTCGGTACTGACACTTGCCCGTCGAATGGGCCGGAGATTGTGTGTTGACAAAGACTAAGTGCACCGGTGCAAGCGTTAGCCAATGAGGTTTCACTGAGGCTGCTTTTGCTAAGCGCATCGGGGAGCCTTTGGACTCGTCCTTAGGCTCTCCCATTATTACTCGGCCCAGCCGGGTCTCTGTTTCCCCGGGGCAGCATTGCTCCATTGCACTTAAAGGAGCAGGTCCCCTGGTGGCTGCTTTCGCAGGTGACGTTGTCTAGCCATTACGATGAGCTTTTCGACGGTAATTGCGTCGGCTGGAGCAATTTTGGGAAGGGTTGCTCCTATTTCTTCCCACGTTAAGCCCAACCTTGTGACACATATTGCTGTGGTGGGACAGTGATTAAATAGATGCTCAACCTTACATGGAGAGTTCATAAGACAGCACAGTATATCAGGAAGAAAACAGATGTCCGTGACATCATAGAAACTATCAGAAAACTCAAATGGCAATGGGCAGGCCATGTTACAAGAATGAAAGACAACCGATGGACATCACGCTTCACAACATAGATCCCCAGAGATTGCATAAGAAATCGAGGCGACAGAACACAAGATGGAGAGATGAACTGGACAGATTCAGGAAATACTGGCTCCGCGACACTCATGATAGAGAATTATGGCGGATCCTGGGGAAGGTCTATGTCCAACGACAGACGTTAAAAGACGGATGATGATGATGACAAGAATCACTACTCCAAGTAACAATGAGAGTGTACCGCGTGTGAGATTTCACCTTTTATCCGCATATTTTGATATCCGTTCTAGGGATGTTTCTTGGCCCGAAAGCCGTATTTTGAATTTGACGGGTTCCCTTGCTTACGCTGACCCAGCAGACAGGTTGTATGTGTAGGACATAACCAGAAATAAGAGTTTATGAGCTCAAGCAGGAGCGAAAGAACTTTTTTTTTTTTTTTTTTTTTTTTTTTTTTTTTAACAACGGATCGAGCCCTTAGTGACAGCAGGTATTTGAGTGCTGTCCTTGGCCCAGATTTAGATCGTAAAGGAAATGGGTTATTAACAATTTGGACGCAATTCCATTTCCGAAATACCGACGAATTCCCAATTAGTTAGCGTAGACCACAAGAGGCAACCTGGCTTCGATGCAACTATAGTTACATTGACTGAATATTAGTTGCGTATCGATGTAGGGCTAAAACCAAGATGACTGGATACTTGAAGTTTAATACATTCTTACTGGAAGAGAAGGATTTCCAAGACCAGTTATTACTGATGTTAATGCTGGAATCGAGTTTATTGTCGTACAAAAGTATTATACGAACCTTTTTTTTTATCTCCGGTTATAAGGGCCTACACTGATTACTTTAATAAATGAAAAAAGAGCATATTTCAATCATTAAAACAAGCTATATCATCATAACCAGTCTTTTTATCGTCCGTCAGATATAGACCTTCTCCAGGATTCGCCAGATCTCTCTATCAAGGGAGTCGCAGAGCCAATACTTTCTGAACTTGTTTTGCCGAAGGCTTTGCCATCCTAGAGTGATTCTTCGCTCAATTTCTTCTTTTGAGGATTTCATGGATATTCGTTGTCCTAGGTAAATACAGTGGTATTCTTTCTTCAGTTTTCGATTTTGATCGTTGTTTGTGCATTTCCGACGGGATTGTTGTACATGACTTTTTTTTGCTGATTGGTGCAATATACTGAAGTAATGTCATAAGACATGACTGAAAATTGGTATGTATAATCGGCCATTATATCCTGAAGAACCAAATATTAAGCGTACGTGATACTCGTCTGATGTGGTCGGGGCTTGCTCATTTCGCACGCACCTTAAGTGGAATGGGGAAAGGGATCTGAAATGATTTTTTGTCTGTAAAATAAAGCACTAAGGTCTATATTTGTACTTTGAGATCACAAGAAATGCGCACCACAGAACAGAAACAATGGTATGTCCGGAATATAGCACACCGTTTTAGGTCGAATTTTGCAAAATAAAAGAGATTCTATTTCTATGGGGGTCCGCGTTCGCGCTCTCAGAAAATAAGATTGTCGCAAAATATTTTCACTTGGCGTTTTTTTTTTCTTTCCCATCTGGGATTTTCTCAAAAACAATCTGAGTTAGATGCAGAAAATCAATCTATATGTATATTTTGAATCAGCATCACCTGGAGTGGTTATTTTCATCATTTATTTGAACCGACTCACAGAGAGGGAGATTCAATGTCTTTTAAAAAATTTCTTTTTGAGTAGTAATTCTTCGTCATGCCGTTTCAAAAGCCAAGTGGTTATAGCCTCGAGAAAAAAAAAGAGTAGTGCACAAAGTTCTAACTTCGACAGAGAAAGTTGGGTTTTTTTTTTACCTTTCAACTTTATGAGCTTTCAAACTATTTGTCCTTCCTAATATCAATCTTTTTTCAGGTTTTCAGAGAGGTCTATTTACAATGTACTTATAATGCTAAAATGGACCCTCACTTAAGGATCCCCAGTTTGTGTTAGCCAAGAGAAAATGCCAATAATTTTATAGACCTGTCACTTTAGAACATTCATTCTGACCACACTTATTCTTGGAAATTATTTTTCAAATTACCCCATATTCTGAACAATTTATTTTTTTTTAAAATTATATGACTTCATACCCAATCAAACTTCTCGTCACCAATAGGGATCGAAATCGAGAGGAATCAAATTGTTTTCACTTTCAGGGGTCAGCATCCAGAGGAAACTTCCATTTTCCGCAGTTGAGGGTCGAAATTGATGCGAAAATCTTACACTTCTAGGGATTACAATCGAGGGAAGATTTTCTATTTTTCACCTTTAAGAGTCAAAATCAAGAAGAAATATTTTTCTCTTCGAGGAGTCAAAATCGAGAGAGAACATTTTTTTTTTTTTACTTTTCGGTAAAAACAAAAAATATAATGTTTTTTTTTTTATACTCAAAGGTTGAATTTCTTTCCACTTCTTGGGGTCGACATCGAGTGGAGGGGAAACATTTTTTCCGCTCCCGTGGGTCAAGATTGAAAGAGAACTTCTATTTCACTTTCAAGCGTTAAAAGCCAGGGAAAACTTTTTGCACTAATTTTTAGTGGTCTAGAAGCAAAGGGAAACAGTGCATTTATATTGGCAGTTATTTTCCTCCAGGAGACGCCGTGTATTACTTTGATTTGCATCAGTTTGAGGGTTCTAGAATGCAGTCAGCTTAATATATTACTAGAACGCCACTCGTGTCTGGCACATGAAATCGATGCGACAGTCATATAAGAACATTTATTCGGACCACACTTATTCTTGGAGAGATGTTCTCTACATAACTCCATATTCTGCTGATTGCTTTATTTGAAAATGTTTTACACATCCATTATTTGTCCAAAACAACACTTTTTTGGGAGGGGTGTTCTATTTACGGTTCAAGTGGACTACCGAACTGGACTGCCACTTTCCGTCTATCGTACGAAACTATGGATTCGAAATATTGTGGGCAGTTCCATTGACTTCATTTTTCAAGGCACTATTTTAATGGAAAGGGGTTCTATTTACGATCAAAATATGGTTGAATTGGACCCCCATTCTCTGTCCGTTATACGTATCCACATTTTTTAAGTATTTTGGATACTTCTGTATTCTCCACTGAAGATATTGCTTCCCCAAAAGACAATTTTTTCAAAATCTTTTTGGGGTAGAGGATTAAATTTACGATGTACCTACACTACTGAACTGATCCTAGTTTTTGTTCATCGAGCGAAACAACGGCTTTGAAGCATTTTTGTTACTCTTATAGGGTTCTGTTTACTACTAAACTATGTTGTTGAACTGGACACTCACTTCTCGTCAAAATAGTACGGAAGTACGCCTTTGAAGTATTTTGGTTACTTACCTTTACTTCATGGAAGAATTCATTTTCTCAAAACATGATGGCAGGGAGGGAACTTCTATTTGCGTTGTAACTATACCCTCTCTTTCAGTCCATAGAAACTTTACTACGTATTTTCGTACCAAGTATTTCCGTTAGTTCTCTTTACTTCATTGAGAAATCATTTTTTCCAAAACACAGATTTCTTTATCCCTGCAAGTTCTATTTATTACTAACTCAACAGGACCCACCCTTTCTATCAACCATACAAAACTGCAGCCTCGCAGTATTTTGGGTACTTGTTTCACTTCATTTAGAAATGATTTTCTAAAAACAATTTTCTGTTCAGGAAACTATAGTTTTGAAGTATTTCATTCACTTCTGTTCACTTCCTTAAGAAATCATTTTTCCAAAACACAAAATTTAGGTTTTGAATTGAGATACCAATAAAATACGCTAACTTGAACAATGAAATATATATATATATATAATACTAAGACTGACTTCGTTTGTACATTACCTCTAAGTAACTGAAATGTATTGTAATCAGAGGGTCTGGATCAAGGTACCCATATAATGTGCTAACTTACAAAATGAGAGAAAATGAGATGGCTTACAACATTTTGAGAGTTTTAGAGGGGTTCCTATCTACTATATAACTAGACTGCTGTACTGGACTGTAGTTTGAGTCTACATACAATGAAACTTTACTTCAACTGGACACTCTTCTTCTGTGTGAAACTACAGCTTTGAAGTATTGCAATTAATTACCTACTTCGTTGAGAAGTCATTTTTCAAAAACAAGAAATTTTTTTTTTCCAAGTGACTGAAATGAAATGATTGAAGCTTGGGTATTGATCGAGGCTAATATTTTCCAAAATGACATTGAAAACCCTAACAAGTTAATGCACACCTAAGCTGCAGAACTGAATTGAAAAAAAATATTCATTCAAATATAACAGGACTCAAGGAATCTCATATTCAAGACGCGAGTTTCAAACTGGAAGGATGCATTTCATTGAGCTCTGACTAGATTTTAGACGCCATCTTGAAATGCCAAGACAAAACATACAGACCTGAAGCTCATAGACTAATGTTCCTGGTTCTCAACACCAGTAGATCAACCATGGCTCCATTAAATATGCATACTTATCTGGCATAGGAGTCAAACAGTGATTATCAAGGCTATTATCCTTGAGCCCGGCTTTTCCATTGCACTCTGGTTGGGCTGAACTTTGCATTTCCCCCCAATGGGGGCAACTTGGGTGAATTATTTCTGAGTGCAGGGTTTGCATTTGTACTCAACCAGATAAGCCAACAAAAATCGGATTCATCTTCAATGAAATCAACCATTCTCCGGGGTGTGAAGAGTCCACACCATAACAGCAATAATTATAAAGACAGCACAACCTTTTCCGGGAAATGTTTTCCTTCGTTCATTAGTATTGAGCCAGTGAGAGATCCAAGATGTTAATTCTCTAAATCAGCTTGGTTTAATATGACGGGACAGGTGAGGATTGTTTTTGTTGTTCTTGTTACCATGGAAAAACAAGTCAAAGAAGTTTCAAATTAAAAAAAGAAAGAAATCCAAAGATCACAGCTGTTGAACTTCTTGATAGAAAAAAACGAGATTTCAGTTGCTAAACTTGCATTGGTGCTATAGGGAGGTAGCACTCTGGATGCCACCCATGCCGCATTCTACCAGGTAAAGTGGATGGGTATCACGGGTCCTTGACCATCACCTAATCCTTTCACATGCTGGCTCCAAAAACCATACCTGGTAAACTTGCTCCAACTGATCGGCTAAACCACATTGAGGGGTAGAGTTGAAACCACGTTAGGCATGTGAACCCTCTTAGATATTCTGTAACTCGAACATGCTATCTAGGTTGCTCTATGGCTGCAAAACCTGGCAAAGACCAACCAGGAGAAGAAACTGGACATTATTAATATGAGATACCTTCATAAAATCATGGGCATCAAATGGAAGAACTATGTGTATTATAAGGAGGTTAGGAAGAGATCAGTACAGCTCCCCATATCAAGAACTTTTTGCAGACTGCATCTCTACTAGTTGGGGCATTTTTTGACACACCCCACAAAACGACCTGTGAATCAAGCCATAAAGTGGATGCCAATAGGCCAGAGAAAGAAAGGACTGCCAAAGGTGAGATGGCAACAGAGAATAAAGAACAACCTCCAACATCAACAGAAGGTGGAATGACACCAGCTGAAGATAAGACACAGAGGAGCATTTTGATTGCCTTATGTGCTGCATGACACGAGAGAAAGTGAGTCCGAATGAGTAAACTTGCATTGTTACGGAGCCTCATTGCTACACAATGGAAAGACAATGATGCCTATCAGTTTTGCTCTGTGGTAATTACTTGTAGGTATATAGAGAGAAGTGAAAACATCATCAGGCATTTAGATGAAATGGAAGATTAATTGCTTCTTGCTTTTTTTTCAAGCCCTAAATCATGTAAAACATCAGCAAGCAGCATATCTTAAAAGGTCAGAAGAAACAGATAAGTATATTTCCAAGAGAATTAGATGGGACTGAAACACTGTCAATGTTGACCCAAAAAAGCAGCCCTATTGAAATTCCAAGCTCTGGTCTACCAGAGAGAAATTCAGTAAGACTTTCACAGCTACGAATGGTTTGTACATTAGTGAGTGGACTTATTACATATTGAAGAGGATGAATGACTAGTTTACTCATCTGCAAAACAGAAACATGGAAATTAAGCAAGAAATTGGCTCTCGAACTAGAAAAAAAAAATCATTCTCCACATCGCATGGTAAACAGCACAATATATTAGAGAGCAAACATATGTCAGGGACGTCCTAGAAGCCATTAACAAAATGAAATGGGCAGGGCAGGTCATGCTGCAAGAATATCAAACTGCTGGGCATCATTACTCCAATAGATCCCAAGATCATAAGTAAAATTGTGGCCGAAAAAAAAAGTTGGCACAATGATTTTCATAGGTTCAGAATGTTTTGGCACCGCGATGCTCAGGAACAAACGAACTGCCAGAATTTGGGAGAAAAGCTACATCCAACGACATTCCTTAAAAGGCTGAGTAATAGTAATAGTATGCATATACACATAGGAGTATCACATTGTTAGATGGCCCATGGGTGGTTATTTTAGGTGGGCGTTTATCTGGGGTCAAAATTTTGTAGATGAAAAATTGAAAACATCTAGGTTTTAGCACTCTTTAGAATGAAAAATTGAATGCCTTGAATACACATATGATAATAGAGACATCAAATCTGAAATATCAGTAAATTGGCTGCATAAACCAAAAGTTGCTTCAAAGAAATCAATATCATTAGCTAAGCTAAAAAAAAGTTAGAAACTTCAAATTATTTAGTTATACTAATCTTCTGATAGCTAACAGCTTGCTTTCTACAATTAAGTTATGGTTTGTGTATGTTGGTGTATGTAAAATTAGGTGCAGTTGTCATTAAGAAACATTTTGGCTGACTAATGGCTGTAACCGTTATCTTTGAATTATCATTGCTTTGCGTTGGCAGTGGGAAAGTCTGTGTCTAATGACAGACGTTAAAAGAGCAAGGATGATGCGTTGCCAGCTTTATTTTAAAAACTAGTGAAATTGAAAATATTTTTCTGAAATTTTAAGAAAGTTTTACGTGCCAAATAGAAGGAATGGTTTGCAGATGGCGGGAAGGAATATGCAAATAAAGGTCATCAGAAGCAGTCATCATACCTGCAGATAGAAATCTTTGTCTCAAATGCAGTAACAAAATTGAGCAATGAAACTATAATTAACTCTTCTGAATGATGAATATTTGATCTAAAATTGTATCTATTGATAGAGACGTAAATGAAAACACTCGATGGGTAACTTTTATTGCGTTATCATACTCCATGAAGTAGTTTTGAAGGCCTGGGCTATTATTTGGTTTATTTTTTCCACCTAAAATTGGCTGTTTTTCCATCTTACCACCCTGGGCAATCTTACAGTAGATCCTGGTAGTATATACAGACATGTTATCTTGGTTATTCAAACATTTTAATTATTAAAAAGTAGTTCAAGCAAAAAAACAAGAACTATAATTAATATCATTGAAAAGAAACAGACAGATACAATCTATTCAATCATATATAGGAACACATTGTGTTCATATATTCTCTTATAAATGTAGAAACTATGTTTCGACACAGTTAAGCAAGGATATACCTATACACGTGAATGTGTATATGCAAACATTTAAGTAACATGTGCGTGATTATCAGTGAATGACAATATGTGCACACATACATGTAAAGGCCTCTTTATATCTGCAACCAAAAGAAAAGAAAAAAAAACAAAAACATGATCTTAGTAAGAAAAAAAAATCCTAGTTGACAAGCAGAAGTTTTGGTTTATGCACATATTTGTAACACTGAAGCTTTCACATGAAAAAAAAGAAAACTGTTTGAAATACAAAGCTCCAGGCACACAAATTACAGGGTTTAAAAATTACTAAGTGCACAAAAACATGGCACCCTTGGAATAGAATGCAGACTGCTAGAGGGTATAAACAAAAATTGTTAAAAATGAAAACCAAAAAAGATAGCATAGAAACAAAATTTTAGTGAAGAAATAGAAAATTTTTTTTTCAAAAGACTGAAAAATATGCCCCATGTTTGCCAGCCCCAGAGTTTGTAAACGGAAGCAGGTGGTAAAAAGGTGTCATCAAGAGATTCAACGGATTTATAAAAAATATTTCCCCTCCCCACCCCCAATGAATTTCTATTCAAATTCAAATTTTGTCCATGTTCCATTTTCCGTTGTTGCACTTAATGCAGTTGCGGTTATGAAAAAGAACTGGTAGATATAAATGAATATATCAAATTTTTGCATCTCATTAGTGTGGGGGAGGTTGAGAGCCAAAGTCACTTGGAGGAGGAAGACCCAGCACCAACCAATCCACTTTGCATTTCGGACCAAAATATTTGCTTCTTTTTTCCCATTCATTTTTTTCTTCCCATGCTTTTTTGCATAATGAAACTGGCTACTTATTTAGTCCTTAAGTCAGCAATAATAATACCAGGATGGTCAATTAGCCGTACATGTTCACAGGTCTGAAAGAACACAAAAGGAAACATTAGTATAACAAAGAAATTGTGTACACTTGAATTCAACATTGGAAAGAAGAATGTAAGCTGTCTACCGGAGTCAGATCCGGTCTTTAGATTCAAAAACAAAATTTAAAAAGAAACTCCCTCCTTCAATTTTATAGGAGTTTTGAAATAATTTTGCATTGTCAAAATAGTTTTCTTGCTTGAAAGAAACATTTTTAAAAAATATCAAAACTCATATCATCTCTAATTTTATCTATGTCTTCCGTCACACTGAAGCTAAATACATATACTTAAGTAAATCTATTAGATTAAGTAAATCTATTGTGATTTGAACTCCGAAGTGGACCTTAGCAACCAGATGACTTCTTAAGAGTACACTGATGATATGCTGGAATTATGTTTTTATACAATCAAAAAATAGCTCTCACTATAGCTTTCCAAAATTATCTCCCATACATAGAAAAATTTTTCAACCACAGATTTGTTCAATGAATATGCATTATAACAACATATTTCCTATCAACTGGCAGGTACAATAATAATTCACCAATGATTCACAGTAATACTTCTTGTATTTTTTTAACATTCTAACAAATGAGTAATAGCATTTCTTCAAATTTACTTACAAGAGTTACTTCCCTCAGCCAAAGTGTAAGCATAACACTTACTATCACAGATAATGGAATTGGCGAACAGTTTGAATTCGGGGTAAGGCTATCAATGTTCACCTGGCACTAATACACTTGTGGAAAGGAATAAATCCACTTCTTCCAGTGTTCTGTCTCACCACAACTTATCTCAACCAAGTCTCATCACAATGGTTGATAAAAAAATGTTGGTGAGTGAACATTTGAGCAAGCCACTCATGCATAATTTTTGTTGTCACAGGGGAAAGACCAGGTCAACTTTAGACTTGGACTGGAGTTGGACAACAGCAAAATATACAAAGAGCAATGTAGAAAGGATAGGAGAAAGTTCTTTGTTGTGAGAAGAATTTCTATCAATAATTGGGATAAGCTCATTGATTATGACTCGAATATACTGGAAACAAGCACAGTTCACAACTTCAAGGATAGATATGACATGTATATGACACAAAACTTATCAAAGTACCAACCAAGAAAACTCTATGCAGAAGTGCAGAGGTGGGCTATAAGCATGAATATGTGCATCATTTACTTAAAAGAAAAATTCCTGTGGTAATAAGATATGCCATCGACTTGACACATTCGAAAAAAAACTTTCCAGTCCTCAAGATAGGTTAGCGTAACACAAACCGAGTTTTGACCTTATAAATAAATACTACCTTCGTGCATTTAATGTGAAAAAAAACAAAAAACGAAAGAAAGAAAAAAATCGGGGCGGGGAGTCATAACAGCTTTAAAAAAAAAAGTTGAAAAAGTACAAGAGAGGCTAAATTTAGAAATATCAAGCATAGATCAACTTGATATTCATTGAAGATGATTATGAAGTGGGTATTATTAACTAAATTCAGGGAAGGAAAAAGAACACTGTAGCCCAAAACTAATATGAACTGAAATGTTAATAACTCACCTCAAACAAAGGTGGATCTTTTGGGTGCATATGAAACCCTGCTTCTCTGCAAGAAGAAATTAATGGAAGGCCGCGTTCTGGTGTCAGCATAAAAATACCAGTGCTGAAAAAAGGAGGAAAATAGAGAAAACATTTTCATTATTTTATTACATTGATTTATAAATGTTAACTAATCAGCATGTTTATCAGATTAAAAACAGTCCAAACATATTTAAATTACAATTTTGGAATCTAAAATGTCATCGAAACTCTGGAACCAAAAAATAGTTGAGAATAATAAAGCATCTATAAATGTATGAAAACTTGACATACTTCAATCTGTTCACATCCAATATTTTAACTGAAATATTGAATCAAAGTAAAATTCAGTAAAATCAACTGGATAGAACTAAATGGAGAAGCACTGGATTTATATTACTGTCCTGAGGGTCATCTGACAAAGAAATTTCTTAGTTTGGGAAATATTGTCTTTAAGTTATGAACACCATTTAATTTTTTTTTATTTGTAAATATATTAGTCACAATAAATAGAGTCTCTCTGGATCGAAAACACTTTTTTTTTAACCTATATTTACTTTGTTGCATTGTAACTACCAAGAAAATATTTCATTGTCTCTCTTCTTTCCCAATAAATACAGGCTAAGAATCATTTTTAAACTAAGCCAATCAAGAAGATCAAGAAATAGTTTTATACTCAATATCAAAAGATTAGTTTCAACTGCTCTTTGGGTTGGACGTTACTCTAATAGACAAAAAACAGTAGGAATTTATGTGACCATGCAACCACAAAATACTTTATCTGGAATTTTTTTAAAAATCAATTGATTATGATCAATGCATTCCTGAGGGAGAGTTTGAGAAAGATATCTATTTATAAAAAGTATCTATAAGACTTTGATAGCAAAATCATAAAAGCTTTAAACCTCATGGGATTTATTTGGTCAAAAAATAATCCTTCTTTCTGAAATGCTGACTCCAGAAGTTTCGACAATGCATTGGTAATAAACAACTGCTCAAATATTCACTCAATTCATTTATGGATTAACTAATCAATAAACAAAGTTTCCATACATTTTTACTCCTGAGTCTGCCTCACTTCTTATTGTTCACACACACACATTATATATATATATATATATATATATATATATATATATATATGGCAGCTGCAGGAGCTGACCCTGCAACCAATAAGGTAGCTACTTCAACATAACATTGGTGTTACCATTGAGCTGAACAGCCGCCTTAACGTAAAAGCCCAAAGTGTTTGGGCTCAATGGTAAGAGCAATGCTATGTTGAAGCGGCTACCCTATTGGTTGCAAGTTCAATTCCTGCAGCAACCCTAATTTCTTTAATTGTTTATTCTATTTTTACGTCGTCAAGTTCGAGTGATGCATTAAGCATGTAACAAGGGGAAATCATTTCAAATAAGAGTTTCTATATAATATAACACAATTTATAATCATTTTATCAGACCATATAAATCCACATTTCTTGAAATATATGCATAGATATATCCTTGAATCATTTCACAGGTTAATGACTGGTGTCAAATAAAAAGAAGTGATATTACTTACTCATTGTATTTTGGGGAACAGACAATTGCAATGGCTTCAGGCATCATGATTTGATATGAACAATGCGTATGCAGATCTACACTGGACAAGAATGCTGTTTGGCTAGGGTGGGTCTATAAAGAGAGAAACAACCTTCAGCAAAGTGAAATTATTCAAGTGAGCAAATAACACTTATCAAATTACAAGTTTTCTAAGGCTTGGCATTGAGAGGATTTTTTCTTCTTCATGTGCCATGTCCCTTCAAGACTTGGGCGATTATGACTCTCTACAGCTTCCATTCCCTTGTCACTCTCAAAACCCCTTCTT
Source organism: Thysanoteuthis rhombus (assembly GCA_963457665.1). Taxonomy (NCBI): domain Eukaryota; kingdom Metazoa; phylum Mollusca; class Cephalopoda; order Oegopsida; family Thysanoteuthidae; genus Thysanoteuthis; species Thysanoteuthis major. The sequence goes on along the minus strand of OY735228.1, from coordinate 12,480,595 downwards.
CTACACCTTCCGATATTATCTCTGCCACCCATCTGCACAAATCCTTCAAGTTACTCCCAGTCTACCCTTGCTCCTTTTATCTTCTATGCAACCGGTAAGGGTCAGATTCTCCAAATATGCTTTCCTAATTAATTGCAACATACTGAGAGCCATTAGTAGATCACAGGTTTTATAACCACAAAATAATAGATTACCATGTCATCAAAAATAAAATAATCTCTTATAAAAAGGTCTGCATCAGATTTTGCAAGTACAAAGAGTTGATTCCTCAAGTTAACAAAACAAAATTTAAACATGCCATCTCCCAAAAGGAGATGCAGGGTGGAAGAACAGTTAACGGCACAGGGAATGGAGTCGGCAAGTCAAGTTCAAACTCAGGCTGGGGCAGCTTGTATTGACTTAACACTAAGGCCCTTGAGAAAGGTATGAATCTAACTCTTCTCCTCCCAGCTATGAATAAAGGGCAAGGCAAACTGGGCTCTGTAGCTTAGGTTAGTGACCAGTCTCGCAGACTGACATCTGATTCCAAAGCCCACATAATTTTCTTGAATCAACCAAAAGAAAAATTGCTCATAGACTAAAAGAAACTTATATTTTGTTATTCAAACCTGATACTTACATGTATCCATCCAAGGGTAATTAGGCTATGGTTATCTTGGTATTCAAATAAATCTTCTTCTTGTGCCGTCGTGCAAGTGTCAGCAGTTCCTGTTTGCTTTGGGATCAGGACGTGAGTGATATGAAAGGCATTTTGCGCCTGAAGACATTCAAAAAGATATGAAAGGTATTTAGCAACTGAGAGATTTACCAAAAGATATGACAGGCATTTTGTGACTGAGAGACGTACCAAAAGAAATCAAGATAGAAAATACATGAAAATAGAAATATAACAACTTAGTTATGAAGAAGTACAAACCTTGAAGATTTTAAAAGATCTATAAAAATAAGAATCATGTATGTATTTGTAGTATGGAGCTGTTTGGGATGATTTTAAAAAACTGGTCTTATCATTCAGAGCCAGGCACATGCCTTGAGTAATTACATGGGGTAGGCAGCCAATTGACCTTCATAAAGTAAATTATCAACAAAGGCCTTTAAATGATGCATATCTACAAGATATAAAACTATAAAGTTGCTAAATAAAGCATTACTTTTACATTTACATTGCAGTTTTAAATCTTTCATGACATTAATCAACCCCTATTGGACTAATTTGGGAAAAAATTTGAAAATTAATTTAAATTCTTCAAGTTCTTTATATAAACACTCATTGGTTCTGTTTGATATTTATTGAGATGCCATAAAATTAAATAACCATGGCCAAGCAAAAATAAAATAGACTAATAGAATTTTGCTTAGCTTTACTGAAATCATTTTTCTGCCTCGATTCTTTTTCTTACCAGTTTGCCTGCAAGAATGCCACAAGTCTCAATATTTGCTAAGGTATTTGATTCTGCAATCTTCAGGAATTTATCCATCAGCTGCTTTGGTACCATCACAGTTCGCAGACCATAAGCATTGTCACTGCCAGAACCAATGCTTGTCAGATGACTAATGCCCGGAGGTTTCGTACTTCGATCCACGGATGGAGGCGTGGTAGGGCTGGAAACAAAGACAAAGAAATCAGAAGGGAAAAAAAAATTAAGACAAAATTCATACCAACAGTTTTTCAAAGAATTAAATTCATCCTTATTCTTGTTGTTCCCACGATATTTTGGATGATCCATTTTATGGCCTTCTCCAGCTGTATTATCCATATGTAAAGAGAGGAACTCTTTTTCCGGTAATGCCAAGTAAGAAAAAAAAAAACTCTTAAAAAGTTTAAACAAAATATATTCAAGTTTCGACTGGTTTCATTTGAAAATTAATACTTGCAAGGATTGTGGTAATAATTGTATGGATATGATCACTAATTCTTATCAATTCAGTTTTCTTGTCTTTTGAATTTGCTTGCATCAATTTTTAATTTGCTTTGTGGGCTGCAGCATGATCCTATGTATCCTTATTAGACACTTTTCATTTCAGTGACAAAAGTGGCATTCTTTTGTTTTTTGTACTCATAACTTTACACCACTTAAGAAATTCATTATGGATGCACAAAAGGGAAAAAATACTTTAGTGTCTGTAAGAAGCAATAGACAGCGAAAGCCTTTTCAGTTCAATGTGAGGAAAGTGGTCCTGATTGTAAATTCAAAAATTTCATAACCCCACTCAAAGTTGAAAAAGAGCACAAATAAAGAGAAATAAGAGAATTAATAAAAGAGAAAGTAAATTTGGATTAGACCCTTATCCGTTGTAACCATGATAAAAAATACTAAATATTAATAAATAAATGAATATAAATATAAAAAATAAAATATAGTAATATGTACATTGGTACTTCACATGAACAAATCGCCATAGTCTGCATGTGCACCAGAATCAATTATCTAAAGTTATCTAAAAAAAAAAAAATCAAACCTTTTATCTAAAAAAACTACCAGCATACGATATGGGCATTGTTGGTTCAAAATGACCCCAGAGACGCTAACACACACGTATATACAGACAAGCAAAATCACCGAGACCTAAACACACACATATACAAAGACAAGCAAAGAGAGAAGAATCTGTAGTACACTTGGCTGGTTGATCAGGTGATTTATAAGGCCACGGTAATTTGATAAATAATATTGAATACTACATATTGAATTCAAAAGATACTTGGTTTTAGTGATTGATCACTTGCAATCAACTCTGTTCCCTTTTGTACATCTCTAGTCAATCTTGACAACATTTAAAAGTTATAAGTACACAAGATGAAAGAATGCCACAAAAGTATTGACAATCAGTCCTTCAGTTTGCGCATTGAACATCATGAGTAAAATTTCTACAGAATGGGATAGCAAGACCCTATCTCAAATTATTTTGCTATTTTTACCCATAGCTCAGTGGAGGATTAGCTCCCATTCCAGATTTTGAATTCAGTTGAGTTGTCCTTCTCCTAGACTGGTTGCCAACCAAGGGTAAAGTGTCCAGTCTACTGTTATTTTATCCATAGCTGGTTGAGATGGTGGGAGGATACAAATCCATGAAAAATTTAAGTCTGATGAGTATCATAAAGTAGTGAAATTATCATGAATTTGCATAAATGTTAAAACTTCTTCAAACAAACAACGTTCACAATGTGTAACTGCATCTGTGATCCGTGGAAATTGTTGCCTGACTGTCCATAGACTTTTCAATGAGATGTGAATCTGTGAAAGTCAGGCGATAGTTTCCATGGCTCACAGAATGCACTTTCTCATTCATTAAAGTTGCTGCTACACACTATAACAGTAGTGAGGACTCTAAAACGTTTCATTAATACGCTGTCTGGAAAATTTAGTTTCTTTTTGAACAGCCTTTGTATATTTCCTTTCGGTTATACATATGACAATGACAACTCACCTTATATTAGTCCCAGCGCGGAGATTTTTCTTCAGTTCCCTGTCTGGCACAGTTGGGGGTAAACTGGACGGTTTTGAATCAATAGATGGACGCGTTGCATCGAAGTAATCAGGGGGAGCAGGGGCTATATCTGCCCCCAAATCCACAAGTGGCCCTGTTCCCAATGCGAGAGCATTTGGTCCCTGCTTCCCCCGCTCCTGTTCCTGCAATTCTCGGTACCGTGCTTCTTGTGCCCTTAACCATCTTTCCTCGGATTCTTTTTTCAACTGATCAGCTACAGCTTCCTCATCGAGACGACGTTGCTCTTCAAGTTTCCGCAGACGTTCCTGTTCCTTGCTAATTTCTTCCTGACGTTTTTTCTATGATGAGGATAATTGAGAAATGACAAAAAGAATAAAACCATTAGAAATGTGTTGATAAATTTACAAGTAACAGTTTTTGTGTGTACATGCACAGGACAAGTCGGTTAAAGTATTATATGTTAACTCAAGTTATCTACACAGTAGACATTCACTAATCTGACACCATTAAATCCTCAGGAGTGTTAGATGAGTAAAAATAACAACTCACAGGAGGATTGCCTGTGAACAATAGCTAACCACTTCATCATACCTTTAAAATATCATGTAAATCAGTACAAGTTAGATGATAAGGGGATAGAAATATCAAATGAGAAGCAAGTGGAATTTCAATGAATTAATGCACTGAAGAGGCTTAGATAAAAAAAATAAAGGTACAGGAATTAACTTACAAAAGAATGCTTAACAGTTGGAAGTAGTAACTTGGGAAATTTGAAATCAGATCCAAATCAGTGAGGTAGCCAGATTGGTGGAGGTCTACTATACTAATCCTAGACCTGACCGCTTCACCGATGGTTATCAGATATACAGATCATATCAGGTGAAAAATCAACCAAACTGATATAGTCTTTCAAGGTAAGTTCAACTCAAACCCAACAAGACTTCACATTAGTTCAAACGATCATTGTTTTTAATCAGTGTAGATGTCTCATACTATTCACTTATACGCGTATTAATTATTTCTTTGTCAACATTTTTTGTTAACTCATTATGATAACTATGCATTCCTCTTGTTCAAGTTATATAATTCAATATAGATTTGATAGATACAGCTCTAACTTCCAACTCTCAATGCTTGTCCATGCTGCTGCTGCTGACAAGTAGCTAGCAATAACAGGCTCAGCAGATGGTTGTTACTGATAAATTTCAGTTTCCAGATTATCTTATCTATACATGTAAGCATAAATGCAAATTTCTTCTCTGTTCGGGATGCTCTGATTGGTTAATTTACCTGCTTATCCAGACATAATAGAAATTATGTCATAAAAAACTCTAGATTTCATGGCAGATCATTTTTTAAAATAGCTTGAGATGAGTCAAGACTTTAAAAAAAAAAAACTCTAAATTTGGATACTTGAATTATTGAAAATAATTACCTAATAAGATAACTTTAGGCTCCTTTGTGCCAATCAATAAATAAAAAACCCATCATTTTTTGGGTATATGACAGGGAATAGTAAATGATATATATTAAAATGAATGAATTGTACAAACCTCAAACTCCCGGCGTCTATTTTCCTCAGCAGTGTATCGGTCAGTGAGACTCTTTTTTAATTTCTCTGCGATAGGGAACACTTGTTTCAATTTCTGAGAAAGAAAGAATTTTTTCCAAAGTGATAGGAAAAACATTTTCCTCTGTTACAAAATTGTTCGTACCAAATATTTATTTATTCTCATTAATTATCTATCCAACAAAAATTCTGATTCCAATTCCTTAAAATTCAGAATAAAACCTTGAAAAGGAAAATGGTAAATGTCTGCAATTTTGAAGTTGTGGATTATTCTCTTTCAAAACCTGTAAAATATATTTTAACATATTTAAAATAAATAGTATCAATAAATGGCACCAGCCGTATCATATTGGATTGATATGAAACTTGGTCCAGACCTTTGGGTGAACCATCCGCATCTACCTCCTGCAACCACTACCACCACCAAGGATGGAGGATGCATCATTGATATCATAATTCTTGTTTTCCCTAAAACTGTGTGCATAATGTGCCTTAACACCAGCAGTCTTTTTTTTGTAGAAACCAGTACCAAATGATTTATCTGGTTTTGAGAGAACTATTTTTGAAAATTGCTTAGTTTTCAATCTAACAGGCTTCATGGTAGTTCTATACTTGGCTGCTCTTTGTTTTAATCTCCGTGGCATGGTTGTATAGTCTTCAGCTGAAGATTAGTGGATTATTATTGATAAAACAGATCCTATTTTTGAAGTGGATTTATTTGTACATGAAATGAACTATTTCATTCTTCACTTTACTTTTCATTGTATATATTATATATTCTACATTGTGAGAATTTTAAGAGAATTAATAAATATCAGACAGGTCCTGCTTCAGAAATGTATTGATTTGTATTTGTCAAATACGCTTTCATGATTTACTTTTCACAATTCATCTTATATTTCAAGAATATTTCTAACCTTAGTTCAGAAATCCAGATGTCTGGTTCATCTCTACTCCCTGATAATTGGCAAGAGGGATGGGCAGAACCACAGATTGGTCAAAATACCCCCATCAAAAGACAACTATCTATTATAAATGATGTAAAAGAGAGAACTTGGTTAAACTAATAATCAATTAGTTTGACCAAGTTTAATTGTATCCACTAATATCAGCAATTTTAAAATTTTCTAAGACCAAAAATCTTCCCAGTTCAATTTTCAATCGGACACAAGAATGTTCTTGTTCCTCTCAATACTGTACATGTTTGCTTCGCATGCATCTTTCTCATCCTTCATATAAATCTTTCTAACGACTTTACTTTGTTTTCTTCAGATTCTACAAAATTGTGTTGGAGGCCATAGCTTTCTACAGCTTATTCCAACCCACCACTGTTCATTAAATTTTGACAGATTTCCTAAACTAACTTCTTATTCCAACCCCTACCCAGGCAATTAGGCACTTAAGAGTAGTTATCGAACGAAAGCTTACCTAAATTTATTCGTTAAAATATTAAAAATTGAATCACAGGTTACTAAACTTGATACAAAACTAACTTAGCAACCAACAGTCAAAATATATAAAAGGGGAAACAACTCTCGTTTATGCTTCATGGAAGACAGCTCATGTTATATTCTGTATGGGCATTGAAACAATTTCATGGTATTCAGTTAATTACAAATATACAGTAAACCCTCAGTTTAACGGACCCCAATACAACGATTTCCAGATTTAGCAGATACTTTAAAAGTTTATGCATTGAGCTTGTATGCAATATATTCGCTTTCAGCATATCCAACTTAATTAATTTACATCTAAATTTAGATATTTTTGTAGCATTTAGATGAAAGAAATCATTCTTAGATAATGGATATCAATTTAAATATTTTTCAATTAGGCTCAGATACTTGGGCAGAATTTTGATACTCTTACATCCATATAATATAATCATTTCTTTCATTCAATGTTTTTTGTTTTACTGTTTGAAAGAACATTTTATTTTTAGAATAAATATCAGTCCTACATCAATTTCAAATTTTACTATTTTAAATCTGTACTAATTGTAGTTTGTTGGGCTTAGATTTTTTGTTTAGATTCATTTTTTTTTTAGACTTTGCAGTTCTTGGAGAATTTTTTTCTCTTTCAGTTTTACAAGCTTTCGGTCTATTAAACCCTAAGACCTACTGGGAATTTGTTAGCTTTTAGAAAGTCTTAAAAGTTTTAGGAGGGATAGGAGGGGTTTACAATGCAACTATAGGCTAAAGTGGGCACTTATTTTCTGCCATTTTTATGGAGTTCCTGCTTACATGAATTCTCTTTAGTTTGTTTTTTTAATTAGATGCGTTTAGACATAAATTCAACACAAAACGATTAAAAATTTTTCTCATGATTTCACTTTACAATCTTTACATTTTTGGAGTTATTTTTTATATTTTGATATAGAATACAACAAATGAAGGCTTATTATGTAATACATTTTTAGATGATCTTCTAGAACATCTAGATATTTTTGGATTTCTTCTGCCTCAAATTAGGAAATGAAACTTCAAAAAGTTGGGAACACTCTCACTTTGTTTTGACTACAATTTTCTATTATCTGTGATTTCTGAATGTTTACTCAATTCATTGGATAGTTTTGTAATTCTTACAACACAAAATGGCATCAACTGATACAGTAGTCGAGAGAAAGTGTGAAAACTTGAACGTGGCACAGAAGTTAAAGTTTTTCTGAAAAATTGTCCTTTACTATGAACATTTTCAGCAGTTCCAAACTGAAGCTGGACATTTTCTTTTCAAGAACTTTACCAACTTGTTTGGTTTTACTCTGAATCGTAATTCAGTATTCTATACTGTATTAAAGCTATTTTCGCATTAAAACATTTGAAATTGGAAAGAGTGGGGGAAAAAAATGACTTTTCTCAGATAACTTTCGATTTAATGAATGTTTGCAATTAATAGACAACTGTCTGCCCCTATATGTCAATTGAATAGAGGTTTTACTGTAATTCATTTTAGCATACAGAATAAAAACCTGAACGTAATAGTTACTTTTTAGTGAATAATATCTATAGAAGATTCCATTTCATATGCCATTTTTTAAAATTTTCCAAATATAAAATACAACTTTCAAAATTTACAGCTTAAATATTGTTCTGATAATCACTAAGAAAAATAAATAAATAATAACAAGACTGGCTGTTACTTCAATCCTAATCCACTGAAAATGATTATTGCAACTTTTGTATTGTATGTATAATAAAAAAAAAAATTATAAAAATATATATTTTATCGTAAAAATGTATTCATTCATTAGAATGAAATAAGTTGGTGAGTATTTGTATGATGAATTTTTGTTAATATCAAAGATTTATCAAAGTAGTTCAGTTAGTCAAACAGACTACTGGCATTCAGTTGGTTGTGAGTTCAAATCACAGTAGGGGAATATAGGTTTTACATATTGGTTTATACCATTCACTTAAGTGAGGATTGCTTTTATTTTGGGGTGAAAACAAAGTTGACCTCAACTGGAGTTCAACAACTAATGACTGTCTCCAATTTTCTGTTACACCTTCAAGGCCTGAATTTTTTTAAGATGTGTACACACGTCTCTATCAGACATTCTTTTATATAAACAGCAGAAAGAGGAGTGAAATGTGTAACATCACTAGCAGAATATCTCTTCTGATCAATAGTTGACATATCAAGAATTTCTTTTTTAACAGTGTTGCATGTTTCATTTGTTATAAATAGTCAAAACTGTCTTCAAAAATTGATAAAATCAGCTGAATGTTTCAATTTTTAGCAAACTTTACAACTTAAAATATTATAGATATTCATTAGGAGCCCACTTATCATTAAATAGCCAAAGACTATGACTCCAGAACAAATTATTGATAAAATTATACTCTTGATTAATGGGCTTAAATCAAAGTGTTTTTTTAATAACCAGATTTTCAGGTGAACCATCTTCCTGCTGCTAATATTTCATTTAGAATCCCTTTGAAATTGGAAATCACGAATATGGACATAAGGATGGTGGATGCATCATTGGACTTATGGTCCTTTTATTTATTTACTTTTTAATTGGCACCTAGATAGCATGAAGTAAAAATGTTAATCAACATCCTTTAGTGCTAAACATGTTGAATACAATCTTGAAACTATCATATTTCCCTTTTTCAAGTTTTTTTGACTAAAAACTCACTGAACTTCAATAGCATGGGTGTTACAAAGGACTGTATGGAGTGATTGTCGAACTCTAGCCCAGGTCACATCCTGGAATTGACTGTTTTTCGACCGTGACAAGAACCATACTCACTTTATTTAAGGGAATGAATTTTTAGGTTAGACCAAAACCTGTATAAAATAAGCATTTCCCAACAATGATTTGAAATTACAACCAAGTAATCGGTAGGTGGCTCACTTACCAACAAAGCCAAACTGATAAGTCTTGCATAACTATGAAAATTCATGTTATAGATACACTAGGGCTTATTTTATTTCAATAAATGAATACATTTATACTGAAAAATATATGTTTTCGTAATGTTTCACTTATATATACAATGTAAAAGTTGCAGTAATCATCTTCAATCTAGATATGTAGGAGTGGAGTTTAATCCAGCAGCAACCAGGTTTGTTATTCTTTAAGTGAAACGGGTCACCAAATTGAATTAAAACAGAAATCCTTGCTGATTTTCAAGGCCAACAGCCAAGCCTTCCCCACTGACAGATTAGTACTTTCTTCTTTATTTCTCGCAATTTAAGCCTTGTAAAGGACTCAGCTAGGGAAAGTAATTTTAAGTATTTTCTACAATATTTAAACCGGAGTTATGAAGTACTTTTACGATGTGTGCTTTTTAGATTTTACCAGAACTAGACTCATAATTCGGTTTTAACTATCTTTAGCTTCATTTTCTACAATGGAGCAAAAGATTTTCTCTGAATGAAAATTGAATTTGTTAACTGGGACGAAAGTTGACAATTCTATGAAAGCCAAAAAAGATCCGTCCATAAAATTTGAATAGGTCAATAATGTTCAAAACAAAGGCAAAAAAAGAGGAATATCATTTTCTTCTCTTTTTCACATCACACTAAATCATATAATTTTTTTTTTAGATCAATTTTTGGATTTAAAAAAATGTGAGATAAGAAAAGTTATTTACAATTTAAGAAACTAAGAAATTTTTTTTTTCAACATCTCATTATAAGCATAGAGTTATGACCTATATCTTAGGAGGGACACAAATCTCCTCAAAGCTTTATATCATTCTTTTCTTTTTTTTTTTCTTATCAATTGGGAGCAAATGATTTTTTTACAGAAACAAATATAGACAAGTGATATCAAAAATTGCATAAACAATGTTGCAAGTTTAAAACAGAATGTTCATTGTCTTGTTTTCAATCAGAATCCATCTACATAGTGCTTCATCTACATAGAACATATCCAGTAAGCTGGCAAATTTGAACTTTCAAGCCTAAAACACAATAACATTCATTTCAAAGTGTGAATTTTACTCTATTTATTTAAGCTGACCGTTTTCTTTCCACTATTTATTCTGGTTTATTTGAAGCTGTCAAATGAAAGATTGAAAAGAAGCAATTTTCTTGTAAGAGTTCAAAATGAAATGTAAAGTAGTAAAAACTGCATGCAATATCAACCAAATATCTGGCCAGGGTACCATCAACAAATGTACATCTCAACATTAGTTTCCCAAATTTCAAAACGGAGATGAGAGCCTTGAAGATGTGGACGTCCTTCTGTGATTGATGACATCCATTTCAGGGGCCATTATTGAGAGGAACCAAACATTGACCATTCAACAGTTGATTGACTTTTGTATTAAATTGGAAAAGCAAAAAAAGCTTGAAAAGTCACATGAATGATCCTGAATAAAAAGCAAAAAAGCTTACAGGTCACATGTCTGACCCAGCAGAAATTAAAACGAACTAGGCTACAAAACTACCTCACTCAGCTTACTCACCAGACCTCTCCCAGGCTGAATCCCATTTTTTCAAGCATTTCAACCACTTCCTGCAAGGGGGGGGGGGTTCCAACCACCAAGCAGCAGCTCATAAACACCTTGCAGAATTCATTGGTTTCAGGGCCCCAGAATTCTATGCTTCCAGAATAAACAAATTTGTTTCTAGTTGGCAAAAATGTGTAGATGCTGAAAGTTCATATTTTGATTGATAACTTTTATTCTAAGCTGAGATATGCTGCTTTGAAGTTGATGGTTGATTATATTTTTGTAGATGCTTCATTATTCACAATTATTTTCATATTCCAGAGTCTCAATGACGCTTTATATACCCTAATTGTGATGTCAATAGATTTACACTATTTGCTTTTCAAATTTTTTTAACTTTTTTTTTTTTGATAATTCTTTTTACATTTTATCATTATTTTCTTTTTTTCTTTTTAGCAGTCTTGCAAGTCACTATTGGGTTACAACCACGGGTTTGGGAACCACTGGTCTAACTATTCTAAAGACCAACAACTGCTTAGAAAAAGTATTACAGCAAACATAAAATACTGAAGGAAAGTTTATAAATATGACAATATATCTTGAAGAAAAAGTTTTTGCATCTTATTGTTGGAATTGTCAGCAATCCTGCCCCTCATCTAAGATCTGGAAGCAGAACTGTTGTATGATTGTAATAAGAGCAATATTAGACCATGATGAAAATCTAAGTTAATATACAAGTTAATGCTAGTTCTCAGATAAGCAACAATTTGATACAAAATTACTGGTAAAATTGAAAACTAATTAATTAACTGAGCAAGCTGCAAGCAGAATGGAAAAGTTTCTCATCCAATTAATCAGTGAATGCCTTCAATTTTACTTGTAATTTTTAGTGTACTGGAATGCTGAACATCACATCAAATAGTTGCTTCCCTTAGAGTTGGAAATTACTGTGAGGACAAATCGGTTGTTTCTTTTAGGACACCTTGTATTGATCATAGATATACAATGGGATTGAATGAGTTTTCTTTCGTTCATTAAAGCATTAGTGCATATAATCATTTAATTTTTCACACAGGCCAAGTATTGGTTAGAATTTGTCTGTAAAATGGAATTAATCCTGTCAATCTTATGTCAGTCAAATGATCTAGGGATTATCTTTTTTCAATAACTATGTCTCTTTTTCAAGGGTGAGATAATCATACTTAATTTCTAGGCTAACAGGAGTTATCTCCGTTTTACCAGCAGATTCTACCTAAATAGCCCATGTTAAGAATAGTGTTTTGTTGTATTCTACTAACCCAAGTTTTGCAAATATCTATATTTATCTACATTTATTCAGCAAGGCACAGTGCAAGGAGGGAGGAGAGGCTGGGAGAGACAGAGATGGGAAGAACAACATCCCAGAATGAATTAGAATGAAGTTGAGCAATACACTGAGGGGCAATGAGGAAGCTGGTTGACAAGTCATCTATGCCCAGAAACAGATTAAGTTTAATAAGGGCTTGAGGCACAGAATTTGCACCAACTTCTCTAAATACTATATAAATAAAAAAAAGAACAAAAAAAACATTGATTGCTACTATTTACCATAAAACTGTGCATAAGCTGAGATTTTGGTCCCCTCCTAAATCCATCCTAGGGTTCCTCAGAGTGACAGAGCCTGAGGCCTGTTCTTCAAATGCTTTATGGTTATTATAGCACTGTCTGTGTCTCCTCCACAGTCAGCCAGAATATGAGAGACGTGATGCAGTATTTATCTTGAAATCAAGACCTTTCGTTGCTTCAGACATTCTCTTGAGAATCCCATATCCGACAGTCAAAATGTCTGTAGACTCTGTAAGTTCAGAGTTGAATGCCCACAAATCTACAGTTATGAAGTTAAACATTGCAACAAAATGACACATGCACTAGAAAGAGAATATTTTTTCATAAGATTTCTAGTTTGTTTACTTACCCAGAAGTCAGTAAAAATGAAGTATCCACAATTAAATGGCTTAGCAACAGATAAGACAATGGCCAAATGGAGTGCATTATCAATATAGATTAGAAAACAATGGATCCAGAAGGTAATCACCAAGACAGAAGCTGGTGTATCAACAGAACAATGTTGATACTTCATTCTTGACTGAAGCTACAAGAAATGAAACAATATCATCACACTATTAGCATTGTCTTTAACAGGCACGGGCAACCTTTTTGATCAAGTGGGACACAACATTTTTCATCTTTATTCAGGCCACATATTCACCTCAAAAATGTCAATGGTAAAAAAAAAAATGTGAAATTAGAGGAATGTTCTTAATTTCTATTTTAGACCAACTTATGAATAACAATTATTAGATCATTTATTTACAAAGCCATAACAAAAGTAATTTTACAATACAAGTCATAAAATTGAGTTTCTAGGAAAATCTATAAGATTTTGAATTGATGCCTACATTTGCAACGGGCCACAAAAATGCTGCCATGGGCTCAATCTGGCCTATGATCTATAAATTTGAGAAGAGTCATTAATGTTCCAACTTTTGTTCTGACAATTGAATCTCTTCTCCCTATTTTTGATGTGGTCAACACAATGTTTTGGCTGATCTTCATTCTTCAGCCCTGGTTAGGCATATAATTTCTTCCCATGGAGAAAAAAGGTTTACCTATTTTCTTGAATTATACTCTTGACAAGAGCTGAAGAATGGATCAGCCAAAACATTGTCTTGAATATCATGTCTAGTCCCAAGGAGCCATCCTCCTAGGATGCACTTCCCCATCGTACATAAAGGGGTATTATTCATTGCCTGATGCTTGGAGTATCCCAATGAGAAGTACCGAGGGAACTAGACAGTCCTTATCTCTGTCCACATGTGGATCTCCACAGTAAACTCAACATTGTGTCCCATTCTGCCCAAGTGGAAAGGTGAAGAAATAGCAGTAAGAAGTTCATTTGGGATTTTGGTCTCCTGCTTTAATCATTCTTTTTGTTATAAGTAGTGATAGGATTTAGACTAACAATTCATGATAATTTCTGAAAATGTTTCATTAGCAACAAAATGGTCAACTTCTTTTGACTGTACTTGTTGGAAAGTCAGCAACCTTGTATAAAGATGGAATATGCAGGTAAGATGTACATCATGAATCTTTGAAAAATGAAACCCACTATACTTTTCTGCTTCAATAAATTATTATAACTAGAATAAAAAGTCTCCTTTAGAAATTAAATTTTCTTTTAGAAGGTTGTTAATCTTCAGTTATTTGGGATTAACAATATATTTCTGAAAGAAAATGGTTGGAAATAATTCAATATTTCATATACAGTCTTAGCATAAATCCATTTCTCACACATTTTTTACAACTCAACCAATGATGGCTGAAATGAGATTCCTTACATTTTAATCAAAAACCTTAAAAACAGCAATATTGTGGGCCCAAAAGCCTTGCAAGCAAAAAACAAAGAATCTCTATTTTTCAAAGTCCTGTCATCTACTCTACAGAACCTTGATAGCTGGTGGAAAAAAAAAGAAAAAGAAAAAATGTATTTGCCATTCGCTAAAGGTATTTTAAAATTAAATTTAATATGAACAACAAAGATTTCAAGTTCCAAGCAAGCACAAGCAGTCCAAAAACTGATCTGTAGCCTAAAGTCTGATGAGGCAAAGAGATACTGAAGCGTTTTCCTATCTACAATGTTGTACTGTGCATGTATGCAAGTTACATAGTGAACAGGATGTATACGTGTTTTATCTATTAGATTTGTGCAAAAGTCTCTGGCATTATGTTTTGAAAACTAGAGACTTAATGTACAGTTGAAAACCGTTTTTTTTTTTTGCTAGAAACTTTTATGCACACCTGACTGATTCAGACATGTGGTTTAATTTGAGAGTCTAATTTTTCTATAAAGGCAACAAGAAAATAAAGTTGTTAATAATCCTGTTCAAAATTAAATATTTAAACCAACCATACAATTTTCATGGAGCATTACATGCAAGCCCTCATTTGTAGTAAAATTTGTACATTGTGTATGTAAGTTTTATACACTCAAGCATAGACCAGGTAATCCTATGGGTATTAATGGAAACCTTGTCTTCTGAAGCCTAGAAAAGTTACCTCATAAAATCATCATTTTGAAAAAAATGTTACCTTGGCAGATATCTTTCAAATACTTGAAAATATCACTGTATTCTCATATAGCTATCAATTCCTTTTTCACTTTCAATGAAATTTTCAGTAGCTCCTTAACAGATCAATTTTTTTCCACCCAATATTCCATTTTGGAGCATTTCTTTTTTTTGTTTCATAAAGTGTACGTAATATAAGAATCAAAATTTTTTTTTTCTATTTAACATTTTTGTTAGAGAAAAGAAAACAAAAAAAAAAACAAACTATCCTATGTATTAAAACAAAATAAGTTGTGCTCTGAAAGATTATACTGTTTACAGCCTACAAAAGAATTTCCAAATATACAGAGCCATAATCTTGCTAGCAAGTGGAGAAGACCTTTCTTCAGTTTATAACAGCTGTAAAACATCATGTTTAGCTCGGAAAATAGCTAAAATTGTAACCCCAGTTGTTGCCGCTGATCTTGTGAAATAGGTGTTGCCAGGCTTAAGTTGATAGAGTTGGTCTGTCTCTAAAATGTAACATGATGCCCCTACCCAATTTTTTGTTAAGAACCAAATCAAAAGTTATTTACAAATGAGTTAGCGCACTCCCATAACATTTTTATTTTTGAAATCAATTATTCACTACATTCAGAAATTTAGATCAAGCATGCTTCCGGAGGCTGGTATTGAACCTTTGTCTCCAAACTCACTCAATGTCTAAATTTGATACGATTCCAAGGCCTGTTTTGAGTAAGTCGCTGAGATAGAGCTCGGATTACCTCCCCTTCTGGTCAAATCTGGCAACCCCTGTGTGCATGTATACCTTGCATTGTCAAGTGATAAATAGAAAATGTAAAATACTCACTTTTTTGTTATTTTGTAAAGCTATCATATCTGATGTCTTGTATAATGGATGTGATGGGAGTTTTTCAATAAATAACCTGCATAAGAAGAGAAATTCGTTTTAACTTCAAATTGAAGACAAATACTAATGATACTATAAGTGTAACAGACACGGTAAGAGGGGAAAATGGAAAGTTTATCAATAAAGTAGAAAGACAGAGAGGACAGAAAAGAAAGTTAGGTAGTTTAAAAAGAAGGTACAAAATGAAGGGAGAGAAAAAAAATGGAAAACAGGAAATTAATGCTGGGTTTTGTTCAGGGGGAGAAGAACAGAAACTAAACTTTGATCTTGAACTGAAGGCCACAAAAATCACATTCTGATTGCTACCCCACTGCACTGATAGTGCCAAAATAAGTCTACTTTCCATAAGTAAAAACACTAATTCATGTTTTTGTCACTTTTAGTCAAATAACATCAACTAGTATCTGCTGTCCAATATTAGAATAAACATGGGAATTTCAACATTAGATTCATAAAATAAAGGCAAAAAACAAACTATTTTCAAAAAAATAAGAGATGAAATTCTGAGTTCTGTACTTGTAATCCATAAGAGAATTATCTCTTAGCATAAAACTTTTTACTAACCTTTGTACGTAAGTTATCATCAACATTGGTTCAGATGATAAAGATTTATACAGACTGTCTTTGACCCTTTTCAGACAGACCTGTCTGGTGGAGGGAAATTAGTGATATGATTGAATATCAGGAGTAAAAATGCTTCTACCAAATAGCCTGAGCATACTCCTACCAGATTATATATGGTATAAAGGGGTTAACTTGTGTGGCTAACTCACAAATTGGATTGAAATTTGAGTTACCATTTAAACATGTCAAATTTAGTAAGTCCAGAAATGGTTTATAAGTGGTCAACATTAAGGAAATGGTTTAATGGAACAGTAAAGCAACATGGGAGAAAAAAGATTCATTGTACTCACGTTATGAATTTAGAATACAAAATGAATGCAGCTTCTAAATTTCCCTCTTCATGATAAACAGTCGCCATTCGAAGCATTTCAATACCCGAGCGGAAATAATGTTTTGGGGCCACAGATTTGTCAATGGCAACCTGACAGCCAAATTCACACAGAGCCCTCACCCGGGCTGCGGGGTCATGGATTTCTTCAAACATAGTTAGGTGTGGTCAGTTTGGAGGACGTTCAAAATTCAAATAGCTGAAAGACAATAGAAATACACATTAGACAAAAAGTCAGTATGAAAAGTTCCATTCAACCTGAATTATCTCTAGAGCAGTGGTTCCCAAGCAAATGGTTGTAACCATCATTCGGGTTGCAAAGATGCGCCTGAGGGTTACAAGATGGTTTGAAAATAAATGAATAATTTTTTTTTTTTTTAAACGAAAGAAAAAGAATGAATAAAAAAAACCTTTAAAGTAAAAAAATAGAGCAAATATATTTACATCACAATTACAGAATATAAAAAATCATTCAGAAAAAAAACAAAAACAGGTGGGAATAATGCAGCCTCTACAAATGTAAGAAAATTCATATTCCACGTGTTTACATCCAATACTTTTACCTGATTATTGAATTAAAGCAAAATTCAGTCAAATTTATTGGATAAAACTAAATGAAGAAATATAGGAATTATCTTTATACCTCGGGGGGGTTGGCAGACCAAAAGAAATTTGTGTTCAGGGTCATGACCCAAAATGTTTGGGACACACTGATCTAGAAACTATACCTTTATCTTTATCTTAGTACAACGTATATGATAACTTTCAAGTATCTAAATTGTGTCACCACATACCAACAGATTCTATCCACAATAGCTAACCGAACACCACCCTATCAGGCAGTGTTCAGATGGTTATAGATACAAATAAATGATGTCTATCACACTAAGTGAATAAGACTAAATTGATGTTCTTTTATCCCAATAAAAAGCTTGTTAAAGTAAACCAATGAAGTTGGCTGCAAATGTATGTATGTGTGTGTGTGCATATATATATTTTGTTTGTTAATAACTTATAATTGAGTGTAAATGTAACATAACATCACAGGTAAATTCACACCAAAAAGTTATGGCTTGATAAGTCTATTCGCATTTAGAAGTCAGGGACACACACACACACACATATATATATATATATTAGTAGATGCTTTATAATTCACCACAATTTTCCTGTTCCAGAGCCTCAATGACATTTTACTCCAAATTATGATGTAAATATATTTGCACGTTTTAAAAAATCTTTTCATTTTTACCCCAAGCAAACCCACAAGCATGGGTTTAGAAACCGCTAGTATAGACCACAGTTTCACTAATAACTTGTTGTTCAGAGAGAAAGTCTAGCCTTATAATAAGGAAAAAGAATTCTATGCCGGCATAGTGTAATTTACAATGTCTAAACACACAAACAAACTTGTTAGTACAACTAGTGCATGAATTCATTGGATTTCCACAAGAAAGCAAAAAGTCTTGAAGCTAAATACTATGAAATCATTACTACCAGCAAAGTTGCTTCTATTCCATTCTCTCCCCCTTTCATTCTGGTTGTTGATCTAATTAAGAAGATAACACAAGTGGGGCACTAATACAGAACCAAATAACTTATGAGATACATACTGATTGTTTACTCACTGATGAACGAACTAAAATACACAGGGTCAACCAGTCCCAGATTGTCTATGCAGCAAAAATAACACATGCTATAGGGGACACTGAAACTTCAAGGGTTCCACGCTAAATGCTTGCAAGCTATAAATTCTAATTTAGTGATTCAGCACTTGCTCTGTTACAACTATAGTATTACTGCTTTCAACTTTCAAGAACTGGGCATGAGTGTCACCAATTTAGCACCTTTTGCGCTAAATTCAGTGTTTCTTGTTATGGCAGTCGAAAAAGCACTATTTATCAGCAATTTTAAGAAATTTTTAGCACTATTTTTAAGCAATTTCGGGCAAATCTACCTATTTCTAGCTATTTGAAATGGCTATAAAAAGGTTAGCAGTTTTTTTAATGTTTTTGAGGCTGATTTAGCACAAAAAGACTTCTGAGTTGGCTACACTGCCAAGCATTCAAGGTCAGTGATTTTAGCAAATAATCACTGTTAATTGAGATTTATTTCAAAACAGTTACCAAAGGGAGTGTGATACATACCCAACACAGAGATCAAAACAAAAAAATAAGTAATACTTCCTAAAATCTGGCTGTATAGCAAACAGAAAAAAAATGAAGTACTTTACTATACAATAAATGTATTTTCTTGATCTAGAGCCTTTTTATAACATACGCTATGGGCCCCACACTAGCTTAACCTGGCTCTGGGGCCCAACTATTAAAATATATCTGCTAACCTTATCAGTTCTGGTTACAAAAATATTTTCAAAAATGTTAAAACTAATTCTTAAAGAATCTTACATCTTCTTGGTAAACCAACATAAAAAATATTCTATGATTTCATTTCACACAGCTACAATTGCTAACCGATTCAAAATAATAATGATAGTATTCTTAGATAAACTCTTAGAGATGGACTCTTGTACCACATTCTAACATGTTGATCATTTTGTATCCTGTTTGGCAAGCAGATGTTATAGCATAGAGATCAACATCAGGGTCATAAATAATTCCTTTTTACTTCCAGTTTGTCCAGGTGGTTTCTGAATGCGTTCAGGCTCGGTGCTTCAATTATTACTTCTCAAAGATTGCTCTACAGATTAGTGGCTCTGTAATTAAAAGAGAATCTTTAGATATTTTTTTTTCTTTTTACAGCTCTCTCTGTATACATTGGACTTGTGGCTACTAAATCTGTGATCTTGCAAGTAACTGGATCTTTATTCCTCATTAATTAAAAATATTGACAGATCTATGAGCAATCTTGTGTTCTCAAAAAATCTTTGAAATAAAGAAGAACAGACACCAACAAAACCAAATGCCTTAATTTCTTCACTAAGTGATGACCTGAAGACAAGCTTGTACTGCTTTTTTCTTTAGGTTTCATGGGACTATTCTTAATTCTCATAAAATAATGAATTTATCATATATACTGATTTACCCCAACCTCATTTTGGTTGTCTTAGTCACAACATTTCACCCGTTGTAACCTCTGGCCTTCTTCAGATGTTTGGTATAGTTGCTTACCTTCAAATAATTTCAGACAGGATGTGAATTGGTCTCTGAAATTGTTTACCAGTCAATTTTTCCAATTTAACTTGTCCCTGCAATGTTTCCGAATGAAATTTTTTTTAAACTACCCAACCCATGGATTGAACACACGACTGCCAAGCAGGTTACAAGATACACTTGACCAACACTTTTATTGACCAGGCCATGAGTCCTTTAGGACAGCAGAATAAGAACAATCTACCTACGTTGACAGAATGAAGGTTTCAGATTGAAATTCACAGAAGGTTACCGACAACAACAGTCACCTTAAGAAGGCTGGGAAGTACAACAGCCAAAAAGTCGTCACTAAAACAATCTAACCATGAGGAGGACAATAGTAGTCCGTATATATCAGTGGGTAATGATAATTCCTAGTCTCAGAAATTCAGAGTAAAAATAATGAATTTATATCGAGATTAGTCGACGAGCACAAATTTGCCAATTATTGTTATTAATTTTGACATTTAAATGTCAAAATTAATAACAGTGGAATTTAAGACCACGCCATAAGCCTTGAAAACTTTATACTTGACAAAAATTAATTATCTCGGTCAAGACTGGTTTTTAGCAGATAATCCAGAAAACTATATCGGAAATTTTTTTCAGAAATTTTTTTGTGCGTGTGTGTGTGTGTTTTCAATCAATAAGACCTTCGTTATCCTTGGAAAAGTATCAAATTTGGGGAAAAAAAAGTTCTTGGTTTAAGCTGGAAGGCAGGGGGAGGGGTCTATTTACAATGTAACTATAATGCTGAACTGAACCCTTACTTACTGTTCGTCGTTTTTATTCATTTGTTTTCATTTTTTTCATCTGTTTCATGTTTAATGACACAATGTAGAGAAATTAGTCCCAATTGTAAATAATAAAGTTTGACAAAATGAAAAGAGAATTAAATGGAAGAAAAAATAGAAATAAAAAAATATATCGTAATTACTTTAAATAAATTAAAGTGTTTTTTACATGTTCGTCGTTTTTAATATCGAGTCGGCGAGGGTGTGAAATGTTTCAATCAGGACCACCTTCCCTACATTGTGCCTGTTTTCATTCATTTGATAATACATAAGTTACTTCTTTCTTACCATCATTAATTCAACACATTGTGAAGGTTTTAACATTTTCAATTGTTAATTTAAGATTTGAATGACCGAAAACATCTAAATTTTTATGAACCGTATTACTATAAATTATCCTCAAAAATGGAAAATTTCCCTCAAAAAACAACAGAAATAAAATACTTCGAAGTCGTATTTCGTACGAAGGACGGAAAGTACGGGATTCGGTTCAGTATTATAGTTACATCGTAAATAGAACCCCCATCTAAAACCTGGGGATTTTTTTTTTTTTTTTTTTTTTTTTTTCAAACCGACACTTTTCCAAAGGTAAAGTAACGTCTTAATGATTGAATCACAAAAATAAGACCCGAAAAAAAAAAAAAAAAAAAAAAAAAACCCCAACTTTCCAATGATATGGTTTTCGGGATTATCCGCTAGAAGTTAACCAATGAACCATTATTCCACAGTGAAAATGCCAGAGTCAAAAATAACTTACTTGAAACCGAAAACCAATTTCGATATTGCTTTTTTTTCATGTCAAGGATCGAAAATGATTCAATCATTCTTTGCGAGCGCAGAATTATAAAATGAACTACTAACTAAACCGAAACCCGAAACCGGATAAAGAAAGATGCTTGAAATTGTCATACTACAAGTATAAAAATAGCAACATTCCTTTATCTTTGAGCAAATATTACGAACAGCAATGAGAATAAATCAAAAATGAACCCACTTCGTTGGGTGAGTCACATTTTTATAGATTTATATCCTTTAATGTCACGAGAGGCATTAGTAATACGATTACTTCATAATATACACATCATTCATTCATACGAACATGACGTAGTAGTCAGTTCGGTTATAAACATGGAAAGTTCCAAGGATTTCCAATGCAGATTAGGGTTTTAAACATCAATTGGATCGATGGTTTTGGAAACTAAGAATGAAATAGCACGAAACCAAAAAGCGAGATATAAAAAAAAAAAGAAAAGAAAAAAGTCTTGACTATTTCTGCGGAAATTAAATTTGCGACGAACTCAGTGTTGCAAATTTAGATGTTTTTCATCTAAATCTAGATGTTTTTGGTTGCGTTTAAAGGTCAGGAGGAGTCGTTATTTAGTTAATTTCAAATAAAATGATGTTTTTTTATTTAATTTATAGCTATAAAATAAGTTATATTTTCAATGAATTAAGAAAAGTTTCTATAAAATAAATATTGACAATCCAAATCGCATTTAATTTATTCATGATATGCAGTATATTCCCTAGGTTTTCTAGGAAATTCAGATGTTTCAAGGTGTTTTTTTGACTCAATTTTAGATGTAAACTTGAAAATAAAGTTCGCGACACTGGATGAACTACTATTACTAATTATAATACAGGTACACCTTGAATAGTGCGATTAATTCGTTCAAAAATTTTCTGTCCTGTTCAAAATCGCTATGTTCAAGGTCCTTTCATAATTCAATGTGCTTTTGTTTTTTTGTTTTTTTGCGTATACTTAGTTACATTAATTCGTACAGCGATAACCATGCTACATCAAAACCCAGACTATATTCAAGGTGTTGCTGTACGGGTTTTTTTTCTGTTTCAATCTTGCGGCTTTAAATACAAATGAATGCGATTACGACTAAAGCCGATGACGTCCTCTTTATACCAATTTCGGTTTAATTAACAAGAATTCACAAAAAAAAATGTCAAATGTTTGTTTAAGACGGAGAAAACTATGTAAGGGGCGGAAGGGGGAAACCGGTTCTACCTGAAGTAAGTTAAGTACGGTTTCATTGGTGTACAGGGTAAATATGTTTCTGTACTTACGAAAATCAAAGTGGCATCCCCCTACAATTCAATAAAACACGTGATAATTTCCTTTCCTTTAGCACAAGGGGTTGTGAATTTCCAATGTGTAGCGCAAGCCGAAACAAAATATAACACCAACAGACTATCCTTTCAGAGAAGTAGACAGGCTTTGTGAAGAAAAAGTTGAAAAAAAAAAAAAAAGAAGCTATCTTAGGTTTGACGAGACTAGAAAACAGTAGCCATTTTATGTGGCTAAAACTGGCTAGATTTTCTCAATGAATCGCTTGGAGAAAATTATCTTCAGAGCGACAACATTGTTATTTGAAGAAAAAAATGAATGGCTTTCATTTTTATTGTTAATATCTGGTCAATACGTTGTATAATTATACTTTTTATAGCTTGGCGGGGCTAGGAAGCGATAGCCATTTACTGGCTTCAAAATAGCTAGATTTGTCATTGACCGACTAAAATTGGCTAGATTCCATTTCTAGATAACTGTAAGGCTAAAAATGTTTATGCTTCAAAAACTCATACAAAGGCTGCAAAAAGTATAATTATGCAATGTATTTATCAGATATTAACACAATTTATCCATATATAAGCCATATATGCAATGTTTAATAGTATAATTGATTGTATCGTTGCCTTGTCTGATTCCTGTTATAACCAAAAATTTGAGACGGATTGGTCCATGTAAAATAGAATAACATAGCTAATAAAAGAATGAAAGGGTTGGAAAAATGAGATTGTTGATATAGCAATGAAGATTATGTCATAAAAACTCATAAGACGATGTTAGATCACACATTAAAACTGCTAGAGTTGTATTGAGACCTAATAGAATAGCTCTCGACTCCTCAGTGTCAGTCTACACATGAATAACACCATTTTTTACAGATATATGCTAGTAATTAGAGCCATTAATTTGTTTTAGCTCCAAGATATAATTCTTGAGATACCATTCTTCAAGCCAGTCATTGAAAAATCTAACCACTTTAAGCCAGTAGAAATAGCTACCGTCTTGTGGCTCTGTCAAACCAAAGATTGTAGCAGCACAAACAAAAAAAAAAAAAAAAAAAAAAAAAAAAAGAGAGGGGGACCTCATAGATATATGAGGATGGTGTAGAATATAGGGACCCTCTAAAGATATATAGTGAAGATAAAGCGTCATGATAACCCCCAATGGATTATGATAGCCACTGACAAAGTCCTGATTTCTGTTGTATGCATCAGCTCAGTGATCCTTGCAAGTCTCAAGTCTGATAGAGACCAGGACTTCATACCTACAAGTTTTAATAACTACCCCCTTAATCACACAGCTTAAGGTGTTCTCAATTAGCTGCTGAGTGCACAGGGAAATTTGTCCAAATAAAGAGTTTTCAACACTGATATGAGGAATCGAACCCAAGATCTTCTGCGTGTGAGGCAGACATGCTAACCATTTCATTATCTGATCTAAAAGCTCGCCAGAAAATAGTGTCAATGAGTGAGCTCAATTAACCACTACCTGCCCAAATCCTTACAAGACATAACAACCGGATGATTCAAAGGATAACCTTTGAATTAGCTTACATTTCATTTTTTCACTTGCTCATTTTCCGCTAGTCGCAATATTGAAATTCAACTCAAAAATTTAGAGATCTTAATATTGACTAATAAGGATCTAACAATCTTGCCAAAATATAGAAGAAATGAAGCATTACAAAAAACAAAATTTTATCAAGTGGTTGCCACAACTTTCATGAACACTATCAAAAAAAAGAAAAAATGTATTGTAATAATTCACATCACCAGATAGTTCTAAAAATTATGCTTGTTAGTTTGGCATAGACACACAAATCTGTTAAAGTTTTTAAAATTAAACCAAGCAGAGGTATAACTCCCCAAGTAACATGTAGCAGGTTGCACTGGGTTACCTGCTACCAGCAGCAAGTATTAAAATATTTCTAAAATTTCCATGTGTTGTAAATGACAGATTTTGAGTGTTGTACATTCTATCAGATCAAAAACATTTTTCCAACTCAACTAATTGGTAGATGAAACGTAGGTCCGCAAACTTCACAAAACTAGAAAAAAAAAAAAAAAAAAAAGAACAAAAAACAGTTTATAAAGGAGACATCTACAAGAGTTATTGACAATTTTTGTCAACTTGACAAATAGAGATAAAGTGATATTTTAGGGTAAAAAATCTATGTCATGGCGATTAGAGAGAACAGCTGTAAAAATTTTTTTCAAAAAGGTACTTACAATAGTTTTAATAAAAAGAACCAAACATGCTTGCTTGGTGAACAGATTTAAGATAATGCTCCAAGTTTTAAAGAGGAAAACAATCACAGAGAGGGAAAAGAAATAGAACTTTTTTCCAGATTAGAGCAATAATGTCTAATAGGTCAGAGCACCTATCATAGAACAAAAATAATACATTTTAACTTTCAGCATACCTCAAGGTTTGTAAAAACCTTCAACACTAACAGTGTCAATCTTTTTTGAAGTCTTGAAAGGCCTAACAGATCACTAAAGATAATGATAGGAATCATTGTTTGTAAATCGTTCAGTAGAAGTTATGAGGGTTACTCCTCCTCCTCCATTGGGGGATAGGATGAGGCTTTTTCACTATGGGATCCCTTATACATTTGTGGATGGGTAGCAGCAAAAATTGCCTAGTTGCATTGGCCCATCGCCACAGGGCATGCCCACTGACCCTATCCTTTTTTAGTGAAATAAGGAAGTGCTGTCTGGGAGACGGATTTTCAGGAACTAGTCACAAGCGAAATTGCTGGTTTCACCCCTGGACAAGACAAGGCTAATGAGTGATGAACCACCAGGACATAGAACAACCAATCAAACTGGGTTCCATGTCCAGCAAATGTTATGAGATCTCCGATTCATTAGGCATACTTGCATAATAGAATACTTTCAATCCTCCCCCCTGCTAAAATGTCTTACACTCATTCGTTCAAGTATTTGCCACCCAACAAGGACAAATGTGACAAGGTCTATTCTTAATATGGAGTATCCAACATACAACTCAAGGTCACATAGTGGGTCATCTAAAAATTGTCTGATGTCTTTGGCTGTTGCTGCAAACATCAGGGCATGCTCCTGTTTCTACTCCTCTTGGTGCAATAGGGAGCCCAGTGCATGGAGATCAGATCCCTGGACACTACGCTCCAGTCAATTATTATTGACTCGCATCCCCAAAAGCTGGAGATCAGAATAAAAAGTATCTTATTGCGACTAATTTTTTCTAGATTTTATTTGAGAAAAATATCATTAAAACATCAGGATGTTGATAAATGTTTGAGGATTTTCGTAGAATTTTTCTGGAAAAATAAGGAGAAAATCATACTTAATGATCTGAATTCCTGAAAAAAAACCAGAAACGTTTTATTTGTATTTCATTTGTTGACTAAGTTGTGACGAAACGTAAACGCTTCTGTCTGTTAGAGTGTTGTTTTTGTCAGGCTGCACGGCTGAAAGCAAACATTTGCTAGATAAATAAAACTTGGTTCAACTTGAACACTGGAGGTGCACACCTGTGAGTGTATTCTACAAGTGTGGAGCACCTCACCATGGTATGAAGATTAGCAAGTTGGTCTCATACACAGTCGTATGAGCCAGAGTGTGTATGTGGGGGGGGGTTTCAAATGTCCTCCCAAATTCCAGCAAGACAGTAAAATTTTGAGCAAAACGGTGTAATTAGGGAAAAATTATTTTCGGTAAATTTTGGAGCAAACCAAGCCTTTTGCGACCCCCCCCCCCACCCTGGCCAGATAGTTCCCATACGCTTATGGCCACACAGACAGTACAATTAAAAACTCAACCAGTCATTAATTATTATTTCTCTGTAGACAAAAAAGGTGGAATTTTGACTTGAAAGAGAAGCTTATTTGCATTTACTTTTTGAAATGAAAAAGAAAAAAAAAGGTGGAGATGTAATGACTTGATTTAGACTTCATAGAACATTTTTTGCATTCATGAGAAGCAGAATGATAAGTCAGGAATGGGTTTTTCCCCCCATATGAGTAATGATCAGTCACAATTATATCATGACATGAGTATACAATGATGAATTAAACATCCTTGATAATGAAAAAGGATAAGAGGTGCAGTAATGTCACATTTCAGTTATGACTTACACAGAGGGACAGCAGAAAGGAATGAGTGGGGTCTATTCGAAATCGCCGGCCCGGACCCCCAAAATCTTTACAAATAATAGTACGACTGACATTCGAGATGGACAGGGTTGGGTGTGCAAGGGTACAGCCAAACGTATACATACCTACTCCCCAATTTCTACTGATGAAGACATAACCATGTACCAAGTTCTAAAAACCCATTTCCCTCACTGCATGGAGTAACAGATCTCACTCAATGTGGAGGGAGCCCCCCGAGGAGCCACGATTCCCAGATCCCCAAATTTTTAGCTACGCTCCTGCCAAGGACCCTGAATTAACATTTAGCCCAAATTCATAACGCAGGATTCATCTTCACTCGACACTAGTTATTCAATTTAAAATGATTTTACCTTAAAGCAATATATTTCTTTTTCCTCAAAATAGAATCTTCTTTCTTCGTCATTCATTGGAATTTTGATAGGACTCGAGATCTATCGAAATCCTGTTACATGAATCATTTGAAAAGATATCTTAAAAATTTACAACAGGGAAATAGACTGATTTCTTTGTAAAATTTAGAGACAAGTTACACAATTAGTCAGAAGAGAAGAGTAATCCAATATTAAACAATTCGTAAAAATGAAAGAGAACGAAAAGTATACGTCATTGAGCACAATCTTATTTCTCAGGTCCAGACACATCGGAATGCGGCATTCAGTTAAGATCAAACTGTAGTATCTGTTCTTACGTCAACAAAACAGCATTACCTTCCCATTTTCAAAAAATAAAAAACACAGATTAACTTCCCATTTTTTTCATAAATTTCAATTCAATTTGAAATGACAAAAACCAAAATTTGTAACGAATTTTATTTATATGTTTACTGTTTCGTTTGAAAATTATCATGAGTTTATTGTTTAGCATCAAAATAAATTGTTCGTTCGTTTTGTCTCTTTCGAGAGATTTCAATCAAACGTAAGATTTTTACAATCTAATCAAATTAAAATTTAAGTAGAATATTCAAAATACAATTATAATAAATTTTAAAATAGAAAACGAGAGGATAATGCTATGTTTTGCTGACATAAAGAACAGATACTACACATTGATCATAACCAAATGCCACATTTCGATCGGGGCCATACAAACATTCGAGGGTGCTAATTATTGTTTATTTTCATAGTTGATATTTCCTTTGATTATCAGGTTACCCTATTTCTGAGATAGTAACTGTACTTTTTTTTTGGGGGGGGTCGTTGGAACGTATCACCATCAGTCATTAAAGGCCTTTCACATCTTTCAATGACAACCGCGAGTGCACTGATCTTTGCCATGTCTTACCGGCAAACTTTTTCATTTTCATTTCTCAATCTTATGTCTGGTCTTTTCCAACTGTGTTTACTGTCCCATAGGCACAAATGATCGATTAGCCTTTAGCTCCATCTGTTGTCATTTCTTTTTGCTAAGTGCCCAGCCCATCTTCATTTTTGTTACTTCATTATTTGTATAATTACCTTCACCCTAGCCCCCCCCCCCGAGTCCAATCCCCAGCATTGCCCTTTCCATGCCCCTTAGTATGGTTCTAAGTTGGTTCTCAATTCGTTTTTGTTAATTTCAGGTTTCGTTGAGTCATAGCTGGTATTAAGCACCTTGCCAATGTTCTTAACGAGTATAACGTTTTGGCTAGTTGTATGGAAATGAAAAATCTAGTCAATTTTAAAGCCAGGCTTATGCTGCCGTGTTTTGGACCCGTCAAATCAAAAATGACCAAACACTGACTATAATGATAGTTACTGGAAAAGTTGTCTATTTTTACATACTCGAAGTACGGCGGAATTCTTTCAAAACCCATCACACCACATTATGTATTTGAAAACAAAACTAAAAGAACAAACACTATTTCATAAAGACAAAGTATAAAAATAACCAGCAAGTACAACAAAGACATGTCTTAGAATATCTCAGTAAAGTAAAGGATTTTTTTTTCTTTTTTTAAGAAAACTTATTTTCAACGAAAGCTTTTTTTTACCTTGTTTGGAAGAGGAGAGACACTTGTCGACTACATAGAAGAAGAAGTTGGTTTCGTGGTCTTTTTCAATTCTTAAACTCTTCCTTCTCCTAAACGTAATTAAATCAGTGATTGTATAGCGCCAGAATAACTATATAAGTCAGTGACAATTTTTTTGAATGGCACAAAAAGAAGTTTTAAAGATTCAATGTTACTAGCAAGTGGTTTTACAAGTAACCACATAAACATGACACACTCCCTTTTAGTTATCAGAAACAAAGTTATCAATGATCACTTTCGTAAAAGATCACGTTTTAAAGGTTCTGCTCATAAAGATATCCCTTCAATCTCTTTATTACATATCTAAAAGGATTAAAAATCAATACATTTTTGACATTGATACAACAGAGATTTCAAACATTAAAAAAAGATTGATAGTACGAAAACAAGGCTGTACAATCTCAACCACATTGGAACAGTGAGTGAATTCTTGAGGAAAACGTAAGCATGAAGACGGAATAATATCAGTTTTGTTTGTCTTTGTTGAAAAATGTCACTATTCGCTCGTTTTGGACCATTCCCTTTAGTCATCCTATCTCTAGTATTATAGCCAGGAGACAAAGGGTCGATTGCAATAAGAAATAGAAGCAGTTACTCTTATTTATTACATATTAAGGTCACGTGTGGACGTGGATATTATTTCCCAAGTGTCAAAATTTCGCTATTTTCTAGAAACTCCTTGCACTTGTGTAGGGAAAAATAAATAGAACTCTGAATCAATGTTCCCTCTAATTTTTTGTCGCCAGTGTGCGTAAAAATCTTATATTGTGCGTAAAAATCTTTTATTGTACGTAAGAATCTTAAATTATGCATTTTTTTCCTATGACAAAAGTGTATACACACTGAATGTTTGTACAAATGTGTTTGTTTTGTTTTTTTTTTTAAAAAAAAAAAACAACACGATTAATTAATTAACAGAAATAGCCAAGAGACAATTTTCAATAGGTATAATTATAATCTGTTATTATCATATCTATAAGTATAATTATTGATTATGAAATTATTCAAGGTAACTAACCTTTTGTGCACGCATTAATTTCTTTGGTGCACTGGTTACAATTTGTGTGAGAGCACTCGCACGACTATGAGGGAACTATGGTTGTGAGCAGAGATAATCATGAATTAGCTGAACCTGTGGGGATTCCATGGGTGTTGGAAATTAAGATTATCCATCCTCTCGTGCCTTCTGCTATTCTTCACCCCTTTGCCTGTATCATTCCATTCTCTCCCTTAGCCCTTCCAATCTCAGTTGCTATCCATGATTTTATCTAGAGGTTATACAAACATGGATTAGTTCCATATGGCTAAATCTTCTTACCTCCCCAGTAAAATATCCAATTTTCTTTTCTGCCCTCTCCCTTCCTACACTCTTATTCAACTTCCTAGTTACTTTTCTCCTCTCTCTTCCTACCTTTATTTTCTGACCTCTCTCTTCCTAACCTCTGACTAAACTATGTAACCTTTCCCTTATGTTATTTCTGAAACTGATAGCAAGCTGATTGGAACAAGTAAATTAATTGGATATTTTTGTTGACTAATTGAAAAGATTCTTTACAAATTGTTAGTTTTTGCTGAATCATGCATTGTTCTATAAGAAACTTTACGCATAACTGTTTACAGTACTTCATAATTATTACCGAAATCTCTTTATAAACTAGAGCCTGCATTACCCGAACTGTGATAGCACTGCAGCGTTGCCAGCAAAAAATTTTTACCACTTTCACAAGGGAAGTAACTGAATATTTCGAAATAAGGAAGAGCAGAAAGTATAGGTTCAGTTAAGCATTATAGTGACATTATAAATAGACCATTCCTCTAAAACCTTCGACAATTAACTTTTTTCAAACCTTTTCAAAAACCATCAAGATGCTCAGAATGGTGTTGATATCCCAAAACTGTGGAAGATTCAGTACCAAAAATGAGCGATATCAGATGTATTAAAAAATACTTACTGGAGCAATTGTGTGATTGTGCATGTACAATCACACTAATTGAAATACGGTAAAAGCTATGTATACAAATTGTGGGACCATCATATAGGTGTAAATTCAAGCTTTACTTGAAGCTACACTTCATAATTTTTTTCTTGTGATGAATAATCAGTAGGCATCTGCACGCATTCCCATGGACTTTTTGAAGATCTTTTTAAAACGAATTGCAATAATGCATATCTTTGAAGTATAAATTTAGTCGTAAAAAAATAATATTTTTACATATTTAAAGCAGGTTTTAGACTGATTTCAAACATTTTTAGAACAAATCACTTCAAGTCGGTCATGATTGATGAATGTGCCATCAGAAAAATTCAACTCTGTTTTTGAAAATCCAAAAGAAATGAAATGCAAATAGTTTACCACAGGAATGTACTAACTATAAACATAACTTGCAGTTTATTTACTATTAAGCGCTTTATAAAACTCCTTAACATGGTTTATATCATATTTGTGTTACACGATTTAGATTTACTTCAAAATACATTACATAGATATACCCCAATGTAGCAAGACCCTACTCGATATGAATTCATTTATGAATATATAAAAATATTTTTTAGATTTTTAGAATCTTGGCTCCCAATTTTTTGGAGAAATTTGCGGACATTTTCTACATATTTCACGTGTTCAAGCAAAAAAGATGGCAGCACTTGTATTGTAGTCAATGAGCTGTGAACTGTAAATATTCACCACATTTTAACACAGTGTCAACGCCATCACCTCATGCATCAGGAAATCTCGAAGGAGGTTGATACATCAGTTGTTATGACAATTTCAAATTGCAGAGGACCTTTTGAAATAGATCGAGGGGACCCATGTCAAAATGGAATCTGACACATGGTCATTTTGCCTTTCATTAACACAGCGATTCTCAAACTTTATTGTATGATGACATTAAGAAATGTATTTGATTTACAGAGTACACAAATTCAATTGCAATGAAGGAGTGTCAAAGTACTGTAAAAATGAAATGAATTATACAGAAACATTTCAGTAGTCAATGAACAAAATTTTTGTATCAGCATACTGATATATGCACTCATTTCCCCTTTTTCCTTTTATCTGTTTCTGAAAAAGTTGAGATCTCACCAAATTCTAGTGATAAAACCACTAAATTGGCAACTTTGTCACTGTAGCGGGAGAGACATGATACTCATATGAGACACATTCAAAGGCTCGAAACACATTCATGTATTTGGAAAAATTAATGCAGCACATTAGGGTGATAGTTGTTGAACAATATTGTTTGGCAGGACGCCACTGAATCAACCTATCAAAGTGAGAGCTGTCATTACACCTTGTAATCTGCAAAAACATGAAAAAGACTTACCATCACAGTCAATAAGTGAACAACCATAGCGTCAAAATTTGAATTCATTTTTAAAAAATCCCATCAAGGTATAAATATGGTCAGAATAAATTCTCTTTTTGACATCACTGGCATTTTCCACTGGAAAGCATCTAAAATAGAGTAAAAAAGATCTAGAAACATTCTGTAGAATCTAGATGTTATTTCCATTGGAAAACACCTAGATTCTGGGAAATAAACCCATCAAAATATGGCCCAAAAATAAAAAAGAAAAATATTTTTAGAAAGGGTCCAGTGGATTACTGATGCCAATTTTCAAGTCTGTAGACAAAACAGTAAGGTCAGGAGCATTGGAATACACAAACATACACACCTAATAAAAGGAATAGATCTCTTGGCCATCTTCGGTGGCTACGGTTGTTTAATTCTGTATAAAGTTCAGTCATCTCAGAAGGGATTACACAACTTTTCTAGCCATCACAGAGCAAATATCCACTATTTTCCTTCAATTGCTCATATCATCATTTTCAACAAATTCAAGTAAAAAATGCCCGGTCAAAAACGTAAGCAATTTTCTGTTGAAGACAAGCTTAATGCTGTGGAAAGGATACGAAATGGTGAACAACAGACCAAGGTGGCCCGAGAGTTGGACATCAATGAGTCGACTGTTAGAGGTTGGTTGAGATGTGAAGAGAAATTGAAGTTGTTTGCTGCAGAACTTCATGGTGCTGAGGGTCTGAAGAGGAAAAGGGCTAAGACTGCTGCTGACCCAATTCTTGATAAAGCAGTCTTTAATTGGTATTCCCAGCAGAAAGCAAAAGGTGCCATGATCTCCACTGAAAACCTCAAGGTCCAAGCCAAGAAGATAGACAAGCAACTCAATGGAGAGGGGTCTTCCTTTGTGGCCTCCAGCGGTTGGGCCTCCAGATTCAGCCAAAGGCATGGAACAAATGCTTATGCTCAATTGGGGATACAAAGAGTTGACCAAGGAGCTGTAAATGCTTTCATCCAGTCCTTTCATGAAATGTTGCAGATGGATGGCTATGTTGCAGAGCAAGTCTATAACTGTGATGAAACTGGTCTGTTCTACCGTCATCTGGGGAAAAAGACTTTTGCTTTCGAGTATGATCCTGAAAAGAGAGAGGGGGTGAAGGAATTCAAAGACAGGATCACCCTTCTCTTTGCCTGTAACTATACAGGAACCCACAAGTTGAAGCCCTTAGCCATTGGACGCAACAAAAATCCTAGATGCTTCCATCATATCAACATGTCTCACCTGCCCGTCTCTTACAACAACTCTGCCAACTCCTGTATGACCGTGAGCATCTTTGAAAAATGGTTTTATCAGGAGTTTGTCCCTGCAGTTAATAAACATCTAAGAAATGAAGGACTAGAGCCAAAAGCCCTTCTTTTACTTGACAGCTGCTTTGCACACACTCCTGCTTTATCCCTTGTGTCTAGAGATGGAAAGATAAAAGTGCACTATCTTCCCAATAATATAACTGCCAAGGCCCAGCCTTTGGAGCAAGGGATCGTTACCAACTTCAAGATTAAGTACAGAAATGAGCTGAAAGCAGCAGTTCTCCAAGCTCCACACAACACCTTAGAATTTCTGAAAAATGTTAACCTGAAGACCTCCTTCCATCTGGCAGGGGCAGCATGGGACAAGGTGGCACCTTCAATCATCAACAATTGTTTCATCAAGGCTCTTGGGCCTATCCTGAATCCCAAAGAGGTAGACTTTGAGGGTTTCATGGTTAATGAAATCCAAGCTGATTCTACTTGCATTAAAGCTGACCCGGAGATGCAGGATTCCGAAGGAGCAGTAGAGGTCGATGAAGAGCTGCCCATCTGCCAGAAATTCATAGATGAAGACATTTTCCGAGAAGCTGCAAGAACCTCTACTTCCATCATCACCTCCTCTGACAGTATCAAAACAGAAGTAGAACCTGGAGAAGTAGACTTTGGGGGTTTCATGATCAGTGAAATCCAAGATGCTTCTACCTGCATTAAAACCGATCCAGAGATGCGAGATCCTGAAGGAACGGTAGAGGTTGATGAAGAGCTGCCTATCTGTCAAAAGCTCACTGATGATGACATTTTCCATGAAGCTGCAAGAACTTCTACCTCCATAGTCACCTCTGACACTATCAAAACAGAAGTGGAAGGTTTTCGACTTCCAAAGAGAACAGCAAGTGAATGTGTGGCCTACATTGAGAGCTGTATAGAGTACATGGATCAGCTTGAAGGGGCCCAACATCAAGTCAAGATTCTTCAGCTACATAGCCTCCTCTCTTTCTTCAAGCGGGAACGAATGAAAGAGATGAAACAAAGGTGTCTTCAGTTGTTTGAAGCTCCTCAGTAACTCAATTTGAAGCTATTTGTATATTTTGGATAAATTTTGTATCCAATTTTTTATGTTTTGTAATAAAAATTTAATTATGTTCTATACGACATACAAACTCTATAGTGTGTTATATTAAACTCTATTCTGTGTTATATCTTCTACACCCTCTAACTGACTTATACTGACCACATGATCCAGTATGGTAGCACCCAAGTGGCATATGGTGCTTTGTATCTTAGATGTTATATGTGCTACGGATGCACAAAAATGCAAAAATATTTTAGCGTCTTTTAAAAAGTAATGGACAGTTTGACTTTTTGGTACAATTTACGATAGATGGTCATGATCGTAAATTTTATCTCATCCTCACTCATTCAATGTCGCAAATAGCAAACAAATAAAAAGAAACATGAGACTTAATGAAAGAAAAACAAAATTTTGATAGGTCACTATTATCTGCTGATAAAAGTGTCTAATCCAAATTCTGTTTTCCATTAATTCTCTAATTTCTATTATTAGGACAACCTTCCTACAAGGCTTCAACTGTCCATTACTTTTCATAGGCACTAAAATATTTTTACATTTTTGTACATCCCTAGATCACAACACACCCAAGATACAAAGCAACATATGTTACTGTAGCACTCTCTGTCATCTTTAAATGTTTTTTTCAAATATTTTCATAAGATACATTGTGTTTTTCTTGAGATGATTCACTTATAAGAATACTCCTTCTTGAACCTACAGAATAATATATCAGGATCTGCCTATAGTTAACACTGCAACTGATTTACTAATATAATTATGAGAGTGTAAAAGTATTTTTGTTTTTTACAAACCTTTATTCCAAAGCTTATTTCATATATTCACCCAAAGACTATATATGACTCTAATATTATTATTATATACATATCATCATTATCAATTCTAATCAGATGTACTTTTTGTGTCAGATGTTATAAAGACGGATTCAAGTATTGAGATTCTGAGGCATTGTTTCAAACTGGACCTCAAAGCCACTGAAGCTGCTTACAGAATTCGGTAAGAGGAAGGAAATGAAAAAATATCTGATCACACTGGTTAAGCACTTTTAAGGGGTTGACATGTCCCTTGAAATAAAGCCCAGAAGTGGATGACCATCAGTTGGCTATTATAATGGTTTAAAACACAAGGTAAAAGATAATCCGACCAACAATACTTGAAAATTTTATAATATTATAGAGGAGTCATAGATAGTCTCAAGATGTGTATATGAAATAAGATTTTAAGTAAAGGTCTATGAAGAATGAAAATACTTTTGGTTCATCCCAATGTTAAGAAATTATCAACTATCATTAGTCATTTACATTGCAGTTATATTATTGGTGATAATTTTCTTTTAAATTTTCATAATCGCAAGAAAAGTAGCATTTAGTCTTTCATAGAATAAAGAAAATATACTTTTGCTCTCTCACAGCAGATTTCTATGCAATCATAGTAAGTATTTACATTTTTTGACTAAAATTCTGTGATTTTTGAGATGTCAAAGTATCAAAGGAAAGATAATCAATGGTCTCTCATACATGAATATGCAACTTTAAAAAAATGAAAATTCCTCTTTAAAAAATTGCCACATCAAATTTTGTGAAAGCATGAACATTATGAACTGAACAACAATTTTAAAAAAAAAACTATTAAAAAGATATCCAGCAGATATTTTTTTGTAAAAAAGTATCAGTAAGTGTTTGGAAACAGGATGTTTTCATAAAATCAAAAGGGTATTTTGTTGATATTAGCGTACTCTTTAGTACTGGACTTTTCATGTAACCTCGTGGTATCAATGACCTGACCTTGTCATACCTAAAAGTTGGCCTTGCCTATGCTCTACCTAAAGCCCGGTAATTTCAGGACACCCTCAGACCTGGGGTTGCCAAGTTTGTGATACTCAACTGTACTTTGAAAATGAAATGTACTCAATGAGATTTCCTCTAAGTAAATGACTTGGTTCACTTTTGACAAATTTGTTTTGTAAAATGAGTTGAATAAAAACCAACATGTTTCCTTTCAGTTTATAAAATAACAGCAAGTAAATCCAATGTATATCTTATGTAATAACATTTTTGCACAAATTATATGAAAAGCATCTGTGGTGCCCCAGCAACCCTACAAGATGATTGTTAAACAGTTCTGGATAGTCACTTAGTTGAACCCATTATGTGATCGTCTTTTGTCAGCATACGGTTGGGGGTGATGAATTGAAAAATTGGAAAAAGGTGTGATCAATGATTAAGTTACTTCTCTCACCTTTTTGTTGGATCACTAAAAAGTCTGAATTTTCTTGAAGTAAGCATGAATGTTGCCAGGTGCAAACTAAGGGGCCAATTTAGCATAAACTCATTTTGTTAATTGAAAACCTCCCTAAAAACTTTATTTGGAGGGTGATTTCTTTGAAAAAATGACCTTTTTTTCTAAACATGATAAAGTACTAAACGTTTAAATTTTCAGTCATCTAATTCAATTGATACAACATAGATGTATGACGCATACATAGCCATCCAGCATTACTTGAAAACTTGATAAATTTATGTTGTCTGTTAGTTGATGGTTTTTAAAAAATCAAATAATGTATTTGAATTAAGTCACCAATACCAATTATGTCATCTATACCTTTTTTTTAATTTGCTTGGTGTATCTTTCGAATTTGCTCAGGAAATGGTTGAGTATGTAGGACCAAGGCAGATTTTAAACTTTACAAGATAGGTCTGTTTAGTCACCCAATAGAAACATCCTGCAACCAATGTCTTTTGGCAGCATATGTTGGGATGATCAATCAAAAAATTGGAAAAAGGTGGTGATCAAATTAGTTACTTCTCTCGCCTTTTGTTTGATCACTAAAAAGTCTGAATTTAAAAAGAAAAAAAATGAGCATGAATGCTGCTGAACACAAATTAATGGATCAATTTAGAATAAACTCATATTGCAAACTAACCCCCCCCAACTACAAACCTATTCGGTGAAAATTTGAATTCACGTAAAAAAAATTCCACCAAAGAATAGATAGATATGCTCAGAATGAATTTTATTTTTAAAAACACTGGCGTTTTAAACTGAAAATCTTCTAAAATGGAGTGAAAAAATATTTGATTGATAAACCTGTCAAAAGAGGCTCCAAGAAGCTTTCATTCCAAAAATTTAGAAAAAAAAAAAAAAAAAATATTTAGATGATTTTCAAGTCTGTAGACAAAACGGTATGGCCAGGAGCACTGGAACATGCTAATGCATAAACAAACAAACACCTGCACGTATAAAAAAAGGATAGAACTCTTGCCACCTTTGGTAACAACGGTTATTCAGTGAAAGAAACATTAGTAAAAAATGAGTAATAGTTGACAATGCTTCATCTGAGGAAAGCATAAATCAAAATCTGAGTTCATTTGAAAGACTTTCATGTTAAGAGCATCTCAAAACAAGCTTGAATGATGCAGAAGCAAACACCACTCCTTCTGTTTCAACTAAAGATCATTACTGTAACTTTTGTATTGCATATATAACTAATAAATTTGTAGATATATAAGATTCGTCAGTTTAGCTCAGTAAGAGAGACACCTGACAATCATTTGATGGTGAATTTGAATCATAATAGGGAAATGTATTTTATATATAGGTTTGGTTTAACAAGATGTGCTTGTGAGAAAGTGTACTCCTTTCAATTAGGTTATTGTTGTTGTTATAGGTGGCGAACAAAATCAACTCCAATTTGGACTAAAGTTTGACAATACCGGCTGACCTTAAATGAGGAAACTATTTTCTCACTTAGTTAATGCAGATAAGGGAAACTCCATAATCATATGTGTGTTTGTCTGTCTAATGAAACTGGCATGTGTTAGTTTATATGAGGAAGTAATAAAAGGTCTTATACAATGAACTCTTGTTAAAACAAATCTTGTCAACCCGGATATCAGATAAAACAGATTAAATTTTAGTTCAGAGAGTGACTGAAAAGATCACCACCATCATTCATACTCTAGTATCATAACCAGACCACTTCAAAATTACTACTACAATTACTCTCCACATTTTCATAGATTTTCAGAGGAGTCAGATCTTAATTGAACCAGAACTGTTTAACCTTGATATGTGTGAAATAATTTCATAAAATATGTTTTTTATAGTTATATAATATATCATGTTCAAGGTCAGGTGTATACTTGCAATTCTCACTGACTTTTGGCAAAAAGCAATGTGTCAATGAAAACGTCTGTAACTTGAAATTTATTAATTTTATCGTTATAATCTTTGTGTTATTTATGAAAGAAAGATTGTAGAAAATCGTTTTTTCTGATGACTATCCATCAATTAAGGCAGAATCAATAACTTTTTAGTCAAACATGCAAATATGGTCTTAATCTGCACAGAAATCCTGTGTGAGTATACAAAAATAATGTTTTCCTTTAGGACTAACTTCGTGCTATTTTCTTGCTGTTATAACCAAGATTAAACTTTCAAAAAAGATATTGAATTATTACAATACATTTAAAAGAGCATAAAAATAGTCTCTGTGGGTTGCTTGTGTAATACTTTCCGGTGTCGTATATGTATACAGTATTATTCCCTACAATTGGACACCTTTCCCCACTATTGTCCATTTTAGTAAGGGTTCATTGTATATTATTCTGCTTGTTGGTATGTACAACCATTAGGCTTTTCTACAAAGGATTAGAATGTATTATCTGTC
This sequence comes from Thysanoteuthis rhombus, assembly GCA_963457665.1. Taxonomy (NCBI): domain Eukaryota; kingdom Metazoa; phylum Mollusca; class Cephalopoda; order Oegopsida; family Thysanoteuthidae; genus Thysanoteuthis; species Thysanoteuthis major. The sequence goes on along the minus strand of OY735228.1, from coordinate 12,441,144 downwards.
TGATCCCCTGGCCCTTCTGAACTGGAATCACTTATGCTTTCTGAATGGGAAACATACTTGATGATATTAAGCGAGGAGGAATTGGGAAAAGTGGAAGGGAAGGAAAGGTAAGGAGGCAATGTATTTTAGTATCATACTACGTTGGGGATGAACAATCAAAAAATTGAAATAGGGGGTGATAAATGAATAACTTACTTCTGTCAATTTTTGTTGGGCAGTGATCACTAAAAAAGTCTGAATTTTCAACAAAAAAAAAACAAGCATGCACACTGCTGGTCACAAACTAAGGGGCGAATTTAGTATTTATTTGCATTGGAAACTACCCCCCCCCCAAAAAAAAAAAAACTATTTTGGGGTGAATTTTCAAATTACAAAAGAAAAATGTTTTTTCTAGACATTGAAATGAGAAGGTGTTTAGATTTTCAGCATTTTAGCTCCATTAGTGCAGCCTGTTAGTATGATATATACATACATACCTAGCCAGCCAGACTGACTCGAAAAATAAAGAAATCTATGTTGACTGTTTGGTTGATGTTTTTTAATACATATATATGGGGATGGAAGTTATTGGGACAAAAGGAAAACATACAGAGACACAATTGCTGGATGGATATCAAGAGAGAGCAAGAAATAGATTGAAATGCAGGCAGGGATGGAAAGAAGCAAAAGATTACAATACATTAAAATTATTTATGGAGAGATAAAGCAAAAGAAAGATGAAAAGAATTTCTGAATTTTCAGCCGGGCATTTTCTAAAAAAACTATAAGAGTTAGATTCCTAAAACCGTATATATTCTGAATCAGTGTCTTCAAGCGAAGGCTTCCATAATATCGATATTTATTTGGACCAAAACTAATGTGAGTGGGATAAAAAAAAATTTTTTCTCCAAGTATCCCATTTTCTTTTTTTCTTACAAAGAACGGTTACTGTGTTTTTATACACAAAGAACAGTAACTCTGTATCACTATTTATCCAAGCTCCTCATTTGTCACGTGATCGGGTCTTTATCGTCTGCTTTTTTCCAATTGTCTTCCTATCAGAAAGCAGAAGTAAGTATCACTGTTATTTATCCAATTCTGTACTTTTCATCCAATTATTTTAATTATTTTATTTGTCGAAGTGGAAAAACTTTTGATGATTTTCGAAAAGAGCATTTTTTCTCCCGAAAAGTTTAAAAAAAAAAAAAAAAGAATTATAATAAACAAATTGTTTTTCCCCCAGTAAGAACTTTGAGATACTGGAATAGTTTACCATCTTTTGTGAAAAATTGTAAAAGTATTAATGATTTCAAGAATAACTTGGATAAATTTAGATCCTATGTGATAGAAAAAAATTGATAGGGCAATTTTTTGAGATATCAGCTGAAATATCTCGGAATTTTTGAGATGAGGTATTATTATTATTTCCATTATTATTCGGACGATCCTCATCTTTGTTGTTTTTCATATAACGTTTCGACCGTTGCACTCTACGGCCTTCGTCAGGTATCATCTGGGTGATTTTTGGGAAGTAACCCTTTATTTATCGACCGTACTCCCCTCTTTCAGCTTTAGTAGTATTGTTATACTGCCTCACACTAGGATCGAACCTAGTACCATCAGATTACTTAACAGTAATTTGTCTGATGCTGTAACCACTGCGCTATGTGTCCATGTGGACAACCGGTGTTAATTTTTAGGAGTCTTAAACCTCAGGTGACAGATGAGGATAGTCCGAATAATAATGGAAATAATCAGCTGAAATATATAGAAAAAAATTGGCAAAATATATGATTATGATGTGATTGATAAATGTTCCTCTTTATTGTAAATTTCTTCCATTAAATTCATACATTTTTACAACTTGAATGAACTTTCATTTTAATATTGAATATGCATTTCTAATGAAAATAGTTAGCGTTGGTACCCATAGAGGATTATTTATTGAACGAATAATAAATAAATAAAATGTTACCGATTTATTGACCAAGAATAGTAACTCTGTTTTTTTAGTTGCGAAGAACGGTAACTCTGTATCACACTTTATCTTAACTTGTCACTTGTCACGTGATCAGGTCTTTATCGTCTGCTTTTAACCAATTTGTCTTTTGATCAGAAAGCAGAGGTAAGTGTTGCTTTCATTTGTCCGATTCTTTCTGTTTAATTCAATTATTTTAGTCATTATATTCTTCAAGATAAGTTTTAAAGATTTTGAAAGAAAAAAAAAATTCCCCCAAGAAAATGAAAAAAAATATAATGTAATAAAATTTAATTTTACATTGTTGTCTATGTAAAGAATTCAGTTTCTTATTTTTTTTAAAACCATGATTTTTTCTTTTTTAAATCTCTGTCTTGGGGTATCTCGGTCTGTGAGCTTATTAAACATATTTTAATCTGTTTAGATATTCTCATATTTAAATTAAATATAGATAAACCTTTTCTTCTAAAGACAAAAAATATTGCAAAAATATCCTTTTCATTATCTGTAGAAATCTTTTCACATTCAATCCTTTTTTTTTCCTTAAATACAAATAATGATTTTCTATGATTATAATGGTAACATTTCATGACAATATTTCGGTTTTGGCCAATAATATTCAGACTTGGTGAAACCATTGGAGAGTATAAATAAATAGTTTTTCACTGGAAACTTTAGCAGACAAATATTTTTTCAAAGACATTTGTTTTTCATTGGAAACTCTTGCAAAAGTTAATATTTTTATTTTGAATTTCAGTTTTTCAATAGAAACATTTGTATTTACTGAAACCAAGAACCAATGACAGTTTTTGCTGATAATCATCTTATGAATTCAATTTTGGAGATTAGATATCTACTGTAATTATGATAAATGAATAATAATAGCTATTATAAATGTTGGTTAAAATGTTGGTTAATAATAATGAATAAAAATATAGAGATAATATAAACAAACCAATTTAAATGAATGATAACCAATAGGGGAAATGAACAAATGAAATTTTCACCTGAGATTAGATAACCTGAGGAATCTAAAAATCTGGAAAAAATCAACACACCATTCAATTTTGATAAATTTTTCACTACTTATCTATCAAAAAATGAGTTTTTATAAAAATGATTTTCCATTCCAAATTTTGTCAAAGAAGACTTTTATTTCATGATTCCTACCCAACCTCTTATTATATTTCATACTTACATTTACTGGTTTTCATGGGTTTTTACACATTCAACAGAATTTATCTGTTTTAAGTTTACCTTTTTTTGAAAAGTGCTCTGGAAAATTGTCAGAAATATTTTTCTTCTTGGCAAATTTTTTACTTTATTTGATTAATTATGATTTAGGCTTTTGATCTGTGAAAAAAAATTTTTCACTCAATATTTAGAAAAAAAAATTTTTCATTATCCATTCTTATCGATTAATCAGACCAGTCCAATATTTTTGAAGTGTATATTTCTTATTCTATCTATATCTGGCTTAGACTAAAACTTATACAAAAATGTTATAACAAGGAGGAATAATTTGATACTGTAAAAGAAAGAAAAAATATTTCCTAGTTTATCTATCATCTGTTTTTTCTGTTATCTTATTTATATGAATTAATTGGTATTTCAAATCATGAGTAGTTGTAAATCAATGCAGATGATACAATGTGTATTTCTTTGCATGAATATTGATAATTTCCTTGAAAATATGCTAATTGATAGTGTTAAAAGGGTTTTCCAGTTCTGGCTGATGGTCTCTCAAAAGCTGAAACAAAATTCTAGATATACCCCTCCCCCTCCCCCCCCCCCAACCCTAAAAAACAAGTACAACATATTTTGGTGGCTGATTTTCAAAAACAAATTTATTGAAAATATTTCCCATGGTCACATTTGTGCATAAGTAAAATTCAATTGTGATGCTTTGGGTGGTTTGGGGGAAATTTACATTATTTTCTCTTATGATCTCAGAAAAAAAATATATTCCTTTTTTCCCTCAGTCACTCTGAAAACTAACCACAGTTCTCCTTCTTACTTTCCCATCCTCTCTAAAAACAATAAAAAGTATCTGCATGCTTTGGAAATGAACTATTTCTCAGCAACAGTCTTGTTGCAGCTGAAAAAGGCTTGACACAAAAAAATGTGTCCAATTTAACATGAATGTAAATTGACACCCACCAAAATTTTCAAAGAACAACTTGCTAAAAATCTGCTCCAGGATCCCAGTAATATGCCTAGGGTATGCAATCGATTGCATTTAAACATATTTATTTCCATGTCTTGCCAGAAGAATTTAACTTGACCACTTACAAACATCAGTTGTATAGAATATATATGTATATATATATATATATATATATATATATATATATATATATATATATATATATATATATATATATATATATATATCCTAATGATATTTTCTATGAAATATATTTTGATTAAATCTAATAGAAATTGAATTGTAATTATATAAATTAAAATATATAGAAATAGCAATAACATTTTCAAAATTTCAAAAGAATGAAATGCTCTAAAAGAAGCAATGTAAACTCAGTTTCCTCCATTGAGGAGTACAATAAGATATGGAACAAATTTGTTTTGTGAATTTATCTTTTTATATATATATATATATATATATATATATATATATATATATATATATATATATATATATATATATATAGTGTGTGTGTGGTTATGTATGCATGTATATAGATACTAGTTAGAGACCCACCCAATAGGCCAGGTTTCCAGCTAATTCCTAGGGGAGGCCTAAATGGGGCATACTAATATTTAATCCAGAAATAAGAAATTATTACCCAAACAGTTGAATTTATTTCTTGATTTGATTGTTTGAAATTTGTTTTCCTTTTTTATATATTCAATTCAACTTCATAAAAAAAAAGCAACAAATAATCTTATTCAGAGCAGGTTGCTGAAACTCCAATAGAAAAAAAAATAGGGGTGTTTGTGTTACTCTACTACTGCTACTACTGTTTAATTGACCATGCGATATGAGACAAATAAATGTCCAAATCCTTTTATAAAAATCAATGGAGAAGATTCTGATATGAAAATTATTTGTTTTCTATGTTTAGAACTGGAGATTGGCTAGTTTCTAGTAGATGAAAAAAAATGTACGTATGTAACATCAGCTATGAATGAATATTAGTTTCTGAGTTGAGAAATTATTATTATACACTTATTTACTCACACTAGTTTATCCTCCAGCCTTCTTTAGATACCTGTTGCAGTTACTAAACTGCTGGGAACTTCAAACTGAACCCTTTATTCAAACCACTATTGTTCTAATTCAACTGTCCAAGCCAGAGTTAATTCTCACGAAATAATTTGTCTTGCAGTGTTTGCAAAACTCATGAAAACAATTGTTTTCATAAAGATTTCTGTGATGTAGATTAACCTTATATGACTAGTCTCAACAAAACATTGAAAGAATTGTTAATATGTGTTTTAGCACAACTGTCCCCAGGATAAAAGTGTGCAACTGTAAAGCCAGAGTTGAACTTGTGGAAATGAAGTAGTTGGCCATGTAAATGATGGGGGAGTCAAGAGTTATTTATCGGGAGGGCAGTTATTTGGAGAGCAGTTGTCTTCCGGGGGAAATCGTTCTGGGAACAGTTGTCCTGATATTACTAAGATGATGAACATTTCTTTCAACTTTATCTACTTACATTATTAATTCTCTGTACAGAATCCATAATTTAATTTATTTACTGTCATAAACTCATGAGAACATTCATAGAGGTTTTGTGAAGTCTTGGTTTAAAAATGAATTGAAAATTAAGCCAATATTGAACAGTTCTATTCAGTCATTCAATAGAAACTGTCATGAAATCAACGTCTTTTGGTACCATGTTGTGTTGGGGTGATCAATGAATTGTTTATTTCTCTTGCCTTTTGTTGGATCACTAAAAAGTACAAATTTTCAGAAAAGAAGTGGTACAAACTGGGATCCAAATTAGCATAAATTTTCATTGTAAATTGCCAGCATCCCCCCAACCCACCAAAAACCTATTTTGAGGGGAATCTTTTTTTAAAAATGAAGAAAACCATTTTAACTGGACATAATAAGGAGTGAATGTTGAAGTTTTCGGTCTTCTTGCTCCATTGGAGCCAGCCAGCTAGCCTGACCAACTTGAAAACTGAAGAAACCCTTGCTGACAGTTTTGATTGATGGTTTCTTATAAAGCAAATGAAAAAAATGAGATAAGTTACTTGAAAAAAAATGATCCAGTTCATGAATTCAGGTATAAAGGGAGGCTACTTTTTCTTACCTGAATACTTGATATATACACCGATGGTGTTGTTTCCCTTTAGTACTCTCTCATAAGCAGGTTTAACCATTTCTTATTAGAATAAATACAACACTTTTTCATGTATACAATGATACTTCACATAACGAGAACTACCCGGCTCATCAAATGAAAATCCGTTAACTGAATAAGTGAACCTATGGAATTTCAGAGATTCGTTCCAAATAAAAATACTGGACCCCTAAAACCTTGATAATAACCTTGTAAATAAGGTATTACTTTCTAAATAATGTATAGATAAATACCAATCAACATGTAAATAATATAATTAATAATTCTTTAAAATAGTGGAAATGGTGTTCTTTGCTATGCTGTGCAGATGCAAGATTCAATTTTATACATAATTTTTTGTTTAGTTTGGATTGTGACTCACCATCACAGTCAATAATTGAACAACTGTAGCATCAAAATTTTGAGTCCTGTAAAAATAATTTTATCGAAGAATAAATATAGTCAGATTAATTCTATTTATGACATCACTGGGATCTCTTAATGGAAAACATCAAAAATAGTGTAGAAAAAAACATTTAGTTCTTGAAGAATCTAGATGTTATCAATAATCCTGTCAGAATAAGGCCCAAAAAGTCCAAAAGGTTTTGTTCTAAAATTAAAGATTTTTTAGAAAGTGTCTAGTGCAGTATGAATGCTGATTTTCGAGTCAGTAGAAAAAATGGTATAGCCAGGAGTACTGGAACAAACGAATAAATAAAGGTCCAAAAGATTATAACTCAAAAACAAAAAAAAGACATTTTTAGAAGGGGTGTAGTAGAGTACTGAAGCCAATTTTCAAGTCTGTTGAGAAAAAGGTATGGCAGGGAGTGCTGGAACAAACAAACAAGTAACCAAATATACAAACACATGCCGTATACAAAAGGATAGAACCCTTCACCATTTTTGATGGCTATGGTTGTTCAATTGTCTTTCTAGACTCCTTTGGTGGACTACCTGCAGTAGATCTCCTAGGATACATAGTTTAATAATTATTGCAAAAAAATTATGCACAATTGTTTATAAGATAACAAACATAGCTACACATTGAGATACAACTGGTGGGATAGACGCTTAGTGGTGTAGAAATACACAAACATCTTTTTCTTTGTTTTTGTTCTCAGGCTTACATGGTCTTGAAATATTTTTTTACCAAGAGATTTAATGTTGGCAATGGGGGACATCTTGCTAAATAAAAATTTGTCATTTTCTTTCTTGCAAACTGAAAATATTTTGTTGGGTATTTTTTCTGTTATCAGGTCTTCTTGCTTGGTGAAATTTTATTATTAGACACCTTTGCTATGAGAGGTCCCATAGTATTATGTAAACTGAATTGCACCACTATCAAGAAACAAAATATTAAAAACAATAAAATGTGTTTTTTATTTACAAAAATAAATGAATGAAATAAACATGGAATTAGTATGGTTTCAATTTCTATAATTTCATTGTAATAACTGAAACTACAATTCTTTCTAACATTCCATTTCTATTCTTTTTATTGTCTAAAACAAAGGTTCTTAACTTTTTTATCACCGCACCACCTCCCTTTAATAGTTGGACCTTATCCCTTACCTCTATGCCACCGTACTTGTTCAACTGAATGAATAGTCTGAAATTGGTACTGTAAAACTGAGAAAAAAATTTCATTATATCATGTTCATCAAGATAGATTCTTATAGTCTCTGGGCTCAGACAAAAAAATTACTCATTGGTACCACCTGAAATGGCAAATCCTGGCAATGATTTCTGTAATCTTCCATGTGTGAGGGACATATTCACGTAAACAATGAAAATATAGGATACTAATAACAAATACTATACTGAGATAAGAAACTACTTGAAAATTAAAAGCAACATTGACATTATTAAATCAATATATCATTAGTGATGGGTGTGAAGAAGGTTACATTATTATCAAGCTCTGTGTGTACTTAGTCCAGAACCACCATATCAATAGATAATGATACCACAGCATTACTGTAAGAATCACCAAACTGTCATGCATCAAACTGTTCATCTCTCTCTTGTCATCTGACAACATTAGTTTTAAGACAGGTTCAGGATCATCTTGTAGTTTTTGGTTACTGCATGTCTTTAAATTGCACATGTCTGTGTATCTTGGCATTTTACCTGAATGCACCCACTTGTATGTTGACAGTTCTAAGATCATAATTTGTACAGATAAGGGGTGAATCCAGTAAATGACCAGCTTGCCAACATTATCTGTTCCTCCATACTCAGTAGGTTTTAGCACTTCCAAATAGTTGGCTTGTTGAACATGCATGAAAAGACACTCTCTAAATGGTCACAGCTGGCTGAATTTGACCTCTCCCCTTTTGGTACCTGATGGTGCAATTCATTCACCTGTATTACTATTAGGAACATACTTGTGACAGATGAACTGCTCAATTTTCTAGAACAGCTGATCATTCACATTCCAAGACTGCCAAAGTTGACAAAAGTATCTTGGCAGGAAGTGTACTTTGTCACCATATTTATGGCATTCCAGCGATTGCACTGACTGCCATAGCCTGTGAAGGTGTGTAAGCCAATTAGGCTGTCACAGATGCTGTCTTCAAGTGAGCTTACCACTTTGCTGATGACGCCAAACCCACACTTCTGGTATATGGGCCAAGTGATGTCTTTCTGGAAGCCAGGACAAAGCACCATAACATCAGTGTCCTCAGTTATGATGTTAAGTGCCTTTGAGCCTGCATTTGCTGCATGCAATGAATGCAGCAACAGAAGGGTGTCAGCTTCTCCATGTGTGGTGTATAGCACTGCTACTTCCTCACTCTCATCCTCTATCAACTTGTAACAGGATCCCTCACAGGTCATGTACACAACCTTGCCATGCAGCATCTCTCTATATTGTGGGAGTTTCCGCTTGAAATCAGAAACTTGATGATACTGATCTTGTTGGAGGAACTGCACAGGAATTTTCTCCAGGGTCAAAGCTGACTGTCACATATGCAAAGGTTTTATTCCTGCCATTCATGTTTTGAACCTCACTCAGCTCATCAATGTTGGAAGTAGATGGGGTTGGGATGTCTTCTGCAGGAGACACATTCTTTTCAAACTCTCTGTGAAGTGCCACCTTGTTTGTTTTTCATAGGGACCCGCATCATTTGCCAATACCCATGGACCAGTGGGTAAGCAATGACATCCTTCATATTCATATTCACCTTTCTACTTTCAAACACCAGGATCATGTGGCTGAATAGGTTTATATCTGCCTTTCAGAACCACATCCTGTGTTTTCTTTCCATGAGCTGTTTTTGTGCTTATATAGGAAGATGTTTTCAGACTTTGCCTGGTCACCTATCAGGTCTCTCAGCTGTTGAGTAATATTTCATTGACAGGTTATCTGGATAGAGGAGGAGTTTTTCTTTTCTACCAGTGAAGATGAGCATGGCTTCAGCAAACTCCTACTCCAGGCTTCACTTTATATGATTGATTCCTAGACTTGAACAATGCATAGGGAGTTCATCAATGAGATCAGTCATTGTTATTACTTGAGGATTAAAAAAAGGCTCCATTCTGTTAAAGAAGAGTACATTGTCTGACTGATTCATAGCAGTTTTATACTGGGCTTCAGCATCATCATATCCATTGTTGGCAATCTCATCTTTGGAAACCTCCTCTTTGGTGTATAACCTATAGCATAACCTGCAGTAGTGCTCTTTAGGTACTACAAGGTTTTTACTAAAAATGACTATGATTCTACTGTGCATTTTCTTTACTGCTGCACTCCTTATCTTTTTATCAGCTCACATTTCCCAATGTTGCACCAGTACTCTTCTCACATTCTGTCCCTTTGCATATTTACTGGTTTTCTGATAAAACATACACTCTGAGTCATAAGTCCCACACATACTTGGAGCATGTCAAGCCATTTTCTTGGATTCTTTCTGTACAGCAGAGCTGCTTGCATTTCTTTTGTCATTTGCATGGATGCCATCAAGAACTTTCTTGACAGTGAACATACTTTGATGCTTTCAGTTCTTGTAAGTTGCTGGAATCTGTCCCCCATCAATGTCTTTTTCCAGTTCCCAAATTGGTGCATGATTTGATATTTGAGCTGCCCTGAGCAAAGTTATCCTGAATCAATACTTTGTGATGAAAACAGCTAATCTGTATCATCGGAACAGTGGATGATGCACTCCAAACATGGTTACTTTGGTAGTGGGTTGTACCTTGCTTGTTCACCGATGACCATCTTCTGTCAATTTTCACTTGCAACTTACAATCAGAAATTATTATTTCTTTGATATAAAACCTGATTTGATATGTCTGTACCTTGGTTCAACAAGATGGCTGCAGAGACTTATAATCTAAAAGCAAAACTAACATTGATAAAGGGTCAAATTCATCTTAACTGATCTTGACTAACTTAACTAGACATCTGAAGAGGTACATTAACAATATATTGAGGTTAAAGTTCACACTTTAGATATATTCATTGAATAGATGTAAGACAAATAATACAGAACTATCAGTACGTGCCACACCTGCCAGTAAATGATTATGAATAAACAAGCTGTCAGAGACAGAAGGAAAACAGATAACACCAAACTTATCTAAGCCAGTGAAATTGAAGAAATAGCATGTCTGAATGCAAGAATATGAATGAAATACATGACAAGGAGACATAAATCGATTTTGTAAACTATTCATTGTCTTAATTAATAGCAGAGATGTTAAAATATTATATTTGTAACACCTGGATGAATATGTGTAATTGCGATGGGTCCAAATATGGATTTCCAGCAAGAAAAATGAAACAGCTGCCCACTTAGAAAGGTTATCACATATTATTTTACTTTTCTTGGAATAACAAATGAGATGGCATCATTGAAATTTTACCACTTTGGGTGGCAATGATATCTGGTCCGGCTCAAAAACAGATTTTTAAAAATAATAAGAAAAATTCTTACTTTTTTCCAGCAGGCTCACACCCACTTTTGATATTATTAAAGCCCATGGTCTAAAGGCTCAAAGCTGCAGCCTGTCTTTGAGTCTATAGTAAAAACTAGTGCCGAATACTTTTGTAGACATTTTTGTAGATACTTTTGCTAATACATATTATTGTTATATTTACTGACAGATTTCATTAGCTATCAACATATATAATTTGATGGTGTCTGTCTATGTGTTTTCCTCTTAGTCATGCTATAAAAATCATCTAAAAATTGTGTCCAGACATTTTGCTGAATAATATTTCCCCAATATACTATTAGCTGACTGTAGTTATGTTATGCAGATGTTTTACCAAAAACCTTTTTGCTGAAATGATGTTTTGCTGGCTGGGTTTTTTGCCATAAACATTTTTTTGTTGGAAGTATATCTTTATGTTAGTTTTTTTTTATCAATGAATTTGCATGTTTATTGTCTCAAAATATTCACCTTTCATATTGCAAATAATAAATGAATAAATAAACATAAACTATTCCAAAGTCAAGGTTATGGTCTTGTTTACTTTTATTATCAGCAAGACATCAATACATTGTAATTGACTATTGACAATTATTCAATAAGTTAGTAAATGAAACTTCTATTTAAAAGTTTGTTTCTTCTTTAAACAATTGAAGTTCTCGTTGTTGTTTGTGTTCTTAACACAATGTTTAGGACAATCCCTTCTATGGCCTCCTTCAAATGTACAATCTGAATGCGATGGTGGTAAGCAGAATTTTTTTTTCCAATGGTAGCTCCACTTATGTGTTTCCCTTAGCTTTCTCTATTAGGTCTTGATTTTCATACTTTATCCCTAATGAATAGCAAAGCCACATTGGGTTGAATTCCATACTTGTCTGACATACACCAATTTGACAGGTTGATGCTTTGATGTTTCCACACTTCCAATAGGGTTCACTGTCTACAATCTGAGGATAGTATTCACTTTTCTCTCAGATATGGTCAGCCATCGTAGACTTTTCTATCTTACCACTGATGTAGACAACCTTGTTATCAAGGCTCCAATAGAGGAAGCCTTGTTCATACTATGACACGGACTGGAAAATGACAATGATCAAAGAATTGCATCAGCTTCCCTTTTAATATTGTAGATGATAACATTTTATGTATGGGCTACATTCTTTCAGTTTGATCCAGATGTATATCAGCAGGAAGAAGGCTTGGCTACAAATTTGTTAATATCTCCAGTTATTTCCAATACATATATATATCTGGTCTTAAGCTCATCATCATCGAAACCATTTGCTTGGATTAGATATGTAGATGGTCCATTTATACTCTGGCCCCACCATGTTGCTGTACAAGTCTTTTTCAGCCATGTGAATTCAATCAGAGCATCCATACAGTTCATAATGAAAAAAGAAAATAACTAAGTTTCTTTTTCTAAACGTACTGTTAGCCAGCATAGAAGGTGATTATAGTACCACAGTATACAAGAAGCCTACACATATAGGCCTATATCTGAAATTCAAATTAGACCATCTTTTCTGTGCTAAGAATGGGTTAATTGGTTGTTTGAAAAAACAGTTGTTCCAAGACAGAGGAAGAGGAGCTAAACAATATAGATCATATACTCAGAAGAAATGGCTACCTCTCCCTTGTTATCACCAGGAAGAAAAGGGGTAGACACTAGAAACACTATGAAGGGTACCACTTTTATTTCAATAATCCACATTCCGTATGTGATTGGGATTGCTGATAAAATACAAAAGGCCTGTAGTTGTCATACACATAGGTTACTTTTAGTGTTTCTTACACCCTCTGAAATTTGCTCACCAAAGTGAGTCTACCATGAGAGATGAGTCTGACCAATAAATGTATTTGCATTATTCCTGGTATGTAAGAAGACCTACCCAGGAGAATCTGGCAAGCCAGATAAGTATAAAAAACTCTCAAAACCAAGCTAAAAGAAGCAAAATGTCTGTTTGTTCAAATACTGTACATAGAAGTGCACATGTACATATACTGAATCACTATAGCCATGATCATTGAACTGACCAAATGGAAAAAGAATATGGTGGCTAGGTATTCTTCCTTTTTAAATCATGTGTCTGTCTGTCTGTCTCAGTGATCCTGGTTATATTTTTTGGTATAGAGTCTTGAAAATCTACATGTGTACCACAGTCATCATCATCAGTCTCCTAATGTTCATGGTTGAATTTAGACCTTCCCAAGGATTCTCTACCATGGACATCATGGAGCCAGTACTTTCTGAATTTGTCTAGTTTTGGCTAGTACTCAGCCGGCCTTGGTTGTACATGTGATCTCATATTTCATGTTGTGAGTCCATTGGTTATTTGCCATTAGCCACCTTGAAAAATAAAGCAATTAGGCTACAGTCATTCATTCTTAGGCATAGGTGGCTATATATATACATATATGTATAGTGTCTAGAAAACTTTACAGCTTTAAATACTGTATATATAAAAAATATTTTTTCCAAAAATTTTGTCATTTTAGTCACTTATTTCACAATATCAGTTAATATATCTTATGTAATTTTCTTCAGTGTTTTTCATGTTTTACAGACTTTGTTGGGATCATCAGCTGTTTACCATGTAACCGTTTTGGGGATTTGAAAACAAAACAGCAGTGTTGATCAAACACCACCTCCTCTTCAGCTATGATTTTGATATGTAGCTTATGTCATATTACAGGTAGTTATCTATTTTGTATAGGGTATTATCACAATGTTTTGTATATGAATGTAATTTTATACTACACGTCATTCATATTTTTAGAAAAAGAGGACTCACTTATATGTATGTATATATACATAAAAAACTATCAACCGCCAACCAAAACTATCCACTGATCAACATAGGTTTTCTCAGTTTTTAAATGGTTCTGCCTGGCTAGGTATATGCTATGTATGTGTCTTGTGTACAGGATGCACCAATGGAGCTATAGGATTGAAAATTTAAAAATTTGATATTATGTCTATGATTAGACATTTTTAAGAGATCTTCCGTCTGAGAATTTCTAGACCTTGGCACGGCTGAAAATGATAAAAGAAATTTGTTTAGAGAGAATCATTTCAAGTAGACTAGTTGTTGATTAAAACTGAGAATTAAATTTGTTAATGCAAATAATTAACAAATACTATTTTTATGAAAGTCACTTGAAGATTTTTAGTTAAATATAAGGTTGTTAGCACAGAAGTAGTTGTACAAAATGTTTTTATTGTTTTTAGTTATCTTAGAAAGCGTCATTTCCAATAGAATGAATTGAGTGCAGATTTAGAAATAAACTAATAAAATAAAATTTTTACTTCATGATAACTTTAACCCAAAGTTTAATACGCTGTAAAGAATCGTGGTAGCTTCGAAAATTGCCCAGGGAAGCTGATTTCCTTGTCAATAGTGGTTGATAGACAAACTCAATAACATATCTCCTCACGAGGATGAAGGAAAATTTAAAGAAATATTGTAAGTTTATTATTACTAAAAAAAAATTGAACGAAAACATGTCTGTATCATTATTTTTTCTCTTACAAGTACCAGAAGAGTTTCAAAATCCTTATCAAACAAGATTTAAGAAATAAAGTTACTGATGAACTGCTTGAAAGCAACCCGATCTTATTTTTAGCGCGACTTGCCTGCACGTGGCATTGTTTACACTTTTGATTGCCGCCCTATCAACGACTTGACAATGACATCTGACACTGACAGGATTAAATCCCACAATCAACAATAATAGACGCACATTTTGCTTTTTTATGATTTAAAGTTGGAACAGAAGTAAATATTTGAATAATTTGAATATGAATTTATATCCACTGGTTACTCATCAGGTAAAATTTTGAAAGACTTTCAATAATAAAGGTGAGGTTAGTTCAGATCTTGAAGAAGAAAACTCCGCTTTTAAAATTCGGTCTGGCTTACTATTAGGTTTCGTTCAACGTAATTCATACATAAGTAGAAGAAGTGCACCTAACATTTTATAGATTAAAATCCAAATAAATAGATTTTTGGATCATTAAATTAAAACCTATCTTCCGCGAAGGATTAAAAAAGATACATTTCGAGCGATTTAAAAATTGTTCAATTCCCTAAAATCAATAAACCACCCTGCCCGAATAATGAGAAAGCAGATGATGAAACTTTTGATTTTAAAATTCTTCAAATTAATTTAAAGCAACGAGGAAAATTTATACGATAAGAAAATATGATTTTTAATAAAAAATATTCAAATTATTTTTTTGGTACCGATATATTTTTTCGTATTATTTGATAAAAAATGCAATAATTTTTGTCCAATAATTCCGAAATCGGCATCAAATTTCTTGAATTTCAATATTAGAAATAGGGTTTCGTTAAATTTGTCTTATAATTTCATTTATTGTTTCAATTTGACTAATAATTAAAAAATCGAAACTAGTTCATTAGATCCAAGTTAAGCTATGTAAAATTGAAAAAAAAAAGCAAACAAAGGAAATTTATAATAAATGACCACCCCTTAGTTGACATGTATATTTTCAATTCATAGATAAGTATATTCCAATTCATAGATAAATATACAATTATTGACAGGTTCTTCTTCCCGTAAATATAACTGCTCATAAAAAATAAATAATTGCTGTCTCATTTGCATATGCAAATGACGTTTCACCTAACAAAATGTCCGCCAGATAAACTCGTCTCTTCCCACTGCTACTCTCTCTTTTGTCATAGCAAATTTTCCACCAAGAAAATGGCAAACGTGACGTCACGAATAGTTCGGCTTGCGAATTCGTTTCCATGCAGCTTTTGTTACGAATGTTTTGATTTGTTGTTTCCTTACGAGTGTTTTTATTGATTTATTTCAACATCAACTCCATGAAGTCGAGCAGAAAATAAGAAAAAGGTGAAAGTAAGAATAGAAATAAAAATAATAGCAATGTAATAATAATGATAATCCAAGATGGATAAGAATATTAAAATTGATAATAATAATATGGGAATTACAGTAGCAGAAGAGAATAATCCTCCTCCACACGCACAGTGTTGCCAATTTAGATGTTTTAATCTAAATCTAGATGTTTTTAGTTGCGCCTGGATGCCAGAAATTGCTATTTAGATGATTTTTAATAAAACGTGATATTTTCATGTAGTTTGTAGTGTTAGAATAAGTAATATTTTAATAAATAGGGTAATATTTTAATAAAATAAATGGTCAATATTAGAATCACATTCATTTTTTGATAACAAGTATGAATGTTTCTAAAACACTCACACCTTCAAATGCCAACCCGTATTACGTACGTTAAGTGTATTTTCAGTTGGTAATTTTTGAGATATATTTGAAGACATTTCCTAGATTTTAGATTCATCTGGAGCATCTAGATATTTCTAGATGTTTTATGGCTCAATTTTAGATGTAAAAATAAAAGTACAGTTGGCAACTGCACACGCACGCATTCACATACACATTATTTGCCGACGACGGACAACAACCAGTTTTTTAAAGCTATAAGCGATTATTTCTCTCCACGCAAAGATATAGACAATCTCTGTCAAGATCTTCGGTTTTTCCCTTTTCTCCCTTATTTTTATTCATATTTTAGATGTCAGACCTATTTGTGTGAAGACGTCGGCTTTTACTAGAATCCATCTCGTCCAAGAAGTGATTTTTACTTCTCAGGTAAGTGAAAAAAAATGTTTATTTTTACAGACAATGACATGTGTTCTCTTTCTTTTTCTTTATTTCATTCTATATTTTTCTTTACCTGTCATCTTCATCATAATTCTCATAAGATGCCTATATAGTTGTCTTATTTTCCTAGGGTTCCTATTTCAATTTCGGGGATTATTAATTGGGGGATCTGTTTAAAACGAAGGATTATTTATAAATCGATCCCCCACTTTATATCCGTGGGTTCTTTTGGGGGCGAATTGGATCTCTTGTGATTTCGAGTTCTATCTTCTCTTTTTTTCCCTTATCTTCATCGTGGGTCGCCAATCTGCCCCTCCCCCCTGGGAAAACGCCTGATCTTTCCTCATATTATGATGATCACATGGGTGCATAATTTGTGTATCTTCATTAATTGATGTATGCATGTGTTTTACTTCAATGCACTTGAATTGAAATAAAACTTCTTTTTTTTTCTACTTCTCACGCCATGAAATAAATTGTTGATTTCTTTTTTAAATCGAAACAAATATTCACACTGTTCCAGCTAAAAATTATTTGGCTTTTTATAACTTTTTTCATTTATTTACTAACAAAACCACTTAATAACATTGTGTACAACGGAAGACAACAAGTTTTAATTTTCATTTCTGAACTTAGACCTTGCTCCAAAAATTGAAACCTAATTTTTAAAATTCATGTTTTTGTTTACAGTTGGTTTTGGCGACTTCACATGATTCGACGCTAAAAATACAAAGATTAGTGTTTGAATTTTAACTGTTACAGATTATTATAAGCGAAACAAACACAAAAAAAAATCAACATTTTACTCATTCTTTCTTTAGCTTAAGTATTTTTCTACAACAACACACTTAATGTAACGATGTTGGTAAAAATGTCATTTATTTGAAGAGTCATTTTCCACACTGACTCCATCCAAACTTTCTGGCCATATCCTTGAAAAAAGATCTTTTATTCTGTTATTTTTGTAAATGTTTGTTTATTAATGATCATCTTTTTACTTATTCCAATGTTATTTTATTGTTCATGCATTTGTTTCTAAAACTAGAGGGGCCATGTCTTGTACCAAACTTATTTTTAGACCAAATTCTTTCTTCATTTAATTATTCATCCCTCTATTTTTCCTCTACAATTCTGACTGATAATAATTTGAATATACCTTTCTAGACTTTAGGTCTTTATTACTCAAAAAATACAGCTGAATCTTTTGATTCGTTTTTTCGGTAGTGATCCATTTTATCATTCTTCCATGATCCAGGATGAATTTTAAATGTTACTTATTTTAGGATTTAAATAAGTAAAAATAGATCCCTCTCTTGTAATTATTGTGTATGTTATAATAACGATGTGTTACACGCGCCGTACACACAGCTACAAGATATTGCAATGTGATTATGCGTGCCCGATTTGTTTGTTGTAATTACCGCCCCAAAAGCTACCTGAAGCTCGATTTCAGATATAATTACATTTATTTCGTATTGCTTACCTTGAATAATACATTTTATTCAAGAATGACACCTACTGACTTCACAATGCTTATTGAGGACGTGCGGTTTTTTTGCTTTCATTTTCACTTCTTTCAAGCACAATGATGTGTAAATAAATAAAAATGACATGTAGGAGGACGGCATTAGACTTCCCAACCCCTTACTACAAAATAAAAGGTATTCTGCTACTAACTACTGTCAATTGTATTCATTAACTTGACCCTTTCAAGCCTCCTGAGATATATATCTATATGTATATATATATATCCTGAGGTTTCTATGACTACTGGGGTGGGATATATCGTAGATCTGTTTTAGAAGTCAATTGGGGCATTTTTTTTCAATACAGACATTTGCAACCCAGTAGGTTAGTCTTGGATAGGGTTTCGTTTTTAAAGACATTTGTCAGTTATCTGACTTCTAATAATGGAATTAAGGCAAAATATGTGGTAGTGAGTTTTTGAACTGATTTTTTTTCTTTTAAATATTTGAATGCCAAATTTGTACTCTTGAGAAAACAAGTTCAGTAATCCGTGATGCAATAACAATTTGGATTTGCAATAAAAATAGAATCGTTAGAAAAACCCCAAATCTTTTTCCTTTTTCTTTTTTCACTTCTTAAAGGATTTTAAAAGACTCTCTTTTTTCCAGTTTTATTTTTCGTATATTCATTTATTTATCACTTGTTTGTCAGCATTTAAATTAAATGCCTGCAATTTAGGATCTGATTTAATAAGCTTTATATGATTGGATTAGCAGGAAAGCAATTCGAATAACAAGTAGGATTATTTCATTGACAGAATAGATTGACTTAATATTGAAAGCTTGAAATTAGAGTATTATTCAGTTGCTAAGTGAACGTTAATGATTCAAGTGCTATTCGTTATCAATTTTGTAAATTACAGTCAACACTTTATTTAGCGATTGGAATTTCATAAGTTATACTGATTGGCAGAAAAAAAAGAAACGATAATCCCACTTGGAAATCGGCATGCGGGTTTCAAATTAAAATAGAAATAATGCAATTTTTTTTTTTTCATGGATTAGAAACAATTTTTTTGTGTTGAAATCGTGAAGATAATAACTCTACTGTTTACTTGCATGGCTTTGTTTTATTTGTTTATTTTTCTAGAGCTGATTTCTTTTCTTCTTTTCTTTCGAGACGACTACTTTTATTTGAAAAAAAAAAAAAAAGAAATCTATTCTTGGTAAATTCCTTTAGAAGAAATTATAATTTAAAAATCCCATATTTCAAATTTTTATGAACGTCCCTAATTATACAGAGAGATAGGAAACTAGAGGCGTTTCTCTTATGAGTCAGGAAAACGCGGAGCATTTCTCTTCTAAGAAAAAATGCTCTGAGAGTTTGTTTTTTTTCCCTTCTTTCCGCCCCTATTTATTAAAATTTAATTCATCAGGTCGGTAGTGTTCCAACAACCAATAATAGTGCACATTTTTTGTGTTAGTTGCAAGGCAAAAAAAAATGTGGTTTCGATTTGTGCTCATTGTCTTCTTCCTCCGTTCTTATTTGAAACTGCGTTGTTGTTCACACTTGTGAAACAATTGCTGTAATTTTAATCAACAAAAAGAGGAAGAAAACAACAATAATTCATTTTTTTCATCGTATTAAAAATATTTGATTGAGAATGGTATCAGCTGTAATGAAGAATTGTAACATAAACGAATGAATCATACACACAAATGCAGCAGGATCCTCAAGTATTGGTTTGATGTAAGATCAAAATTGGAATCGGAAGTTTTTGTCAGTTCCATACCAGGGATTTCTTTAGACTAAATGCTCGCCCTAACGAGTGGAAAAATGCAGTAAAAAAAAAAAAACGAAACATGAGAGAATCAACAAAATAGATGGAAGTAAATCAGATAGTGTTTAGTTCATTTTTAAAGACAGTAATAATTGTGACTTTTTTTTGAGTTAGATTTTTTACGGTCTTGGAAGAAAATGCTCAAAAATGTACCCTACTTGCATGACGTTAGATTGCGAATCGACCCCCCCCCCCAAAAAAAAAAATTGTGGGTAATTTTCAAGAAGTTATTTGTTAAAAAACTTTTCCGGGATCACATTGGCACACACAGAAAATTTAATGGGTTATGTTGTGTGTTTTTTGCGATTTAAATTTTTTCTCGATCTCGGAAAAACATCGCTGAATGGAAAATCAATTGCCGATCTTCCTTTTTCTCTGTCTCTCTCTAAGAACGACACCAAATTATCCATTGTTCTCCCCTTACTCACTCCTTCTCTCAAAGAGCGATACGAAGTCCCCACTACTTACTAACTGATGTTGAGAAAAGTAGTCTCAAAAATGTGGCTGATTCGACATGAATTTACATTGTAAATCGACCCAAACATTTTTTGGGTGTAATTTTCAAGAATTAATTTTCTGAAAACATTTCCCGGCGCCACATTGGTACTCGCAGAAAATTCCATGTGGTTATGTTGTATGGTTCTTGCGGTATGCTGTTTATTACGTACGGACCGACTTTAAGATTGTAATTATACAATCAACACTTGTCAGAAACTAGTATTTTATGACACTTAATTGTCTTTTTTCAGTGGTTTATTCTCGTCCAGATTGTCAAGTGTTGCATTTTTTGTTAGAAACTTAAAAAATTATTAGCAGACACTATTTTCGAGATTGTGAGAATCACTGAGTCCTGAAGAAAACTAATTTCTAAGCATATGTCAGAGTAGGTAATGGTCACACTGTTGCAAGACACATCGTTAATATTTGTCACGTTTATAGTATCAGTAGCAGCCATCAGTCCTTCTCGCATCCTGTTGTGTTTGTTACACATATTGTGTCCGTTGTAGCCCTCTGTGAAACGACGGGTCATTGACTAGTAAGGAATAAAATGCAATGATGGTGGCTACTTGGCTTTTCAGTTGTTTTTTTTTCATCAGCTGATTTTGATTTACTCTTTCTAGAATTTGACACCATAACACACTTTTTCTTCTTTTTTTTTTTTTCGACCAACTGTTTATCTTCACTATTACCAACTCTGCTCATATACTCACAAAATCATTAACATGTCTACTCTCCAGTATGGAAACTAAAATCTTATATTTATTCATATTTGTGATTTAATATTTTTCATGATCAATAATATACTCATAAATTCATATTTACGACAGGATTTTTCAGGCAAACCATATGTCCTAAGTTTTCTTGATCTAAAAAGTGGATATCGGGTTATTCAAGTTATGATATAACCAGCAAGGTTAACTGGTATTTCCCCGTTTATATTCTAATCTAATCGTTGCCTCCATAGTGGGGGTTAGTTGAGCACATAGTGGGCTGCAATTTCGTTCAGTGAGATTTTTTTCCTGTCTGGTCTTAGGTTTGATAAGATAGTCCTAAATCATTTCTCCTTAAGTTATCATAACAGTAGGAAATGAGTGATGCCAAACAATGACTTCGATTTACATTTTTAAAAATTTGCATCCTGCCTACCTCCTCATATGGACTTATGAGTTTTAACTTGTTTTTGTGTGTATTGACACAGCTTTCAAACCATTAGGCAATCGAGATAGGAATTATGGGCTTTTTAAATGTCAAAATATGTTAATATCAAACATGAAATAACTTTTTAGAGAAATTCTCACAATCCACGATTTTTAATTAGATTTAATTACATACAAAAATCCACTTGTAACTAATGAAAAGTTATTAGACAATTTTGTTGTGAACAGATTATAACATATCTTTTGGAATCTAATTTATATTCGTAGATAGGTGAAAAATGATAATTATCAACAAGTTGTTATCAAACCAAGTGTTCGAGTTCTTTTACCATTAAAAAAAAATACATCATAATAAAGCATTAAGTGAATTAATTTCAATGCTTTCATTATTTTATTTCTGTTTGAATATTTTATTTTCATTAACTTTCCTGCTGGGGTCATGCAGTAACAGAATCTTGTGATATCAACATTTTTTCTTTTTTTTTTCTCTCTAAGTACTCAAATAAAATATTAAATTATCATTTAAACGTGATATTGAATTAAGTTTTCGCCCCGAAATACCTAACCTAACTTGGACAGAGTGATTTCTTCGTTCTAGTAAATTCGATTGAGGAGTTTCCAGTTACTTACTTTTTTAATTAAAACTAGATGATAATCATTTCTATCCTTTTCTCAAAAGGACACAATAATTTAAATTCAATTTTCCACACTCCAAGAACAATTCAGAGAATTACATTTGATTTCCTTTTTCATTTTTAAAAATAAGTAACTTCGATCTAAATAAAAAATACTTTTGAAAAATTATTGTAACTAAATCGTCCTGCCTATAAATCGTTTAATTCAAATTGCGTAATTTCATCATCTTTAATGACCTTGAGCAAGTCTTTCATACTAGGGCGCCCTTCATAAAACGTATGCATAAAACATGATAGATTTACTACATGCTTTTAAAATCCTTTATTGGAATCGAAGAAATGGGAAAAGGCTTGTTGAGCAAGGTATATGTGGGTGTTTAGTTAAATATCTAATTAGATATTATCCTTTGTGTTTTTCATGTTCTGTCATGCTACCCCTGCTCGCTGGTCCATTATTTTGGCTTTGCAAGTTCTGACATGAAATTCTCTTGAGGAAGAAAAGAGGAAATAGATTAAAAACATATTATTATTGACTTTTCAGACTGTACAGTTTTCTTCTGTCAGCATAGTTCTTATTTCCTTCATCTTATTTTCATGAGGAAAAAGATGGTTTAGTGTATTTGAAATATTTTCCTTTATTTTTCCTGTTTGTGATTGTAAGTAATTTTTTCATAGATCCTGAAACATTGAAAGAGAAAAAAAAAAAAAAAAAAAAGAAGAAAACGACGAAAAACGAGTGTTTTCTTGTGTTATTTGAAATGATGGATGCAGTACGTTTTTACGATAAGATAGTCAGTCTCGTTTCTTGAATATTCTAATGTTGGCAAAAATATTTTAAATAAGATTTGTTGAGTCACGATCTAGAAAATATTTGATTAGTAAATTCTGTTATTGATGTGAAAGCGAATCTATCCTCCACACAGATTTAATTTTTGAATAAAAATCGCTAAAAAGGCTGTCTTGGGGTGGTAGGAGAGCATCTCTATTGATGATGCTATCCTTCTTCCTCCTGGCGTGGCCGCTGCCTCCATCAAAACAACTTGTTCTTATGTTGTCTTCTCTCCCAGTATCGTATTACACAACAAGACATTTACGGTCGGTTTGCCCACCACATTTCTGTTGTAATTCTTTTATTATAGTAGTTGGAAGTTGTAGATGGAAAGATGAAGAAGGATTTCCACTATTGATACTGATCTGTACCTCTTTTCCCTGTTGGACCAATAGTTCTTATTTACTAGCCTTTGTTATTTAATTATTTTTTTCAAGAAAATTCTAACGCTGTATATTTTGCAGTTGTGAAAATGTCTAAATTTGGAATTATTTGACAATTAAAAAAATAACTTGGCAAGGTATGATTTTTTTTGTCTGGATTCAAAACTTATCCTTATATTCTGCAGGTTTTTTGATCGCACTTATTTTTTTTTTAAAGGTTGGCTGAAATAATGACCTGAACCACAAACATTATTGATCTTAATTTATCAAAGTTACTCTTTAAAATATAGAATATACTATTTCTATTTTAGTATTTTGCTGTGACATTTTTGTCGACCTGAAAAGTGAGTAAAGATGAGTACTAAAAGACATTCGCAGTATGAGATATGCTAAAGAAACATAGTCGTGGCTTTAGGCCTTTTCCGATGCAGGAGGTGCGCCGCCCGCAGATACGCACCATGCATGATTGGCAACAACAGTCAGAAAAACCTCAGTACCCTCCCACGCCTTTTATAAGAAATGATTTTTCAGAACCGGATTCTTCTTCTTGCCTACTGCTTGCTTCTTCTTCTTGTACAAACACACGGACACACATATTCGCAGCAACCCGCTCCATTTATTATCCTTGAGGGCTTCTTCTCCCCCCCCCCCCCCGTGCACATAGAATAGAGACTTGCTTCCAAGCCATTGACTTTTTACAACCAACAACAGTGCTGAGGAGCAGCAGCATCATCGTTGGTCGTTCGCTGTTGAAATATTTCACGCTTTAAACATCCCCATTTAATCAAAGCTGCAATTCTAACAACTTAAAAAAAAACAACAAAACATTATTACTGCATTTACTGGTGTATAATGCGAGAAATTAAAAAAGAAAATCAGGGTCAAAATTGGCAGAGGAGCATTACTTGAATATGTTAAGAAAAATAACATCTGATTTTTAGCTAAAAAAAGTGGGGGTCGCATTATATTCGTGATCACATTGTACTCTGGTAAATGCGGTACTTATTACCATTTTTTGTATTTGCGCTTCCTCAAGAAAATTTAATGTGATTGTTGCGTTTTTATTGTATCCAATCCCTACGGTATAATTTTTCAATATGATGAAGTAATAATTTGGTTTGCAGTATTTAGGTCATGTTAAGTGTTTAATAAAGCACAAATTATATGCAGTCACTGTGGTTGTCAGTGCGTAAGTATCATCCCATAATCATAATGAATGAATGCATGCATACATACATTCATATACTTTTATGTGTATGCATAATGATTATGAGATGTACACTTTGACAACAACCAGAGTGACTGTATACTGCTGAGTAAGTATCGTGTGTGTTTTATGTGTGTAGTAGGCATTATTTTATCTATCTGATTCATTTGTATTTAATGATATCAGTGTAAACCACCCACGCTGTAGAAAGCTGTTACTATTGTCATGTCATAAAATGAAACCAGATGCACATATTTCAAATATGTCATATTTGCGTAAACGTTTAATGCATTGTGTGCATGTGACCATGGTATTAGAGAAGTCCATAATGGGACGATTTTTCTGTGGTAATATAAATCTCAAGCAAAGGTAAAAGCAGAAGAAACAAGGCCTACAGTCCACCTCAACAGTTTCAAGAAAATAAATGATATATTTTCTCCTTAACAACAATGTGCGAAAGAGACTGAAAATCAGGGACGGATCTAGGATTTTGAGAAGGGTGGGGTTCAAATGAAAGGATCTATTTTCACAAATAAACAAATGGAAAAAATTAAAATGTCAAAAACTAGAAAGTAATACATGATCTGTCACTTACATATGAATAGTAGCTCTTAAGCTCCAGAATTGACAAGAGTTGAATAAAAAAAAAAAAAAAATAAAATTTTTTATAAAGAATAAGTTGGAAGACATCTTGCTCATTAGATGGAATACAATATAAATTTGAATTAAATTTTCATTTTTAAGCTTAATTAATGATTATTTGTTTTGTTTTTTTTATTTGAATAATTTCTTTACAATTATAATGTATATATTAAAAAAATTATAGTACCCTACCCAAGAAAGGGGTAGTCTGGACACCCTGGATCGGTACCTGAAAAGAATGTAATCAGGTAAAACTGGAAACTCTCGTAACGCTATGGTTGAATAATGATAAACCACTGTTCAACATCAAGGATACAACTTCTTGTGTTATGACTCATATTGATCTTAGGAAGAGTTTCCCCATTAGATTTATCATGATTTGAAGGAAAAATATTTTTTACATTGGTATTGAATTTAAAAGACCAAAAGAGGTATACACATAACTGGTAGGCAGGACCGGATTATGTTAGTTTGGGGTTTGTAGCATTTGTTTTTTAAGGGGCCTTAAATCAAGAAAATATGCATAAATATTGAAAGTCATGCATTTTTTTAAACTTTTTCATTAGTTATACAGCCAGATAATATGACAATATATAACATTCCAGCAGTAGTATTTTCATTTTGATCTCTGTACAGTGGCTATAACTTCAGTTTTAAATGTCTTTATATTTATGTGTCTTATATTTATCACATAGAAACCACACTTCCATTAATCAGTGCTGAGGAATAATAACCCCAATTTAGTATGATAATTGGCTTAAATCACTAACCTTAAACACCTACGGTTCATAAAAGTTGAACGCAGTGTGGTACTATTGTATGCAAGTGCAGAATCACTGAATCAGAATTGATAGCTTGCAAGCATTTAGCGCACGACCCTTGAAATTGTGAGGCCCGTAGCACATGCTACTTCTGCTACATAGTTAATCTGACACTGCTGGTAGGTGATGTGACTATTTTTTTTTTTTTTTCCATTGAAAATTTTAGAGTAGGAATAATTCACCACAGGGGTTTGGGATACTACCAGTACTAAGTTTTCTGCTTTGGTAATCTATTGAATTTCAATGGAGCCAAATTTAGGGAGAATTGAAACCTTTTTAAATTTTGTTTTTCAGCCCTCGTATCAACCACTTCAACAAACCCCACAAATGTGTTCAGTTTGAAACTTTTTTAAAACTAAGTTTTCCACATCTTGATGGTCACTTACAACTTTTGAACATTTTTTTTTTTTTGCTAAGGTTGTTCAATTATGTTGGATTTAGTTTTGAATTGCTTAGTTGTCAAGACATATTTTTTACTACAAATTATTTTTGAAAGGAGAATGTTGCGTGGAATTTGTTTTTAATCCTTGTTTTATTGGTAACAAGCATTACTAATTTGGCATTTTAAATGTGAAGTTGCAGAAAAAATGGCAAGAAGTAGTTTCATACTTCACTCCCGAGTGCCTGAAAAACCTTCAGTATACTTTACTGTATACTAGCTGAAGTACCCATCTACACCAGGTTGATTATTTAAGAAGTAAAAAATACGAAAGCTTTCAGACCTGCAAAAAAGGTTCTTTTCACTTTTAACCTCTTGAAGGGAGGGGGGGGGGAGAAAATTCTCCCTTTGAGGAGGGAAAGAGTTTCCCGTCACTTTTGACTTCTTGAAGAATTATATATAAACATATAAAATAATAAGGTATGTATGACAACACAATGTCAGACAGTATAATGTGGAAATCTGCACTTTTTATTTGAATCAATTTTGGTCCAAAATATTTGACTTGAAAAGTTTTAAATAATTCTTATTTTATTACTGTAAATTAAATATGGATCATTGTCAACATTTATTTTATTAAAAATATTACTTATAGATGAAACAGACTTTTTTCCTTGCCCAAATTACAACTCCTTATCCCTAAAATCTTCAAATATTTATCAATGGTTTGTTTTCTTCAGACTTCTTTCAACTACCTGGTTCGTACTTGCTGTTTAGTGTTTGTCAAAATAGTAACACTGGAAAATCAGAAAAGAAATCTATTGTAATCTTTAATTTTCTGTGGTTATTAATGGGGGTTTGAGGGATTCAATTGAAGAATTATCTTGTGGACACTGTTCTTCATTAATGTTATCAAGCATCAAATAATAAGAGCCAAATTGTTTTCCCTTTGCTGATGATAGCAAATTTCAGTTTCAATACAAATAGTGGCATTTAACATTAAATGAGCCATTATTAATGATGTGCATTGTCGAGACTCATTTGAGACTCTTAAATCCATTTTGTAATAGTTATACTTGGCATTTAAATGGCTTAGGAAGAAGGACATTTATTGTTCTCAATAATAGCATGAACAACAGGTTTAAAGAGAATCTGAAAAATGTTGTTTATGGACTGTATTAGATTATATCTTTTATTTTACTATACTCCAGTTTCACTCAATATGAAGTCTTTTATGATGCTTTTTGTTTTACGTCATGTAATTTCAAAACCAGTTAAGACATAGTTAAGTGACACGTGATTTGTTGTATTTTCTCTGTTTGCGTCAAATTTCCACTATTGGGGTCATTTTGCATTCTCAAACTTTTATTTTGGAAAGGCTTTTTCCTTTTTAGTTGACAGAATCATTTGTTTTTTTAAATTTTTCTTGAGATCATAGAAAACAAATGAAGCTCAAACAATCATAACAAAATTGAAAACATGGATATTTAGAGACCTAATCTTCTGGCTTGTCTTTCAATAGATTGCAGTGTTTACCTGCCTAAACTCCTTTGTGTTTTAATTTTTTTTCCATTAAGAAAACTTGAAATCTTTTATGAATTTTACTATAGTCTTTGAGAGAGAGTATGTTATTTTCAGATGCTGTTAAGAGTTTAGAATTGAACATTACGATACTAACTGGGCCCAGATTTTTGCATTATACATATATACAGATATTTTGTAAATTTTGTGATAATTTTTTTCCAGCATTAGGAATATAGGAATATAGTTGACAGTATTTTTAACCTTTGTTTAATTTACAAATTTATTTCTGAGAGGAAGTATAAGAAAAAGAAAAAAAAAAAATTTGAAATGCAAGAATCAGCAAATTTTCTATTCAGATAACAAGCTACTTGTTTTCTTTGAAATTATGAATGACTTCTAAAGAGAGAAAAATCATAAAATCTTGAAGAAAACGATAATCAAAATGCATACCCGCACAATGTGTTAATATAATTATAAAAACTTGAATGCTAAACAAGAATATTTTAACATGAAATACTGCAAAAAATATTGATGCAGTGGCACCATATAGCTAATTTTGATGGCATGTACCAACATGTAACTAAGCTTTGTAAAATGAGATTGTTTGATTTTGCCACTGCTTTAATATTTTTTTCACTTATTTAAGGTCAAAATATTCTTGTTCAGTTTTTTTTAATTTAACACATACACGCGGTACTTACTGGTTAAAATATTATCTTATTGAAAACCTTACTTATTATAATTCCATAAATTAAGTAAATTAAAATAGTGTTTCTTGTATAAAAAATGTTTTCTCAATTATCTTTTTCCCTAGAATATCCAGAAACCGAACTTATGACCTTTTTTCCTTGCCTACATTGACTTTTTCCCCCAATGTCTATTCCTACAACTTGATTAAGATCACTTTGCTTTAGCTGCCTGTCCTGAAGAAAATTCTTGATCCAGACATTGAATTAGTGTAGAAATTACTGGATATTTGGTCTGTTACTTTCTTACTCCTTCACTTTTCCTTCTATTTTGTCAGCTTTTCTTCCTTCCGCATTCTTTTTATTACTTTTCATCACCTATAATATTGAGTACCTCCCTCTCATGCCTATGGATTCATGAAGAAAAGGTGATATCAAAATAATTGTAGGCAAATTTTTATTCCACAACACAAAGTACAAAATCAAGTCAAGCTATTAATGATCCTAAATCTATTGGACTAGGATTCTCTTTTTGCTTCTCTCTATTGAAAATATGGAAGAGAACTGCAAGAAAGCTGAATTCTGCAGGCAACTAAAGAATAGCTTGTTTGCATAAGATAGTGCTTATGATAATGTGAAACCTACTGATATTGTTTTAGTTCTTTTTTCCAGCTAATCGGATTCAATCTTTTTTTTTTTTTTGTTGAGGCAGTATTTTTTTTAAATTTAAAATTTTTTTTTTCATTCTTATTTTCTGAATTGAAATTGTTAGAGGTTGGAGAAATCCAAGGAAAAGATGTTCAGTTCAACATCACACATATCAAATGTAACTTTTTTTTTCCTCAGTTCTCTTGGTCTCCAAATTTGGAAAATATTTGATAAATTTTGTATTAGCATCATTTTGGTTAAAGTATGCTGACCATATGTTGACTATTTTGTCGGAGATTTTTCCTCTGAACAATTTACCAGTTGATTCTTTTCAAATTGGATGAAAGTTGAGAGTGTTAACACTAAAAATAATCAATTTTGCCCAATTTTTCTCCATGTATTCTTATTTCTAAGTGACTAAATTTCATTTTTTTTCTTAAAAAAACCCCCAAAACATAAGTTGTAATATACTGCATTTAAAAAGTTTAAGAAAAAGTTTTGTTGTGGAGAGGAAGGAAAATTGGTGATTTTTCTAAAATTTGACAATTCCTATGTTCAGTTAAGAACATGGAATTGTATGTTTATTACTAATTTGGGTATCACTACTGTGGGTTGCAAAAATGTAATTTCAAAGGGTGAAATACATCAATCTGGTTGTAAGAAAAAGTCATAGAAAAAAAGGCCTGGAAAAAAAAGTCATTAGATATTCTACTTGTACTCTAGGAAAAAAAATTTCTACTTTTGCTTCGGGCTCTGAAAAAAGTCACTCAAAATCTTTTTAAAATAGATAGGTAAAATTTAATCTATTTGATTCATCATGATAAGATGGGCAATATTTTAACGAAGTAAATGTTGAGAGGTCTTTAATTGTCAACATTTACTTTATCAAAATATTAATTATTTTATTGGTGTATATTAAAATAGTATTTATTTTATTGAAGAGGATTTCCTGTGAATTTTTTCCCTTGAGAGAAAGTCTTTAACAGTCAACATAAGAATAAACATTGACAATTAATTCATGACTAGCTTATATGATGACTTTTTTTTTTCTGTGACTTTCCTTCTGTTTACTTATTAAATCTATCCCCTCCAAATCTGTACAGTATGAGTTTGTGGTCTCAATCTTCTACATTAGTTATGTCTCTACCAGATGAACCATGATCAACAATTAGTTTAAGAGAAATAAAACTCTTGCTTTATTTTTACTTTTGCATTAGTCATTATTTGATATATTATCCTCAGTGGTGAAAAGGAGGTGGTATGCGGGGGTATGGCATATACCTTCTTCTCTATTAACATTTTTTTTTCTTTTTTCTTGTATGTCTCAAAACAACCCCAAAATTGGCCACATTTAAAAGAAAAAAATCACCCATAGATCTTTATGTCTCTGAACCCAAAGCTGCTTAGGTTCACTTATCTCATCTCTGATGGATGCCTCTGTGATCCCCGGACATAAATCCTAGATACAGCTTTATTGTATACCTAGTTTCCAAAACCCATTTCCATCACTGATTATTCCTGTATAAGTTTTTAAGTACTTTTTAGAATGAATTTTTAAAATATTTACACAAATTATGTTAACAATATTTCTCCCATACACAACAGGACTTTATTCTTGTGAGAAATGGAAGAGACCATGTGACCATGCTGCTTTTGCTTTCAGTTGCCCTGTTCAAAACTGTCCCTGAAGATTTACCAAGAATTGGCCTTTCAATCATAAAAACTAGGGCTGTGTCCATTCTTGATGTAAATGTTTGGAAGGGTTCCGACTTCTCTTCAGTGTTGCCAATTTACATGTTTTGTATCTAGATTTAGATGATTCTAAGAGGTGAAAGTCAAGGGGGATAATTTATAGAAACAATGAAGAGAGATCTATTTTTATCTATTTTTACTAGATTTTTCAAGAAGCGTTGATCCAAAAGCTTATAACTCGATATTGCATCGCCTTGTTTTGATATTGATATTAAGCAGTATTTGTCTTAGTTTGGGAAAGATGGGAATTTTTTGAAGAAATTTTTATATAGTTTCATACTGTGTACACATTAAACTGCTTCTAGTGCTCAAATATTGAAGGTTATGTGCAACATTAGGTATCTGAACAGCTTTGGAAATCATTTGGGAGGGGCCTTTTCTTCCCAGTAGAAACTTCCAAGGTTACCTTAGTCAGGCATAAGGGGGTTCCAGATAAAACCCCTTCAAATAAAGAGTGAAGTAGAACAAAATATCCTTGGTTAAATAAAAACATAACAAAAATGTAAATGTCAGTATTTTTACATTTCTTTTTATACTGGAGGAAAAGTGTTTATCTGGCCTGATATTCTAATCACACATTTTTAAAAGCTTAACTTTTTTTTCATGCCATGAGGTTAAGGTTGTTCGTAAACTACAAATTATGAAAAATAATTCTGATTTAAAAAAGAAGAAAAAAATCTTGTGAATAATTTTTTTCCAAGGAGGTTTTGTTGTAAAGGGGTTTGTCCTACACTTGGTACAAGGCCACCCAGTGAGATCATACTCTCTAACCAAGTCTGTGAGACTAGCTAACATCTTCAACATAAGCTGTTTTTTTTTTTCTTCAGTATGGATTTCGAGTAATAATACTTTTTCCATCCCATGAGTAAGATTTTGTATATATTATGATAAACTGATATCTTTCTACTACTCTTATTTTTTAATCATTTCCATGTGGAGCATAGGTTTTAAAAAAAAATATATTTCTAAAATGTTATTTGAACTGGGATACAATGCTTTTGTTTAACCTTTTAAACACCAAGTTTTTTTAGGAAAATTTTGTAAATTTAACTTTTTTTTTTAAGGGAAAGAGGATTATTCATGAAAGAAGGTTGCTATGAAGATGATCGGTATGCCACAAGGTTTATGTTGGCGAAAAATTATTTAATTTGTGTATGATGTCATCAGATGGCTGCTATCTTGGAATTTAGAATTTTTAATGTAACTTTCTTACATGTTTATTAGAAAACTCTTCTCTTTTTTACTTCAAAATTATGGCAAAAATCTGAATAGGATGTAGTATTTTACGTTGGAATTATGCCAATATATGTGTGCCACCTATTGTTCATATGCATAGCAGATTTTTTTTCTTCCATATATATATCATCTGACTGAGTGGGTGTGTGCAATCGCAGTTTGGTGACAGTGGTGCATATGGGGTCAAAATATGAAGCAACCTGGTAGAAAAAAATTTGATTCTAATTATTTTGTGATTTGTTCCCTGGCATTGACAGTAAAAATATTTTCTTAATGACTAAACCATGTATGTGCGTGAGATATATATGTATATACACACACATGATTCACTTACGGAGGAAATACTTTTGCCAATGCGAGGGGTGGGGGAACCTTTTATAGCCTGTTTATAGCCCTGTAAAATTGATAATGGTAGACTTACAGGTTATATAAACTCTAACTGAGGAAGTTACTTTTTATTATTACTTGGACAGGTGTTCTGAAATGTTTTAACTTGATTTGGTTTTAAAACCTGAGTTAAGTTTGTTATAGTTATATTGATGTTATACCAATACATCTTTAGATTATTATTCTTTCAAATTCTCCGTTAGAGTAAGCCCACAGTGATAATTGACCTCACACCATGGGCTTACTTTTTATTTTTGTTCACACTGTTTACTTGTTGCCGTAGGATGATAGTCTAAGTGAAAGTTGTGATGATAAGCAACTTAAAATTAAGATGGTTTAAACTAGTCAAAATTGATATAAAAAATATTGTTACAATACTTCATCCCATTAGTAAAAAATGATGAAACCATATATTTTTCATTTCATAACTCCTTTTATTCTTCAAAATGGAGTTGCAGGTGGCATAACGGTTGAGAACCCAGACAATTAAATTGATGAGCATTCAAATTCTGGTTGAGATTAGCTACTTTCATTTTGCACTTACATCCTTGGGAAAGGCACAAATTCCCCCCAGCTATGGATTAAATAGTAGAGTAGACTGATCTCTCTAGCCTCGGGAGGTAACCACTTAAGAAGAAGGACAACTGTGAATTGAAAACCATAGAGAAGGCAACGGGAGACCATTCCACTATCCCATCCAAGAACAAACAATGCTCAATCTAAAGTTGTGGAAGCTATGATTGCCCTCATCCTGAAAGGATATGGCTCATAGAGAATTCTTATAAACATTTACATCGAATCTTATGGATTAATTAAATTTTTTGGTTGCCAGTGACACTTGATAAGAAAAAAAAGAATTAATCTTTTGTGAAACTTTGAAAGTAAGGCTCATCTAATGTAACCTTTTGAACTACTTTTTTCTACCTCAAAATTACACATCTTGCATTTAGCTTTCATCATCAAATGTGATAGTTGCATTATTTTGATTCACATAATTTAGTTGTGGTCATGAGAATGTGAAGATGTAGAAATACAAAATTTTTATTTTATTTTGGAAAATATGTGATTAGCCAGATATCAAAATTTTGGAAATCACATATAATTTTATAGCAATACCCTTATTCTCTCATGCTGAAAAAAGAAAATACATGAATTCCAGGTATTGTTCCATGTTTCAAAAATTCTCATCTAATAATTCAGCATTATGCTAAATGAGACCATCTGTATAGCCCCATTAGCATTTTTGTTTACAAATAAACCTTTTATTGAGAGAAAATGTCCTCAAGTCTTTTTTGTTTTGACCAATTCAGAGAAATATTCAACTTTTCAACTTCTCTCATTGAAGGCACACATATACACTCATGGGAAGTTGTGAAACATTGTCACCATAATGATTAACTGACAACTTCAACCCTTAGAATGTCCCCTATAAAATTTGAAATAATTTTTTGAATTATCAGTACCAAAATTTTAGAACAAATTTCAATTTGAAAATCTGATATGACTTTACAGTTTCAATATCAAAGACATATGATGTGTGTTCTTCTCAATGTACATAATGCATATATGAATGTAAATAAATGTTCACCAACTTTTCCTCAGAAGACTGATCATAACTAAGAACAACAAAAATAAACTATGGTGCTAAAATGATTTATTTGGATACAAAATTTGAGATTAAGTTTTGACTTAGTAGGTACTACATTCATTGGCTTGAATTCCAAAGTTGTTAACTTCTTCATTGTTGAATGAGTTTAATAACAATGGAGTTGAAACGATTCATTGTGAAAAGACGATTCCATAGCAACTTGAAAAGAATACTGTCATAGAGTTGCCATGTACGATCCCTGACCTTTTTCTAATACTTATCACTTCACTGCTTTTTGTAACCATGTGGTAAATTCTTAAAACCTATTTCTAGCCTTACTTATTAACCGAATTTATTTACCTCCTTGCAGTAATTTATAATGGCTGGCCAGCCAGTTGGCTGGACTCTGTCCACAACAATTGCTCGATTGCCATGGAACAGATTCTACACATCCACCCCTATTCAACCCTCACCTTTTTTCGATTGTTGACCAGTGAAGATGATAATGATTACCTGAGCAATAATACCAGCTAGGTTGTTTTGGTGGATTATCTGTTGAGGATATTTGGTTCCTATTAGGACTGAAGATTGGACTTTCCAAATTTTGGCAAGCACTTTTCTGGTCTAATACAAATACTTGATTCACTGACATTGCCGTGTGACAATTCCCTGCAAGGATCGACTAAATCAAACTATGGAGGTAAAATGATTTATACAAAAATTAAAGTTAGTTTTTGAGTTTGCTGGTACTACAGTTTATCGGCACACTTTCTATTGTCATCAACTAATTTCTTTATTGATTGATTTTAAAAACCAACTATGGCGTCGAAAAGATTTGAGAAAAAAATGATTGCATAACAACTTGAAAAGAAAATACCATCCTAGATTTGAAAATACAATCAATACAATTTACCAAGTAAGGGTGTGTGTATATATATATATATATGTATATATATTTATGTATATATATATATGTGTGTGCACTTGATTATCTCTGCATAGAACTGTCTAGTTGCACAAATACTTATCTATTTATTCTTGCCTGTGTATCTGATAGCAGAGTTTGAATGTGTGCAAACAATTTTTTCGGCATATAGCTGTCTATATTTCAATAAATATCATGTAATAGAGCATCAAATAAAGTGATTAAATGTATATTGATTAGAGGCTAAAAAGGGTAGCTATGGCTTGATAAATGTGACTTTTGATTTCATGTACAAGAGGTGCTGTTGGTACCCGTTTTTGCTTGCTTGTCAGAATAATTTTTGTCTGAATTTCTGAGATGAATTATTGTTATTATGCACTGATTTACTCTTAGTATTATCATCTTGGTTGTTTTAATCCCAACATTTCAGTTTTTGTATTCTATGGCCTTCTTGAGGTGTCTGTATCGGTAACCTTTCGGGAATTTTGAACCAAATCTTTTATTCAATTCACAGGTAGATTTTCTCCTGTTGTCCATGCCAGAAAATATTGTGTATCAGTCAATTATTCTTAATTAATTTGTCTTTGTAACGTCACTTGTCTTTCTTTACCAATGAACCACAATATCTATTACTTTTTTTACTCTATCCAAACCAGAGATTGAACTCACAACCAGCAGGCAGGTAATTAGATATGCTTAACCAATGCTTTTTTCCTCAGGACACATGGCCTTGTGGACAACTGATTCCTAGTCTCTAATTGCCTCCTCCAATCAGAATAAATTACAAAGAGTATTGTGGTCCATCTGGTAAAGACATTGACACCTTTAGCTACCAATTTATTTTCTCTCAGAGTAATTGAAAAATCAACCTTGTACAAGTCTTTTAGACTCTCTGTATTTTTATAATGTCAAATTGTAGAATCAGTAATGTCAAGTTGTATAAATAACAGTAACCGTTATGCTTGTGATTAGAGAAAGCTGATCATCATGTCTGTTAAATCAATAGATCCGATTTTCCTTAACAGGGCAAACAACAGTTAGCAAATTACCGACAGGATAACAGATTTTACTTCTCAGTGAAACATCCACGGACTAACCATCAATTCAATACTGTTTATAATGCGCGCACACACACACACACTCCCAGCTTCTAACACTGGCACCCATCATATATACTAAAACTAATATGATTAACTCTACATAGCACCCTATCTATCCACATAACTTACAAGGAGGGCACTTCCCATCTTAATAAGGTTAACAATGTCTATTTAGAAATCTGAATAGTATCATCTATTGATTTACTGGACTTTAGGTATGATGTCATAATTTCTTTGTTTTCTAGAATATTCTTACTACAGATTAATTTCTCTTTCTCTATACCATGTTTTGGTACATTGAATATACTTGTTGATCACGCAAATCAATATGAATTCCTTCCAAGTGTGGTGTGTCTTACCTTATCAGGAAATGCAATTAAACCATTTGGACTCGCTAAAGGGACCATAAATGTGTGAGAATATTTTGGGTAAACATTCCAGATAAGTGGTGAAAGATTTTTAGTGCCATTTTTGATAATTATGGATTTTCGCTGTTGTGCTCTGGTATGAACCCCACCTTTTTCATCAAATATGGGCACATTGTATATTGTTGGAAAGGAAATTTCATGCTGAGTAAAGTTTGCAGAAGAACCATATGCTTCAGAGCAAGTCCTTTTGTGTTGTGGTTGCCAACAGTTGGCTAGATTATCTGGTATGGATCCAATTTAAAATTTCCTGACTTCTTTTATAGCTTATTGCCTACCCTTTCAAAAATTTCCATTGAAATTCATTGAGAACTTTTGGAGATATCATTATGGAAAGAACAGCCATGACTAAATAAAATGCTCTGGTCTGAAATTTTGATTCAGTTATTCCCATCTGTCTGTCCACTCGATGTCTCCAAAAGTTTTCAATGACTATATCCCCTCTGTTTTGTAATCACTTGGGTGAACATAGTTAAAACTCTTTGCTGTCAAAAAAAATTTGGCCTTATGACATGACACCATTGGCTCATGTGATATACTCTTGTCTCTTTTCTGTCTTTCATAATTGCTGGTAACTAAAAGAGATGGGAAAAACTTCATGCTTTTGGCATTTAGTGAATTATTTCAGTTGCTTATCTTGAAATGAAATCCTTTTTGAAAACTCTGATTGGCTCACACTATTGTTTTAATTTTCATGTGTGATGAAAGTGACCAGCACTGAAGATTCTTGTGTAGGATCAAAACCACTCCACGTCAGTGGACTTGGTTCTGGGCAACTCCCCTCAGCTGGGCCCTTATCAGTCTGGCTGCTTTTGTGTCAATCTTGACCGATCTTCTCCAGGTCTTCTTTAGCCTCCCAACCCTTTTGTCCTGAGGATTCCAGTTCAGGACTTGAGCTGATTTTCCACTTTTTAGTTGGAGTTCTTGCCTTTATCTTTTGAAATTTGTCTGGTGAACTGGCTTTCTGTAGGTTTTCACCAGAATGTGTTGTGAGTTCTTCTGAAGAGAAATCTTCCTGACTAGACTCTTGCTGGGGATAATTATTGTGGTGATGTAAGATCTAAGCATTGGTTCATGGTTACCAAGTTATATTGTTACTCAAGGTCTACCTTAAATGATCCTTGAATATGAGAATACAAGAGTGTTGCAATTACTTGGCAACCCTGTATGATGCAACAATTACAAATGATAATCTTTATATATGTATATGCATACATAACAGTGGATAGGATCTATAACTTATACTGGTGATTTTTCAATAATGTTACTTATATATACCACCTACACACCTTCAGAGAGAACAGACATATGCACTCCTACACTAACATTTATACATTTCTCTATGTTATCCCAGTGCTGCTTAGTAGATTAATTGCAGAAAATTTTGCTGTTGACTCATTCATATTGTTAACTACAGACTTTGATACTCAAAATCCTATACTGCCTAACAAAATTTCAAAACATCTATCATTTTCTGCACTTTTGCTCACTGCCCACTCAAGAATTGAAATCGCCCACCAGTGGGCGCTATCACCAAATTCAAGAAGCTTGGTGTGGTTTTTTTTATCAACCTGACTCACTTGAACTCCAAAATTAAACAAAGATGTTTTGTGAGTGTCTCGGATATCATTTTAGAGCACTGAGTGACAAGAGTGTAACTGTATTAAGTAATGTGAGAAAGTTTTGGAACTGACTTCAGTTTTTTGTAAATATTACTACAGCTTTAAAACAGGATGTTTTGCAGTTTAGCCAATTCATCTTAATTTTGAGAGTATGTGTGTGTGTGCGAAGGGGATTGTTAAATTAGGTACTTTTCAGATTACATGTGGGAAATTTTGTTGCAGCTTCATGTTTTATTAAAAAAAAAAAAGCATTGTTCTGCTCAATTAAAGTGGATCAACTTCTCAAATGTGAAATGCATGGTGACAAAACTCAAGTTAGAATACCTTTCCATTTTGATCAGTTTTGCTCTTTGTTCTTCCTCATCATGGGTGGCAAATTTCTGTGTGTGTATGTGCTTATATATGTATATGCAGACCCCCATGGTCTAATTTTTTTTATTGATCTTCACCAAATTCAGACAGGACGTGTATTTTCAATATATCTCAAAGTACTTTTCTTTTTTTTTTTTTTTGAAAATCCTGCTCCTTCCAAGTTTTTAGTGGGTGGGTTTGATTTACAATGTAAGTCCATATTAAATTGGTCTCTTAGTTCATGTCTGGCAGTGTTCATGCTTTTTTTAAAAAATTCTGCCTTTAAGCTATCACTTTGTAGCAAAAGGTGATATAAGCAACTTATTCATTGATTATCCCTTTTACTGAAAAAAAAATTGTCCCTTCATGCTTGAGCATGCATGAGTTCAGTTGTGCATCTAATCAATTAGTTTTAGAAAAGTTTTCAGCAAGTGTTCTTGGTGATTAAGCAACCAGTTATCTTGAGGAAATCTTTTTCTCAGTGTCTGTGTATTGACTTGCTAGATTGTGAAAGTTATTTCTTTTGACAAATGCAAAATAACCCAACGATAGTTACTGTGTCTCAAGGAAGAAAAACTTGTGATTGTAGGGAGATCTAAAAATATGTATATAATCTCATTTCTTTACAAATGCCAGAAGTGTTACCATCTTTAAAAAAAAAGTTTCAGAAGAGCTAGTTTAATTTCTGATCAAACATCTATCTTTATAATGAACTGTATGACTTCTTTTCTTTGTTTCTCTGTCAGTAATGATAGTCTCTTCCACTTGAATGAGTTCAGTCACATTTTATTGAAACTTCAATTGAAATTATAAGACATAAACATTCAACAGCTTTGAGTTAGTGAACTATGAAGTATGAAAATGTGAAGAGACAGCTCAAACTCCATAGAAACCCAAGTGAATATTTTTACCAAATGCACTATGACCTTGTATGTATGTATGTATCCATTTATTTATGGATGTATGTAATTTTATTCAATAGTAGTAACTATTTCAGGTAATGTTTAGGTATTTACTGAGCTTAGCTTAGTTTGGCAAAGGGTCTTAATAGTTAAGCACCTAATGTGAACCCCAGTCTCATTACTATCCATAGCCTGCCAGAATTGTTTATTGCTGAGGTAATATACAAATAGAATGTCTATATATAATAATCTCCTCACAAATCTTGACTATTCATTGGCCTGAAAGTTAAATATTGACTAGTTTTTGTTTTGTTTTTTTGTTTTTTTCAAGTAAGCAATTTGGTTTCTGTCTTTTTAATGTCACACATTTTTTAACTTTTAAAGCGTGATTGAGAAAAGACTGTTGGAATATCTAAAGAAATTCGACTACAAAAAAAGCTCAAAGTTGTAACATTCAACTTTTTTATCCTAAGTATATTTTATAAGAATATTTTGGTTTGTCAGGCCATTATGAGCATCCAGTCTTTAGGAGAAAGAAGTGCAAGTAGTCTTTCTTTGGGCCTATTGATTCTCATACTTGTAAAATATTATGATATTGAAATATTCTACCATTGGATTTTGAATTTGTATTTCATTCCAAATTCACATTATATTTCAATTATATACAAAAACTATTCATGTAACTTTTTATTACGAACAGCAGCTGTCAATCTTGAAATATTGCTAATTTATTATTCTTTAAATATTTATAGTATTGTAGGGTGGATCAATAAGTCTATAGCCCAACACAGTTATTAGCTGAATTTTGATCTGAAATTTTCACTATATAGTGTTCAATCTGTGATTAATACAGGAGCATTGGGTCAAGTGCATTAACAAGTAAGCATATCATTTAGAAAAATAAATATTTGTTTTTTGAAATAAGTGCTTTTTAGATATGTTCATCTCTATAAGACGCTCTTTGGTCGGTCTCAGTTATGTTAAACATCAGAGGTTGAAAGGAAGGAAGAGGTATGATGTCATTCAAAGAACACTATTCTGATTAATTTTCTATTACCAACAGCTAATGGTGTCATAATAGAATGTCTATTCGCATTTTTGTATTAAAAACAGCCAAAAATGGCCATTTATGTTTTTTATTGAAAATAATGCTTGCAGAATATCTCCATATCACAATATTTTATGAATATGAGAATTAATTGACTTGAAGAAAGACTACTTCCTCTTCTCCTTCTTCCTCCTCCTCTTGATGCTGTTACTACCACCACGAATGGTGGATGCATCATTAAACTTATGGTTCTTGTTTCATCATTAGGCTATGGACTTATCAGTGTACCTATAACTCATGTTTCTCTGTAGCAGAAATTTCAAGTATAATTCAAATTAACTTTTTCAATTTTCCAAGATAATGAATTAGTTTACTTTCGTTTTTTAAAAAACTACTGTTTTTTCATCTTATTGTTATTTTACTGTTAATGTGACTTGCAAGTGGTTTTTAAAATGCTATCAATTTTTTCTGTTGAAAAAATATCTTCTGTGTGCTCTTGATATAAATTATAGTAAATGTAAGTATTTGAATGATTTGAAAATGATATTCTGGTTATTTTGTTATGTTTTTAACTTGATTTTGTAGTGAACTATTACCAACAAAATAGTCAGATATATGGAATTTGTATTGAAGAGGTCAATGTTGTTACGATGCTAATTCTTACCTCCTGTATACAAGATGGCTAGTTGATCTGAGAGATTTAATCCTACTTTGCATCTTGATCAAAATGATATTATTTGATTCCTTTAAGATTGAAAAAACTTGATCTTATGCAAGTTTTTTTTGCAGCTGAGTATTATGAGAATGGCCAGTATTTGTTTATATTTCTAGAGAAAGATTTTATATCATTGTCTATTTTGGTGGTCTTTCTCTCCAGGCTAAGAAGATAACTTCCAAGTTATTTCTTTGGTATGTTTAATACTCAATTACACCTAGCTTGTTGCTGTAGAGAATCACATTTGGCAAGGGCATAGGTGTTAACTGGGAAGTACTAGCTTAGCTATTAAGGTCATTGAGAAGGTTACAAGCCTATTAAAAATTTAGATTTGTTGATCTATCTTGTATTTTTAATTCTGCATTGTTAACCTGAATTAGTTTTAGTTCACCAACATGGATAATTTCATTTGAATAGATTCTTCATTAAACCTATTTACTTGTGATGTTACCAAAACCTTTTTAGAATTAGTGATTGGTAATGTTACCATTGCTACAGACTGTTCATGATATTAATGAGGCCCCTTATTACATCCTGTGAAAGAAGAAATCCCAACAGGCAATTTTTGACCCAAATGATTTTTTTAATGACTTGATAATTCCCACAAAAAAAAAAAAAATAATGCATATGTTTAAATTTCTACAACTACTACTGGACTATTGTTATTATTTTTTGACTACCATTTTCCTTCATCTCTATTTTTTAGTTCATTTTTTTCATCACTACTTAACTCATGCTGTTGATCAATGGCAATGAGTAAATAGTACAGATTAGAAATAAAGAACTAGCTTCCAGTGAGACTCAAACTCACATCCTAATTGCCACAAAGAAAATTGGTTGAATGAATTATGAAAAAGATAAACTACTCAAGTCTCTCCAGTGGAAGACTCCATTGTTTCTAATGGTGCGTTGGAGATCTTGAGAGGAAGAGACAAACTTATGGACAGTGCACCAAAAATAAAATCATACTGTTCATTATTAAAGTAGATATTATACTTCTATGCTAGAACTAGTGAAATATTCAAGTTGGACAATACTGGCTTTGAATGTTTTTGGATTTTAGGAGAAAAAAGTTTTGAAATTCCTTAGATATAATGAAGTAAAATTAGAATGTGGGCAATTATGGCTCTCCATAACTCTGAACTGTGCATTGCCATGACTGTTCTCAGAAAGGATAGTGGAGCTATTTCCTATTGCCTTCTTCAAAGTTTTCAATCCAGAGTTGTCCTTCTCCTAGGCTGATTGCCTACCAATTGATGGTTGGGAGAAGAAATCGATTCATACCTTTCCCAAGGGCATTAATACAAAGTGTACGTAGATAGTGTGGGCCAAAGTTTGAACGACGCACTGATTCCATTGTCCATGCCATTAACTGTTAGGCCACTTGCACCTAAGGACCAACTCAGTAAATCTAAAACATTGCATTAAAGTTACGTAGGCACTTACTTGAGAATTTTGAAATGACTAGATTAAATGTAGGTAAGTGGAACATGATTCTTATATTCAGTCTCTTGAGGGACAATTCAAATGTTATTATTCTCAAGTTTTATTATTTCTGGATTCATAGAAATATTCAAAATAGCTAATTGTGTTATGATACCCATTTATTCTCTTATTTCTGTTCTCTATTTCAGATAGGTTATAAAAATATTTTTGTCACTGCACAAAAGGAAATGAACCTTGATGCTTCACATTAAGATGTTCATGTACCAGAAAAAAACTATTCATATCCTTCATGTTCTTTGGCATCAATGCTGTACTAAATTTAAAAGAAAAATCCTTAGTAGATCCATGAGAATAAAACAAATGCTTGACTTAATCAGCCCATGAGTCATGTAAGTAAATTATTAAACATCTGACTTTTTTGCACTTTTTAATCCTTCTTTAGTCCCATATTTTATACATAACTGACATTCTGTGCAGTATTTTATGGTTTGACAATTAAATGCATACTCTTTTATAGGCCTATTGATAAGTTTAGGTAACTAGATCATATCAGAAAAAACTGATAATTTGTGCTTCTTTTTCCTTTCTGTGCATAAGCATAGATTAGAGGAGGAGGTTACTAAGAAACTGGTTGCAGATTAATGCAAATTTTGCCATGCCTGTATTACAATATGAATTTAGTCTGATCTCTCTCCCATGAATTTGAAGCACTCAAACAGTATTCAAATATTGAAAAAATATTCAAGTGCTTCATTCTCAACTATAAAATTGTTTTTTTTTTTTTTTTTTTTTCTTTCAATTATTATACATTATTGTGCCATTTGCATTATTTCCTTCTTTCTTGACTTTAAAGATTATTTTATACCAGGCTTCATTTTGCAAAAAGCTTAATTTTCCCTTCAATACTTTTCTGGCTATAGAAAACATACACAAGGAAAAAATTTCAGCACTCTGAGTATAAAACGTGAAAAATGTTCCTGGAATTCTTATTAAAAATATCAGAATAGTATTCATTCTGCTTAAAAATATTTTATGCAAAATAATTTTCTTACCATTTTGGCTAATGATAAAATTCAAATTAGACCATCTCATAATGTTAATTTATAAATAGATAGATTTTCACCATAAAAGAGAATTAAGTTTGCAATTCTTTAACAAGTCTTTAGCTAGAAAGGACCTGGAAGGGTAAGTTTAC
This sequence comes from Thysanoteuthis rhombus, assembly GCA_963457665.1. Lineage (NCBI taxonomy): Eukaryota > Metazoa > Mollusca > Cephalopoda > Oegopsida > Thysanoteuthidae > Thysanoteuthis > Thysanoteuthis major. The sequence continues at coordinate 12,396,855 of OY735228.1, read as the reverse complement.
TTGTCGTCGTCATCATCATCAGTCTTTTAACGTCCGTTGTTGGACATAGACCTTCCCCAGGATTTGCCACAATTCTCTGTCATGGGCATTGCAGAGCCAGTATTTCCTGAATTTGTCCAGTTCATCTCTCCATCTTGTGTTCTGTCGGCCTCTGTTTTGCATCTGGTCTCTGGGTATCCATGTTGTGAGATGTGATATCCATCAGTTGTCTTTCATTCTTGCAACATAGCCTGCCCATTGCCATTTTAGTTTTTTAATAGATTCTATGATGTCTGGGACTCCCGTTTTCTTCCTTATATACTGTGCTGTCTTGTAATCTCTCCATGTAAGGTTGAGCATGATTCTCTCATGTGCACGCTGCATGCTTCCCAGTTTGTAGGTCTGTCTCTTGGTTAGGTTCCATGTTTCAGCTCCATAAGTGACTATCGGTAGAATGCACTGGTTGTATATTCTTCTTTTCAGGAATACTGGGATCATCTGGTTTTTGAAAGTTGGGCTTGTTCTGCCAAAGGTTTGCCATCCCAGAGTGATTCTTCGCTCGATTTCCTTCAAAGCTTAATTGTATCTTTTTATTTTTGATTTTTTTGTCAAAGAATTTGGACCAGATCATTAGCAATCGTTCTACCCATTTTATTACTTTTACAGCATTCAGTAAAGTTTAAACAATGATTTTGGATGACGATGTGCAAAGTGTTTTATGTTCCTGGATAGTGAGGATTGCTTATATCTATGAAGTATAGAAAATGACAATTATTCCCTTCAAACTTTGTTTTTATGGCTAGGATAGTGATATTTATTTGTAATTGTTTTACTTATGTGATTAAAAATGTGCAAATAGGGCACTTCATGTTTGTGGCCTTGTGCCTAAACTAATCTAAGCTTTGTAAATAACTCGGTGCTTTGTTATAGTTTATTGCAACTCTTTACCATAATTCCTTCTAAACTATGTGCATTTTGTACTCAGCGCACAAAGGAAATTAATGTGCGCACAGAAAATTTCAAATACTGTAGATAGCTTTCTGAATTTTTATTGACAGAATATTGATTTGTTGAATTCAAAAGTGTTCATATACTTTTGTCTCAGGAGAAGAATTTGCACAACATGAGATTTTTTCACACATTTACTACAAAAAATTAGAGGGAGCATTGCATTATTACTGAATAGTGAGTTCAATTCTCACAGGCTGTTCCAGACATGTGGCCTTATGCCAAAGCTAAGCTATGCTAAGTAAATAGCAACTTGTTCCTTTATAGTATCAGTTTTTTAGATCTTTTTTTACAACAGGTTGTTGCCTTACTCCAAAGCCCAAACATACATTGTAAACAACCCTGCATCAGTTAAAAACACTTACTTGCTGCCTCATACCTTCAGCAATCCTGTCTTGTCAGTACGGGAGCTAAGAGAAAAAAAAGGAGGTGTGAGCATATGGATCATTGTGTATGTGCGCTTGTTTGAGTGAGTGTGCATCTTTGCTTTGTGAAAGCTAACCTTTTTTTCCCTCCTCACTTCAAGTGAGCTTTGGCCCATTTCCAGAACATTCCATCTAAGAAATCTTCCTATTTTCTGTGTACCATTTATAACACCCCTACCCAAGCTTCCATCCCAGACCGGATTTCTGTTTTCATCCAGTTCTCATCCATATCCTCTCCTGACCTTATCTTTCTTCTATCTTCAACTCCTTTGGCTTCTCTTTATATCTGTACTCCGTCTTGGTTGCTGTCATCCAGGTAAGAAAGAAAAACAAAAATTCCTTATTTTTCTTGCCTTTGGCTTTGTGGAACATGCCCTCCCCTCCCCCAAAAGTTCTCTTATCTTATATTAGTTGTTTTTCTCTATTTCTGTTTTGTCTTTTCAGCTTTTCTTCCTGTTTTGGTTAGATTTTTAAAAAAATCCCTGATTCAGAATTTGGATATCTCCTTAATGGCCTTGCCTTTTCGTCATTTAATTTTTTGTTTTTATTTGGCATCCAAAATGCTATAATTCTACACGCATCAAGATATTGATAGACTAAAATAGTTTTTCTCTTAATTTAGATATTATTGTATGAAGAATTATCATAATTGAAACAAAAATGTTCAAGTTTTTTTTAAAAAGTTTTGACTTGATCTTCACAAAGAATGATATAACCGCAAGCAAGATCAATATTCAAAAATTTCAAATAAGGTCTTATTCATTTTATTTTGGTCAATAGCATCATCTAAAGCTTAGAGATTAGTCACTGAAACTAGAAACAATTTTTTCAATGATCTAATTTCTTAATAGATTTTTTATTTTGGTTTCTTTGTTGTTCAGACTTTTTAGCTTCTGTGTTATGTACAGTGATATCTCTTTTAATCTGTTCAACAAAAGTGTCTCGTTAGTTGAAAATTCAGGTGAATGAATAAACCTGTGGGATATCAGTAATTTATTCCAAATAAAAAAATATCTGACCTCTAGAACCTTAATAACCTTTTAAATAATGTGCTAATTACTTTCTAGATTATGTATAAATACTAGTAAACTTGTTACTTTTATTTTTTTATTTATTCATTTTTTTTTTCTGGGTATCTTTCTCCTTTAGAATAGTGGAAATGGTGATAGCAAAGATTACAGCATGATAACTAAGTTCTATTGTAGAGATGCCATTCACTTTTACTCACAATTTCCTGTTTAATTTGGATTTTAACTGTCTTTTTAGACTTCTTTTGTAGACCAACTGAAGTAGATCATCTCTTATGATGCATGGTTTATTAATTATTGCAACAAAAATAATGCATAAGTAACACAATAGTTTGCAATGAGACACAACTCGTGGCATATGCTAAGTGACGTAGAAGTACACATGTGCCTTTTTCTTTTTTAGATGTTTTTCTGGCTCATATGGTCTCAAAATATTTTGTCATTTCCTCTCTAATAAATTTAGTTTTGCAAATTAGGGACCGATCACTGGATGAAATTTTGTTATAAGACTCCTTTACAATGAGAGGTACCACAGTACTAGTAGAAACACTCCCAAATGTTTGTATCCTACTTACCTTATTCATAATCAAAATACTGAACTGTGTTTGAAGAATGCAAAGTTTAATCTTTAAAAGACTATTGGATATACAAAAAATGATTATGCATGAGACAGTTTCTGGATTGCATGAAGTCTGTTGAGGTTATGTTTTACCAATTTATTTCTTTAATAAACCTATTTTATCAAGTTAGGTACCTAGATAGATTTATGTTCGGAAGTGTTCTTATTTTGTTTCTCTATATGGCATTGCATATCTGTTTGCCTATACTGGAGCTGTATAATAATTTGGATAAAATGTAATCAATACAATCACAATTTCCCAAACCCATTGCTGTGCCTCGAATGAGGGTTGCAAAAGTGCTCCTGAGGGTTGCAGGATAGTTCGAAAAAAATCAGAAAAATCAGAAAAAGTAAAAAGAATTGAAAAACTGTTAAGAGTAAAAAAAATATTACAATATATTTACATCACAATTTACTATAAAACATCATTGAGACTTTAGAAGTGGATAATAGTTGTGAATAATAAAGCATGTACAAATGTATGGAAACTAATGATATATTTCAGTCTGTTTAAATCCAATACTTGCATTTGATTATCAAATCAAAGTAAAATCAATTAGAATTTTTAATGTATAAAACTATGTGAAGAAACACTGAAATATGTTTCCACCCTGTTTATTCATTGTAATAGCAAAAATGATGAGTTTTTGATGGTTGTGTTTTTTTAGAAAAAGTCCAACTTCATCAAAAGCTTTATATACTTTGAAAATGTATTCAATGAAATATCTTTATTTACATTGAAGAATCTTAGAATCAATATTTGAATGGTTAGCTGAGCTTTGATCTAAAATAAAATTTCTTTAAATAAGATCCAATCAATGATTTCTCTTGAATCTACTATCGAACTTCAAAAAGATAACTATTGAATTTATGGATCAAAATTCAATTGATTATACATTCTATCTTATAACCAATACCATTAGAAAGAAAAAGATCACGGTAAAAGTAGCTGAGGACAAATTATACTCAAATTTTGTGTAAAATTGAAAAAGAAATCAATATGTAATCTGACAATGAGGTGACGTACTTGCAGAAAGTTGAGAATCTAATAAAAAGACTCCTTGATCATTGCTATATAATTATTTTCTAAACTTAACCAAGTCTGACATTAGACTAAATTCGTAAGGAAGATTATGTTGCACCAATTTACAAGAAGTGAAAAAAATTGAGAAAAATCCTAGTTTTTACTTGTACTTGAAGACTGGCCAAACACTTCCATGTTGTATATGTTTAATTCTATTTCAACCTCATGTAAAAATACTTTATCTTTATTGTTTTATTTTCGTACTCGTTATCACTTTTGAAAAAATGCAGGGATATTGAATTTCTATGAGATGATTTTTTTTAGAAAAGAAACTATTTGCGACTAAATGGACTGTTCACTACTTGAAAGCTGTTAATATTGTAAATATTTATGTCTTCTCTTATTTTCATTTGAGGTTTTGTTAAAAAGTGACTGAACTTTTACAAGTTGAAGAGTTCATTGCTTTAAATGATGGGTAGCGGATATTTCTATCAACAAAAATTGTTATTTTTGAGTTTTAAGGGAAACAAAAAATAGATAGCAAATTAATAATTCAAAAAAAATATCAGTGTCTATATAGTTTTGTTTGTATCATGCCATGTTATATCAGTAGTAATCATTTATTGGTCCTTGTAATCAGTTGCAACAATGTTGTTTGTTTTTATGAACTGATAATTTGGGAATGAGCAAGTACTCTTATAAAACATATAGATGTGTTCTTGGAATGTTATCTTGTGTCGGTTTGTTTCATGTGGTTAATATGCCATGCTAAATATAACCGTATACTTTTTGTGGCTTGGGGTAAATGTTGATCATTGCCAAGTGTGGTCCACACCAGTTGGCCACCTGGTTGTCGGATGATCTTGTCTTTTCTAGAATATACCAAAAGGATTCGAACAACAAAGGTTATTGCTTTCGAGGAGGTTATTTCTATCTTGCTTCTTCGGTTAATGTAACAAATATATGTAAATAAACATAGTATTGAGTTTCAATAACTACATAATACTAAAGATCTGATTCTGTTCATCCGTTTGTGACCTCTGAATGCATTATAGCCAGGGGTATTGAATTAAAATGGTTAATTTTAAGAATGTATAAAAATTCCACATTATCTCAAATGATTGGGGTATCCGTCTGCTTTGACTCATATGATAAATCCTCTGGGGAGATAATTATTAAATGTTGATTATAGAGTAGTCTCCTTTATTTATTTGCAAATTTAATATTTTTTCTGGTCGCATCAGATTGCACTATTTTCTCCAAAGAATGACTCAACGGGTCACAAGTTTGTCTTGTGCTTCTTAAAAGTAGAGTCAATATTAGGTTCCTAAGCCTATGGGGGACCTTTAATGTTTAACAATGTTAGTTTTTGTTAACAGTGCTTGAACCCTTCTAACAGTAAAGATTGTTTTTGTTTTTTTTCCTCTAAAAACACCCATGTTAGTGTAATTACTAGTTTATAACTACTCATAGGATCTAAAAAAGAATAATCTCAATAAAGTTCTTTAGTTTTGCTTATTGAACTTATTTTCCATTTGATTTTCTAGAAAACTTCTGCCATTTTTTTTCTTTTTTTCTTTTTTTTGTCTTTCATTGATGTGTCTCAATAGTCAATGTTTATTCTTTTGAACAATTGAATAAGCACTCTTTCCCTACAGAGGTTGTTTGATGAAGCTCCTCACTGAGCAATTGTATGTGAGAACATAAAAATTGCACAGACTTTAATTGGAACAACTAATCTCGATATTAGAGACAATAGATTTATAGTTTTAGACTAAAAAGGATTTCTAACATAAATATTTTTTTAAATTTTTTTTTTTAGTCCAATCTCAATGAAATACATCAAATTGTACAAGTTAAAAAAAAAAGAAGAAAGAAATAGTATTGTTTAATGTCTATGATTTAAACAAAAATAATAGCCAACGTCATTTTTATTATTGCTGTTGACAGTATCATTTTTGTTAGGTTTTTGCTTTTCGCACTTATAAATGGAATTAATAGGTTAATTAGGATTTTTCTGAGTGACTGGTTTTAGATCTAATAAAGTCAGTGACACTGTACATGTACTTAATTAGTAAGTAAATATTCTGGAAAAAGAAAGAATGTCTTATTCCTGAATTCTTCTGAAGTCTGTAAATTTGTGCTGTAACTTTTTGGATTGTAAGAGAAGTTAATATATCTATTTTCTCTAGGTATGCTTACATCAGGGATCATTTACTTGAAATGCATAACCTTCCATTGTCAATACCTCCTCTACCAGCTCATGATAGTTAACATTGATAATGTTTTGTTAGGGAATTGACTGATCATGCCTTCCATATTTCCAGATCCCTGTAAAGCAAAGTGGATATACCTGTTGGCTTTCCTCTTGTTTATGAAGAGTTTACAACATTGGAAGTACCGTTCATGTTTGAATGCTGTTTAGCACGAGATGACTAAAATGCCTTATTCATTTGAAAATAAGATTTTGCTCAGTAATTGTCATAGTAATTCAGAATAAAATGCTGTGTTCAAAATATGAAAATTAACTTATTGGTGGGGAATAATATTTTGATATTCTGTCTAGATTTAACTGTCTTGTTTATAGTTTACTGAAGCATTTGTGGTAGACATTGTATTTTGTTAGGTTGATAGTGATTTTTGCACATTACTAAAGAGCAGAGAAGAGAAATTTGATTCTATGGGCATTATTGTATAACTTACACATTATATATTTAAAGGTATGTATATATACATGTATTCATTCATGTGAAGATACATATTAGGAATGAAAAGCTATTTCTATTGGACATAAAACTATGTCAAACTTGTTATAGATATTTTTCTTCTGTAAAACTTCAGAGTTTGCAACTTGTCCAGTTCATGTGTGTCCTGTTATTGATGTACTGTATGCTGACATAGTGTCCACTCGGATAGTGTTATGGTTAGCACGTCTACCTTACACGTTTCAGTATGAGCAAAGAGTTTGGAAAACTCTTCATCAGAATAAATTTCCCAGTACAATCTGCAGTTAATTGAGTACACTTTAAACTTTGTGATTAAGGTAGAGGTATCCCTTCCAAGGTTGCCATTTCGTTTGTTAATTGTTTTTTTGTTTTTTGAATTAATGAAATCAGTGTTTAGATTCTTTTAAATTTTCCATGTTTTAAAGATTAGTGTTGGCAACTGAGATGTTTTTTTTTTTTTTTTTTTTTTTTTCCCCCTTTATTTATTTGGTGGACTTACATTCTACCCAAGGGGTTTGTCATGAAAACTCATAAAAATTAAGTCTTGGCTTCAACCAGACTCAAAACATGAAGCGAGAATCATTAAGCTGATACATGCAATGGAAATCGGGACTTTGTCACCAGCCGATTATATTTCAGTGGGAGTTGTCTTCTGGGAAATGGGTGCATCACTTTTTTTTCTTTTATATTAACATCTTATTATAATTCACCAAATGTCTGTCTGTAACAGCTTACCATGAAAACGATTCGAAATATCCCTATGAAATTTTCTATGGGCACTTTGAGGAGCCTTAGGTAGGTTCTTAGCAAGTTAGATTTTGAAATTCACTCCTCCAACATGTGTTTTAGGCAGTGGGGTTTGATTTCCAAATCAAAGTAATTTTAAAATGGTCTCATTGAAATTCGCTATGACTTATTTCGAAGGACATCAACAGCACTTACTACCCCCCTTTTAAATATAAGAATACATCAACATATATTTTTAAAAATAGAGGATGAGTGGTGTTTATTGCACATATTTTTAAAAAGACTATCAATTAAACAGTATCTGATTTCTAACTATCTACTTATATATTTTATAATTTTTTTTGCTGTAAAAACAAAAAAATCAATAGCAAGTTGCAGAGTATGAAAAACTGTTTGAACATTTCAACTCAAATGAAACATGTTCAATGAGTTTACAATTTTGAAGTTGTAAATAAATTTATATTTCCGTACAAATGAGTAAGATGTTACCTAATTGTAAATTGCTAACTTTCATACCCATGCACATTTGATGTTAAAAACAGCACACAAAAAGAAATGTGAGAATTAATGAAAGAAAATAGAAGTATATAAACAAATTGAAATTACAATTTTACACTGCTTATCCATAGCATTTCTACTTTAAAAAAAAAAATTTTTTTTACTGTAAATTTATTCTCTCCCCTCCAATTAGGGTAAGCATTTTATTAAAATGGGAGTAAAGTAATACATCTCTAACCCTAAACCTGAAAGTTGATAAGATTGTTTTTGATTTTTCCAATTGTTTTGATAGCTTAGTGTTAATGATATAAAAATGATTTGGTGAAACTGAATTGAAGATCTTGGTGCAGAGATTATGGTCTTCTAAAAATAACATTTTGGCTTTATCTATTTCAAGCAATTGATTAGAAATTCTCTCGAAATATATTACTTTCTCTTTTTCTTTTTCTGTTATCTCCTACATTGAGGATAAATTTTCTATTTCAAGGCCATCTTCTGTGGTACCATAGAAGATGACACTCCTTTAAAATTGCAATAATCCTCTTTGAAACTGACTTTTTGCCTCATGAAATATCAATGTATGTTAGCAAATTACAGATTTGACATACTTTTCAGATGTGCTAACATTGACTGCTGTCACAGACTGACATACTGCAATGTTAGTTATGTCCCTTTCTCTCTGTTGCCAATTCAGATGTTTTTCATTGTGTCTAGATGTCAGAAATTGCCATTCAGATTAGGCTTGATAATTACCCTTTGATGCAATTTCTTATCAGTTTTGAAGATTTGCCCTTTTTCCTTTTAGTGCAAGATTGCATTAATCTTTTCTCAATAAGTGATTAAATGCTGTTGGAAATAATTTGAATTTTTTAAAATCTCTCCTCCTATCAATTTACATTAAGTATTTTGTCTGGAATAATTTATGTCATCATTAGGCAAATATTTTGTCCAACTGTTGCATTCATTATTTTTTTTAATTTAATATTTCCTTAAAACCACTTTGAAGAAGGTTAATGTTTTTCTTTTATAGTAATAACTGGGCCACCTACTATGGTTTATCTGGAAAACATGTTTTTCTAACTAGATCACAGGAATTTGAACCACTGAAGCGGCACTTAAATTTCATCCTCTAAAGCCTATATTAATTAGTTTTGTGATTGTAAAATTATAGAAATTTTGTTAGGTCAGTAATGTTCTGAAAGCTCATGATAAATTTTGTCATTTTTACCTTGTAAAAAAAAATTATAATTTTTTCGTAAAAAATTATGCACATACACACACACATTACTTGCATACATTCTTACTGTTTGTGATTTTGATAACAAGGGAAGTTGCCGTATTAAAATTCTGGCTAAATCTAAATACAGGCATCCACTGTTATAACATGGGTGTTGGGGTCCACTATGTTATAACTAAGCTGCAATAACTAGTTGCCAATTTAGCTTCTTTGGAGCTAGATAAATATTTGGGATCCACCATCCACCCGCGTTATATCAAACCGTATCATTATGGGAGAGGCCTGTTTCCCTAAGTCCTGGCTACTGGTGCTGGTATTGCTTCATATTTAAAAAAAAAACAAACAAACAAAAAAAATACTTCCAAACTCAATTTCCATTTTGCCATTGCCAGATCTATATCAAATGTTTTGCACTTGGAAAAAGAGTTATTTTAGGTTGAATTTCTGAGATGAGGAATCATAATTATTGTACACTGATTTACTTGGATTAGTGGACTCATCTTGGTTGTTAACAACCAAAATGAAGACCCTAGTCAAAGTGAATCAATGTATAATGAATAAGGGTTAGGAGTTATCTTTACTATAATCTGATTCTTTCTGCAGGCATTGATTTCCAAAAGGATTAAAGTTTTTTAAATAAAAGTGAGCTTTATATATATATATATATATATATATATATATATATATATATATATATATATGTATGTATGTATGTTTGACCGTTATTACATAAACAGGTGTGCACTTATGAAGTACACACACATTTTATACTTATATATGCGTAATAAAATGAGCATTCATATGTTCAAGTGCTGATGTACACACAGTCTTATTGTACACACACCATATCTCATGAAAACAAAAATAAGCAGTTCTTCCATCAGCAATCAGGAATTGATGAGTCATGATCAGTGGCTTGTGCAGGTCAGGGGTAGGTCAAAGTGCCTTAGGCAGACCTGGGATAGCATGTGGCCCATCGTGCAGAGATGCATGTTATATCGTTTTGCTTGTGATTGGTTGCTATCCAGTGTTAGGGCTGTTGCCAACACCTGCAGGAAAGTACAATGTAAGGGACTTTCATTGTCAGCTTGAGTATAAATTTAAGAAAACAAAATCAAGTATAAAATAGAAAACAAACATTTTTGAAAGTTAGTATTATAGGATTACTATATTTTTTTTTGATGACAAAATCTCCTCTGTTTGGCATTTTGTCTCTTACCTCTTCGATGTATTCAGTGTGAATTGATTTTTTTATATCCCTCCCTACAACTGTCTATATAGTTCTACTTGTAAAAGTATATATGTATGAATTTAGATACATCATTTATATATAAATTTGCATATCCACTGATTGCATTATAAGTAGGTTGGTCAATAAGTCCGTAGACTACTGATGAAAAAAACACTCATCTTGCATAACAAATATTTATTTTACAACATAATCTCCTTCCTTTCAATGTACTCTGCCCAATGCTTCTCTATAGTTTGAACATGATACAATGAAAGTTTCAGATAAAAATTCAACTGGTAACTTCTTGTCAGGCTATGTGTTTATCAACCCACTCTTGTATATTCAACTATTTTCACTACTAATCAAATTTAGAGTTCCATCATGTAGACCTATATTCATCAAGATAAGATTGGCAACTACCCTTCTAAAATTGATAAATGGTACTTAGTTTCATGGAGAGTACATAATTTGATTCCAAATGCTTAGCTTTAAGATAGCGCTGATTGATTTTATAAAAAGTACTGGCTCCGCGACACCCATGATAAAAAAGTGTGGCGAACCCTGGGGAAGGTCTATGTCAAATGACTGACGTTAAAAGACTGATGATAATGATATGAGTCTATACATATTCCTATATATGAGTCTGTATATATTCCTATGTATGTGTCTGTATATATTCCTATGTATGTGTCTGTATATATTCCTATGTATGTGTCTGTATATATTCCTATGTATGTGTCTGTATATATTCCTATGTATGTGTCTGTATATATTCCTATGTATGTGTCTGTATATATTCCTATGTATGTGTCTGTATATATTCCTATGTATGTGTCTGTATATATTCCTATGTATGTGTCTGTATATATTCCTATGTATGTGTCTGTATATATTCCTATGTATGTGTCTGTATATATTCCTATGTATGTGTCTGTATATATTCCTATGTATATATATGTCTGTATATATTCCTATGTATATATATGTCTGTATATATTCCTATGTATATATATGTCTGTATATATTCCTATGTATATATATGTCTGTATATATTCCTATGTATATATATGTCTGTATATATTCCTATGTATATATATATCTGTATATATTCCTATGTATATATATGTCTGTATATATTCCTATGTATATATATGTCTGTATATATTCCTATGTATATATATGTCTGTATATATATATATATATATATATATATGTCTGTATATATATATATATATATATGTCTGTATATATATATATATATATATGTCTGTATATATATATATATATATATGTCTGTATATATATATATATATGTCTGTATATATATATATATATGTCTGTATATATATATATATATGTCTGTATATATATATATGTCTGTATATATATATATATATGTCTGTATATATATATATATATGTCTGTATATATATATATATATGTCTGTATATATATATATATATGTCTGTATATATATATATATATATGTCTGTATATATATATATATATGTCTGTATATATATATATATATATATATATATGTCTGTATATATATATATATATATATGTCTGTATATATATATATGTCTGTATATATATATATGTCTGTATATATATATATATATGTCTGTATATATATATATATATATATGTCTGTATATATATATATATGTCTGTATATATATATATATATGTCTGTATATATATATATATATATATGTCTGTATATATATATATATATATATATATATGTCTGTATATATATATATATATGTCTGTATATATATATATATATATATGTCTGTATATATATATATATATATGTCTGTATATATATATATATATATATATGTCTGTATATATATATATATGTCTGTATATATATATATATATATATATGTCTGTATATATATATATATATATATGTCTGTATATATATATATATATATATGTCTGTATATATATATATATGTCTGTATATATATATATATATGTCTGTATATATATATATATGTCTGTATATATATATATATGTCTGTATATATATATATATATGTCTGTATATATATATATATGTCTGTATATATATATATATATATGTCTGTATATATATATATGTCTGTATATATATATATATGTCTGTATATATATATATATGTCTGTATATATATATATATATATATGTCTGTATATATATATATATATATATATGTCTGTATATATATATATATATATATATGTCTGTATATATATATATATATATATGTCTGTATATATATATACATATATATGTCTGTATATATATATACATATATATGTCTGTATATATATATACATATATATGTCTGTATATATATATATATATATATATGTCTGTATATATATATATATATATATATATATGTCTGTATATATATATATATATATATATATATGTCTGTATATATATATATATATATATATATGTCTGTATATATAGATATATATATATATATGTCTGTATATATATATATATATATATATATGTCTGTATATATATATATATATATATATATATGTCTGTATATATATATATATATATATATATATGTCTGTATATATATATATATATATATGTCTGTATATATATATATATATATATATATATGTCTGTATATATATATATATATATATATATGTCTGTATATATATATATATATATATATATGTCTGTATATATATATATATATATATATATATGTCTGTATATATATATATATATATATATATATGTCTGTATATATATA
>OY735228.1:12316047-12378547 GCA_963457665.1 Thysanoteuthis rhombus | reverse complement strand
TATATATATGTCTGTCTGTATATATATATATATATATATATATATGTCTGTCTGTATATATATATATATATATATATATATGTCTGTCTGTATATATATATATATATATATATATATGTCTGTCTGTATATATATATATATATATATATATATGTCTGTCTGTATATATATATATATATATATATATATGTCTGTCTGTATATATATATATATATATATATATGTCTGTCTGTATATATATATATATATATATATATGTCTGTCTGTATATATATATATATATATATATATGTCTGTCTGTATATATATATATATATATATATATATATATGTCTGTCTGTATATATATATATATATATATATATATATATGTCTGTCTGTATATATATATATATATATATATATATGTCTGTCTGTATATATATATATATATATATATATATGTCTGTCTGTATATATATATATATATATGTCTGTCTGTATATATATATATATATATGTCTGTCTGTATATATATATATATATGTCTGTCTGTCTGTATATATACATATATATATGTCTGTATATATATATATATATATATATGTCTGTATATATATATATATGTGTGTCTGTATATATATATATGTATATATATATATGTATATATATATATGTATATATATGTCTGTATATATATGTATGTATATATATGTATATATATGTCTGTATATATATGTATGTATATGTCTGTATATATATGTATATATATCTATATATATGTCTGTATATATATCTATATATATCTATATATATGTCTGTATATATATCTATATATATCTATATATATGTCTGTATATATATCTATATATATATGTATATGTATGTCCGCGTATATGTATATGTATGTCCGCGTATATATATATATATGTATATATATGTCCGCGTATATATATATGTATGTGTATATATATATATATGTACATATATGTCTGTGTATATATATATGTATATGTCTGTATATATTCCTATATATATATATATATATATGTGTGTGTTTGTCTATCTACATTTATTCCCATAGATGTGTTTATATTCATATATTACCAAGGCACTGTTTCTGCATATGTATATCAAGAAATCAGAATATTTTAGTCTTGTGAGTGTTATTCAAAACTTAAAACATTGTTAAATCTTGAAGTCACTCAGAAAATCTCAGAAACCCTCAATCCTTGATCAGAAGAGAAGATGCCCCGCTCGAACAAATTTGATTATATCAACTGAAAAGTGTTGTTTTGTAGAAGTGTTTGGTCGGAGGACTTTAATACTGTAATATGTACTGAAATTAAGTATGCAAAATGGGTTTCTGGGTGATTTTATAAAAATGTCTAGATTTTAATGAAACCCATCTATGTAACATTCTTGAATTGTTTCTTTCAAAAGAATCCGTTGTTGGTTATGAATATGTGTACTATATGTTGAAAAAAATAGTAGTAGCCTTGGGAAATCTTATCACTGTTTTTTTTCATTTCTATTTATCCAAGCGAAGCTTAGGTATTGATCCTAGCCTATAGTTTCATGTATAATTTTAATGTTTGTTAAATGTTGATGCACACCTAAACTGCTGAACAAAATTAGCTTGTTCTATTACTTTTCATCAATGATATTTTGCTAACCTAAAATTTGGTTCAGAGAAAAATTCTGCTGCGTATGTTTGAGGATTCTGTCAGACACCCAGTTTTGAAACCACTGATCTAGAAAGAAACAATAACATGATGAAGCAAAAAAATGCCTAAAAATATCAACTGTAATTTCATAATGTTTTGATTTTTCAAGATTCAATAATTAAGAAATTACACTCCACAGATTTTAGGATGAATTCAGCAAACTCATTCAATATATCTGGTAAAGTGTATTACAGATGTTGATGATTTCATGTCTTTAGTCTTGTTGCATTCTTTAGCTAAAATTCTCATCTGAAGTGTATTTATCATTTTGAATTTAAAAAAAAAAAAATCGATGAAATCTCATGGTCTGATGTGGTAAGATAATGTATCTCAGTAAACGAAATTGGAAGAGGTATATGTATTTACTCATGTTTACCTATTCATACAATATCTCAAAAAGTTCTCAATGAATTTCATTGACATTTTGTGGGCTGAGGAAGAATTGATTGAATTTCGGGATGGATTCAAGAATATTTTCTATTTATTGAGATAATAGTTCTAGGTATGGAAAATCAAAACTTGCTTACCCTCCTTTGCATCGTATGTATCTATGAATTGATTTCCATTTGGTTTCTAGAGACAATGGCGTCGAGAGAGGTATGCACTCTCTGAGTGGTTTCTAGTTCCTTTATGCTCTTTAATAGAATGATTTGTGGCCCCAAAGGAATTGAGCCAACTGCAGTTTGGGTTTGATTTTTGCAAGAGGCAAAATTCAGTATGTATTATTTTTCACTTGCAGATTATGGGGCACTCATGCAAAACCTGTTTAAGCTAACTTAATAACAAAAGAGAAGTATTATTTTTTTCAGCAGGAGTTCTTTCTCAATTAATTTTTTTTTCCTGTCAAGTGAGCCAGAAAGGTATAGTCAACTGCTCTATTTATTACACTGTAACACTCTTCCCCCACCTTTTCCTCCCCCTCCCCCTTGCAACATGGGAAGGAAGGAAGGAAGGAAGGAAGGAAGGAAGGCAGGCAATCATAACGAGTTTTTCCTTGTCAGCTGCCCTGCCTGCTACACTTGCTCAGCAGACAATTGGTTTTTATTCATGGTTGGGGTCCTCCCTGTTTCTTCTGTTTACATTTGGCAATTGCAGCCTGAGAATGAATGAGACAGAAAACAGGAGGCGGAATTGAAGGGTGGAGAAGATATTACTCATTCTAGTCCATCAGCATTTGTGTGTGCATGTGGGGGGGGGCGGATTTCGACACCTCATATACACTGCTCTTGAGAAATAAAGTGAAAGAAACTTATTTACATTTTTTAAAGTTATTTGCGAGAACAATTTCAAAATAGCTGTTTTATTGACTTCATTATCATGAAGCAAAGTGACATTTATGAAGTTTTATTCACTCTTCATCAGCTCAAAAATATCTCATCCGATTTGTTTAATACTGAAAACATAGTACAACAAAGAATATTTTTTACAATTTGATTGCTTTGTAATAATCAAAAAATAACAGAACCAGCAATCCACCCGATGATGTGTATTGTATTTTGATATTATTTGCAAATCGCAAATTTGTTGACACTTTTTTTTTATCTTCCTTTTTGACTCCTTCAAAATGAGTTCTTATTGATGAGCTTGAAATGGAACATTTAGGAATTTTTTTGAGATTGATAAGATGGCACAATTACTAGATTACTGTCCATTTTATACAAAATACTTCAAGTGAAAGGAACATTATGTCCTTTAATTATGCCAAGTGTCTGTTTTTGTAATCAGAATATAATTCATTTTATTTTGGTAAAGTTTGGCTCGTGATCATATTTAAAGATCATGAATGAGACTTGAACTTACTCTCAAGTGACTTTTTGAACAGTGCTCTTATGTCTCACAAACGAAGATTACTTCTGAAAACTTAAATTCTCTATTATAATCATGTACAAAAAATAGTACTCATGGTACAAAATATATTGCTTGTCCTTTTCCCAGGTTTCCTACAACAGGCCAGATTTGGTTTTTGTTATGGTATGGCATTATATACTTAGATTGTTGTGTGCCACCTAGAAATTTTTGGGTTCATCATAAATGTAGATTTTTTCCCTGCTACAGGTGCAGTGCTGCTAGAGCTTGCTGGAAAGCCTATCTGGCATCTGCATCTCCCCCCCCCCCCCAAATGATAAATGAACAAGACAAAAAGCATTTCCAATTTGTGTACGTGCTCATTTCATGCTCTGGGCTACTTCCTTGCCCCATTCATATAACATAGAGAGGATAAAGAAAATTTATACTTTTTGTCAGCTCTGGCACACAAAAAGTTAGAACTGCATCCTTGGAAAAGAAAAGTAATAAGCTTGCATTCTTTCAAAGTATAAGCCTCGAGAGATGTGGATGATAGTTTTGAAGAATAGTGCGGGAAAAAAAAATGACTGTTTAAAAAAAATTGTTATGTATTGACTTGTAATCATTGACTCTAAAACAGGATTAAGCAATGAGTTGTAATGGAATCTATTTGTTGTATATATTGAGCATGCTCGTATAAATCATTATTATAGCCTTTATACAGTTCATTGCTTTTTTTGAAATTATTCCTTTTATTACATATAATTGATTCACCAAAGTTTTGAATTAGTAAATGGTTGAGTGTATACATTACAACTTCATTTTCATAAAATGACTGCTGATTTTTTCATTCTCTAAACCTTCGTTGTATTTGTTCAGAATTCTGTGAAAAGCAGATATCAATGAAATTGTTTATTTGGTGACATACGACAAACATTATTGTATATTCCTACTCAAGTATTTTTGGGCTTTGTATAAATCTATGAGTGATAAGCTGATTGCGTCCTGGTCAGTGGCATACCCAGACATTTGCATCTGGTATTTTGTGTCCTAGTCAGTGGCATCCCTGAATATCTGCATCCTGTATTTTTCATGTCTTGGTCATTTAGTCCCACTCTTCTTCCAATTGCATCAAAACTTTTTTTTACATATTTAAATTTTTTTTTTACATTTCTTGATTAAATCATAACTGCCTTTTTAATTTTTGTACCGATTATGAACAAAAATAAAGATTCTATTTCGTTATTTACAAATTTATTCATTTATTTGTGAAAAAAGTTTGATTGTGTGAATACCTTTTTTTTATTTTTGTTACAAAAACAATGAAATTAAAAGTTTCATTATCTTCAAAGTTATTCTTGAAAAATGTTTTGATGCAGTTATCCTCGTATTGTATGCATTCTATTGATTTAAAAAATTTAATTTATAAGTCCATACTTGAAAAGTATGCCTGTTGGAGGCATTCCCTTGAAAGAAAAGTGGGATGCCAATGAGCAGTATGCAATTTAGTTCAAAATACTGGATGTGAATGCCCTGGGACACATTTGTCTGGGATGTATTTCTCTTGGATGCAAATGCCCTAGTACCTAATCTAAACTTCAGACTTGTCTGTCCCTGGTACACATTGTCAGTTAGCCACTTGTGGCTATTCAGGTCTAAGTAGGTGCTTGATATTTTTATTGCAAAATCTCAGAGGCACAGTTTCCCCTTGCACATTGGTGCTATGCATTTTAGGGGTTGGGGGAATAACATGACTTGATACTTTGGTGTCAGAGCCCAGTAAAAAATTTATTGTCCAAGGAAAAGTGTGCTGATATTGCAAACAGTTGATAGTTTTGTTTTTAATTATGTGCTCTTCAAATATGATCCTTTGCCTAATTCAAAGAAATTGCTCTTTGTATAAAGAAGCTCGAAAATCTTGGTTAAATAATTTAATGAATACATTTTATTTGAGTTTATATCTGGATGATATTTTTTCTAACCAGGAGAGCCATTGAATACTCAAATGATTCTCCTTGTTAGATACAAAAGTTTTTAATGATGACTTCGCTGTTTGAATAGTTGCTTTAACCAATAAGAATTGGCTTCAGTGCTGAAGACGAGTGGGTAGGGAAGATATGAATGACCAAGAGTTGGTCACAGAATGGCAACAAAGAGATTTATTTATTTTGCTTGTCAGCCATTTCATTGCTCTTTCATTCAGAGAGAAAAGGAAGGAAAAATTCTCTTTGTGAGAGAATAATTATCTCAACAACGGGGAAAGTTGGGCTATTGAAATAGGAAATAATGACTGTTCATTTCACATTGGTGTGTGAACTTGTATTATAGTACTCAGCCCAAAGTGACTGGACTGGATTTTTTAGTTATGGATAAATTATACAAATATATATTTTACTACAAAGTATTTATTACAAGCTAAAAATGCATACCTTGAATGAAATTTATTTTCATGTCAATTTTCTTCAACTTTTCATATTGTTTATGTTTTGATAGTATTAAAAAATAATTGGGTATGAAAACATGTCTTTTTTGATATGACGGAAACATCAGTTTTATTCATGAAAAAGTCTGAGATGCCTATGTTTGTTTTCTGTTCTTCTACAAAGATATTAGCAGCAGCAGTAGTAGTAGTAGTGATATAGAGGGGAACACAAACACATAAGTTTATCATATGCAAACATACACAAGTTTCACTTTACCCCCTTTGCTTTTTGTTTGCTTTTGCCTGACAGAAACCAACTAACAAAAAAGTGACATAGGCTTTTAAGAGAAGCATACATACTGTTCATCTTTATATACTTTTGTATGAGTCAATGTGAAAATACGCATATTTGTACTTCGTGCATATCTTGATATCTATATGCCAGTGTATTTTGTGTATCTATAGTTGCATACAGTGGTACTCATATGTACATCCACCTAAATTACGTCTTGTAAAACTACTATGACAGCTTGCTGTCATAAAGTTTTTACTCTGGTAGGAGGAAGACTTGTTTAGACAAGAAATGGGCCCATTAGCTTTAATCTCTTTTTTTGAAAATGGTTTTCTCTGTAAAAACAAACTTTCTAAATGATTTTCTCCAAACCTAAAACTATCAACATTTGCTTCAAAATCTGTGTTTGAACAAATTCACATCGAATGTAAAGATAAGCTTGTGTTTTAAATCAACTTTCCAATGATATTTTTTGATAGAGTATACACTTGAACCCCCCCCCCCAAAAAAAAAACAAGCAAATAGTAATTTCCATGAAGTGTCTGATTGTTTAGGAGGAAAGGGGTCTCACATTATGGGATTTAACCCCAACTGTAACTTTTATCATAGCAGGTCTGGTATGGGGCTAAAATCATTCAAAGTAAAGCGTTCACTTGTTCAGGGGGAGTGGGATCTCTTCTAACGGATTTAAAACTGACCGGAGCCATCATTCTGATGGTCCAATGAGATGTAAAATAAATCATGTGCTGAATAAATCCAAGTGTTTGCTTTATGATGAATTTAAAGAAAAATCATTTATGAACTTTTACTAATTTTATCAGAATTTTAGTAATTTTACTATTTGAATAAAAGAAATTCTTGTATTTTTATATACTTTTTAAATGTTGATTATTACAATATTATGTTTTGGGATGTCCAGGGAGGCATTACTTATAAATGAATAAATAAATTTCCTATCCATCTTTGAAATCTGCTGGATGTGTCATTTTATTTGCTCTGTGGTGTTAGTCATCTGTGTTGTTAAAGAGAAATAATCCTGAATGAGGAGGCCTTTAATTTAAAAGCATTTAACTTAGCCTGCCTAGTAAACTTGTATTTGACAAACAGGTTACACTTAAAAAATCCCTTGATTAATAAGCGAAACCTGTATTTTTTCAAATAAACATATTCATTTACTGTTAGTGTGTGTGTCTATATAATCTCATTAGGATTGGATTAAAACCTCAATTGCCTCATGTAAGAGTAAGATTTGACATTTATATATTTACACATTAACGAAAAGAAATAATTTTATATCTGGGACATCGCTTCCGTGTAATTTGATTCTGAAAAGCAATTTTGGTCCACTAGGAGTGGTAGATTTGAGTGTTAAATGTTTTCCCCCATTTAATGCAAGCTTATGTAATTTGCCTTTTGGCATTAATCTCGCAGGCTAACCCAGTCTGGACAAAACAGTACTATAATGTTTTCAACCCAGTATATTGTTATCTTGTACCAGACTAAACTTTGCTCAGAAAATAACTTTGATAATTAGTTTTTTCCCTTGTTCATCTATCTAAAAAGCTTAGAAACTAGTTATAAATTTTTACATGCCACCCTTTGTTTTTTAATGTGAAGAGGATGTTTTATTATTTTTTTTGTCATTTAAATTTCTTTAAATAGGATATATGTACACTTCTCTCATCTGAAGATTTATCAGTGATAGTAAAACAGACAGTATAACAAATACCTCTGAACTGGTTCTTATGCACAGCTTGAGGATATGGGGCATAATTTAGCATACAAGTTTCACTTGGTATCCTGAACATATGCAACAATTTAAAAACAGCTCTGATAGTAATTGACTCATAAATTTATATGAAAAAAATCGAATCTTGAATCAAGGGGAATATCTTCTGATCAGTTACTCCCTTTGCATGTTAAGGTGAATTTTTGAAATTTAAAAAAATATGATTCACAAGATTTCCATTTGAAAAAAAAAAAATCTTATCAATATCTATTGTGCTGAGGAGTTGTTTTAAGCAATTTATGAATTTAAGAGTTGAAAGAATCTATTATGCGCCATTGTAAATCATATCCATGACAGAAATATGAATTGAAAATTGCTATGTTTAACTGAGAATCATTAAATTCAAGCATGTTCTTTTTTGAGGGCAGAGAAAAGAATAATATATTGACATGTTTATAAGTCACCTCTTGATCCTTAGTCACGGTTGAAATATATTAGAAGAGCTGTTGAAGTACAGGTTAATTCAAAAGAGAAATGGTTGATTTATAATTCCCTACACCATAAAAAATTGTATGATTTATTTTTTGTTTGGTTATTGCTTGTGTTGGATTGTAGTGAAGCAGAGGGGAGATGCGACCAGTTAAATATCGAAATGAGGAGACCCAGAGAAGAACTAATATAACTAAAGGGCAAATATCTTTACAACTATGGAAAAAAGAAAGTAAAACATAGTGGAGTAGGCGTTCTCATCAATAAGGAACTCAAAGACAATGTAGTAGGCTTCAAAACTATCTCTGACTGTATAGCCAGTGTCTCCGTACAACTCTCAAAGTGGTTCAAACTGAATATCATCCAAGTCTATGCTCCTACTTCGCAGTCAACCAAAGAGGAAATAGATAACTTCTATGATGACTTGAACACCATACTCCAAGATACCAGAAAATACTGCAATGTCATCATGGGAGACTCCAATGCACAGGTTGGATAAGAAAATCAACATTGCATTGGAAAGTACGGAACAAGAGAGGTGAAGATCTTGAACATCGTAACCGCGAATGGGTTTAAAATCATGAACACCTTCTTCAAGAAGAAACCTTATAGAAAATGGACTTGTAAGAGCTCAGACCAAGGATGAAATAGACAACATCCTAGCGGACAAAAGTGATACTGTCAAAGATATCCAAGTCCTAAGTCAAGTCAACATAGGAAGTGATCACAGGATAGTAAGATGTAAAATGTAAATTATTACCAACAAAGAATGCAGAAAAATGTTACACACCAAACCACAACCGCAACCGCTACCGCTAAATGTACCGAAAGAGATCACTTGATCCTTCAAACTTTAAACTGAAAAATAGGTATAGGATTCTTACTGAACCAGAAGAGAATGATACCAACATCAATGAATTCAACGACAAAATCTCTAATTGAAGTCACCACTATGTTCAAACCAAAGAGCACATAAGCCATCAGTGAAATCTTAGCTGAAACCAAAAATCTCATGGAAAAACGCAGAAATCTTGAAGCCCCAACAATAAGAAGAGAGAAAATTGAAGTAACCAAACTGAACAAAACATTCCAAAAGAAATGAAGAGAAGACAAAAATAAGATACACAACAGTGATCATTGAAACAATTCTCAAAAGGTTGGGGGGCTTCAAAGCTATAAACAAAGCTATCAGTACTGGATGTAAACAAATAACTAGTATGCTTGAGAAAAATGAAAACCTAACAGATAGGGACTGGATTGTCAAATGTGCTCAAGAATTCTACGAAAAACTCTACTTCCTTAAACAAGGATCACAAAACGAAGAACAGAATATGCAAGATGCAAGCAATCAATTCGAGGATTTTTACCATGGAAGGTGAAACAATCCATCAAACAAAAGAAAGGCCCTCGGACCAGATAACATCACCACAAACCTACTCAAAAAAGCTGATAAGATCATCATTTTGAAACTAGCCATTCTATTCAACTTATACCTAAAATAAGGTAAAGTCCCAGAAGATTGGAACACTGCAATTATAGTGCTGTTATATTAAAAAAGGAAACCTAAACATCTACTGACCAATAAGTCTATTCAACTGCATCCACAATCTTTTCACCCAAATCATCACCAACTGAATCACCAAAATGCTAGATAAAAACCAACTATGGAAGCAAGTGACTACAGGAGAAAGCAGCTGAATACATAATGCCTCTTGCTGTAGCATCTATTGACTTCCAGAAGGCCTTTGACTCAGTGAAAAATCCCAAGGTCATTGAGGCTATTGCTCTACAAGGTGTAGACCTGTTATAAGTTGGAGTACTAGAAGATGTATACAATCACAGCATCTTCTCAATCAGGCGACACAAAGACTCATCCTTTTAGGAGCTGAAAGAGCTCTAAGACAATATGATACCAGCTCGCCCAAACTCTTTACAGCCTGCCTTGAGATGATCCTTCAAAACCTTGACTGGGAAAATAAAGGAATCAGAAAATATGGTGAAAACCTTATATTTGCAGACAGCATCATCTTTTTTGTAGAGAACCTCCATGACTTCCAACTAATGCTAGATTAGATGAACTGAAAGTTGGCCTCCAGCAGAATGAAGTTCATATATTACAATCGCATTTGAAATAAACAATCAACATTGAAAATGCAGTGCTGGAGAAAGTAGATCGCTACATCTAACCAGGACAACAAATCTCCATGATATCCTCAAAAGAAGAAGAAATCAAGTGAAGAATCACTGTAGGATGGCAAGCCTTTGGCAGAGCAAGCTCAACCTTCGAGAACAAAAAATCCAATTAGTCCTATAAAGATGAGTATACAACCAATGCATCCTCCTGCTAGTCACCTATTGAGCCGAAACATAGAACCTAACCAAGAAACTGCCCCTCAAACTGAGAAGCATGTGATGTGCACCTGGTAGAATCCTGCACATCCTCACATGGAGAGATCACAAGACAGCACAATATATTAGGGGGGAAAAAGGAGTCTGAGATATCATAGAATCCATTAGAAAACTCAAATGGCAATGAGCTGGTAATGTTGCAAGAATGGCAGACTACTGATGGACATCCTGACTCATAACATGGATCTCCAGAGATCAAATGTGAAACCGAGGCAGGTAGAATACATGATGGAGAGATTAACTAGACAAGTAGAGAAAGTATTGTTTCCACAATGCCCATGATAGAGAAGTTTGGTGAATCCTGGGGAAAGTCTATGTCCAATATGGACAATAAAAGACTGATGATGAATAAATTTCAATTTATTCTTTTTTAATCCCATATAGAGCCTATTTCAATTCTTGTGTCAAGACAGTGTTAGGATTTAGTTATTTTGGCGCTAGATCTAGCTATTTTAGGGCTAGAATAACATTTTGGAATCTACCATCCATCTGTGTTATAATTCCAAGTGTGCTTTAATGATCTGTGTTAAAATGGGAGAGACCTATATTAGTGACTCTGGACTATAAAAGCTTGCTTAAAAAAATTCTGTTTTCCAAATAAATTTTAATGGACTCTCTTCATTATTTTGTAAATGGACTAAAAATTATTTGTTTTTGCTCAACTGTTTAGATAAAATTGTTTCAAATGGAAATTTTATATCCAATAGTTTGAGGATTTGACTACGAAAAAAATTACTTATCTTATCACACAGATACTTATGCATACATACAGCAATCTCGTAAAGGGTAGCGGCAAAAGTGACAAACACACTATATTTGGTATGTATATCCGGTTCAAATTCCTTAAGCTCTGGGGTAGCAACTTGTATTATTATTTCTAAAGTGTGATAAAATTAAACTTAGTTTATCTACAAATAATCTAATAACTTTTTTGAGTTTCCTTGAGAATTAAAAAATCTCAAAAATAAAGTTTATGCGTTACTTTGGAGGAAAACACTGCTTTTAGCTATTATCCTTTGAGAATTAAGTCTTGATTTTATTTTATCTTGGTGTTAAAATCTCTTTGAAGTGAGTATTTCTTTGAACTGTGTTGATATAACAGCAAATTACATTCTAACCTTTTCTCTTCTTGTTGAAATCTAGACGTTAAAAGTAACAAAAGCAAACAGATGCTCTGATGTGATAATTGCTCAAGTTGATTTTGTTTTCCTTTTCAATTAAATTTCCTCCTGGAAGAGAAGTTTAGTCTTTAAGCAATTATTTTAATGAATCAACTAAGTCTAATCTGTCATTCAGTTTATTTAATTGGATTTTTACTCATTAGGTAATTAAATGAAATGAGATGAAAGAGGTTTGTAAATTTCGGTATCATAGAGTACTGCATGATTTAGATAAATACCTCATAGTAGTCACTTAATCATCCATATTTTTATTATTTGATGGCTGATAACTTTGTATTAGATGCATCTTCATCTGAGAAAAAATTCATGTATAATACAAGATAAACTTCTTTGCTAATGGTTACCTACCAAAATTAAAGAAGTTGTAGTATAAAAGTATATTTATTATATCAAACTACTTATTCCAACACAAATGGCTTATAGTTAATGATATAGCAAAAGTGTAAAACAAAAAATTGTTACTCTTGACATTTTTTAACAAGCTTTAAGATTTACTTCAAAGAGACAGTATTGCTTTCCAGGAAAGCAGTTATTTAGGATTCTGCTTTACCGGCAGCTGTTTAACTCAATGGTAAGAGGATTGCTATGTTGAAGCAGCTACGTGTAATGATGGAAGATCATTTCAAATAAGTTTCTATATAATGTTATGAAATTTATAATCATATATATTGTAGGGATGAATAATCCTAGCAAAAAATACATAAGGGATAAATAATCCTAACAGTGTGTGTGTGTGTGTGCGTGTGTATATATATATATAATATATATATATATATATATATATATATATATATATATATATATATATATATATATGGAATGAATAATCCTAGTAGAATACTCACACAAGCATATATATGTATATATATGATTATAAATTGCATTGAATTATACAGAAACTTATTTTAGATGAACTCCTGTCATTACACGGTAAATGTATCACTCGCCCTAGATAACATAAATAGAATAAACAATTAAAGAAAAATGGGGCTACTGCATTCTAGCTCAGTGGTAAGAGCATGGATACATTGAAGTGGCTACCCTATCATATACAGGTTCGTTTCCTTGAGCAGCCCTATTTTTTTCAATTTTTCCTTCTATTCATGTAGTCTAGGGTGAATGATTTATAAAATATGACTATTTATATTTTGCTGGGATAATTCATCTGTATGATCTTCCATAGCAAATATTACCAATGGTTTAAAAATTTGAAAATGGCATGGGTACCTCAGCTGAACTATACATAGTATAGGGGATATATATCCTAGATATAGTATAGGGGATGAATAATCTTAGCAGAGTATATATATATATATATATATATGGTATGCAGAATTAGTAATCCCAGCTGAATGTATGTATGTATGTATGTATGTGTGTGTGTGTGTATATAATATATATATATATATATATATATGTATGGGATGATTAGATTATTTTTACGCTGAAAAGAAAAAAAACAAGTTACGTGTATGATTTTCCATTGCAAATCTTACCAATGGTCTAAGTAGCTGAGAACAGCATGCCAAAAAATAGTCTAATGGACCTTGAAAAGTATTTCCAGATGTTTTTTCAACAAAATACCCTTTTCATAATAACATTTTTTCAAAAATGAATGAAAACCAAAGATCTTTTGAATTTGCTCATTTTTTAAATTTATAGTAACAATTTTAAATCTGTTTTATGGGCTAAATTTTTGTCACGCATACGTTACACTGTATGGTTTTTAAAGAGAAAATTTTTTTTATTTATAACAAAAATTATTACAATAAATTTGACAGGTTACTAATTTGGGGTGTTTTTATTGACACATGATGCTTTGTTGTCAAAACTTTGTTTGAGTAGCTACTACTATACTGCCTTTCAACTTTTATAAATGACTGAGGTTGATGATTTTAGCAAATTATCACCTTTTCATTGGGATTATTATTTTGATACAGTAATTAATAGAAGTGTGGTATCTATGCAATACATATACAATGTATAGATTTTGAGATATTGAGTCATAGCCGCTGCACAACACAAAAATGAAGTGACACTAATGCTGTAATGTCAGATGTGTTTGTTGTATTATCTGCAAAAAGCGATTGAAAATATTTGATAAATTTACCACGCTACAAGTGAAAAAATTTATGTCCTAATGTATTTCTTATCAAATTTTGGACCCCTTTATAATATATGCTACTGGCTTCACACTAGCTCAAACCAACCAGCCTGGTTAGACTCTTAACATGCTGTGAAGTTTAGCTTAGATGTATTTCTTCAAAGTTTAAAGGATGCATTATTTTTACCTTTTTTTTTTTGTTTTTTTTCAACATTGGTATGATTCTGATCAATGGTTGCAAAAAACATTGAACCATAGATGCTAATGCTCAAAGTTTCTGAAGGAAAAAAATATCAATGAAATGACTAAAACTTGAGAAAATTCATTCAACATGAACTGGCTGTCTTATACTGACAAGCAGTCAAAATGCACCCCCAAAAAGAAACAAGCAAGGTTTTCTCTACATAAAAACACTTTTGCAAAATGTTTGTTAGGAAACTGGAACTTAGATGATAACATCACTCTATTTGGTCTTAAACTTCATCAATTTGAATGGTTAAGCATGTGGAGTCCTCTCATTCCTGGGCAGTATTCGAATAAATGTTATGATTCTCCTCTGATCAGTACTAAGGATTATGTATGAAGTAAATAGTTCATTTTTTCCTCAAAAGATTTAGCAATAAAATATTGATTCTTTTAGGGATTCTCGCAAGTTCAGAGTTTCACTCTTTTACTAGTAGTTATATTCCAATGATTGCAGTCCATTCAAAAAATGTATACTTTATATTGTTGTGGTGGGGGATAGGGAAACCTGTGAAAGATGATCATGTTGAACAGTTTTATAGCAATATAAAAACTTCATCAAATTTGCTACCTTTGATCATTTTTCAACTAATATTTCAGTCGTTTCCAATGAATGCCATTTTATGCAAATCTCAAGCCCACAATTTTCATGGAAAAGTGAATCATTAATAGATAGGTGTCAAAGTATAGGGAGAGGCAGTATGTATCGCGCATTGAAGGTATGACTTTTAAAATGTTGATCTCAAAAAATAATAATAATAATGATAATTGAAAAAAATTACTAAATTGAACAAAGGGAAACTTATTTATTACAATATTACCTGGACTGTTCACTCTCACTTTCTGTTTTGGAATTTGAGTTTGCAAAGTTGGAAGAAGTATATGTATCCACTCATGGGTAATTGCTTGGATGTAATTTTCATAGGAAAAAAGGAGATTACTACGATAGATGCTGTATATGATAGAAACATAAATTATGCAGACAATTTGGAATAAATGGGAAACTGTTTACTCATTTGAATCAGTTTGTGTTGAGAAATACTGTTAGAAATAACAAATTTTTGTTTAATTGTTTGATGATAATAATTCAACTATATATTCTTTTTAGTGCTACCAATATGAAGTTTCCTGCTTCCATTTGTTCCATAATTAGTATTTACCTCCCTTTTTTCTTTGTGAACCTCATTCAAACAATTACCCACTCATGTTTGCCTACACAATATCCCCCAAACTTCTCAATAACAATTTGTTGTAGGAGTGATTAAGTTTTGTTTTGAATCCAAGCTGTGTTATAGCTGTATATCTTTGCTCTCAATATGCTTGAAAATCCTCAATGAATTCCAATGCCATTTTGTGGAAGGATGGGCTATGGAATATTTGATTGATGTGGAGGGCAGATCAAGGAATTTATTGTCTTCTTTTTGATAGATATTTTTTATATATTAATACAATAATCCAAAATATGGAAAAATTTGCGGTTATATCCCCTGCATCGTTGGTGGATATGATGGATTTTCAATCAGTTTTCAGTTAGTGTATGGCATTGACAGAGATGTGTACTCTCTGAGTGCTTACTAGTTCTATTGTTTATGCAAACTAGCTATTGACTTGCAATAATAATTCTTTGTGTTTTTATTTGTCAAAAGAAATAGTTTGCTGTGGGTTAATAAGTATCTTGAGATGGAGATTCAATTCTTCTATGACTCGATATTTTTTTTTGCTTGTACATACTTGTATTCAGTGAAAATACGTCAGAAGAAGGTAGTAGCAGTATTTTAACCCATGGCCAACTCAGCCCAGCATTTTTATTTTATTTTCTGGATTCAAGTCCACCAAAAGTTACATTTGTAACTGACTGACTTTATTTTGCTACACATCATTCTTGAGAGAGAGGTTGAAAAAGCTATTTTACTCATTTGTGCTGAAGAATTTACCTGGTAACAGATTGCTAATACATAATAATGAATGCATTTTATGTGTGCATTTCTCCCTTATAGGATAATCAGTTCTAGTGTGAGTTGTACTCGTCCATTTCACCTTATATCAGCTGCAACTCATCAAAGTTAACTTGACTTGTTAATTACTTACAAAATATGCCATAGATATAGTTTTATTTTTTCTTTCCTTGCTCCTTTTATCCCAATGCTTTAGATATTTTTGAATATTGGCTGCCAAACATTGTCTCAGATATATATTTGTTTTCTTATGCTGTTTAATTTGCTGCGTTAAAAATGAATTATGAAAATTAAGAAAAAAATTAATAAATACTTGTCTAATTTTGTACAAAATTAAACATTGAAAGTTGTTGAATTTGGTTTCAAATCGCAGTTTGGTTTTTACACATTTTAACGAGTCAATTTAAAAACAAATAAATGATAGTTTAAATCGCAGTTTGAATCTGAATTGGAGAATTCTTGTGACAGAGAAACTGACAGAGGCAGATATAAAGTATGCTGGAACATGGGAGTTAGTGGGCTACAGAATGCCAGATTAGAGAGATACAACTCGTACTAATTGTTTTATATCAAGGTTTAATGCCTGTGTCAAGATGATATAGCAATAACTAGATATTAAGTAATGAATTGATATCAAAAACTAATATTGGGATTAAACCTAAATTAATTAACTAACCCTAACTTCATATCTTGGGAAACAAATTGTAAAGAAAGGAATAGGTGATTGTGTTCAGTAGGTAATGCCATATACAGCTACTTTTTCTGCCAATATGTATAATGTATTATAATTAGAAATAAAGTTAGAAAGAATACTCTTGAAACTTCGCCATGTTTTAGAATAGTTACTTCTGACAATGCTTGAAAGCTAGGAACACAGTGGTTATTTTATGAAATTTTTATTTTAGATAATTAATAAATTTTCATCTGAAGTTTTTATTGTAATGTTCAATTTATGTGATCTACTTATTGGGTTAAGTGCATTAGAAAAGATATGTTGAAAAATATTTGCTGTCTAAAATAAATGCTTCTTTCATCTTTACGTTACAGACTTATTGATGCACCTGTGTATTTGTGAAGGTTGCATAATCTATGTAGACATCAATGTTGCAGAAGATGTAAGATGTCTGCTAATGGAGCTAATTTACTTTTTTGCACATAGCATTGTGGGACATGTAGTTAAACTGCTGATTCAAACAGTAGTGTCATTACGAACTCAAAGAAAACATGAGAAAAATTCTGTCCTTTATTAGATAAGTAGTGAAAATTTCACCAAAATCCAATGAATAGTTGATATTTTGTGATTTAAAAAAAAAATCTAGGCGTTCGTGCATTAAGGTTTTGCAATTTTCCAAATGAAATATTACTGCAACACCAGATGCCTTTGTTTATTCAGGAAATTTTAGCCAAGATCAAAGTGCTTTTTTTTTCTTTTCTTTTTTTTGAATGAATATCTTCCATTTGACGGAGTGTACACTCATGATTCTTTCTCAGATTTTTCTCTTATATTTGTTCTTACTTATAAGATGAAGCTGAGATTCAATTTTATGATTTGGGAGTTTCTATTTTATTTTTTCCAAGGTGTCAACTATCAGTACGCCTTTAGATTTTAGTAAAATTTTCACGGCTTATCTTTCTTTTTGAATTTGGAATAACACTACTGTTTGACTCAGCAGTTCAACTAAAAGTCCCACTATACAATGCACTAAAAATAAAATTGGGATCCCACCATTTTATGAAATCAATAATTGTTTTACTTCAAAAAACTTTTCAGACACAAATCAAGCTGGATGATATCTTATAAGTTGATCGGAACAGAAACATATCTACCTCACCTCACTTGATAATGTATTTCAGAGTGACTTGCATTGCTCATTTTTTATTTTGATATTGTGTCTTGTTGCAATGATCAGAAACTGGTCAACAGCTCTTGTGAATAATTAGCAGGAAAACATATTCATTTAATATTGTTAACAGTATCATAGAAAGTCTTATATCATTTAGAGTCCAAAATATATATTTTTTTAAACAGGCTATTGTTGAGGTATTGAGATCAACATTATCGTAATAGCTCTATTGAGTTTGATATAGAAAATTGTACAGTATTGACATAAGATATATTTTATAATAAATGCCTTTATCACTTAGTACATTTTTTATAAAGAATGTTACATTAAGTTCACTGCCCAAAATTCTACATACATACACACGCTCACGCATGCAAAATGAAGAAATTTCCGCTGATTGCTTAGTCAGATGTAAATGTATTAAAAAAGTTATTGAAATAAATTTATTAAAGATTTGTATTGTTTATTGCAGCACCTGTCTGACCCAGCACTACTGCAGGGTTAGCTGAAGTACACTCACTTTGTGACAGATTGACACCTGAATGTGGAGACTTCAGCTGCTTGCTTGCAGAACTTTGAAGCAACCGTGACAAGGTGAGTGGCAGTTGTTTCATAAAAAGACATTTCTTTCTAAAGAATCAAGTGTGCATGTCTGTTTCACGTTTTTTTCCCCAATATCTTCGAATTTGAGATGCACCTTATATAAGAGATTTTATACTGCCAATTTTTCAGTTTATGCATCACTGGAACTGAGATTAGGTAAACTTATTAAAAATATTTGCTTATGCAATCATTGCAATTCGTTAATTCATTGCAAATTTTGTGGCTTTATCTATTCTCACAGCAACTGATCCTCGTGACAAAACTTTTTTTAACATACCAATGTACAACTTCTTTTTTTTTTTTTTTCCAATGAGCATAAATAACTTTGCATCATCACTATTGTTTCTTTCAATACTACATTTCTGGTTGGAATAATGGAATTATTATTACTCACCTATTTCTAAAAATTTTTTGTAAACTGGAAACTGGAATTTCTTGTCTACTTTTCACACCAACCTTCACTCTCTTGTTAATTATGTTGATCAATGCTGGTGTGCACAAACCAAATTCATTGAATTCTTTTAATTTGCATTCAAGGACAAAATAATTGATTAATTTTGATATTGAAAACAAAATATCCAATGGCAGCATGAGACTAATTTTATGAATGGTTCTATTGGTTAATAGCATGTTTAACTAGTAGAGTGATATTATATATTTGATGCTAGCTCTTAGTCAAGGTTTGTTGATTGTGGATTGCAGTTGTGTTTATTTAGTAAGATCACTTTTGCTTGTTTAGTTGAATTTTATATCTTAGTAAATAAGCTGATGTGGTGATTTGTTTTGAGAGTAATGCCAGATAACGTCCTTAAGGTCACTGTTTCACCAACTTTGTGACCTTGAATATAGTTTTTTTTTTCAGCCTGGTGACCCTCACTGCCTTAGGTAATATTTGGTAATTTCTCTTCAAATTGGTAAACTATGAATTCAATCAGGCACAGATTTAACCCAAAATGTCTGAAGGTATTAAAACTAATTAATTAGCCAGCTAATCTGACCATTCATGATTGTGCAAAATTGTTTGAAAACTCATTTTGTTGTTTTATTTTGTATTGACGCCATTTGAAAAAATATATTATGATAGGTACAGTCCTCTTTTGTTTATAATATTCTTGTAGATCATTTAGTATATAAAGTTACTTCGGGCTATTGGTTTCTTGAAATGTTTTTGTACCATTGATTTTATTGTGACAGGAAAAACACCTCTTATGTTCAAGTTGAAGTTACTTCACGATTCTAGTGTTTTCTTTCCATACTAGATGACTTCACCCATTTTGGCCACCGATCAGTCATAAAGGAGTGTGAATCAATTTTGCATGTTGCGATGATTAATCTTCATCTGGTTGTAGTCAAAATATAGGGATTCTTTGGAAAATCTAAATTCATACCATGTTTGACCTGCCTTCATCATAATTTGATGTACTGTTGAGCAGACTTATATGGTTATAGTTGTGCTGTTTTGATCATCAGTCGATTGATTGACGAGACTCATAATGATCTGGCCAGATACAGCAGGAGAGAAAATAGAACCATAGAAAGATCTCTTATATCCAATTCGTCAAATTGTGATAAGCAGTAAGTATAAGGCTTCCTGGAGACTTTGTGAGTAAAGTTATTGCTTAGAATGTCTTTTCAGGAACAGTCCTGGTAATCATTTTAGTTTAACTAATTTTGGGTCAAAGAGCTACTGAGCATGAGAAACACCTTGTAAATGCAGTTTTCTTGGATGAGTTCATTTTGTATAAAAAACTTGAAAGAAGAGAATGTAAGAAAAAAACACTTTGATAATCAACTATCGTAAAGTAGTTCAGTATATAACACAGATGAAACGGGCAATTGTATGCAGCATGATCTTGAAATGGGCAATTGTATGCGGTATGATCTTGAAACGGGCAATTGTATGCAGCATGATCTTGAAATGGGCAATTGTATGCGGTATGATCTTGAAATGGGCAATTGCATGCAGCATGATCTTGAAACGGGCAATTGTATGCTGTATGATCTTGAAACGGGCAATTGTATGCAGCATGATCTCGAAATGGGCAATTGTATGCAGCATGATCTTGAAATGGGCAATTGTATGCAGCATGATCTTGAAACGAGAAATTGTATGCAGCATGATCTTGAAACGAGAAATTGTATGCAGTATGATTTTAAATTACAAATATTGTAGTAACAAACTTTGAAATATGCAAGTGTATGCAGCAGCAAACCTTACAAATTGGGAATCTGAAATTAAAAATAGAAGCCTTTGATTCACCTTGCTTGAGGAAAATATCAAAATATTTTGTTAGAATACATGGATCAAATATTAAAAAAACTCACGTGAAAATGTTTAGATAATACTTAAGAAAAAGTAAATATCAAACAGATAACTATGAAATGAAAGTTGTTAAAATGTATTAACATATCATCAGGCTCTAAAGATGAAAAATCTAAAGAATATTATTAAATGCACTTTGCATGACTTATTTTCCATAGAAATAGATTTTTTTGAAGGAGCTATGAATTAGAAATTAGCAAAAATATGAACAAAAATATTTTTAAGAAGTGTGAAAAATATCTCTTCAAATTTGGATCTCACTATTTGCTCTTTTATGAAAGTAATAATCAAATTATGGAGTCACCTTCCCCTAAATTGAATATTCAATGTTTTTTAAATTTGAAAAAAACAAAAAAAAACAAAAACCAGATGTATGTGCATATATTCACTTTATACATATATATATATAAACTGGAATACCCAGCATTGCTTTGTCTTTTATGTGTTAAATGAATGCAATTATGAGTTAGCAATAATTGGAACAAATTGCTTTAAGGAAATGTACACTTGTTAAGGCCAATTAGCTGTAAAAAGTATTGTTAAAATCACCGAAAGCATGGAATAGCACAATTTTACCTTTTTAAATAGTCGTGAAGATATAAACAAAAATAGACGAATATTAAATGTTAAATGAAATTTTATTCTCCCTAAATTTTGAAATAAATGTGAAAACTTTCTGTTATCTATTTCAATACTGTTTTGTGTACGGTTTATTGAGTTTCTGGCAGGTGCTAAATAGAACATATTTTTGTGTATTAGTAGCATGTCATTGTGAATTGGTAAGAAGATGATAGGCCCTTTGTTCTTCTCTCTCATTTCGTTTTGCTGCTTTTACTGTTCTGGCCTCAGAAGTAGAATGGCTCAAACTACTTTTTCTTTTTGGTCCCATGCTTATCTACAAATATTAAAAAAAAGACTGCTTAGGCACTGACCCTGTACTTTAGCAAGAAGTGGATGTTGAAAACAAAAATTTTGGATTAGAAAGTATAAACACCAATATCCTACAACATGAAATGTAATTTGAAAAAAAAAAATGACCTACTGCCTCTATAAAAATATACATTTAAAATAATTAATCAATGTGAAGGCTTTCATTCTAACAATCCATAAAAGACGGAAGTATGAAAACAATTGTACAAAAAAGTACAGCCTTGAAAGTATTTATTGAGATATCTTCTGCTT
Source organism: Thysanoteuthis rhombus (assembly GCA_963457665.1). Classification (NCBI taxonomy): domain Eukaryota; kingdom Metazoa; phylum Mollusca; class Cephalopoda; order Oegopsida; family Thysanoteuthidae; genus Thysanoteuthis; species Thysanoteuthis major. Next base: position 12,356,280 of record OY735228.1, on the reverse strand, counting down.
CTAAGAATACATATTTTTTCAGAATTTTTACTGTTTAAAAATAATCATAAAACAACTTTATGCCATGTTGAGATGACTTCTTTAGACTGACTGTAATTCAGAAATGAGGAATTGATACTTGACTGTTATTGTGAAATAAGGAATTGGCATAAAAAATTACTAATTTTTCTTTTTATATAACAATGTATGAAAAATGGAAGTATAAATACATCTTTTCTTAGAAAAGAACCCGTTTGCGTGTGGTTTTGAAAAGAAAAATATTTTTAAATGAATTCTTTCACTGCTTCTACATATGTCCCACCAACATGACACAAAAGCAAAAAAGCCCTTAGACTGATTATTAAAAAGTGTAAGAACATATTGAAATAAATCGATGATAAAAAGATACTTTTTAAAAATTATTACTTTTTGTTCAGAATAACTTGATGATAAATATCATTTACTTACATAGATAGAAATTTTGTGTGCATCTTTTTGGTTAGTCAGATTGGCAATGTATTGCAGGCCACTTACATCTAAGCCGGAAGTGAATCAGTTGAAGAGAAGCCTTCTTAGTCAAAACTTCCGGAATGGAACAGGCGGGGTCCAATTTAAATTAATAGTTTTATTGAAAATTGAATTATCCTGTGAAAACTCCCATGTCCTCTGCCATGAAAAGATTTAATGCTTTCCAAATTTCAGCTTCCTATATGTAAGATTGTGGCTCACAAAGTGGAACAGACAGGCAGATTTTGATATATAAGAAAGAAAGAGATATTTTGGTCTTGTTGGAATAGAAATTACAATAACTACATGTGAAAATAAGGGTATAAAAAGTGAGAAACTTAGAAATTGATAAAATAAACAATGAAAATTTAATTTTCTTTTGGAATGAAATCAAGTTGAAATTCAACTCTTATTTGTATCGATTGAAACTGGATGGGCATCATTTAAATTGATTTGTGTTATTCTAAGATTATGGTACAAAAACTCGTTTATTACATTTGACGGTAATCTGGTGATCACTTGAACATGTTCACATGCTTTGGTTTATTTTTAAAATTAATCTCTATTTGTTAATGAAAATATATAAATCTTTTCAATAATATACTTTTACTTTCCAGAAAGTACTTAGACTAGAGGCTATATCATTCTACCATACTCATTGCAGTCTGGAAAGTATTTTAAAATAGTATTAATATTTGCTTCACAGAACCAGAACAGAAAGAAAAAGAAACTCTCTATAATTGAGATTTATTTACGTGTATTTTTGACAAAGAATATCAATAGCTTTTTTGTTCCCTGTAGAAAAAAGACGCTGTGGAGTATCATTAGCTGTGGGTATCTGTTGTCATTGCCATCTCCTTTTTCTCAACGTGATAACTTCATTATTCCTTATTATATTTCGCTGAAATTTGGTATGTGTGGCCTAAGGAGAGATTCTACCTGGGGGATGGTGAGTTATTTATGATTCGATTGTTTGTTTGCATTTTATAAGCAAAAACAAGGTATCTCGGAGTTAACAGTCCTAAAAAAAACCCCAATTAATTGCCTCTCTCTCTCAACCATTTTCTGCTGGGGACCTTAAAACTTATAAGATTTTTTGCTACGATTCTTTGCAACATTTTTTTTCCTCATGCTATAATTGATATGCATGAATATAGGCTTGGGGGAACTTACTTGGTAGGTGTGTGTCCTCTTGCTTTTGGAAAGATTTCCTGGCTATTTTCTTTTTTTTTCTTTCCCCTTTCTCTTTTAAAAAGAAAAAATGCATAATTTTTTTTTTCTAGAACATCCTTAAAAGTGTCTTTTCTTTCCTCACACACAAAATTTAATTTTATTGCTTCTTTTTACCCAAGGCAAGTAGGTTGCTTTTTAAAAAATTAATTCTTTATTTATGAATTGTATAAACAAATTCATTGTTCTCTCAATGAATGAATATAAAAAAAAAATGAATGAAGAATTTTATTATGCACACAAATTAAATCAAATCCTATGAATTGAATAATTTGTTTTGTATAGGAGTAAATTTGACAAGTTTATAGCTGCATTAGGATTGCAGCTGTTATTGTGTCTTGTTTCTCTAAGCAATTTTGTTACTGCAATAGTTATAGCTGATTATTTCACAGCATTAGGAGAAGGGCAAATTGTACTTTCTCTCTGTGCTTTATGCCAGATAAGTTTCCTGTTACAAGTCTCATTAGCTTGTCTTATGGAACTATCCCGCAGACTTCTTGCCCACCAGTCTGTTGTTCTGATTATAGAAAGAAAATATGCAAATGCACTTTTTTAATGAGCCTTTTTAAAAAAAATTTTTTTTCAGCTTATATATCTGGTTAAATCATATCTTACTAGTCGGATCTATCGCTTTATTAATAATTATCATAACTGCACAAATAAAAATTTGAAAAATGTGTACTTGGACAGTAACCCTTTATTTATACATGTCTGGTTAAATACAATGGACAAGGAACATCTCGTTGATTTTTTTTATTACATTTACTTTCACAGAAACAAGTTTATGTTTGGATCCATAGTGTAATAGTTGTTCAAAAGTGTTATCATACCTAGCACTTTTGTCTAAATCAATGAATGAAAATATATGAAATATTAGGTAAAAAATGCCAAAACTGATATATTGTTTGAGAATGATTCAAGAAAGGTTCAACAATAACCCAACTTTAATGATATCACTCTAGTTTGACTGATCATTGTCTTTAATCCATGTACATATATGTATATATATATATATAATGCTATTTACTCAAATGCATATTGACCGATTATTTCTTTGTAGATAACATTTCTTGTTGTTTCCTCTCTCTTCCTGTCTATATATTTCTCTTGATCGGACTGTATATTTTAAGATATAGGCCTTTTGTCAAAAAATTTAGTGCAATCTGATGTGGCCTGAATGAACCTGGATTTTTATGCATTTGCAAATGAATATATGTGGGAGACTACTCTCCTTTAGCATTTAATAGTTGTTTCTTTTGGAAAATTTTTTTATTTTAAATAGTGATAGACAGACGGACACGTTGCTTATTATAAGGTAGAAAATTGACTTGTAATTGTACATTTTCAATTCTCTCTCACCTCTCTTCGGTCTCATTAAATATCAACTGTGGATACAGGAGATGCATGGAACAAAACCCTCAGGAAAGCTAAAGAAAAGAAAACAAAAATTATGGAGGGAACATAATAAACATAATGACTTTTGGCTAAAGCGGCAAGCTATCTCAGTACACCTTTATTTTGTTCTTTCAAAATTTTGTTTTATGCTAATTCAATGAACAACTGCCTTCAGGGTTGGGTATGAGTTGTAGGAAAGGGGCTGTTATGTATGTTTGCTGATTGCAGTGTCCATCTAATAAAATCAAATTAAGATCTGTTCCTTTGGGAGGGGCATCTAAAAAGTCTAGTTTTTGAGTTTACAATGCGCACTATAAAATAAATATGATTTAAAAGTAAAAGAAAAATTGATAAACCCAAGTCATCCAAACATAATGTATTCATATAAAAATCAGTGAGAGATTGTTAATTCAATTTGGCATTGAAACTCTTCTTATAGAGTGAACACTGCTTGAAATGCCTCTTTAGTTGATTGGAGTTCAAGAAAAGGGGTTTTATAGTTGTTTAGAGGACTTTATTTGATTATCATTTGCCTTGCTATCATCCATTGATGCTGCTTGAGAATAATTTGAAGAATAGAGAAAAATGAAGACAAATTAGGTAGTGGGGGAATTTAAGGTGAATATGGATGTCTGCTGCTCTGGATTTATTTGATTCAGCATTTTCGATTGATTTCACATCTTGTACAAAGGAAATGAATAATTGTAACCAAGTTCATGTGTTAGATGCCTTTGTTTAAATGATTGAACTCACTTTTAAAAAATAATGGTGGATTGCCTACAGATCCCATTACCTGAAAAATGATTTATACATGTAAACATTTTTTCTCCTCCACAAAATCAAAATTTTTTTCTTTCATCTATTTATTTTAGGTGTAAGGTTTTGGTTCTTGCTATGAAAAAAAATCACACAAGTTGTCGATGTAAGATGATAAATATTCTTTTCTTTTGTATATCATACTAGATATGATTGGTTTTCACAACTGTCTTTACCAGAAAATCAAATTCATGTGAATGGCTACTGAGTGTTTCTGTAGTTGATCAGTAAAGGTGGGAGTAGCATCATGGTTATTGGCACAGAGAATCGGCAAGCTGAGTTCAGATTCTGGCTATTTGCATTCACTTTGCACTACTGCCTTTGGGGAAAAGTATGAGTCTATCTCTTCTTCTCCCCTCTATAGGTAAAATAGTAGGGTAGATTGGGCTCTTTGACCTTGGTTGGTAACTAGTATAGAGGAAGGACTACGCTGAATTCAAAACCACAAGTGGAATCCAATCTTCTCTCTAACTATGGGTAAAAATAGCCAAAAAGGAGTATGTGTGTTGGGGGGGGGGGTTGTAATCCCATCCTGTGAAAACACAGTTGCTAAAAATGACCTGTATGCAAGTTGAAGGTGTTGAGAAAAAGTGGTGCTTCTTTTTACCTGATTTGTTGTCATCCATGTTTAACTAAAATGCACTCAGAGAGTGCTTACCTATGCCAATGCTGTACACTGATCCAATTGAAGAGAGATTTATGGATCTCTTTCAAAGTTGATCCTTTTTCCTTACTCTATGGCCTGCCCACAAAATTTAATTGATATTTATTCACTCCTTTTGGAGATAATTTCCTTTGTATATCCAAACAGGTATACCTCTTAAACTTAATCAGCAGACTAATGAAGCTTTTTAATTCTTTTTGATTAGAAAGCATTAAGTAAATATAATAAAGAGGCCAAAGTAGTCCTGTTTTTAGTCTCAAAAGCAATATGATTTTTTGATCTACATACTATGTTGGAAGCTTTGTTAGCAATCATTTTAGTGAATGTTGGAAGAAGTATATGTATTCACTCATGTTTTTCTATCCATCCTCGCAAATCTCCAAAGGTCCTCGATGAATTTCAATGACATTTCATGGGAGCCTGGGCCATAATTTAAGGGAGAATTGATAAAATTTTGGGGTGGATCCTGGTGTTGAAGGAATTACCATTTTGTTAAATGTAATGGTGTGGTAATTTTTCCTAACAGCTTGTTAGGCCTTGTAAAGATGTATTCTGTGTAGAATATTTCCTTGTGGAAATTAAATGAAGAATTTGGGTCACCATTGAAATGAATGAGCTAGGACCTTTAATTTTTATAAGATATATGAGTATTTAATGTTCTAGATAAAAGAATGTAGTTACATGCATATTACATCAATTATCATGAACAAATACTATGAACACATTGAATAAAATGAGAAGATAAAATGGGTACAATGAGAAATTGGCTTTGAAGCAAAGATATCAAAAAGGGAGTTTTACGTCTATCTTTGCAGACAATCCAGTGCATTGTCTGAAATTCACTGGCTTCTTTGAATATAGAAAGCATTGACGACAGAGTATACATGCAACGCTAAAAGATTTAGAGCTGCAAATGGCTAGCTATCTTTTTTTTATGTTTCAATTTTACCCGTCAGAGCTTATTTCAAGAGCTAATCAAATTCTAATTTTCATGGGAAAAAGTATGCAAGGTTCAATTGAATTTCTTGTAAATTTCTAATTTCTTCTCTAAATAGAGAATAAATAATGTTTGGTTTTGGTTCAATTTGATCACAATGAAAAAAAAGAGTTGGATTTTTTAGCTGCTACACCAGGAATTAGCAACTGAGAGATATATTTTTGTATGTTAAGACAATAGTTTGAAATATGGAAAATTGAAACTTACTTAAGTTACTTCCTCTTCATTGTAGCTATATATGAACTGATCTTCATTCAGTTTTTAGTTAACGGATAGGATTTGACAAGCAAGCAGTAATTTACTGCTTGCATTCAGATTAGTGAATAAATCTATCTATGAACTAATTTTCATTCAGTTTTTATAGACAATGATATTGGCAGAGGGGTTCACAACAACTCTGTGCAAGTCTTCCTGGTGCCAACATCTGAACACAGACTTTTCCATGCATGACTGCATGGTGCTGGGATTACTCAATGTACATCAACTAAGTGCATCTCAGTGCTAGGCGGACCAACAAAAACAAATTATGGAATTAAAACAATTTATTGAGATACAAAAATTTTTAAAAAATTGTTTCAACTGTGAACACTGTTGCTTGTTTACAAAATCTAGTGCTGTGTTTCTGCCATGAAATATAGTACGCACTGTGAAGTAAAAGATAATGCTTTAATAAATAGTTTTATAGTTTATTTGCCAACTCATTCTGAAGAAAAATGTACTTCTCTGCAAAGTAAAAAATGATTTTCATATTTTGATATATAGTTTTATACCTTGCCTACAAACTAATTCTCATAATTTCATTTTCTGTAATACACCATTTTAATTCCAAATAGTTAATTCCTGCGACTATAAGTTGTCAAATTGAACTACTGAAGTAAATAAATTCACTAATATAATTCAACTTGCAGAATAATTTCAATTTTTGTATCTCAATTAATTGTTTTAATTTCATAGTTTGTTTTTGTTGGTCCCTCTTGCGCTGATATGTACTCTGTTACTGCCCGCTGAGTTATCCCAGCACAAAGTAGTTGTGTACTGAATAATCGGCACCAAGTAGATGTATGCGGAGAAGTTAGGTCATGTGGCGGCAGTATGGGCTTTCTAGTTTACTATGTAATTTATTACTATAAATAAATCTAGGAGCAAGTCAACCAGATCTGGTGGTATTTAGCACAAGGTTCAGTTTTACCTGCCGTGCTGGTCTCTTCAGAAGTTTTGAAATAATCTGATTTTGAGTTAATATATCTTTATATCAAGCGCATTGATTTCTCACAATGAACATTGTCAAGGGAAATAACGTTGTCAAATGAAATAATTCTCTTTTAAAAAAAAAAAGTGTTATTATGGAAATGAAATAATTCTCTTTTAAAAAAAAAAAGTGTTATCATGGAGAACTCAATCCTATTCAAGTTCTTGTCTTCCAAACTGAATGTTCTCATTTCCACAATGCATTACTCTTTTTATAGTTTCTCACTAAACTTTTTCCTAAGCTTACTTTGATATTTAAAACATTTTTTTTCCATGATCTTTAAAATTATTGGTTAATGTGCCAGTGTCATAGAAAAAGCAACCATTTTTGTAGTTGAATATTTTCTTGTTGAAGTAATGATTATTTCCAAATGTACAAAAACCCCAAGCTTGAAATATGGGTCAACTAGTATAAGAAAAAGTAACATTTTATGATGTTTAAATTTCTGTTTCTAGAGCCAAACAACTATTTGAACAATTAAATAACAATGTAACAAAATTGACTTTTGTGTCTGAAGAGAGAGAAAGAATGTGTTATTTACTCATAGAATTGACTCGGTGGTAGAACATTGAAACAAATATTCATCCTCTTCTGGCATTTTTTGTCTTAGTTTTTCAAATCTTTTCTTTGGGTCTAAATATGGTGTTGCTTCATGGCTGTTGTCACATTTAATATAATAATCATTCATTCTCCTTTTACTGGAGGAAAGGTTTTAACAAACAGTTTTTGAAGATGTGGATGGAATCTTGAACTAGGTTGGGGATAAAAAAAATTGATTGGGTAGTAGCAATATCTTAAAATTTGGATATATTTTACAGACTTGAAGTTTTCTTCTACTTAAAACAATTTTTTGTATTCTCTTAACAAAAAAAGCTAAAAATAAGATATTTTCACTCTATCTTTTCCTGATTCAAAAGCTCTGGAAATTGGACTGAAAAGGGTACATTAAAATATGTATGAATGGAGAATCATCTTTTTTGTAAAACCATGATATTCAGACTGAAATTAGGGCCTCATTTCATCTGAAGGTTGCCTTGTCTGCTGAAATATGTAGTAGTTATTTGAGATATTTTCACTTGATATTTGTTTGTTTATTGAGCCTCTTTTCTCTTTCTATCTAATTCTGTTCTAGTCTTTTATAAGCTAATATGTTGCTTCTATATGTTTTAGTGTGTATGAATGCATTCACTTTGTTTGTCCATTTGTTTTTGAATGGAAGAGAATAATTGCTGTGCCCTACATTTACTTTGATTAAACTTGTACAGTCTAATGAAGTCATTCTGCATTTCTGTACGGCTAATCTTTTCATCAGTCATGTATTACCATATTTACTAAAGTACATTGTGATCTCCAATATTATATGACCCCGACTTTTTGTAGCTAAAAATCAATAATCTATCTATAGAAATTATCATTTTTTTTACACTCTAGTATAATGCCAACCCCTCAAATTTTAACCTTAATTCTTCGTATTAAATTTCTTGCATTGTATATGAGTAAAAGCAGTAAGTTCATCATAGCTGGCACTAGAAATGGATAGAATATGTCAGTATTTTGAAATATGGTGTACGTTGTCAACTTTAGAAAAATCCTAAAATTTTTGCTAGTTCTAGAGAAAGGAAAGTATTATTCATTTTCTCTAGATACATCACATTATTCTCAATGAAGGAAAATGAGAGACTTATTTTGAAATCTGATTCATTATATTTTGTAATGTAAAGCAGAACTGTGTATGGTCTGATTTGTTCAGTGCAGGTGTAAATGACAGGAATGAATTGTTATGCAAATGGAAGCAATTACTACATAGGTGTTTTTATTTATTTATTTATTTATTCATTTATTTACTAGTATGGAACTCATAAAAATGACAGGATTATTTATGGATGGATAAATTATACAAGAGGATATCTAATATCAATAGATTCTTTCTAGTAAATTTGTCTTTGCAATGTCACTTGTCTGCTTCTTCCTTTGAACCAGAGTATTTGACATTTTTTGCTCTATCTGACCCAGGGATTGAAATGACTAGGAAGATACGATTGAATGAAGACAATCTACTTCCATGGAATAAATAGAGGGTTTGGTTTGAAATTCGTAAGTTATCAACTAAGACAGACACCTAAAGAAGGCTGGAGGGTACAATAACTGAAATGTTGTTACTACTGAAAGAAGATGGGGACCCTAGTTTGAGTAAATCAGTGTATAATGATACTTCCTCACCTCAGAAATTCAGACAAAAACAGTGTTGATTAATTTTGAATCAAAGTATGAATTTTTTTTTTTGTTTCTTCAAGTATTTTTTGAATATCTGAGGATGTGAATAGACATGACAAAGATTATTCAATATCATACAATATTTAAGGTTGTGATTTTCTGCAAAAAAAATCGTTTAAAAAATAATGACTGGGTCACAATTTCTGAATTACTCTATAATTATTGAAGTTCGTCTTCTCATTTGTAATTTAATAGGATTGAAATTCACTACGAGAATAATAGTAATGCCTTTCTTTTGTCAATGTGGGAATGGTCATATTGCAGTGCTGGTTCTCATTACTTGTTTGATGTCAGCTGATGTCTGCCAATACTAAAACATCTCTTTAGAGATTACAGAATATGCGTATTGCGTTTAGCTATTTTTAACCCTTGTTACTATTCATGATTCAAGATCTTGTCAGAAAAGGCAGCAAACACAGCCAATGGTCAGAAGTAGAAGAGTTTGTACAGAGAAAAGTGGCAACTACAAAACACTCAGAACGCATACCTATGTCAATGCTATACACTAAAAACTGATTGAAAATCAGTTCACATATAGCTACGATGAAGGGAGGTAACTGTGTATTGATTTTCCATATTCGTACTATTATCTAACCTTCAAACAAATCTCTCTCAATTGAAAACAAATCCTGGATCCAGCCCAAAATTTGACCAATTCCCCCATAGCCAATAGCCCACCCTCCCACAAAACGTCATTGTAATTCATTGAGAACTTATGGAGGTATTGTGCAGATGTAACTATCACTATTCAGAAAAAGTTTGTTCGTTAGAGACTTGGCAAAAAAAACAATGAGTAATGGATTAATTTCTTCTTTGCTTTTTGATTGGGAAAAACTGGTCTAAATTATTTGAATTTATACGTAAATGACTCCTTTCTAGTGTAGAAGATGAATATGTTTTCTAAATTAAGATGCGGGTTCTCACTCATCATGTGTATGGAAATTTTGTAAATATTTTTCTTTAATCATTAGTTTAAAAGATGATATACTATTTTAGGTGACTGTGATTTCTTCACTTTATGCTATAAATTTTCCTTCTCATTTTAATCTACTTTTTCATTACTATAATTCATATTCTGAATCATAATACTATGTGTTCCAGTGTCAGTTACTATTTTGCGTAAAATGAATTGATATTTCATCTTTCAACTAATTTCTAAAGACTGAATTACTCAGACTAGAGTCCATATCTTGGTTGTTTTAGTTACGCCCTGGTGATTGTACTCTCAGGCTTCCTTCAGCTGTCCGTCGTAGTTGGTAACCCGTTTGGATTTTCGAACCAAAAACTTCACTAAATTTGTGGATTGTTCTCATCCTACTGTCCATGCCAGAGGATATCTCGTGTCAGTTGAGTTTTCCTACTTGCGTTCTTGCTTGTCTGCCTTTTCTACTGAGCTAGAGAATATAATTTTTCTGCACTGCCTGAGCCAGCAATTGAACTCACAACTGCCGGGCAAATCATTAGATAAGTTTTAAGTGACGCTCTTATCCAAATGGGAAACACGGCCTAAGGTTTCAATGACAGACACATTTTGACAATAACAACCAAGATGAGAACGCAAGTCCTAGTAAATCAGTGTATAATAATAATTCCTCAGTTGACTAATTACTGTTTAGAAATGAAATATGCTGATTGAAGACGAGGAAGGAGGAGACATTAACTTTGTTTTCTTTTCTTGCTCTGCATGAAAGTTTGGTTTCATTTGTTAGATGAAATTGCAAAGTAACTCGGAAAATTGATTTTAAAATGATAGAAGGCTCAGGTATTCAGTATCATTTCATTATTTCAAGGATTCATGTAGAGGGTTTGTTTTTTAGGAAGACATTTTGAAATTTCCTTGATTGTAGTCAAAATATCAAAAAAAATTATAAGGAAATGAAAATTGAACATTCTGTCAGAAAATCTGGTCCAAGCTTAAATAATGCTATTCAAGGGTTTTTCCTCCAAATATGAAAATCTATATATGCGTGGGTGTCTGTCAATTGAGTGAAAGCTACATATTTTTTTAGTTTTTATTTACTTTTTTAAAAGTTTGTTTTAATGTACATTGGAATTGACGACGCTATTTCCTCTCATCTTGAATTTGTTTTGACTAACTCTTCCTGTTATCTCAGTATCATTGTTTTGTATTTTCTTGTATGTTTAATTGTTTCAGGGTCTCCAGTATACAATTGACAATGCTCAAACTCAGTTGGCCTGTGAGTTTCTACATACACATACCAGGACAAAACTTGTGATGTTTCTAACTCCCTTGAGCCTGGTAAGTTAGTATTTGCATACTTATGTTTAAAAAATACATTTTACAAAAAACATTTCTCATTTGTGGATTGAAAAAACAAAACAAAAATATAAGCCAAATGCACTGTACTTGGTTTAAAAAAAAAAAAGGAAAAAAAAGTCAAGTCCTTAAGTTAAAGAAAAATCCACTGGAGAATTCTCTTTACCTGAAAATGAAACAAATCTTGAAACTATTTACATATTATATATAAAAAAAGGCTTTCTTTGACTTCAATATTTGCTGAAATTATTTGATTTTTAGTTTTTTATGATCAGTACATTTCTGTTGGTATCTCCTCTTCATCATTTGTTGCTTTATATTTGAATAAATTATGACTGAAATGAAGAATTTCCAAGTTTTGAAAATTTAGTCATATCTATTATGCAATCATATCTAAATGGTCAGTGAAGCAAAAACTTACATTTGTGACCCATGTAGATATTGGGTATTCTCATAAATAGGGCCCATATAAACATCAGTGTACCATAAAATATCATTCATGTCTAAAATTGTATTTAGTATAGGATTAGGTGTTTCCAGCATTGTGATATTTGTTATTCCACTAGTTATTCAGACTAGTATCCTTATTTTTGTTATTTTTAACCCTTTCTAGCAAAGTTTATGTATTCACTCATGTTTGTCAGCACAATACCTCCCAAAGTTCTGAATGAAATTTAAATGACATTTTGGCCATGAGCTAAGAAAGAATTGATCAAATTTTTGAGTGAAACTAGGAATTAGTTTTCAATTGAGTGAAATGTTTTTCATATATTAAGATAATTGTCCAGAATGTAGAAAATCAAAACTTGCACACTTACCTCCCATACATGGTAACTATATACAAACAGCTTTTTATTCAATTTTTAGTAATGACTTTGATTGAGATGTGTATTCTCTGGGTGCTTTGTAGTTATCCTAATGTTATGGTTGTAATTAGCCCTGGATTAACCATTATTTAAGCAAAATAAGCATTTGCTTAGGGCATCAAAAGAGTTGGGGTCAGGCACAACAGGTTTTTTGCAGTTTCCCGTGTTATATCATAAGTTTCTAAACTTGTAATTCAGACTTAAAATTTAATTTTTTCTTTTATATATAGTCAATTCTTACATTCAAATGATCCAATCATCCACATAAATACTAATGTTGAAAACCGGTCATTATGCAAGCACAGGTTTTGTTGGTAAAGGTTTGGTTCAGTGAAGTAATGTATTTTTGTGGAGAAATCTATTTTCTTCAACGTATTTGATGTTTTAAATGAATTTCATCAGGAATTTTTCATTTTTGAAAATCTTGTCAGTTGAACAATGGGAGGGTTGAGGTGGAAGGCACTATTAAGGGCTATGCCTAGGGCATCAAGTGGCTTCAATTCGGCCCTGGTTGTAATGCTTCAACTTGTCGCATTTGATAATCTTTGACTGTTATCCAGTACTTTTTTCTTGATTTTGGTTTTAGATTACACACTTGTCTCCTTTTTATCAGTCTATTGATGTCAGTATGTTTGCATAGTAAAAGGCTGAATGGGAGCTAATTGAGGAGACAAGATTCTGTTAGCAAGGAAAACCTTTTCTGCTGCAGCAAATATGTTCTATGTTAGGAAGATTAGTGGATATATTGTTTACCATATCTTTCAATTTTCTATGCAAAACAAACTAGAGACTTCTTGATGCAAAGTGTATGTATTTCCTATCTGCTATTTATGCCATGTTCTAAATTCCAGTTATCAATACTTCAAACTAATTGTTTTTATTTTTCTATCAAAAACTTGGAATCCAAGATGTATTTACAGCTTTGGAAATACCACTTTGGGATGCTGACAAGACAGGTCTGATTAGTTACTAAAGAGAGACTGTCATGTGACCAATGTTTTTTTGACAGCATGCTGTATTGGGAGGTGATCTTATAAAAAATGGGGAAATGGCGAGATCAATAAGTTACTTCTCTTGCCTTTTGTTTGATCACTAAATAGTCAGAAGTTTTAAAAATAAGCATTGGTGGTGAAAGTTAAGAAGAAAAATTTTTTTTTTCTAGGAGTGAATGTTTAAATTTTTAGCCTTCCTGTTTCATAGGTGCATCCTGTGTGCATGACACTTAGATAGCCAGTCAGAATCGCTTAGAAACCAAAGAAACTTATGGTAACAATTTTCATTTGACAGTTTCTAATATCTCAATAGCTTCATTTGACTTGGAAAGGCTTATATATGTATATATATACAAGGCTATTGAGGCTTTAATCTTATGAAAGCATAATTACTTATGAATTGGATTGGAAAAATCTATCAAGTTCAAACCATAGCAACAGTAAAAAAAAAAGTTAGAATTCAAGTTAAATGTTATGGATCTTTGAAGAGCACAATCTGATCTCAATTCTTGTATATGAACATTGTCTTCTGTCATTAGTGAATAATTGTCAACTGTAGATCTAAGATGTGACAGAAGCTTCAATCTCCTGTTTCTAGTTTGTTTTCTCAAATGAAATCAATGTAATTCAGACTGTATCCATAAACTTGGTTAATCTAGGATCGAATTAAATGATAGACCTTTTTCTACTCTCTGCCTGTTGAAATAATCCTTGTTATCCTGGAATTTCAAACCAGTAGTTTTCCAGTTTGATGCTTTAACATTGTATACTATTCTGATGACCCCAAATATTCACATTTCTTTATATTAAAATCTGGCATGTTGGTGCAACTAGTTAGAAAAGGCTTTGATTGGTCTGCTTTTCCCTGTACTAAAAGTTGTGAATAAATATGAAGCATTGAAATACTGTAAACTCTTATTATCGGACTAAAAAGAAGGATCGGGTGTCCGCCAATGCCCATATTACCAAATTATGTATAAAAAAGCCCTGAAACATAAATATAGCACAAATGCATACATGACACAGTAGATAGATTCATGTAACATTGTAAGAGGATATATGATAATTTTAAAGGAGGAAAATAGGACTAATTTTATTCACTGACCACACTACACATTTCTTGGTAATGCTAGTACCACCTCTTTGTTTGGAAGATATTGTAAGTTGTAGTGTGAGAGCACAAGAAATCCAGAGATCATGAAGGGAACTAATTATCAAAGACTGCCTCCATCAAGAGTGTAAACGAAGAGTTGAGCAAAAGGCATGAAACAGTGCTCTGTCTGCTGCGTATAGATAGCTTTGTGGCCAAAGGTTTGCCAGATATATCTGATTTTAGATATTGTCTGTTTTTAGCCCTGTATGTTCGATAAAAATTTAAGTCTATTGGACATCCGAAATTGTCTGGATTCACATGAATTCGGATTGATATTTTCAAAACCAAAACTACTCTGAGTACAAACCATCCTTAAGAAAGTTGCTTTCATTGTTCAAGTTTCAAAAGAATGATTGTTGTATTTAATTTTAATTTTAATTATTCAATTTCTCAAAGATATATAGTCTATTCTCTTTCTTTGGTGGGTGACTTCATGAACAAAAGTTTCCATTGACTAAAGAAGAGTGAGATTGACTGTTAACAAATCTTAGTTCTGGATGTATGACTTGTTTCATTAACAGCTGACACTCAGCTCACACTTTGGATTTATAATACCGTGTGGTTTTGTGGAATAATTAATTATGTATATATTAATCTTAGGTAAAATTTACAATGGGGGATGCAGCTATTACTATTGTTTGAGACTTTTTTTTTCACCAAATTAAAGCATAGAATTCCGAAGATTTTGTATGGTTATACATGCATGCAGACTCATACACACAACTTGATTCCCATGTAAAAGTTTCTTTTCCTCAAAAACGAAAAATTTTCAGAGAAAAAGGAAAGTCAGATTCAGTTAAAGAAATTCATACTACTTTACTGCTTAGGAAGAATTTTTTTCATAATTCTTCACGTTAGTTTACTCAAATGAATCTCAGTGGAGACAATATTTATAATGAACAGATTTCCTGCAGTATTTCTGAAATTCCGTGATAAGAGGTCCGTTAATAAGGTTTACTGTATTTAGTTTTAGATATGAATGGTGTTTCCTCTGACAGTTATTGAACCATTTGGTACATTCCTTGTCATCTTCCAATAACCAGTTTCTCTCCAATTTTTTAAAAATATGAATAGAAATTACATTTATAATCTATTCATGTATTAATCTTTTGTGTACATTTACATCTTGTGAGCATGTGCAAGTTTAACATGTGTAAATGCTTTTATATATATATATATATATATATATATATATATATATATATATATATATATATATAGTAACATATGCACAATAGATGTCACTTATATTTTCTATTACTGATGTTAGGAGAAAGCCTTTGAATCAATAAACTGTCAGTTGTCTTGTTTCTGTGTGGGTGTTAGGATCTAGAGAGTGAAAGAGCAAGTGATATGTGTATGGAGTAAGTGAGCAACACTTCAATTCTTTCTTTACTGAGAAATGTCTAGCATTGATTTTAGCTACAACCTACAATCTGCATCCTGGAAAGTCTTCATTATAACCTGTTCACCTATTTTTCATCATTTCTGTTTTTCTTCTTCTGAACCTGAATATTTTTTCCTTTCACTTCAAACTCTTTCAGTCTCTGCTTCTCTCTCCGCAGGACTGTATGGTAACAGGCTGTTATAACTATAAAACCTAATAAGTTTATGATGCTGTGTATCCCTGATGGAAAATCTAAGAGTGCAATTGATTGTTCCATCTCTATTTGCTTTCTGTCAATTTCGTTTTCTGTCAGCTTGGCAAGCCTACTGTCAAATTAAAAAAGAAATATTGTGTGAGTTAGCTGATCATAAAGCTTAGCTGTCTATTGTTAGTCTTCTTATATGTTGTGTATTACAATATATATGTTATATGTGTTCATTTTATACCAATCAAATGAGTATATACATAATGAACTGGATGTACATATTTACATTCTATGATCATTTCAGATTGGATTAAACTAACCACTCTTGCTCTTGTTTCAAATCAGTTGTCCTTTTGCCCATTTTCTTTTTTGTTGAAAAACTTAGCATGAGTTTGGTTATTGCCTGTCAAACATATCTATAATGTATGTATCCTTCTTTTTGTTAATTACTGGCAAATTACTTTAAGTGATAAAGGCATTAGACTCAAGTTCTTTTGTTCAATCATCATGATTGCATTGTGTTGATGTTAACACTTGCCTCTAACAATAGTGTATTGTGCATTATTTTGAAAAGATGCCTAGATACTGAATAGCTTATTAGGGTTATCTTTTATGGAATTTACGACTTTTAAAATCTTTTAACGGTCAAAAAATTTTGCCTAATCTATACCTTTTCCCAAGCTAAAAGTAAAAAAAAAAAATGTGGCATGCTAATTGAAAAATATGGTTGGCAAATTAAAAAAAAACTAGCACTCAATCTATTTATGTGAGTAGTAATCACATTTATTTATTTACTGTTACAGTTGCTGCAAGTATTAATTTTTTTAGATGAAATTATTTATTCAAAGTTCCAGAAATAATATTTATTATTTCCAAATTGATTTGTGGTGTTTATTATTTAAGTCAATAATTGAATACTTAATTCTGTGATGGTGTCAAAGTGAAGCATGTATTTGATATTGAGAATGATCAACTTAGAATGAAATCAGTCCAAGAGTATTGGGAATAAAAACATGCCTGTCCAAAAGTGTTCATTACATGTTCATTTTCTGTCAAAACATGGAAAATCAAAACTTACTGCTACCTCCTGTTGCATAGTAGCTATGTATAAACTAATTTTCATTGTTTTTAGTGTATGGCATTGGCATGGATATGCACTTTCTAGTGTGTCAACTTATTTGTCAACATTTTTTAAGCAAGATTGGTTTATGCTTAAAAGATTAAATACAAAAGTGCATAACTTTTGAACACAGAACATTGCACATATAACTCTTCCGCACTGCAGCTTCCTTCGACAAAATAAAAAGATTGTTGAAAAACAAACTCTTATTATTATGAGTCCACTGAACAAACTGAGGAAAATGCATTTAGAAAACCTTATCACATCAATCTGAGGGAGTATCATAAGAGGAGAAGGAAAATGGAAGATTATTCTTTTGCGCAATAGCTTCTCACCACTTCTGACAAAACAGCAGAAATCTCCTAAATGAGTTTCACTCTGGAGCATACAGTTCATGAGCACTATTGTCAACACACGGAACATTTGTTGACACAGATGGGAATGTTTATTGCCCTGTTGTAGAGCAAAATGTAAACAAAAATATAGACTGCTGCGTAGATGTAAGCTTTCTTTAATATCTATCAAAAAGCTTCAGTACTTGACCTGGCTAAGAATATGAATTCCCAATAGAATTTAATGGCAGAAATATTCAGTGAAGAATTTCAAAGAATTTAGACAAGTTTTGATTATCTGCTCCAGACAAGATTTTAACAAAACTTTGTGCATGGACTTGGCATTAGACTGCTGACTTTTTTTGCTTTAACTCAATTTTTCCTTTAAGTTTTTTGTTGAAGTGCCAAAAACTGATTTTTTTTATTGCTGCATTTAATAGTTCTATCTGTAAAAATATCAAGTAAAAAAAAAAGCTGAAATAAAAATTCTTCTTGACTTACATCTGTACATGTGAAAAAAAACTTAGTCTTTTGCCCAACCACTTGGATTTTATCATTTAGTGCTCAGAAAAAAAAGAGCGGGTAGGGTTAGGGGAGAAAAAAAAAAGGTAGTTTAATAAAAGGTTATGAAGAGAGATGGGTTGATGCTTACTATTGATACTTTGTGTGGCACACATGACTCTTATCATGTATGATTGTAAAAAAGATCAGATTTTAGCTTAGTATGTTTAGAATACTGGAATATTATCTATTCATAATGTTTACTCCATAGTCCAGCTGTTTGAGTGAAAAATCATGTAAATTGTGACAAAAATCATCAAATTTAGAAGTAAACCATTTTAAAGTATGCTGAATCCAATGAGAGAAGGAGACGAGTGACCAGACAAATGATTCATGATAAAATCATTATTTCAGAATATCTATTTATTCTATCATAACTTTGCATTTTCATCTTGACATGTTTACATATATGATCCATTTCCTCACATATCAGCCAGGTTTTTGGCAAAGGCAAAGCCCAGTGCACTGTAATTGAGCATCTTTGCACTCATAGCAACCTCTGCTTGCGATTTTGCGGCCACATTGGATTAGTTTGTCGCAGAACTTTGATACTTCAGTGAGGTTGGTCCTGTGTGGCTGTCAAGTATATCCAGTTGGATATATCAAGGAGAACTGACTTGGCAATAAGACTTTGTCGCCATACATATCCAGCCTAATATACAGCATTTGATGTGCTACACCAGTTGAG
Source organism: Thysanoteuthis rhombus (assembly GCA_963457665.1). Classification (NCBI taxonomy): domain Eukaryota; kingdom Metazoa; phylum Mollusca; class Cephalopoda; order Oegopsida; family Thysanoteuthidae; genus Thysanoteuthis; species Thysanoteuthis major. The sequence continues at coordinate 12,337,587 of OY735228.1, read as the reverse complement.
TTGGTGGAATATTTTCAATGACATATGATGCACGGCCAAATAGCTTTTTCCTTGCTCCATTCATTCTACTCAAGGAACATGTTTTACTATACATGAAAATAACAAATCCTTATCTCCCTCACACTATTTAGCACTTCAGAGAGCGCTAGGAATGCATCTGTGACTGAAGCTTATCATCCTGTTCTTTTCTCTTTTACCATGGACAAATGACACAAATCACATCCCAATAATGCATGGAACTACAGTAAGCCTTTGCTTTTTTAAACTACCAAGTTTAGTACAGATAGACATAAATGTATCTATAGTTCTTTCTAACTCTAAAAGCTATCATAGCTCCTCTGAAATCATTCTTTCAAAGAAAGTCACCACAAAGACAACTATATGAGTCAACTGTTCTTAGGGCCTTGTATCCTTCCTTTCCACCATGATCAGTGTGAAAAATCAGCCTGATCACAGGGGAACAGACCATCATGTGTGTTTCCATCATTTGGGGACAATTCCATAGCCAAATGTACTGATGACAGTTTTTATCTAGTGCTTATACCTTGAATTCTTAAGCTAGGAACTTGAAGAGCCCTTTGTTTGCATCATGACTGAGAAAATTTTCCTGTTTACTGGTATAGGGGTGCCTGGTAGGAAATGTCTCTTCCAAGATTCATTTACTGATTCGAGCTGGGTTACTTGGTCTGGATAGAAAATATTGTCAGCATAATCGTCAAAGGGTTTTCTGGCCTTTCAGTGACAACATGGGGACCTATGCATCACCATCATACAGCTCAACTTGAATGTCTGTTGCAATTTGTACTTGTTCTAAATTTCTTAAAAGGATTCCCACAAGGTCAGATTTTCACCCTTGTTTCAACAGACCCATATCTGAAATAGATGGTGGGCAAGATTGATTTTTGTGACAGAAGAATTTTTCAAAGTCTCCTGCTCGAATCAAGGCAAGATATGTACTGTCTTGAAAGCAGAGAACAATCTGCTGAGATGAAAATTGTCTTTGAGATTTTTACCTCACTCTAACTCGTTTATAGAGGTAGCATACATCAAATCAATAAAGGCCTCTTTATCTTATGGTTGATCTCCATGCACCATGGTTCATTGACTCTTGAAATAATTTTGTCAGATTCTGAATGATTCTCACAATATTTGACCCTTTACAGCTGGACTGAATATGGGGAGGCAGGCATCAGATCAAATGTTTCCTTATCTTATTTTGATTTCCACATACCATGGTTCATTAGTTGAAGCTTTCATTATTTTGCCAGATTTTTGCATGATTCTAACATGTGATCCAAAGCAGCTGGACTTCTAAGAAATGGGCAGTGTTAAAAAGAAATTATATTGGCTTTTTTTTTTCATAAATCTTTTTAATGATATTTTCCTGTTCTGTATAACTTAAACATATATTCCTATTAAAAAGATGTGTGCATTTTCAATCTTATTTTTCTATTATTAAACCCTTGTGATGGATATTGATGTTTAATTGAAGCTTAAGGATGTTATATAATTAAAGGTCTTAGTATAATAAATAAAGAATAGATTGATTCTTGTTATGAACTGTCATGTCTTTTGTGGTAAATTCCTTCTTTATTAGTTTGCATTTCTTTTTGAAATAATAATGAATGCTTTTTAAGAATATTGGAATACAGAAAGTCTTCTCACACTTTTATAACATTTAACATATTGATATCGTTGTCAAATCATTTTTAATTGAGTCACTTTGAATATTTGATCACAAAAAAAAATGCGTATGGTACTGCTTTCTGTATCTGGTCTCTTGGCCTTCAAGTTTTGTATTGACTGTGAACGTAAAGATGAGGAGACGTTCTGACAGTTGGGTGGGGGTAGGTGTGTCGGTATATATGCTTTGCCGATGAAATTGCCTAATTGGGGGGAATTTACTTAATTTTTGTTAAAAAAAAGAAAAAAACTTTGATAAAAAGTTGTTTTACATCCTTCTTTTGATTGAATGAACTTTTGATCAAATTAAAAGTTCATATTTATATTTTAGTAAAAAAAAAAGTTGAAATTTTGGCGTAACATATACATAGATGATCTAACAGAATGATTATGAATTGTGTTCTATATATATATATATATATATATATATATATATATATATATATATGTATATATATATATAAGCTTATTTGAAATGATCTCCTGTCATTGCACGAATTAATGCGTCACTCACTCTAGACAATGTGAATAGAATAAACAATTGAAGAAAATGGAGCTGATGCAAGAATTGAACCTGTCACCGATAGGGTAGCCACACCATTGTAGTGATTCTCTTACCTTTGAGTTAAACCTCCAGTGTTTAATGCAAAGGTCGAAATACCTGTTTTCACATCAAATTCTCATCTTTTTTTTATTCTCGGTCTATTCACCTATTGGTGACAGGTTTGATTCCTGCAGCAGCCCCATATTCTTTAATTGTTTTTGCTATTTACGTTGTCTAGGGTGAGTGATACATCAACCGTATGATGGTGTGAGATCATTTCAAATAAGTTTCTATATAATGCAATTTATAATCATATATATATATATATATATATATATATATATATATATATATATAAAATGTTGATTGTAGAGAAACAGAGTAGCAAATCAAACAGCCAAACTCATAAATTGGTATAGAAAATGAGTGGTGTGTGGGATTTAAACCTGTGTCCACCAGGAAGTAGTCTTAATGACTCTGGTATACCAACAACTGACAGTGTCTTCAGTAAGCAGGAGTTTGGAATCTCTGTATTCTGTGGTATAGGCATAGATATCTATTTTTGTTTGAAATAGTGCACTTAAACACCTACTTACCAAAAGTGCTGTTAGTTCAGTCAGTAGAGCAGAACGTTAAGACTGTTTCCTGGTGGATGCGGGTTCAAGTCCCAGATTGTTCTTTTTCTTTATTCATTTACTGAACGATTTGCTACTCAGTAAATTCTGGTGCTGTATGAAATGTTTCCAAATATATTATCTTTATAATTATCCCATTTTGTCAGACTTAAACTATCTAATCTAATGATATATATATATATATATATATATATATATATATATATATATATATATATATATATGATCCCTACAATATTTAATCACATATTGTTTTGAATAGTTCATCAATCATTCTCTGTTCAAATTGCTGTTTTTTTCAACTCAGATGCATGTATCAAGCTTAGCATTGAGCAATTCACCAGTGAGCTTATTCTATTTTTACGTATCTTATAGGTAATCTTATTGTTTGAACATACAAGTAAATTCTTGTATCTAATTTCCCTGTCTACTGAAAGCTTTGAGGGTCAAACATCCCATCCCATTTCATTTCCTGTTGTGTATGTATATAGGGTTTTCTTGTTTTGAATTATTGATCGGGCATTTGGAAGTTAGTTTTTTTTTTCAATCCAACTTAGCTGTCATACTTGAAGGGTTGTCAGAGGATATCAGTAATGTTTGTTATCTAATTCTTAATAATATTTAAATGTTTATGAAAATTTTGTGGGATTAATGTCATTCAAATTCTCTTCAATATGTGATTTTTTTTACCAGACTTGAATATTCACCAGATATCTGTTTATAGATTTTTAACAATTAGTGATATCTTTTTATTGAAATTATGCCATACTACAATTGCCTTCCACAATTTGCTGATGTGACCTCAATATGATTGGCTAAGGATACCATCACAATTAAGCTCTTTTGTTTTTGTTTTAAGATAGATATTTAAATTCTTTTTTCATTTGAAGATTTATACACCAATTCTTGATGATCTGTTTATAATCTATTCTAAGCTACCATAATACAACTTTTGATCAATCTTGTAAGAAAAAAATGTCTGAGATTTTAGATTATTGATACTTGACTTTCATTCAATATTTGCACCTCAAAAAATTTTTTGGCACTAGTTTGACTGCCAAAAAGTGCTAAATTAAAAAAAGAGCCTCAAAATGGCCCAAACATGCCAAATAGTGGCTAAAAATTATCAAAATATTTAAGCACACCTGTGCTAATTCAGCATCTTTTCACCATGCCAAAACAAGAAAAATGCTGAATTTGTAACACTGCTTCCATCCTTTCATTCTTTATAACTATGAAATGACTTATTCAACTTGGCATTCTTGTTTAATTCTCTCTCTATCATGATTGACTGAAATTTTGGTACTAAAAAGGTAACAAACAATGCTGAATAAGTGAATACACTGATACATAAAAGGAACATTTATCAGACACATTTTTTTGTAGATTTTTTTTATGTGGATTTAGTGTTGTGCTCAGTGTGCAGCAAATTTAAGTTTTGTATTTTGGAATGTCTTTATAATTGGCATGATTCATGTAGAGGTTTGGCTTAGTTTACTTTGTCAACATGATTAGTTTTGTACAAAAATATCGAATACAGGGAAAAAAGATTGAATATTCTAATTAGTCTATAGATATCCAAGTATAGCTTAATTTACGCAATGATTTATTTGAAAGTAATTCAAATGTGCATAGCTACACGTTCTTGAATAGTTAGTTTGTAGGAAGCATAAACAGGTCTTCAAAACTGAATTCAACAAAAGAGATAAAAACCTAAGAATAGGCATTCTTAGAACATTGAACAATTCTGTACAGGACCATTTATCCAGCAAGCTCTGGACTGGAGTCTGCCTGGATTTCTGTCTAGCAACTCAACCTACTTGTTACTTGAACTACAAATGTGGCCTTATACTCAAGAAGGGGTCTATAGAGATGAAAAATAAAGGAGAAAAATTATAGTTTTATGTATTAAAATACCAAGCATGCTAATTTTTGTAAGTGGTTCACATCTTACTTTTTGCAAGACTTTCCTATTACCTCCTTCAGCTTATTCCCAATTGGATAAAGTGATGATGAGAAAGAGGGTTACATTGCACCTTAAAGACTTCATGGGATTAGGTCAATTCCATTGATATTTTATAAAGATAAATTGAGTCAATGGTTTATTTTTGAAAAGTGGTGAATAAGTGAACAAATTATGTGATTAAGTTTGTATAGACGGTTCATACTTAACCCCATTGGTCTTATCTTGTTTTAGTAGTGTATGAATTTTTATTCATTTGGTTAATTTCCGTGTTTTCAAGTACATGGCTGCATGATTTCTTCAGTGCCCTAATAATTGGTATGGTAATCTCCCATATTCTATGTTATTAATTTGCTACCGTTGGAGAAAAAAAAAAATTTGTATTGTCCCCAGTGTGCTAACAACAAGAATTGTCTGAAAAAACTCTTAGAATATACGAATCAATTCACCTAAGACACAGTTTGGTGGATTAATATTGATTAAACAATCTTTATCTGAAGACAATTTAACCACACCACGAAAATTGAAACCAAAATTGGCCAAGCGATGAACTACTACAAAGCCCATCAGATTCAAAACTAGCCAGTTTGAAAAATAAATGTTTTTCTGGAAGCAGGATAAATAGTGCTATACAGAAAACAGTACTGTATAGATATAATTCCCTGTGTGATGTTTTTATTGTATTGAGTACCATTAATTGTGGCATATAAGTTGAATTTCTAAGCCTGAAAAATCTTATAAAAACGAGAGGTCAACTTAAATGACAAAAGTAAAATTTATAAACAAAAATCGAAAGTTCAGTGAGGCATCCACTATAAAGTTTAAACGTAATTATCATCTGATTATTTGACCCTGAGTGGAGGATTGTTTTGAGGTAAGAAGCATCTCACTAAGAAACGCTTTTCTTTCAAGTTTAAAATAAATCTGACTCAAAGCAGCTCAGAAATGATATAGGGACTGACTAACTAAATGACAGACAGAGCCTCTTATAGAAAGCCAGGGATGCCTCTAAAAAGAATAGGCCTAAACCAGAATTTTTGGCTGAAGTTCCTGTGGTTGACTTATACACCAGGTTGTCTTGTACACTGCAGTTTACAGTAATTATTTGGTATCAAGAATCTGTATGCTAATCAGCTCCTTTAATCATACTTACTTACACATAAGAAGGGATTTTCCATGTCTCAATATGCTTAGTCAGTGCATAGGTAATCTTATTTGAGCATAAGGCTATATTTGAGTGTTTTATATTTCTTATTCACATAAGCATTAACAGATGCCTGTTTTCTTCTACTTGTTCATCTGTTTCTCTTACTTCACTTGCTTAGATATCTATACAAACCTATTCAAAACATTTTCTCACTTGTTCAGTTATTCAAAAATAGAAAATTGACTGAATTTATCTCTATAAAGTATCAATGGAATTGGCCTAATTCCATAAAGTCTTTAGGGTGCAATGTAACCCTCTTTCCTATCATCACTTTATTCAATTGGGAATAAGCTGAAGGAGGTAATAGGAAAGACTTGCAACTAGTAAGAAAATATAAACCAATTACAAAAATTGGCTACTTGGTATTTCAGTAGATAAAAACTATAATCTTTTCTTTCATTTTTTCCCTGCTGTAGACTCCTGAAGTATAGGGCCGCATTAGCATTTCCAGTAACTAGTAGGTTGTATAGGGTGGAGTTGCTAACCCCATGCATAAGATGGACTACCTTATAGGGCTAGAAGTCTCTAACTGTCCTGCTACTTACCCATAACTGGATGAGAAGTGGATTCAAGCTTTTCCCAAGGGCTTCAGTGTGAAATGAACCTAAGCAGCCCTAACCAAAACTGTAATTTGGTTCGCTGATCCCGTTTTCTGTGCTAGGAACTGCTATGCCATTCCAAACCTCCAAAAGCTGTAATAAATTTACACTTTTTTCCATTTATAATGTTCTGGATTATTTTCTTGGTAAAGCTGTTTTTAAATGGGGAAAGTTTTTAAGAAATGTCTATGATCGCAATAAACAATTGATACATTTGCTATTTCTTTATTTAGCCCAGGTGTTTTTATTTCTATACGCGGAATTCTCTTTGACGTTCCTGAGACTGTAATTGTGAGGTATCATTTAGAATGTATTTTAACATTTTATCACCCTCTTATCTGGCATATACAGTATAAAAATATTTTGTTCGCTTTTCACTTAACCTAGTTTAGATATTCAGAACTATCTTAACTAAGCTTAATATTTCTGACCTCCTATTCCCTCCATTTGGCTCTGTGTGGTACTTGATACTAGATGTAAACAAAAGCAAAGGCAGACAAGCATGTAAAGCTGTAATCAGCTGCAGCTGTTTGACCTGTGCTGCTACTTGGTTTGTTGGTAACTTGTAACTTAATTTCACCCAATATTCAAGCAACATGAAGTTGGCCTAATATATGTGCTACTTACTATTTGAAGTAGTATGTTGTAATCATTGCCAGATTTTGTTAATTCTATATCTGTGTAGCCTGGCACACACACACAAACAAAAAGACAATGGCTTTCATATAAACAAATCATTTCACAGGGATGAAGGAAACTTGTTTGTTTAGTCCAACCACGTTGAAATAAATTCTTAGTTAATATATATATATATATCGATCATGTTACATGAATATATACCTACAAAAACTATAAGTTCAACCATGCATTCACCATCTGTAGTAGTGGTAGGAGGAAGAGAAAGTAGTCTTTTTTGAGTCAATTGATTTTCATACTTGTAAAATATTGCAATCTGGAAATATTCCAAGAGTATCATTTAAAAAAAACATCATAAAATGGCTTTTTTTGAATACAAAATTGCTGAAGTCTTTCGTCTTATTATTACATAGTAGCATTAATGGCATTATACCTCTTCCTATTTCTGTTTAATGTAAGTGGGATTGACATACAGACCGACCAACTGAAAAACATCTAATAGAGATGTGTGGTCATATCTAAAAATTATTTGGCTAATTAGCAGAAATACAAATGGCAATGATTTTGAAGTAGTTCTTTTGATGAGTGGAGTTGGTAGGAAAGAATTTTGTCTAATTGTCTTTTTCCCCCCTCTAGGCATTTCAGCAGGTATTAACCAGCATTCTTTCATCCTGTGTAGGAATGCGGGCATGAATACATCTGGAAAAAATTACCAATTCACAAAAAGCGACAGATGAGAAAATCTTGTAAATAAAGAGGAAAATGTTTGCTACATGACCCATTTGAGTTTTAGTGTATCCAATTCATATTTCACTTGGTCTTGCAACCACTCTTCAGTAAATGATAGTCATCAGAGGTACTTCTGTTCTTATGCCACACTTGGGTAAAAGGACCTGACTTTTCATATTGAGAAATCTTGAAATGTTCTGCAGAAGACAATAGCAGTGATTTATGTAGTTAAATAAATGTTCTCTCTTGCAATGGCAGCAAAAATATTAATAGTAAAGGATTTGTTTTCAGAATAGTTGTCACTCCTGGAACTAAATTGTCTATCAACGTTTAGGAAAATTGTCACCCCAAGGCTAAATGCTACTGTCCTCTCTGTACTATATAAGTAAAATTGTCTAATATCTTAGATGTGATTGGTAGGGGAAGGTGGAGTAGATTCTACTTTTATTTGAAAAAAAAATCAAGTTAGTCTTTCTCCTAGACTGGTCATCAACCAGAACTAGATACCCCAGTCAGCTCTGGCTTGTGTAGGGAGAAGAGATGGATGGGCATTAGTGCAAAGATGAATGTAAACAGCCTCTGCCAGAATTTCAACTCTGCTTGCTTACTCTATTTTCCATGCTGGTAACTTCTATGCCACTCCAAGCTCCCTTAGACTTCTCTAATGTGCAATTCTCATATACCAAACAAAGATCAATTGGTTATTAGTTTTGCTTTGAATTGATATCTTCTTGGTAGACCCTTTTAATGATTGAATCAGAGATCTATGATTAGTTACCAAAAAAAGGAAGAAAAAGATGCCTATATATTTTGGAATATAAGCCATTGTATTTGAGTGTAGGTATCAATCAAGAGGAAATTAGGTGAGGTTCAATGTCAGCTCAAAAATTGCTGAAAAAAAACATGCCTTTAAATTCCTTTAAAATTTTTGTATATAGAAAATAAGATTTGAAATGTAGATTCAGCTTAATATTTCATTTTATCCATTTGTCTGACCCTCAAACAGACACTTCTTGCCTTACTAAATAATCACAAAAGCCCAAGAAGATGGACTTCCTCTTTGTTATTTCTTTTCCTTTATCAATAATAATAAGAGAAGGATGAGGTGAAAGAGGATTACTCTTTTGGATGGAACATTTTTCTAATTAATCTGTGGAACATTTTGTAGACATTGCCAATATTTCACAGTCATGAATTTCTCTATAAATACAAGTCGGTAACATCGATCGGATAAAAATAGCGAATTCAGAAGCCACTCAACAACACCCGTCGCCTCCTCTGACTTCTGCTCTGCAGGTTTTGTAATATTTTCCTTTCCCACCTTTTTCAATACTTGCAACCACTATCCTTGATCTTTCTCCTTTTACCATCAGCAATTGATGCTTCCATCCTCGCTGGAACTTGACAACGTTGACAGGTATGGAATCAAAATGTACAGTTTAGAATTCAATCCTGCCAGCATCAGCTCTTTTTCTCCTCTTCTGCCTGTGTTTTTAATGCTATTTATAGTCTGCTTCATAATTACTGCACTAATAAATTCTCTCCAAATATCCACAAATGTTATATACATCTAACAAAATTGTTTTTTTTTCTCTCTCTTTTGCACTTGTTGGTATAGCTCAAAGAGTATCAGACACCTGGCTAGGCTTTAGTGTTTGTTTCAGCTTGTATAGAATTTAGACTTTATATTAGGGTGCATCAAAAGTATTTTTGTTTTTTTTACTGTCCTTTTTTTAAAAAAAAAAAACAATTTTTAAATGTGATGTTCTACATATAGTATCTTTCAATGATCCTAACTCATCTTAAAGTTTGCGAGTGATGTTGGTCAGGTTCTTCTTTACCTTGCATTTCAAACCATCATAATTGACAATTGATGGTCGTCCACTTTTGGGCTTTATTTGAAGGTACAAGTCACCCACCTTAAGATGCTTAAACTGGTTTTGAATAGTACTGACAAATATTGTTTCATTTCTTTTCACTTCTCAAATTCTATGAGCAGCTTCAGTGTCTTTGAGGCTCAATTTAAAATAATGCCACAAAATAGCCAGAATCTCAATATTTGTGTCTACTTATCTAATACAAGAATTATAACAACTGAAACAAAAGATATTACTGCTAAGCATTGATAATGATGTGATATATATATATATATATATATATATATATATATATATATATATATATATATATATATATATATATATATATATATATATATATGATTATAACATTAATAAAATTGTGGTGTTATAGTCTTCAGATGTGTACATGAAATAAGCTTGGAATAAAGATCTTGGTGGAGAGAGAATATATGAAAATCGTGCACTTAATGCCAAGTTTTTGCAATTTGATATAATGTTAGGTATGACTTTGAGGTTTTCAAAAGTATTCTCGAATAAGTTATAAGGACAAGATCAAATATGGCTACTCCCAAAAATGGACGTATGAGATTGACACTTTTTGGATGTGGCCATATTGGATTTTGCATGTCACGCACCACAAGTTGATACCAACTTGTTTGCAATAATTTCATAAAATGTTCATACTTGATAGCAAGGGTAATAGCAAAAACTTTGCACCAAGTGCATAGTTGACACTAAATATGATATATTCCTCCTCTACTATCTGTAAAAATCAAAAATACTTTTGATACCCCCTAATATTTTATCCCATTACAAATGTGAAGTTGGTAGCATTGTGTTGAAGTGAATTTTGAATCTTCAATGCCACAGGGAATCAAGTTTGCTACATTTTTATTTAATGCAAAACATCATACTTGATTCTATTACCTTTATAAACCCAAGTACAACAATGAGTTATGGTTTTTATTTATATTTATGTAAAGTGATTCCTCAAAGACTATTACTTTTTCTTTCCTTATTTGCCATTGTGTGTGTTAGTTCATGAGTTGTTTTCAAAAGCTATTAGTAAGTTCAATATTTTTGGTTGTTATGTCAAGTCTGCCTTGTGTAAAACCTGGTTTTGTCTAATACATTTTCTAAATAAGTTGTTCATGGTTAGAAATTTGTTGTGGGAAGACTATACTTTAAAATTCTTGAATCCACTTTTTTTTCTAAATGATACGTCTAGACTTGTCATGCAAATTAAAAGTAAGCATCAAATTTTGCACTTGTCATTGTAAATTTTTCCCAGTATTTCCTCAACAGTTGCAAATTTTGTTATAGCAAATATTCTGGCCATTTTTACAAAGAAGTTTTTTTTAATTTTTTAATTTGAATTAGCTATAATGATAGAAACCACAAAGACTTGTTAGCGGTCATCTAAAACCAGGCAAAGTTTTCCACAAATGCTCACTGCAATGTTTTGGTTTTGTGCACAAATTAACATTTTCATTCTAGTATGTTTAAAAGGGAGAAAGGGGAGGTGTGAGTTGCATAATGGTTAATGATGCTGACAATGGAATCTGTGAGTCAAATTAAAACTGTGGCAGAAACTGTTCACAGTTGCTTTGCACTAATGCACTTTGGAACCCCCCCCCCCACACCAAAAAAGAAAAATATATATGAAATAGCAGAACAGACTTGGCTTTGGGAGGTAGCCAATCTTTGAAGATGGACAACCTTAAATTCAAAACCATAGAGAATAGGAAAATAACTCCACTATCAAGAACAATCCTGGCGATACACACTTAAAAGATGTAGAGAGCTTTAATCAAAATCTTTTTCTTTTTTTTTCTTGAAGAAACAATTTTTGAAACATTTATTTATATTCATATATATATATATATATATATATATATATATATATATATTTAGAAGAAAAAATCTTTTTGTCATCTGCACTTAAGAATTAAATATGTAAAAAAGAATACCATAATGTTAAAGTGAATATTTTGCAATGTAACAACGAAGAAAGCTAAAAATATTATTTATCATAATAAGTAAAATATTATTTTCAGTAGTTTTTTATTGCTTTTTTTGCTTGATTTAATCTGTTATATATATGTAACTTTAGTATTGTGTGTATATATATATATATATATATATATATATATATATATATATATATATATATATATAAATTTTATGCGACTGTACTTGGATTTGAATTTGGCAATCAGACATTCTACCAATTACCCCACTGAGACATCTTGATGAGTGCAATCAGATCACAGGCTAAACTTTTGATGGTACTTCAAGAGAAGTAGCATGCCTTTTTCAGTCATATGTGAACAAATATTTTCAAATAACTACTTAGTGAAAGTATTTTTGCAAAAATTATTGTTTTTCAATTTTTTTGAATATTTGACCAAAACAAATTTTTCATAAAATCAGTCTAACTGGAAACTTTTGCACACATTAATTTATCTCAAATATTGTTTGCTTTTTTTCTTTTTTTAAGAGCAAGTGAGTGTGTGGAACTTTTCAATTTACAATCATTATTTAATTTGATTAGTTGTTTGTATGATTTCAATCAAATAGTATTATTTTAGTCCTTTTCTGCATCCGTAGTTGATTTCATACAGTGGAGGATTCCCAAATATCATTTAAGATTGAAATAATTTTTTTTATAAATTTCATATTATTGGAATCTTGAACACATATTTCCGCTTTCAAACATTCTAATAACAGTCTCAGGAAAAGATGAGTAGACTATGTTGACCTGTCCGAGGGTGCCTGGGGACCTCTGCTGGTCTGCTTAAGAAGCTGTGTGAACTTTCTCCTACTGTCAAGCCAGGATAAAACAAACCTCAAATTTGCCAACATAAGTGAGGAGGTAATGCTTAACTGTGTGTGGGAGTGTGCGTAGGCTGGTCTGGGGTGTGCAAGAGATTATTTGTTCCCCGGGCAACACTGGAATCCCTGCTAGTAAATGTTGATTTGATCTTTAATCCTTGGTTATTGTTTCTAATTGAACTTAGATTTCCACTTTCTAATTAAGAACTGAATGTTGGAAGAAAAAAATACAGATGTCTAAGGTTTGATATCGTGTTTTTACTTCTAGACTTAAAATTCATCAGATATTTTTGCTCTTTATATTATTGAATCAGAACTGTTGGTGATTGAGCCAACTCCTTTGATTTGGAAATTAATCTTTTTAATTTTGGATATTCTTCACTTTTCAAGTACTTTGGTACATCAATATGTCTGTGGCCTGTTGAAAAAAAAAACATTTTATCTTACTCAACAAATATTAATTTTTCAACATTATCTCCTTTCTTGTCAACACATTCAGCCCAATGCTTTCCCATTAATCATATAGATGGAACATAATACAAGGAAAATTTCAGATAAAAATTCAGTTAATAACTGCTTCAAGCAATGGATTCATTGAATCACCTGTGTACTTGTTCTGAAATTGAGAAAAGTTACTGTTTGTCCAGTTCTAAGTGTATTTGTGATGATTTTTTTTATAGTTTTAATCTATCACTACACATTCTGCTTAATCTTCTATCATTATCCCTGATGAAAAAATTACGAAGAATGATATGAAGTACTTGGTCATTGTTCTGAAAATGACTAGAATTAACAAAGAAATAACAAAATTCACAAGATCTTGTTAATCAAATACTGATTCAAAGAGTATGTGTTTTTTTCTTTTTCTCTTCCATGAAGGAGTTTGTAGGACTACTCACAAAAAATAATAGTCTTTCTATTGAGAATGTTACGTATAGCAAATTATTTTGCAGTATTGGAGACATGTTGAATTGAGACAAACAGATCAAAAGTGGTAATTACATGGAAATTCTCACCATGATAAAATATTTATGAATTCAAATATTGTCTACAATTTTGAGAAGACTCATTAACATTCAAAGAGTTTTTGGGACAATTGAACTCATTCTTCTTGTTATTTTTATTGTTCCCACAACTTGTGGTTCAACAGGGACATGATATGGAAATTTTTGTCCAACAAAGAAAGGAGTTAAAAACATCTGCATCCTACGTTACAAGTATTGCTGATTTGAAAAACAAAACAAAAAATTGTTTGCTACTGGAACAACAAAAATAACATGAACGAATTCAGTCGTTTGAAAAACTCTGAAATTTTGTATTATTTTATCTATTTTTTGAAACCATAAGATTTATCAATGGAAGTATTTGAAAACATGACAAAATTCAAGCCAAAGTGTAGGAAGGCAAACCGTATACTTGAGAATGATTACAAAGTGCCATGTTTTCAAAACTTTTGGGGGGTCCTGGGTATCAAGTGTTATTTTCTATTTGATTATGTCTAAAAAGTATAGAAAATGTCCATTATTCCCTTCGAAATTTGCTTTTGCCACCATGACTGTGATGATTTGAAATCTACTTATTTTCAAATGGACAACGGGCGAATCAGCACATTCTAATTGCATAAAGTAAGAAAAAGTTACTTATGAATATCAATATCCTGGCCACAGAAGCAATGTTTGAAGGGAATAATCATTTTCGATACTTTTTATACTTATGCAATCAGAAAAAAACACTCACTATCCAGGAACAAAAATCATGTTGCTTAGTGTTGTACTTGACTTCTTATATCAAAACCTAGTGATTCATTGTTTATCTTATTGACTCAAGTGATTTGTGTGTATAGTGGATTATTATTATTATTATTAAGTTGTTATAAATGTGCTTAGTTTCAGTTAGAGTTCATGTATAGACATGTAGGCTGTGAGTACGTATTTTGCACTCCATGTTTACTGTAGTCATCATTTTATGTTTTTATAACAGCTAAGGATTAGGACAGGAGTATTTTCCCATGAAACAATTATCGATAACTTCCCCCTTTCAGTTTCATTCACTTTTCCAATTGTGTACCATATATGTCTTGATGAGTGATACAAATGGACTTTTTGGTCATTAAACTATCATTATAATAATCTCTGAGCATTGTGCAAAACTGGAGCCATTGTTTTTTCTAGTGGCTTATTTGGCAAAGTATTAGACCTTCATTTCCATGATTATTTGCTTCTTCTTTCTGAGCAGAAGTTAGGTAAAATCCTATTTTTTGTGCCTAAGATGGAGACAACTCTGGTTAACCTTAACAAACTAAGGATTATCTCCCCATGACAGAAAAATAGTAATAAGTGCAATATATAGATAAAATTGTTATTGCTTTGAATAAATACAATTGTTAGATTGTTTTTCTCTGTGATGTTTTTAACATTCAGTGGGCAAACATAAAAGGTTTTATAGAAATAAAGTTGTTTTTTTTCTTTATTTGTGTGCTGTTTTTAACATAGAGTGTGTGAAACATTAAATGCTTGAATGGAAATGAAATAGTTTCTTTTCTGTTGTTGAAAAAGTATATATCACCAAATTACATATGAGAGATATATCCGGTAAATCTTTGTTCATTTGAAGGCTATCGGGAATTATCTCCATTTTGCAGATAAACCAGGATTCTACACTGAATTTAATATGAATATTTTTTTCTCTTTTTGTAAACCTTCTTCACTCGATAAAACTTTGATATAAGAGAAAATCATTGCAATTGCATCACTGTTGACATGTGTAGTTGTATAAGATTTATCCCACATTAACTTGTTTTGGATCTTTGCTACTTTTGATCCTATTTTGGTGTCTAGTATTGTAGTTTTTAAAATAATGACATTATTTACATCAGCAAGCTTAATTTTGATTCAAGCAGTTGCTTTAATCACTAATGCTCACTGTAAGTCAAGGCACTTTGGAATGTACCAAGTATTATAAATATCTCATCTGATTCATTTGGTTTCGCTTATGTTTTTTTACAAGCAAGAATCATAATTATAACCAGTTTTTCTTTCCTTTACTTTTTTCATACATCTATTTGTTTCAAAACAATATTTTGACAAAAAATGTGTCCATCCATCTGTCTGTCACACTTTCTATATTGTAATGAGCAATCTGTCCATCTGTCTGTCACACTTTAAAAAATACAAATTTTATGTTGAAAGGGATGTGGGTAGAGGAAAGGTTCTGAAAAGAGAATCACAGCACAAATACCATGAAGAGGGTAGAGAGAGAAAAACAGAGTAGGTGTGCGCAAAAGGGTAAGGGTGAGGGAGAATGGCCTAACTTGGTCATCGAGAAAAGAAATGAGGTGAGGAGTTTAAAGAGGGTATAATTGAACTGGCTTTCAAGTGTCTATGACCAGGAGATTTGGTTGAGTTCTGAGATGGTCATTTCAGGCAACTCCCATGAGTTTTTCTCAGATAATACAGTGCTTTAGATTTCCACCCCTAGGTATACTGTTAGCAAAGCAACAGGTATTCTACCAGGTGAGTTAATTGCTTTGGTTTGGAGTGGTTTGCCTTTTTTGACTCCAAGCTAGTTTGTGTTGGGTATAAGACTATAAGATTTGGTGTTCTGTTACTGTATGCTGCAACTGCTGGACTATACTTCTAGTTTATAACCAATGGAATAGATCAATGCATGTAAGTGTATCTTGTTCAGCATTGTGTAGGTCAATAGGATCTGACAAGAAGACAGACAGGCTGCAGAAATGTTATGACATTGCACCCCCCCCCTCAACTGTCCATATCCCATTATTGCTGCAACAGTGATGGCTTAACATTTACCAACTTGGTTGTTCAAGACATACTAGCTGGCAGAGCAGGCTATGCTGGACCAAATCAGACTAACAGCAGACTAAGCTGCGGATATAAAATCAATATACTTTTGTTAGTGGACATAGATAACAACAAAGATCTTATTATACAATTTACATTGTGAATGATAATAATAGTCACAAGAATAGCAATTGTAACAGAATGATAATTAGAAAAGTACATTATGTATGTAATGACTGTTATTCCTTAGTGTGTCTCTAAACCTGAACCAGTTGAAGGGGGTCGATGGCAACTCATAATGTTGGAGGTTCTACGAGATTCATTCATCTTAGTTTTCATCAAGTCTCCAGGATTTGGTGGTTTTTAAAGCTATGAGAGCATGGCCTGTTTTGCTTGTACTTGGAAACATCAACTTCAGAGACTTTTTGGAATCATTTCATATTTCATTTTATTTAGCCTTCTGAATTGGAGTCTCTGGTTTTGCCAAGTTGGAATGAGGAGGACTATCATAAGACCTTATAGAAAAAACAAAAAAACAAACTTTTTATGTGTTCATGACATTTACCTGTGTTTATAATGTCTTGCTTCTCATAAGAATTCCTCCAGTATGAACAATTGGTGGATATTATAGAAAGAGAAATTTATTTGTCAGCAATAACCAGCAAGCAAATGTGTTGCTGGCTGCACGAAGAATAGTTAAAAGTTTGAATTGTTTCAATCATCTTATGTCTATCTTGATATAACCCTCATTATGTCCATCCTGATATCATGACAGATTGGGGGGGGTTGCCTCTCTATGCTTTAGTTATTATTTGAAAAAAAAGGAGTTAGCCCTCTTAAATCCTATAAAGTCTTAATCTTAAATAAAAGCTGTTGTCATTTTTTGTTCACTTGTTGGCTTCTGTGATGCTACAAAAAACACACGTAAAATTAATGAAACCCAGCCATGATTCCAATACCCAGCCTGGAACTAGGCAGGCAAGTAGAATACACATTTGGCCAACCTTATGATGATGATGATGATACTGAATGAATATGGGTGATATTAAATTACAAGTTATCAACCAAGCAGCAGGCGCAGGTTGAATAGCTACTGCTGATTGCAGCTTTAATCACTTGCCTGCCTTTACTTTTGTTTACATCCAGTATGTAGTACTATACAAACCCCTAATAGTGGTAAATTTGGGTTGGAAGAATGTGTTGCACCAATCCAAAATTTATCTATGAATAATTTTGTCATTTTTTTAATGAGTACTGTGCTAGTGATGAATAATTCATAAATAACCTCAGGAAGATAAGCTGATAAGTATGAAAAATAACGCTATAGGTGATATTGATAAATCAATTTGTGAAATTTAGATGGTAGGGTGCTTCCAAGATGTACTATCTTGCTTGTGTAGAGTTTAAATTTCCATTGTGTGCTGAAAAATCATATTTTCTCTTCATTAACCACAAAACTAGAGGGTCACTTTTCAAACTCTTCGTTGATTTTTGGCTAATTTTATTTTGAGAACAAAAAAAAAAAAGAATTAACCCTTTTAGTGAACAACAAGAATTCAAGCTTAAATGTTGGATACTCAAAACTGATAACAGTTCTCTTATTTGATTCATCATTGTTGCTACATAAACCAGATGTATTAATTGCTACATTTTTAGTTATTAGAATCAATTCGTATTACTACTTGTGTCAGCAGTAATATGTAATTCTGCTCTATGTTCAGGAATCTGATTTAGTTGGTCTTTTGTTTCATTGGAACTCTCAGAGAATTTATTGTAAATCCAAAATATGTGTCAATGCTAGAATTTATTTCCTTCATTTTGAAAATCGATTGGATAAAATAAAACTAACCCACAAATCCTTATTAGTATAGATCACGAAAAAAAAAGCAGTTTCTCCAGGTAGCATTAACTTGCCTCATTTATAAAATAAAAGAATCGATAAGCTTTTTATTTCTGACAACATTTAGATAGCACCAAGAACCTAATAATCTCCCTGTTCTGCTAACTCTTAGTCAATGCGTTGAACATGTAATATTCATGTTTATGGAAAAGAAAGAAAAACTATTATTCATCCATGTTATTTTCCTTCTTTTTTTCCCCTTTATTCTGGGTCACTTCAACCCTGAGCCAAAGTAAAGTATATGAAACCTTATTTTACCAACTGCTGCTGCTCTGTGCAAATTAGTTGAGCTGTCAGTTGTCTTCCATTAAAGTACATCTGTTATATACTCTTCCTGTAGTGAAAAAAAGAATTCTTTTTTTTGTTTTTGTTTTTTTTTAAAATATATAAGGCGTGAAACCTAACAAGATGGGAGCCAGAAGAAATACCCAAATAAGGGTTCATTTTCATACACATTTATTATGCAGTATTATTGGTTATATCGTAATAAAATTGGAAGCATTTATTGAAAGAATTCATTTTTGCATATCATAAAATATTTTTTTATGATCAATGTTTAATGTGGTGCAATAATTGAGTTTGTTATACCAAGATACAAGTTTTTTTTCTTCTAAACGAGAATGAATATAGAAACAAGACTGGCTACTTCTGGGTCAAACCCCACTCTGATAGAAGCTGAAATGACTTCGCTTTCAAGTTTTGAAAATATTTCAACTTTCGTGAAAACATTTTTCCTTTTAACTGAAAAAGTTCTTAGAGAATAGTATTTATATATTTTTCAAGATAAATGGTAAGACGATTTAGATAATTCTTGATATAAACTTTTTAAAAAAAAGTTGTCCTTGGGGGAAGGGAGTGACCTAAATTTTTGTTTATGAATTTTCTTTAGCCATGGACTAGAGAAGAATGAAGTAAATTATGGGGCGAATCCAGCAATTTTTTTTAGATATCTCCCATGGATTATAGCTATATATGAACTGATTTTTATTTTGATTCTAGTGACTATAACAGTGACTGAAGTATGCATTTTCTGAGTATTTTTAAGTTATATTAATAATACTTTAAAATATTGAATTTTGTCGGTTGTTGGGTTTTGGTTCTGTTGACTAAAAATGATTTGTAAGGTGTCTGCTCTCCTTCATGGGTAGGTTGGTAGTGAGACGGTTGTAAATTTGTATATTTTTCTCCAGTTGGTATAATTTATTTGTTTTTTTTTGTCGAACTCCTGGCCAAGTTGTGTTTGGCTTTATTTCCCACCCTACCCTGTAAATGAGACAATCCCAAATTTAGAGGGAGCAAACCCTTCTCTGATAGTCCATCCTGTCATTTTGGAACCAAAAATGTAAAATGAACATTTCCCTATCATGATTTAAAATCATGACAAAGTGATTGCTAGGCAGCTCTCTTACCAACTGAGTCAAACTGACAAGTCACATACATATACACATATTTATTTGTTTTATATACAATGCAAAAATTGCAGTAATCATATACAGTTGGAATAGAAGTAGGAGTGGAGCGTATCAGCTAGGCTTGTTTTAATTTCATTCACTGTCAGTGGAAGTTTGTAGTTTCTCACTGTCTTCAGATAAATCAACCAAGATTAACTTGTAAAATTAAACTCGCTAATCCTTTCCTAAATGGGATTTTTTTCTTTTTTCATCAAAATTAGAACAACATTCTCACTTTAGACTCTTTCTTTGCTCTCTTTTCACCCCTCACGTTGTTGCACTCAAATGTTAATCACATTTTTCAAAATATTTTGGCTGGTGACAGTTAAATATTTCATCATGATTTTAGTTGCCTGGTGATCTGGTTGAGTGATGATAGTCAAAAGAATCTGTTTTAGTTCTCACATTTGGCTGATGCCCTATGTTTCACTGGTGCCAGACAATGAGGATGGATCAACATGTCCCTGGCTGTATACATAGTTATTTGCATAAATTTTAATCTAAAATTTTCAATGTATAATGTTTGATCTGTGTGATTAGGAAACCTCATTGAATTAAGTACACTGACAAAGAAGGAGATTATGTTGAAAAGTATAAGCTTTTTTGATCATTAGGCTGCAATCTTATTGATGTGCCAGCATTTTATATGCAGATTAGGTTTGATCAATGAGTCCACAGCCTTACATATAGTTATTAGCTGAATTTTGATATGAAACTTTTACTGCATTTTGTTGACTATATATCAATATTGACTACTGAATTAAGTACATTGATGAGGAAGAACATTTTGAAATAAACATATGTCGTATAAAATGAAATGAAATGAGTGTTATTTTCATCATTAGGCAGCACACTCATTGATGTACCAACATAGTTGACCCCCCCCCCCAAAAGAAGACACAAGAAAACAGTTTTTATATTTGGTATACAAAATTCAAGTTTATTTTTCTTTTTGTGGTCATAAAGAAATATTGAACGCTTTTTAATCAAGATGACTTGCACCTCTCTGATTTTATGACCTACCTCATACACGCTCATTTTGAGACATAACATCACTGCCCTTGTATTATGAATGACTGTCTGGATTTTTTAATTAGTTATTAAGCAACATTTATCTATTCATTTTTTCTTTTCTACTATTATTCTTCTTCATCGTTTTATCATCTGACTTCGGACATATGCTTTCTCCAAGATTCGCCAGACCCCTCTTATTTTCTATGGTTCAGAGGAAATATATTAGAGATTTTTACCACAAAAATACGCAATTCTTCATTGCATTTTCATCAGACTTTGTAATTGACTGAACAAAATTCTAACCACATCACTATAGATATTGAAATCAGTAGCTTTACTACAAGAATCTAATGGTTCATATTTTACCTCTGTCAAGGAAATTGGAAAGAGGAAAGAGGTATATTTATCTGGTTACATTTGTCTGTCTATTCTGTTCACATTATACCTCTAGAGATGGTGAATGGATTTCAATGAAATGTGTGTAAATATATAATCTCTCTCTCTCTATCTATATATATATATATAATCTCTCTCTATATATATCATCTCTGTCTCTATATATATATCTCTATATATCATCTCTGTCTCTATATATATATCTCTATATATAATCTCTGTCTCTATATATATATCTCTATATATAATCTCTGTCTCTATCTATATCTCTATATATAATCTC
>OY735228.1:12233547-12311047 GCA_963457665.1 Thysanoteuthis rhombus | reverse complement strand
GTATCTATTATATATATATATATGTATGTATCTATTATATATATATATATGTATGTATCTATTATATATATATATATGTATGTATCTATTATATATATATATGTATGTATCTATTATATATATATATATGTATGTATCTATTATATATATATATGTATGTATCTATTATATATATATATGTATGTATCTATTATATATATATATGTATGTATCTATTATATATATATATGTATGTATCTATTATATATATATATGTATGTATCTATTATATATATATATGTATGTATCTATTATATATATATATGTATGTATCTATTATATATATATATGTATGTATCTATTATATATATATATGTATGTATCTATTATATATATATATATATATATGTATGTATGTATTATATATATGTATGTATTATATATATGTATGTATGTATAATATATATATGTATGTATTATATATATATATGTATTTATTATATATGTATGCATTATATATATATGTATGTATGCATTATATATATATGTATGTATGCATTATATATATATGTATGTATGCATTATATATATATGTATGTATGCATTATATATATATGTATGTATGCATTATATATATATGTATGTATGCATTATATATATATGTATGTATGCATTATATATATATGTATGTTTGCATTATATATATATGTATGTATGCATTATATAATATATGTATGTATGCATTTTATAATATATGTATGTATGCATTATATATATATGTATGTATGCATTATATATATATGTATGTATGCATTATATATATATGTATGTATGCATTATATATATATGTATGTATGCATTATATATGTATGTATGCATTATATATGTATGTATGCATTATATATGTATGTATGTATGCAATATATATGTATGTATGTATGCATTATATATGTATGTATGTATGCATTATATATATATGTATGTATGCATTATATATATGTGTATGTATGCATTATATATATGTGTATGTATGCATTATATATATGTGTATGTATGCATTATATATATGTGTATGTATGCATTATATATATGTGTATGTATGCATTATATATATATATATGTATGTATGCATTATATATTTATATATGTATGTATGCATTATATATATATATGTGTATGTATGCATTATATATATATATATGTATGTATGCATTATATATATATGTGTATGTATGCATTATATATATATGTGTATGTATGCATTATATATATATATATATATATATATGTATGTATGCATTATATATATATGTGTATGTATGCATTATGTATATATATATATGTATGTATGCATTATGTATATATATATGTATGTATGCATTATATATATATATGTATGTATGCATTGTATATATATGTATGTATGCATTGTATATATATGTATGTATGCATTATATATATATGTATGTATGCATTATATATATATGTATGTATGCATTATATATATATGTATGTATGCATTTTATATATATGTATGTATGCATTTTATATATATGTATGTATGCATTATATATATATGTATGTATGCATTATATATATATATGTATGTATGCATTATATATATATGTATGTATGCATTATATATATATGTATGTATGTATTATATATGTATGTATGTATTATATATATATGTATGTATGTATTATATATATATGTATGTATGCATTATATATATATGTATGTATGCATTATATATATATGTATGTATGCATTATATATATATGTATGTATGCATTATATATATATGTATGTATGCATTATATATATATGTATGTATGCATTATATATATATGTATGTATGCATTATATATATATGTATGTATGCATTATATATATATGTATGTATGCATTATATATATATGTAGGTATGCATTATATATATATGTAGGTATGCATTATATATATATGTAGGTATGCATTATATATATATGTATGTATGCATTATATATATATGTATGTATGCATTAT
The DNA here is from genome assembly GCA_963457665.1 of Thysanoteuthis rhombus. NCBI lineage: Eukaryota > Metazoa > Mollusca > Cephalopoda > Oegopsida > Thysanoteuthidae > Thysanoteuthis > Thysanoteuthis major. Next base: position 12,309,040 of record OY735228.1, on the reverse strand, counting down.
ATATATATGTATGTATGCATTATATATATATGTATGTATGCATTATATATATATGTATGTATGCATTATATATATATGTATGTATGCATTATATATATATATGTATGTATGCATTATATATGTATGTATGTATTATATATATATGTGTGTATGTATTATATATATATGTATGTATGTATTATATATATATGTATGTATGTATTATATATATATGTATGTATGTATTATATATATATGTATGTATGTATTATATATATATGTATGTATGTATTATATATATATGTATGTATGTATTATATATATATGTATGTATGTATTATATATATATGTATGTATGTATTATATATATATGTATGTATGTATTATATATGTATGTATGTATGTATTATATGTATGTATGTATTATATATATGTATGTATTATATATGTATGTATGTATGTATTATATATGTATGTATGTATGTATGTATTATATATGTATGTATGTATGTATTATATATAAATGTATGTATGTATTATATATGTATGTATGTATTATATATGTATGTATGTATGTATTATATATGTATGTATGTATTATATATGTATGTATGTATGTATTATATATGTATGTATGTATGTATTATATATGTATGTATGTATGTATTATATATGTATGTATGTATGTATTATATATAAATGTATGTATGTATTATATATAAATGTATGTATGTATTATACATGTATGTATGTATGTATTATACATGTATGTATGTATGTATTATACATGTATGTATGTATGTATTATACATGTATGTATGTATGTATTATACATGTATGTATGTATGTATTATACATGTATGTATGTATGTATTATACATGTATGTATGTATGTATTATACATGTATGTATGTATGTATTATATATGTATGTATGTATTATATATGTATGTATTATATATGTATGTATGTATGTATTATATATATATGTATGTATGTATTATATAAGTATGTATGTATGTATTATATATGTATGTATGTATGTATGTATTATATATGTATGTACGTATTATATATATATGTATGTATTATATATATACATGTATTATATGTATATGTATAATATATATATGTATGTATTATATGTATATGTATAATATATATATGTATGTATTATATGTATATGTATAATATATATATATATATGTATAATATATATATATATGTATGTATTATATGTATATGTATAATATATATATATATGTATAATATATATATATATGTATGTATTATATGTATATGTAAAATATATATGTATATGTATAATATATATATATATGTATAATATATATATATGTATAATATATATATATATGTATAATATATATATATATGTATAATATATATATATATGTATAATATATATATATGTATAATATATATATATATGTATAATATATATATATGTATAATATATATATATATGCATGTGTATATATATATGTATGTGTATATATATATGTATGTGTATATATATATGTATGTGTATATATATATATATGTGTATATATATATATATGTATTTATATATATATATGTATTTATATATTTATTTATATATATTTGTATATGTATTTATATATATGTATATATATGTATTTATATGTATTTATATTTATATGTATTCATATCTATATATTTATATGTATTTATATTTATATGCATTCATATATATATATATATATATATATATATATGTAATTATATGTATTCATATATATATATATATATGTATATATATATGTATATATATATATATATCTGTATTATACATGTATATATTGTTTGTTCAATTCAAAATCAAAGAAAGTAACTTTTTTGTAATTCGATCATCATTTTATTTGTGTATTTAAAGCTCCCAATTAATCAACACTGATCAATTTCTATCACCCAGATATTTTGTGCACAAATTCTCTCAGAAGTATTAATGATGTGTGAGAATGATTCGAATGTTTTGTTAATTAGATGTAATTAGTTCAATTTGATGATAGCACTTGTTTTTAATTTCTTTTCCGATATATGTAAATCTTTTTATTTCCAGTTGGTTTGGTATTTTATTTGCAAGGTTATCTCTCTTTAAATTTTTATATTTCCAAATTAGAGTTGATGAGAATCCATTTCTTTCACATTTTTGGATGTGTTAGTGATAAAATATAGCAGTGTGTAAATTATGGGCATTTTCATTGGGGGACATGTGCCCCTTCCCATTGGACCTTCTGCTGCAGGTTCTACATTCGCCATTCTGATGAGGAAATTAGCTTTTCTGTAAAAAAAGCATTGCTTATATACACTGCTATATAGTTGGCACCAGCTCTTGATAACTACAAATTTTTCACCAATGAACCCCACCCCAAATTAGACAGTGGAATGAGCATATTCTGATCTATCGCCATGATATCCTCTAATCGGATGTTCAAATCCTAGCTGACTTTTATTAGTTTTATATATGTTTGCTTTAATGTGACAAAACCAACAAACAAAAAGTGACAACAGCTTTATGCAATGAGATCGGTGGAAAGATGTTGCCAAGGTGTAAGATTGAGGTGTTAGTGTTGGGATTGGATTTTGTGATGGTAAGACAATATCGTGAGGAGACACTAGATACAATGTTAAATATGATACTCTGAAGCATTTGTGTTCTCTCATCAATGTCCTGCTGAATTGAATTCAGGAAATGTAATACTAGAATTGGATGAAAAATGAAACCAACATACTTGTGTAACCTTACAGTAGATTTCACAGTTGATTGATTTTGCTGCTAGTCGAGATTTACTTCTATTTCTACTCAGTTCTTCTAGTGTTTAGATGTGCTAGCATCTATAGTACCAATTGCCATCACTGACTGACATACCGAGATGTGAGACAGGTCCCTTGCTCAGTGTTGCCAATTTAGAGGTTTTTGATCGCATCTCAATGTCAGAAATTGCTATTTAGATGATTTTTAATTAAAGTAATATTTTCAATTCTTTTATAGCAATAAAGTAAATAATATTTTTAATAAGTCAAGTAATATTCTAATAAATTTGATGAATTAAGTCACATTAAATTTATTAGTGATATATAATATATTTCCTTGATTTTAGATGCCTATTTGGAAAATCTAGATGCTTCTCCAGGTATTTTTTGACTCAATTTAGATGGAATCTTGAAAGTAAAGCTGACAGCTCTGTGCCCTGCTAGATTTTCCCACTTAAAAATGAATAAGTCATCAGCAAGTATGTACATCTATCCTATATTTTAGTAGTTCCTTAACTTGTGGTCACAACCCAAATGAGGATGCTCTTCAAGGGCAGTTGAATGGTTTAAAAGAAAAAAGAAAGATAAAAGAAATCAGAAAAAAAATCGGTCATGCTCAATTCCTAGATTATTGATACAAAAAAATGTTCAATAAATCAATGAAAAACAAAACATGAAAAGATTTTGATCACTGTAGCTGCCTCCCTGCCACGGGTAATGATGAAGATCCTCTGTGAAGCACAAGCCAAAGTCTGGCACCAAATTCTTAGTGTTATTACATGATAAAAAATTTGTTTGCCATGAATTTAGTGATGAATTCTAAACAATTGAAATGCCTCATTTAAGTATTGTTTTTCTTTCTTTACAGTTACAATAATATTTCAGACATTAATAGCACAATGTTGTATTGAACCCCCTTATATTGGTATTTATTTTCTACCAAAAGTGGTTGGAAACTACTTGCATCAAAAAATATTTATTTAGTTGCTGCACTATTAAAAAAAGTTGGTGAAATACCGAAGTAGACAGCACTTGAATCAATTATTCAGTTTATCAGTCAGCACCAATTTTAGAATGTACAGTAATATCTCGGTTAACGCTCTAGATATATCCCTAAAAATTACAGTGCTAAATGATGTCATTATAAAGTAGTATAGAAGTACAAGCTTTCAGTACTTGGAATTGCAGAACATTTTCCATTCATGAAGGGTAAAAAAAATTTGTGAACTTGTGGATAGACAGCAAATTTTGTAAAAAAATTTGATGTATGTGGGACTTGGCATGTGTGTGAATCAGTTGTTTTTTTTTACATCTTAGCATACAGTTATTATTGTAATATACATAGTGCTCTCCCACTGAAAATATTTTGCCTGCGATAATACAAGATGGAGTGGATTAATGCTGTGTATTTCATCTGGTATCTACTTTCCAGGCCTGTTGAAATATTACCGGGCACTACATGATGAATTATTGTGTATGTGTTTATTCTCATACACCTGGCAAATAATGAAAGTATACAGTAGATAGTTATTTGAAGACTGTCCACAATGCTGTCTTTTAGCATTATTCCTTTTGGAAATTTTACACTATTAAACTTATTACAAAAAATATTTGAAAAAGGAATCAGCATTGTTGAACAGTTTGGCGTTAAGTGGGGTAATACTGTATTGAAAAAAAAAAAAGAAATGAAAAAAATGCCAAGAAACTTTCTTACTACAATTATTAATTTCAATGCTGTAAATCTTTTTGATGTTTTCATTTCAACAAAATATTCTTCATATCAGGTTTTGATCACTGCTCCTATTTAACTTTATATTCAATAATTTCAGATGTGCAATTTATTGATATAATCGTCTTATAATGAAATGATTACATCTCCATGTGTATTATATTTTATTTTTCTTTCTCAACTCAAAGTGCTCATCTTTCTATCTATATATTTATATATTTTGAAAAATTGTCCATTAAAAAAACTTTCATAAAACATGGTGAAGCAATGGTACTGGGGAAGACTACCTTGTTTTATTTAATAATGTTGTTTCTGATGGAACTGATATTTACTTATCAATTACTTGAAAGCATTGATAAAGTAATTGTCTAGTGTGTTTTCATGCAGAACTGGTAATTGCATTAATGATTATCTCTTTTATTCCTCTTTGTTGTTTAAACCAGCATAAAATTGTAATTTTAAAGCTTTTTTCTTTATATAATGATCCCAAAGCTTTTATAACTAGAAAGCCCTTGTAGGGTGCATATCTCAGCCAATGCTATACACTAACTAAAAACTAAATGAAAATGCAGGGAAGGTAACTGCTTCAATTTTCTATTGTCTTGATGTATTGAAATATACTTGTCAAAGAGAAATTACTGGATCTGCCCCAAAATTCATTCAATTTTTCCTCAGCTTAAGGACCACCTTTTCAACAAATGTCATTGAAATTCATCGAGAACTTTTGGAGATATTGTGTAGACAAACACAAACAAACATGAGTGAAAACATATACCTCTCCAAACTTCGTTGACAGGTAAATCATATTAGTTAATGCTGATATGAGAAAAGATTATCTATATATGTTGCTGATTAATGTGAGCAAAGAATAGTGTTTGTCAGTGTATTGGTGCCCAAATTGAAAAGCAATGTTTTGGAAGAAATATTTTCATTATGAACTTGACTCTTTTTTTCTCTCCTCTCTATTGTTGCTTTTTTACTACAATGCTGAGGTGATTTTTTTAACCGTTTCTTATAATTTGCGTTTGGCATTTCTCATTAACATACACCAAGCTTTAATATTTTAGTTCTATATAAAATCTCTTAGTGTAGAAGAAAGCTGTTTGGTACCATATTACTCAAATAGATAAATTAGAATTGAATTTTTTCTTATTTCTTATGAAAATTCAATTAGTCTCTATACTTTTCCCAATCACTAACTCATACAAATCAGCTGAGTATTCATGATTTTGTACTCTGCGTTTTATGTGGGCATTATTAGAATTATGTTAGCAAGGTTTTGTGTTCATTGAGTTATTGACTATTGTTGAAGTATAAAAGACCATTTCGGATTTGAAAGACTATGAATTCATTTATATTTAATAAAAAACATGTTTGAGATTCTGTCTGTACAGTTTGGTTTTTGTCACAGCAAGTAGGATGGTCTTTTCAGCAAAGTTCTTCAAATATTCTCACCCATACTCTCTTTTTCTCTTGGATGAATTGTGACTTATCCAGTTGCTTATTTAAGATATGTCAATCTCTACAACATTAGGGCTCGTGGACTCCAAGAGTCAATAGCCAGCTCACTAGAGATGGTATCGCAAAAAAAAAACCCACCATGAAGAAGGTGGAGAGGGTTGATGGCAATTCCATTATCTCTCCTAAGAACAAATATTGTAATGCTCAGTTTTCAAAAAAAATATATGGAGAGCCATGATAATCCTTATCCTGAAGAGACATGGCATATAGAGAAAGATAATACCTGCATTTCTTAATTCTTCAGCTTACATACAGTTTTTTAATTCTATTTTTCATTCTTCTTTTTATAGATATTACAAAAAATAAATGAATTTAAAAATCTTAACTTCATGATTAATATATCAACTAGAAAACACCAGGAGAGTGTATATCTCTGCCAACACCATTATATGGGGAAGTGATTTTGCGTGGATCTCCCCCAAAATTTAAAAACTTTTTTGTAGCCCATTGCTCACCCTTCCATAAAATTACATTGAAATTCATGGAGAACTTTTGAAGATATGTGGATAGACATGAACTTTTAGCAATATTAGGAGGTGTCGACATATAACTATGATGTAGTGGAAGTAATTGTGGGTGAATTAACCCCTAAATTTAAACATTTTTTCTAGGGCTTGTTGTCCAATCATCCGCAAAATTTTATTGAAATTCATTTGGAACTTTTAGATACATTAGGTGGACATTTAGCATATACATAAATGTATAGAAAAAAATTGCTGTAAGATATCCCTCAACCATATATAAATTCCTAAATCCAACCCCAAATTTAACCAACCTTCCCTTAACCCATTGCAAACTCTTCCACGAAATGTTATTGAAATTCATTAAGTAGTGTTGGAGATATTGTGGGGAAAACAGACAGATGGAAAGACACATACAACAGAGGTAATAACTAAGATTAAACTCAGAAAATTATTGATATTTATTCAGCTTAGTTTGGTACAAGGCCAAATGTTTGGAAGAAGATTGTGTTGCATCCATCTTCCAAGTGATGCCTTGCAAAATATGTATTTGAAAACCTGACGTTTACCTGTGCTTGCCCTCTGACCACTTAGATGCAAGTTTCTTTTATGGAAAAACTACAAACTGGTATCTACAAGAAAATTCATCCACAATTATGCTAACAGAATTTGATATTAAGGTTTATTTATTTTTAATGTACTTGATGGTCATCAGTTTAGATTTGACCAGCAAAGCTATATGATATATATACATATACTCAGCTGCTAAATTAAGACATTTTAATGAAAAAGAATTTGAAAATATTTTACAGTATTCTGATCATATGTACTTTCTTTTAGATTTACCTCTGAATGAAATGTTCTGCTGGCCAACATAAAAACAATTTTTCTTTCTCTTGTCAAAGAAGTTAGAAACTCTTGGTGGGTATTTGGCATCCATTTTTCTCCTACTCGGGAATTTAATTCATCTGATGTTTACATTGCATTGAAATTTGCCACTGAGTAAATGTTTCTTTGTATTGTAAGGGGAAGTACTCTACTAAAACCCTTCATAACTTAAAAGTTCTTGACTTGTTCTTGAACCATGTTGTGATCCTCTTGGAGAAATGGCCAAGTACAGTAACAGTTCATTTAATCTTGACCTGAAATGTAATCATTTGGCCTTTACAAACAATATTTCACATTCTTCCTCCTAAATGAAAGCTATTAACCTTTAACTCTCTGTAGTCTTTTTCAAGGGTACCAAGATTTTGTGCACTTAGTAAGTTTGAAAGCCTGTTACTTGTGTGCCTTTTCATGTATGACAGGAATTAAATGACAACATTACCGTGAAATTGAAATGCGCTATAATTGCCTGCAGTGGTAGGACAAACTGAAAGTCAATATTTATGCTATTTATTTATATGATTAAAAAAAAGTTTCAAAGTGAACCCTTTTCATATACCAAATGCAACATCTTATACAAATTTGAATTTGAATATTTTTAATTTAAGAATATATTCATGCAGGCAATAATCGAAAAATTCTCTCAAACATAGTCTCCTCCTATTGCAATTCTGTAGAGATGAGTAATTTTATTAAAAGCAATTAAACATTATTATCTACTTGATGATATTGAAAAAAGTTTTCTCTCTTGCCAGGTTTGTAGAGTTGGAAGGAATGACAGTCTTGTCAACAATATCCTTGCTTGTTAACTTTGTATCAAGTGATTGCTGCAAAGCAGACACTGTATTTCTAATTTTTTTCGTTTGGTACCCAATTATGAGACAGAATTTCATCTGTATACTTCAAACCCTATAATATCCAGCATGTTTTTGAAATCATTTCTCTTTTATCTGCCCTATTCTATGAATATTTGAAACGTCAGAATATAATATTTAATCTTTGACTGTCATTGTGAGCAAATTTATATAACAAAGGAAAGAGGTATTTTGTGTAAGAAGTCTGTCTGGAAAATATCTAGCCATTTAATATTTGATGAAAAATTTCTTACTTTGAGCAATGGTATCTAATTCTTGGAACTTCAACACTTATCTCAGCATTCCTTCCACCTTTCTTCTTTTGGTATCGCCATCAGTTGTTTTGTTGTTTTCGTCTTGGTCTTGTCTATGGTTTGAAATGTCTTTGAGAAAACCAATTAGTCGCAAGGAACTGAATCTGGACTATTGGAGGGCTGACACACCTGATTGAGAGGATGTTTTGCCAAAATCCTGCTTGAGACAAAAAGAAATGACTTGCTCAGTTATTGTAAATGTGACTATCCAACGGTGTACAAGTTTACTCAATGGCCTTTCACTGCTGAGTGACCCCAGAGGAGAGCATCTGTTTATGTATATGAAGTAACGCCTCTCTGATTGGTTGCCAAGTAACATCAAGGCTGCTCAACTTGTTCTTGAGATTTTCAGAAAAAGAGCAGCATTAACTCTTCTTCTTTCAGAAATGCACATTCCTTGGTAAAATTGATGTTTTATTTTCATTTGAAAGCAGTAAAGATTAAAATAACATGTATGAATAGTTGATCCTGTCTATTGATCTTTTGAATTGTTACAATTTTCTGTATATCTTAATTCTTCTTTACCTATCAATGTTGCCATTAGCCACTACTTGAATAAACTGACTATTGCTGAATCAGCTCACCCATAATATGTTCATAGGAAAATAAAAATCTTGTCAATTTCCCCTATATTTTTTTTATACATACTTTCTTTTCTCCCAAAAACACTTGCTAAAAGTTCAGATAAGATGAAAAATATTGAAACAATGAAAAATTCTTTTGATTATTTCTACTTGAAATAACACACAATTTGCTATAAAAGATTTTTGATTGAGTTTTTTTTTTTTCTTGATATTTAATAAAGTAATATTTGTTATTCTTAGAATTTGTGGAATAGTTGGTTGTATATTGATTCTGTCTGTTGATCTATTTTGACTTTATTTTTAGTCACTGTGTTCAGAATAATGAGCTCTTTGGATATTGGTTATTCTGCTATTCATGTTGCTTAGAGATGAAAAAAATTCAGAATTAGCAATGTAATCATGTTGCGGCTGGTTGGTTAAGCAAATTCTGATAACATTTTACAAATTGAAATCTTATCTTCATATGCAAACACAGATTGTTTACAATACCAAGTGTCTAATGTTAGTTTTATTTGAAGAACAACTTTAGTTTAAGAAATAAAAATGAAACTAATTTAATCACATAAATTTGCTTATAAAACGTGTCACTATTTTTTGAAAAATTGTCTTTTGACTTGTTCAAAATTATTCCAAGCTCTGATTCATTCAATTCAGCATACTTTTAGTGAAAACTTTGCTTATACACACTCATGTGCGCACACACACACTCAGCAAGATATAAATCACCTTCTCTTTATTTTATTTATTCATTTTTAAGGTGAATAGGCTTAAATGTATCTGCTACTAAGTTTTTTATTTCAGACATTACGTGACATACAGATTGCCCGGCCTGGCTTGGCTTGTTGAGTGTTAAAATACATCCTTTAACCTTCGGCAATCTGCATCCTTTTTCAAGAACACCACCAAGATTTTAAACATTTAGTAACTCTGAAAGCCTTGTATGTCTCTTCACTTATCAAAACTTTTCATCAAAATTTTAACTTATCAGAGTAGGGCAATGAGCAAATTCATTTAACAAAGGAAAGGGGTATTTTGTGTAAGAAACTTTTTGCATGGCTAAAAAAGCTGTCTACATAGTATTAAAGGTTAAAATTGATCTTTGCTTTTGACTTGAAAATTACATAAAAACTTGATATTTCTTGGTTATTAGTGAAACTTTTAGTGCTATTTAGGATAGACAAACATTTGTTCTAACTATGGTATAGGTGGTCAGTCTGATGTAGATGTATACCAAAATCGAAATGTATAGTTTTGAGTGATATATCCTGTAATAATTCTCAGACCTCTCTATTTGCGAACAATAAAGATGATTTTAGTTTATGAAAAAAATGTTGAATAGAAGATTTTCCAGCAATTTCATTTTAGTTTGCTTCTGTGGATGTAAACAAAAATAGCTTCTTTCAAAATTGAGTACTTGGTAGATTTGAAAAAAAATACAATTTGCTTCAATTTTTTTTTTTTTTTTTTCACAGGATTCCTTGTGTATTACGTAACTGCCGTATAAGGTCAGTATTCAACATGTCAATATTCAATAATTTTTCCTCTTTTTTGTCATTGATTTTGAATTTATTTAATAAATGCATGTTTCTGAATGAATGTAACCTTTTCACTTTTGAATACAGAAATTTCACAGTGTCCAAAAATCTGTTCATTAATATATCTTAAATGTACAAGGGAAAAAAAAACCAACTATCATTTCTTTAGAAATTTTGTAGCTCTGTTGATAAGATTCGACTTTCAATGAATTTTTTTCTTTTTTTAATAATTTCCAACGTGTTTGCTTTATTTTTATATACATGCACAGGTTTAAGCTCAAGTCAATCATTCAGACAATCCTCAATGCACACTGTACCACATAGGCTTAACATCATATGCAGATTGCATACTCATAAATGCCACTTTCTGTACTATTGCATGTCTAGACAATTACGTATGCTTCTGTATGCAGAAGCAGTGATATGCTCTGACTTAACATGCACAGACTAAATAGTCAGCATGTGGCTTTCATCATCAACCTTTAGTGTGCTACATTTTTTTTCAAGGGTGCCAAGATTTTGTGCACTTCGTAACTTTGAAAGCCACACTCTGTCACACTCTAAAAACTTATACAAAGTTTCCAAAGAGCATTATTAGACAATGTATTGATCATCAGATATTAACACTCTGATGAGAATAATAGCCATTAATTTGTTCTTGCGCTAATGATACTGTTCTATAAGCCAGTCATTGAAAAATGAAGCCACTTTTAGCCATTTAAAATAGCTACCATGTTCTAGCTTTGTCAAACCAAAGATTGCCTAAATTCAATGTTTATATAATTATATCAAGATTTAATGTTATTTTCTTCCTCTTAACAGGCTTTTTCTCATCAGACCCTCTTTCTAGGTTTATGCCTTCCTCTTCTTCATGCTTCCTCTGACCACTTCCCACAGTGCCTTCCTCCTCTTTCCTCCTTTGGACTGTCAATCACATTTTTGTTTACCATCCTCGTCTATTTCGACTTCTTTTCCATGTCACTTTCTCTGCCTTTGTCCGGTTTGAGAAGAAAATGAAAATATAAATAATTCATGAAACAAAATGGCTCGAACAAAGAAAATTCAGTCTTTTGTTTGAAACTGAAATCTTGTTGGCATTTTTCTCCTAACTCTTTCAAACTCAATATTGTCATGACATGAAATCATTTATGTAATATATTGCTTCCAATTTTTGAAAATGAAAATAGATTCTCGCCATAATTCTGTTGCTCTACATATGTTTTAACATTAGGAATTTCTTTTTATTCTCTTTTTTAAAAAATTCCTTGTAATTGTTTATCTATGTTTTGATTGTTTCATTGTGGAAGGAAGAACGGCATTTTCTGGTGATTATATATTTGAAGACTCTTGCCCTGAAATAAATGCTTCTTTCTTAGGAAGGCTTCTCCATCTGCCTTTTTGTAATTGACAGGTCGAAGCATCTGACTGACTTAATGGCCAATCAGAAAACCTGGCAAATTATTGATGCAGTACTCGTCCTCCTCCTCTTCCAAGAAACTCCATCATATTCATTTCCACTCACTAACCCTCTTTAAATAGGCTTCCTTTTCTCATACTGTTATCATTATCATTATTAATTTTTTTTTTCTCAGAGAAAAGGGAAGTAGCTTTCTCTTTCTCTAATTGCTTTCCTGCTTGGTGCTCGAAAATATAAACAATGCCCAGAGAGGAAGGAATGTGACAGAAGGGAGGAGAATATGAACAGAGCAGCAAGAAAGAATGTGCTTGGGAAGAAAATGTGGCAATGATGAGGCAAAGAAAGCCTGGTTACAGAGAAATATATATAATGAAAAGATAAGTCTAAAAAAATCATATCAAATTATTTGACTCATTTTTTCCATCTAAGTAAGGAAGGGATATTTTTGAAAAAAATTCCGATTTAATAATAAATTTTTAGACTGTATAAATAATTAAAAGTAAAATTTATTGCATTGTTATGGTAGAAAAAACTTGTGAAAGATGTTTTTATGTTAATTTCAACTTGATGCTACTATAATACACTAATGTAGAATGCTATTTAACTTTTAGTCATTGATGTAGTGTATATTTTTGTCTCTTCAATTTCACCAAGTTTCTTAATACTCCTAAAATTTTAGTTTATTCATGAAATGACTCCACCCTCACCTCTCACTAGGGACAAATTCAGGATTTTGAGCAGAATGGAGTTCATATGGAGAGAATAATTTTTGCAAATGAATTCAGGAAAAAGAAAACAAACATAAAAAACTAGAAAGTAATGTGACCTGGCAATTTTCACTTACTTTTGAGTCATATCTTTTTAGCACTAGAAATAATGAAAGCATTACAAAATGATCGAAGAAATTTACAACAGAACCAATAAATGAAAAATTTATAAAAAATAAGACTGATTTATATTAGATGATGAATTTTCTGTTTTTAGGGTTAATTTATGATTACTTGGGATTATATCGTTTTTTTTTATTTATAAAATTTCTTAATCTACGTATTTAAAAATGAAATTTTCAATTGCCTAACCTCCTGGACCCTTCCCCATAATCCATTTTTTTTTCACTCCATACTAAACCTATTAACTTGATCAAGGTGAAACTTGACAGAATGATTCTTCTAGAATCTTCCATTGTTTGTATTGGATCACTTAGCCCAGTAAATTGTCCAATTTGTGTGTGTGTTCACATCCAGATCAGAGATTTTTGCATCGACTGTTTGTTTCCTTGCTTCCTTCCTTGCTGTTGTTAGCAGGTGTCTTGTCAAATTAAGGAGAAAAAAGGACTTCTTAAAAAATGACGGATACTGCTCAATTTTAGCTGTTTTTTGTTGAGCCTAGAATGTATTTGACTGGCTCTTGATTTAAATTTTCTGAATGGTTTTCTACTTTTGGAACACTCATGCACTCTTCTTCTACTCAAAGAAGCCTTTGTAAGTGGGAGAGATATGTATTTTAAATTCTCTCTTTTCTACCTGAGTAAATGTTATTCAGTCACTAAGCACAGTATCTGTCCAGAATGATGGGATTATTTACATATAAATTGTATGGGACAGCACTTCTGTCTAGGATCTGAGCAGAGTATCTGTTTCTCACACATGCACGCACAGCGAAAGTTTGTCAGAATACTGAGTGACCTATAAAAGTATAAATAAAAAATATTAAATAATTGAATATTTGCCTAAACAAAAACTTGATGTTATGAATGGGAGCATATCAGTAGTGTATTAAAGATATTTTATAGAGCTCTATATTCATGTATCAAATTTTAGAAAAAAGTAACTATCATTTTTTCTTGTATTTTGCTGCGATTTTTCCAATATGCATTAATACTGGGTATTTGAGTTGAAGACCTCATTTGAAGTATACCACCCTATTCCCATTATCAGGTTGTCTTGTAGGTTATATACAAAAATACTGAGCTATAATCATGAAATTCAGACTAAAATTGGGGGCATGTCTTATCTGAAGGTTGCCTTATCTGCGGAAATATACAGCAATTTGATTCATATCTGTGTCTCCTTCACCTTCCATGTGCATAATTTCCTTGACATTGAATTTAGATGCATTACCAATTCCAAATAATTTCAAGTGAATCTCTCATGAATCATACAATGCACATTTTTTTAAAGAAAATTTTATTGGAATTCATCAGACAAATTACCAGCTTTTCCTTATTATTAGAAATCGTCAACATCAACATTGTCAAAATCAGTTTTTAAGTGGGTCTGGCTGGCTTGTTGGCTGGCTATCTATCAGGCAACATTTACTCCTTGTCTAGGAAAAACATTTTTGTTTTTTATTAAAGTTTCTCTCCAAACAAGTTTACCATGTAAGTCTATACTAAATTTGCTCCTTAGTTTGTGTCATGCTTGTTTTTTGAACATTTAGACTTTTTGGTGATCTGACAAAAGGTGAGAGAAGTAAATTATCCATTGATCACCCTTTTTCAATTGCCCATTCCCAACATGTTGCTGAAAGATATTGGTCAGGTCATGTTTTCTATCAAGTAACTGACTAAACAGACCTATTATATTTATATCTTTTATATCACTGACGTAGCTTGGCATTACCTAAGACAGTATCATCTTAAATTGAAATTTTCTCTATTTGCAAACATTTTCTTTATTCTGTAACATCTGCCTATCAATCATCATGGTTATAAAAATTGTATCTTTAAAATTAAAGATAATACTAGTCGTACCAATTGAAATTCAGCAGTTGGGCTTGGTAAAGAGAAAAACAATTAACTAATGACTGCCAAGAGATTCCTATCAACTTTTTTGGGACATTCATTATACAGTACAAATTCTCTTATGACTTGAGAGATATTTCTAATAAATGGATATTGTATAATAAGTACTATGATTGATGGTTGTACATTGTGGATGTTTAGATATCCGATGCCAGGTTAAAATTTTTTACAAGCAACAGCTTAATCTGATGATCTATACTGTGGTTTTCATGTAAGATACTGCTTTGAATAGGTCAAAAATGTTAAATAAATTGAGCAGATTTATTAACTGTTTAGAATAAATGTTGAAGCACTCTTTGCAATGTTCCATCTAATTAAAAAGGAAATGATAATTGCTTCACTGATACTACCAGTACAGAAACAAAAACAAGATTTGGTGTTGGAGAGATCAGATTGCAGGATAGTTTTAGGAGTATCTTTTGCCAAGCTATTGAGTTTCCATCGCTGAAATGGTCAAGAGTGGTGTGGTAAAAAGCAACTGAAGATGAAAGAGAATGTAATCCAAATAGTGATGGCGTACTCTGTTCCATGCTGAATAATTGTAATTAATTATGATTCTTGATTATAATTGACTATAAGTTAATTTTATACCTGCTGTATTATTTTAACCTAGATTTTTGTCAAACTTATTCTCTAGAGTTATTTTCCCATTGTAACAACAATGTCAACAACAATGACCTTCACCAAAATTAAAACCCTTTAAGATTACTGAAGAAGCAGAAATTTGGTATACAATCTAATTGAAGTTAATTTCTTGTGATAGATAAGATGCTTATTGTCTTATATTATCTTTGGATTGTTTTCATTATTGATCACTTGGGTGAAAAAATGGTGCTATTTATTTACTTCTACTAGTTCCTATTATTGCCAGCCCATGACTGAAAAAACGCTGTTGTCAAATCTATTGGCTACTGCAGCATTTTATTTATTTATATAAAATGCAACAGAACATTCAGTTTTTCCCTGGTCTTATTAATGGCAAGATGAATGGGCTTGATCACACACTTTTGGGCAATATATACATTTATTTATTAGACCTAGGCACCCATTCTCTTGTGCAGAAACAAGAAAAGTCATGTAAAATTTGAAAAAAAAAAGTCTTACCATTTTTGTTTATTTTTTTTTTTTGTGTATCAATGAAAAATTGCTGCTTAAATACATACATCTGAACTCTTTTGATCAGTTCGGTCAGAATAACATTTTTTTTGCTTTTGCTTTTCTTCAGTCTTTCAAGGTTTCCATGCATCAATATTTTCATCTGATGTCTCAACAAGGCAGGTGTATTTTGCCTTGGGAGTAAATGTCTGATTTGTCAGAATCTATTGCTAAATAATAATAGAAACTATCTAATTTTTAAAGAATTCATGTTTAAAACTATTACATTAAATAATCTGCTTTATTACTGACCAGTATTTTAAAAAAAATCTGATTTCATAGCTTGAATATATATTTTTTTTTGAATGAAAAAAATTGCTGTGTTAAAACTTTGTCATATTTGATGCAATATGCACGTGAGAGTATTACGCTCAATGTCGCTTGGGGAGATCACGAAACAACACAATATATTTGAGAAAAAACATGAGTCAGGGATATCATAGAATCGATTAGAGAACTCAAATGGCAGTGGTCTAGTCATGTTGCAAGAATGGTAGACAACGTGG
This sequence comes from Thysanoteuthis rhombus, assembly GCA_963457665.1. Lineage (NCBI taxonomy): Eukaryota > Metazoa > Mollusca > Cephalopoda > Oegopsida > Thysanoteuthidae > Thysanoteuthis > Thysanoteuthis major. The sequence goes on along the minus strand of OY735228.1, from coordinate 12,292,502 downwards.
ATCCCAAGAGATCATATGTGAAACTATGGCTGGCAGAATATGAAATGGTGTGACTAAATAGACAAGTTCAGAAAGTATTAGCTGTACGACGCCCATGATAGAGAGGTCTGGCAAATCCTGGGGAAGGTCTATGTCCAACAACAGACGCTAAAAGGCTGATGATGATGATGATGATGATGATGAAAGACTGCAATCTTAATTTGAATTTGTTCAGAATAAGATTTTGAGTATAACTGAAGTAATTTTTGTTTTTATATAATACAACCCTGTCATGAATTAGTTTCTTTGCTATTATGCATACATTGAATTCTATATTTTCTACCTTTAATTGAAGATTGTCATTTTTGCATACTTAAGTGAAAAAAATTTTCCTTTTTGAATTTATTTTTTAAAAATTCAATGATTAAAGAACAGATGTTACATTTAAATGTTGTTGAGAAAAGAAGACCAGTTGAACAATATTTGCACAATCACACATACACTAGCAAATTATGTTGGGATAATGTGGGAACTTTTTCAAAGAAAAATACATTGAAAAATAATAGGTCATTAGAATTTTTAAAGCTATCTTTTACTAGGTACAAGTCTATGACCTGTTACTTTGCTGACAGTTATTATAAGAATATAACAAGCACAATTGATGGTTGCTACTGATCCTATAAGTTTGATAGCTACTGTAGGAAGAGAGTGGAGACAAGAAAGTTAGGTAGTTTATTGAGAAGGTAAGAAAGGAAAGGGCCCAATGTCTGTACTTATATCAAATGTGCAACAGACTTGGCTTTTTTTACATATATGATTGTACAAGTAACAATGTTATGGAAATGAGTTGTTTATCTAGTTTTAATTTTTTTTCCTTTAAAGTAAAGGTAAGTGGTAAAAAATCTTATCCATACATCCAAGTTTTTTATCATCACCAAGAAATATCCATATTTAGTGCTCAGTTTCCTTATTAATTATAATGGACAGAAAAAAACTTTTTCATAAATTATTAACAGATATTCTTCTTCTGTAATAAATCTGAAGGTGTTATCTTATGTTGTCTTTATGTTGTCTAAACAACAAAAGAAATACTACCTGTCAAGTCATCACTAATAACATAATGATCTATAATTACTTTGTCTATTGATTGATTTAGTCCATAAACTTTTGAATCTTAACAGCTTTTAGTTTACTATACAAGAAAGTTGCTTCTCTGTAATGTACATTTCCTACATAAATAATTAGCAATAAATTCAGCTTCCTCAAAGTGCATTTTTAACTTGATTGAAATCAGTTTAACTGAGTACATATGTGTTGATTCTGTCAGTATTAAGAGCAGCTGCTGTTCTGGTTAAACTAATAAAAATATTGAAATAAATTCAGACTATGTAAATATAGATATGTATAGAATAAGCAATTTCAATAAGTTGTTAACAATGGTTGGCAATTTTATTATGCATTTTTAATCCTTATTCTCCTGTGAGTTTATAAACAGGATTCAAGAGATAAGTCATACTGCTAATAAGATGAATTGTAATTTCTAAATAAAAAATACCTAACATGCTGGGTCTCTCAAGTTTTTGACTGAGCAAAGTGGGTATCTTTGCTAGAAACTGTCAACCAAAACTGTCAATATAGATTTCTTTTATTTTCAAGTTGGTCTGGCTGGCTATGTATGATGAACACAAGCCACACCAATGGAGCTGGAAGGATGAAAATTTAAACATTTACTCCTTATGTCTGGAAGAAAGATTTTTTCTGTTTTTTTTTAAAAAAACCTTCTTCCCTGAAAAAGTTTTTTGTGGGAGATTCAATTTACAAAGTAAATTAGTCTTTTAATTTGTGTCCAGTAACATTTACATTTGTTTTTTTAAAAAACTATTTTAGTTATCACTGTCCAACTGAAGGCAAGAAGAGTAACTTATTTAAGGGAGGTGGTCAGATGATGGTATCTATTGAATGACTAATTTAGTAGAGTTTATTTGAAACTATCAACCAAAAGCATCAACATAAGTTCTTTCAGTTCTTGAGTGAGTCTGGTTATGGTTTTGTGCATACAGTCTGCACTAATAGAGCTAGAGGCTAAAATTATGTACATTTATTTTTTATCTTGTTTAGAAAAATCTTTTTTTCTATTTGTTAAAAAAAAAAAAAAAAGGTTTTTAGTTGGGTTTCATTGTACAGTCTGAGTTTATGCTAAATTTGTTCCTTATTTTAAAAAATTCAGACTTTGGTGATCAGTGGCAAACAAAAGACCAAAGAAGTAACTTATTCATTGATCACCAAACCCTTTCCAATCTCTTAATTGACCACCCCGAGTATCATATGCTGCCAAAAGATATTGGTCAGGCGATGGTTTCTATTAGCTGACTAACCAAACCTGTATTTGTTTTTTTTAGTCTGAAAAAAAACAAACCCATAAACCATTCAGATATTTATTTATATCCATTGTTCCAATTTGACTAAAATATTGCATATGCCATAAGATTTGAAACTTTAGCCTCTTGAAATAGTTGTATAATACAGGTATTATAAAGTTTTATTCCAAAACTATGTGTTCCATTTCAACTCCTTTATTAGTAGTTCCTGTAAATGGGATTTGCAAACTTGAGGAAATCAAGTCAACCTTAGCTGGGCTTTAGAAGTAGGATAGAATTTGTCATCAGTTTTTATGTATGTAAATCTCACTGTTATTTGTGTATGACATCATTGGTCTTTGGTTTGGTCATTGTCATCACACATGAAAATTGAGTCAAAACTTAATAGGAGTTTGACAATTAACCCTGCTTGAACATATGTTGATTTGAATTTAATATTATTTTCTATTTTGGTCTGATTGGGCCGATGGGCAGTGTCTTTCATTAACCATTTAAAAGTGAGAAAAAATATTGTCTTTCATTAGCCATTTAAAAGTAAGAAAAAAAAAAACAATGAAATTTCTCACAAACATTTTAAACTTTCATCTTAGATGACTCAGGTAGAATAGTATGATATAAGAAATATAAAATAAAATTTTACTTATGATTAGGAATATCTGGCAGGAAATCGACACCATATTTTAAAAATGTTATCAAAATTATTGAAGATTCAAAATTTTGGGGGTTTTGCTGATAAGAAATGGAAAACAAATTTTTGGTAATAAAAAAAAAGTAGAAGTGGATTGTTACCAAGTCAATGTTTACTTTTCACGCTAATCATTTGTATTTAAGAAGTGTCAATAATTTTTTTCTCTGGAAGTAAATTTAGCTAAGACCAAATGTGTTCAATAAGCATTTATTTCACTTTTGTTGCTATTTGCTTCACAAGAATATCATATGTAATTTAAATAGTATCTATTCCTAAATATTTTGAGCTTCTAATGATTGATCATTGTTGTATTTAATTGATGCGGTTTTGATGTTCATGGTAACATCTGAGGATTCATTGGCCGCGTTAATCAAGGAAAACCTGTAGTTGCATTAGAGATTTTTCAACCTGATAAATGTTAAACAGATTGGTATGCTTATTTTGCCGTAAGATAACTGTTTCGCTCTCTGTACAGTCATACATCAAATATGCAAAGAAATGACAGATGAATTAAATGCGTGCGGCTTATTATTCAGAGACTTTCATACAGAAGAGAATTAAGATTGCCTCAGGATTAACCTATTAAACATGATTATCAGATATTAAACATTTTCATGAAAAGGCACAAAACTTGTTGACCATAACATGGCTATGGCACCTGTCATAATGAAAGTAGACTAACTGTTGTGGACTCTAGCACACCAATGTAACGTTATGTCACCAGCAGCAGCAGGAGGAGGAGGAGGAGGAGGAAATAAAAAAAAAAATTATTATTATTATTATTATCATCATCATTATTTTCAATTTTTGATAATTTTACTTGCATAGTACTTGCCAAGAATGACAGCATTATATTTGTATGGATTGGCACTTTTGCATATCAGCACTTCTACCGAGGATCAGAGTGTAATATCTCTGCACTTGATAAATAATGTTATACACAAAAGACTATTGTTGTTCACATTCTAAAATTGTTGTTGTCAGGCAATGATTCATGTCAATGTGTCAAGTTAAACATCAAAATACGTATTTATATGAGAACAATATTAAATATATGACATGTATATGTATTAAATAAATCTTCATTCAAAATAGTGCACGATATCATCAGTAGAGCAGTTATATATATATATATATATATATATATATATACACACAGCATATTATGTATGTGGATTTAGAAAAAAAATCAAGAAAGTATTTTTAATCATATGTGATATTTGAAGGCTAGCAGGGTAGGGCTTTATATGTGTTGTTCTTCACCTGATTAAAGAATATAAGTTCTAAAATTGTTTAACTCAGTTTTTGTTCTATCCAAACTATACCCAATGTGCATTATACTGCCATTTGACAATGACTTTAAAAGTTGAAATTCTGAGAAATTGGGATTTCTCATCACCACTGATAAATCTTTGATGCAGAAATTTTTAAAGAATTTCCCTAGGTGAAAAATGCACTCTACAGGAGTGTGTTTCTTAAAACTTGATGAAAAGGAGAAAACCTCTTGCAAAAGGTTGTTTGAGAATTTTGCTCTAGAATATGGAGAAGCATGTGGGACTAAAAGGATAATTAGAGGCTAGAGAATATGCTTGCTGACCTACAAAAATTAACATAAAAATAACTAAAATTCATAACACATTGTGTAATACTTCATGGTATTGATGTTGCAAACATTTTAGGATATGAAATTTCAAATAAAACTTCCTTCTTTTGTACCTTCTTTTCATTTTTCCTTCTTCCTTTTTCTTTGCATCTCAAAAAATATTGAAGTTCTTGTATAAATATCAAGAGTTAGGCAATCCATTCCTTGGCTTAGTATGAACTGAGCAACCTTTTGAGTTTTGAGAATACCAGGTACTCGAGATAAAATGAAAACTGCTCACAAACAAGTGTCTTGGTAGTTACCTGTATAAAATTTTCATTACTTTCCAATTTGTAATCTACAGGTATATCTTGATTAGTGTGGGTAATTTGTTCAAAAAATTTCTGTACTACATTAAAACTTGCTCTAAACAAAAGCACACTATTCAAGGTATTCCTGCACTCGTTTCTTCCTGACTTAGTAGTGTAAACTTATATATTGTGACATTGCTCATACTCAGATGTTTTTATAATTTTTCATTTTTGTGTGAGAGAAGACTTTCTGTAACATTACATAATTTGAGGAAAAACAAATCTACAGCTAACATTTATTACATGAAAGAATGCTTCCCCTGAAAGTTTATTATCCTATCTGTATTTGTTGAATAGATTAGGTAATATTTTTTTTTAGATTTGGAATTTGGAAGGTTTTGCATATCTTTTGTTGGATAGGGATTGTTCATGGACATACAAGAAGTGGCTAGATAGGGATTGCTGTGAATATGTCTTAAATTGAAAGTGAAATCAATTTTGTTTGTTAGATTCACACACAAAAGGGAATTTGTATAGGAGTGTTTTTTTAATCTTTGCCAACAAAGTTAGAAGAGGTATGTACTCACTTGTGTTTGTTTGTTTTTTTAACACAATGTTTCCAAACATTCTCAAAGAATTTCAATGAAATTCAGTGGATGGATGGGCCATGGGCTAAGACAGTAGTGATTAAATTTTGGGGCAGATTAAGGAATTTATTTTCTTTCCATATATCAAGACAATAGTCAAAAAACTGAAAAATCTCAACTTACAGTTATCCTTGCATTGTAGTTATATTTGCACTGATTTGCATTCAGTTTTTACTTAATTACTTTAATGTATGGAGTTGGCATAGGTATGCACTCTTGGAGTGCTTTCTAGTATTGATAACTTGATCTTGAATTGATGAATAGAAGCAAATAAAAGACATTCTGATTAGAATGCCTGATCTTTGAGCTTACACCTTGTTTAGTATGGTTAATTCATTCCAAATTCTGTTCAAAATTGCTCTGCTCAAGGTCTTACTATGATTTAATGTGCCTTTTTTTCAGCTTATACTAAGTTACATTATTTTGAACAGCAATACCATAACCATACTATATCAAAACCTCTTATTAAGGTATTCGTGTATAAGTTTCTTTTAAATATCTTATGCTAACGGTTGGTATTTGAAAATGGTCGCTTGATCTCTCATTGGCAATTATGCATCTGTTGTTAACTTTATAAATACTTATGAGGGATATCAGTTTGTTGTTGCAATTGTGGCTTTTTTAATGCTGTTAATAGTTTTTATTTCTAATCATTTGTATACTTGTTAATGTAATAGCAATTTCATATAACTTGAAGAGTTATCAGTATTTTGAATTTGGACAATTGAACTCCTCTCTGTTCTTGATGTTACCACCTTTCAGCTAATCCATTCTTCAGCATGTGTATTATCCATGATGAAAGAATATTTTTTTAGAAAATGGCAACTGAGAAAGATATGCTAACCAGATCATATCATTTCAGTTTAGTGAATATTAACTTATCTTTTCTCATAGTGCTAAAGGGTTAAATTATTTAAAAGGTATCTCAACTCCTATCTATTGTTTTATGCAAACAGTTACAGTTGAAGGCTAAAAGGTCAATACAGGTCTGGTTAGTCACTCTGTGAAAATTGTTATCTTTCCTTTTGTTTTGTTGTGTTTTTCTTTTTTCTTTATTTACTTACTTACTTGAATCACTGTAGCCATGATCACCTACCTGACCAAATAATTAAAAAAATATAGGCTAGAGGTATTGAATCACTGTAGTCATGGTTACTGACCAGAACAAAAAACTGAGGTATTCTTCTCTTTCCACTTTTCTGTTCATCTGTCTGTCCATTTCAATGTTCCTCGTCACATTTTTGGCATGAAGGTCTCAAGATTTGTGTGTTTTATCCAGTAGTCTCCTCCTAAGAATGAATTTTTAATTTTTTGAAATTTGTCTTTTTCATTTGTTTTTAAGGGTTGCTCAATTTACAATAATAATCCTTCATGAAATGGATGCTATTTTTTTACCACGGCCATAATGTAGCATTATGATGTAGGCATTTGTGGAAAAGTTTGATTGGCATAATAGAGAGTGTGAAAGAGTATATGGTTAGATTTTAATTTAAAAAGAAAATCAAACTTTTTTTTTTAGTCCTATTGGTTCTGTTACACCTTATCCCTCAAAACTGGCAACTTGATTCAGTCGGCACTTGGCAAGTCATGTACTGCTATTAGTAACCTTGTATCACTGTCAAAAGAGTCGAGATGGGGTAGATGGGTTTCTTAAGTCTTGAATGACAGAGAGATGAGAACTTATAGAGAGGGGGCATTGTGAGAAAAATGATGCAATTCGTCTATAGTGATTCATTTTTAGGCAGAGGTGGCAATATTTATTTTAAAGCTTGTGTATGATGTTTTGTAGCTATATCAGTTCTATTGATCCTCTGTGGCATTGTGAAAATTGTGTGTACAAAATAATCTCTATTCAACTCTCTGGTATCATCCTGTTGTTGCCAATATTAGTATCATCACTCTCATAATAAATCTATAGGATTCCTGGGATATATAAAGTTGACTATTCAAGAAAGAAAGGGGAAGAAAATCTAAGAAGAAAGTTGGAAAGAGAGAAGGATAGCTAAAGATTACTAGAGAACTTATGCAATTCATTACTTCTCTAAAAGAAGAAGGGGAATTTTATGTATGCTATTTTGAACTGGTGACTATGATAGGTTCTGTGTAAGCCGATCGAAGTAGGAATATCATAGTCTAACAGACTAGAGATATTGATTGGGGGAACAAACTCTATCCTATTTATACTTTAAGGAATATAATTTTGGGGAAACAATGTTAAGAATGAACCTCTAGGCTTAAACTAGCTGTATTGTTAAATAGTTGATTAGCTGTTAAAGTATGAGTATAACCAAACTCCTATCTAAGGTGCCAAATGTATATTTGAATAAGACTTTATGGGAAAGAGGGGAAATATGGTGGGAGAAGAAAATAAAAAAATTTGAGGGTGTGGAAGATTCAAAAGATGATGGGGGGGGGGGACTTGAATTTGGGCCAATTATATTCACTACAGTGGGATTCTTTCTTTTTTTTTTCTTTTGAAACAGTAGATGATAAATCCATTTTATTCCTTTATTTTATTTATGTATGTATTAATTCAGTGTAATAATAGAAAGACACAATAGCGATGTGATGATTACTCACCTTTACAGGTGTAAGAAAATCATATTGTAAGTGTTTGATTAAATTTATTTTCTACTATTTAAAATGAAAAAGAGTAAAATCCATACTTAGAATCTATTAAGACTATTTTTGTTTTGATTAAATCATACTATCAACAATAACATGTATCATATTGTGAGAAAAAAAACCCATTGAAAAATCTGCTTCATTTATTTATCTATTTTATGTTGAAATAGGGAAAAAAGTACAATAGTGATGTAACAATTACACACCTTCAGATACAGATATATGTAAATCATTTTACTATCAGGGTTTTTATAAAATTTTGTTTCTTTTTGTTTAAGAAAAAATCCATACGAAGAATTCAATGAGAATATTTTTATTGTTTTGATTAAATTATACCATTAACATAACAATAACACTTTGACACAACCGGCATTGCCCGAAATGTGAATCTTTCAGCAGAATCAAATTTTTGGTCCCTGAAGCATTATTGTGTCTCATGCGTACATGTGTTATGAGACTACTGCGTTCTTATCTTAGTCTCCTAAGCGCATAAAAACATTCTTACTCAAATTTTCAGTTTTCCTATACTTTTCAGGGAGGAAAATTTTTTTTTCTTCTAGAAATGTCAATCATTTCAAAAACAATGTATTTACAAAATGCTGATTGAGTTTGAATGATGAATTTAATTTCAAAATGATTTTAGGTGGACAGCCTTTTTAATAACATCTTATATATATCACGTTTAGCTCATTCAGATCTACACTGATAAGCACAAGCAATGATCCATGAAAATGTTATTTTTGTTGTTCTTACGTTTAGTCTATGGCCTTCTTGATGTGTACTATCTGTATATTAAGTGAAGGTTTCTTTTTCTGTTAGTGCCATACAGATAATGATTCTGAAGAAGACCATAGAATGGATTGGCCAAAATATTATGCGAACAAGAAAGAAAAAAAAAATAGTTCAATTGTTCAAAAAACTCTTTGGATGTTGATGACTCTCTCAAATTGCAAACAATAAGTATTGATGCATCTATGACCTGGATTGTTTTTAGTTTCTTTTCTGCATCTCATACTAATTGCCCTCCATTTAAAATTTTTTTTGTATTTCTCCCTCTTCTGACAATGTTATCCATCTCTAGCCATTCACATTTGGCGTATCTGTCTGAATAGCTCTTGCCTTTTACACTTGACGGTTTTCACAATACCAATGTCACTGCAGAAAATCAAGTAAACATCTTGGCTCCAATCACCCAAAAGAACAAAGTTCCTACTCAAGAAGCAAAATTTTTTTTTATTGTTGCAACAGGAAAAGATTGCCAATAACGTGCAGCCTATTTTTCTTAGAAGGCTGTTGTCATTGTCTATATCTATCCGGGTTCACATCTGCCTACATGCTTATCTATGTGAATCATATGCATAGTATTTTATTTTTGTGCTTATCTTAACTCTGCTTATTTGGTATCTTTTTACTTATGTGCTACAACTGCACAAATCTGTATGAATTATTGCAAATACATTTTCATCTGTATATGTGTACTTCTACTGTGTATATACACCCCCTTTGTATCTTCCTCATCTTTGATTGAGAATGGAAGTATATATATTGGCTTTTTATATCTACACACTTCCTTCTCCATTTATTATTGTGTATTAAACTTTCATCATTGCTTCTAAAAACTTTTGGCTGATATGTTTGACACAATCAATAAATCTGTAGGGGATCAATGCTTTTCTATTGTGCAAAATTCATTTAGGAGATTTTTCTTCACTAGTACTTGGTGTTGAATAGATCTAAGCTTGTTTAGACCATTCAGAATTTAAAGCCTCCCTTTTATACCCCTACCAACAAAGTTGGACAAGGTATATGTATTTGCTCATGTTTATCTGTTTACACAATATTTCCTGGATTTTTTCAATTAATTTTCAATTACATTTTCTTGAAGGATGGTTATGGGCTATTAAAGAATAAAAATTGGGGTTGGATTTTTTGTTACCTCCCCTCCATCATAGCTATATATCTGTCCATACAAATCTCCAAAGTTTTCAATAAATTCCTATGTGGGAGCAGATCCAGGAATTTTTTTTTTCTTTTTTGATCAAGAGATATTTTTCTTGTCAAACTCCTAGTATTGTTGAGTTTTGAGTTTATTTTCATTTGTCATAACAATGACCACACCAAAAATCAGTGATACCATATGCAAATGAGATTTACATATATAAAAACTGATAAATTCACTCTTTCAATTCAGTTCAACTTGTTTTATTACAGGAACTACTAATAAAGGAGTTGAAATGGGATACCTAGTTTTGGAATGATATTGCATGGAGAAATAAATTCCATTTTGTTTACTTTTTAGATTTTAATGAAGCAAGGAAGTTTGATCCCAGCACAGCCAAGCTTGTCATTTTTTATCTCCATACATTATGTACTCACTCTTGTCTGTCCACACAATATCTCCAAAGGTTCTCAATGAATTCAATCACATTTTGTGGAAAGGTTGGCCATGGGTAATCCAGGAATTTTTTTTTACAGTTACTTCTCCTGATTTGTAGTTATATATAAACTGATTTTCACTGTTTTTGGTGATAATGGCATTGGTAGAGGTATGTGCTCACTTTGTTCTTTGTAGGTCTGTTATTGTTCATAAAATTCTCCCCAAAAGTCTCTTGGTGGAGAGAACCTACTTTGATCATAACAAGCCAAGTTATAGCAAGGGTTATGGTGAACTATCTTCACTCGGGCAATATTTGATGATCTTGCTAGTATTAAATATAACTAACAAATATATCAAATAGTGATTTATAAGAATACATAAAAAATCAATAAAAACCGGTTTGTTTTTTTTTGAGGAAGTTAAGGTGGTGTTATTAGAATGTTAGGTATGAAACTAGATTTTGAAAAAAATAGTGAATTATATGTTCCTGTTTCGTTTTCTTTTAATTATATATATTTTTTAATCTCTTCATGAATTGAAGGTTTGAAGATACCAAATCCCCTCTATGAACAGGGAAAGGGAATAAAAATGTTTTTTATGTTTAACAAATACAATTCATTTTCAAGATAAAGAAATGAACAAACATGCCAAAATATTTTTTGTTGATTCTTCAGGTTATTGCATCATTCTTTTTGCTTTTGCATAAGATTATGTAATGCGATTAATGTGGAAGAAAAAAATAATGTGACTTACATTAGTCAGCCTTCATTCCCATCTCTCATTTTTCTAATCTATTTTTCCTGCGTTTTTTTTCCTCTTACATTTGTGATGAATCACTCTTAATCATGTTTGTATACAAGAACATAAAATAAAAGTAATTAGGTTTCTTTGTTCGATTTCCCATGGCTACTCATAAAATACAATCTGTGGCTGGATTTTTAATAGATGGATTGATATGATTGTTAACTAGCATAGTACCTGTCAAAAATGACATGATTATTCGTTAGTAATGGATAAATTATGGCCTGGTGCAACACATTCTCCTGACCTCCATTCGGCTTTGTGTAGTGCTGCATACTGGATGTAAACAGAAGCAAAGGCAGGCAAGCCAGTAAAGCTGTAATCAGCAGCAGCCATTTCATCTGCATGTTGTTTGGTTGCTAACTTGTAACTTGATTTCACCCAATATATAAACAGTGTGAGGTTTGCCTATTGGAGATACACTATTTGCATGCCTACTATCTGGTTGGACATTCAAATCAAGACAAGATTTAATACATCTTAGCTTTACAGTGACAGAGGCCTACCAAAAAGTGACAATATCTTTGATATGATAAGATGTTGAACCTTGATAGATTATTATAGCAATAAATATTTGGATTTCTGTAACTTGTATTGGAAAAAAAAAAGATTTTTATTAATTTAATTGAATGACTGGGTACCAGTGTAAGTTTCAATTTACTGTAATTTGGTAACTGCAAGCTCAAAGAGTCTGTCTAAAAAGCATGCAGCTATGGACAATTTAGTAGAATAGTCATTTAGGATTGAAAGATTTCACGTGAAGACCAATTGGATAATACTTATTTGGATGTTAATTGAAGAGGTTTGGAAAGACAAAATTCTGATTTTCTTCAAATTTGTAAGTTTAATTCATAAATAAAAAGTTTATATCAAGACTGCAAGAGAAGTTTCCAGTTATGTTACTGAGGAAAAATCATGAATTGTTTTATATTTTTCTTTCATTATAGACTTTTAAAATGTATAAACAGATTAATTGTTTTCAGAATCTTATAAAACAGGAAAATGAAAGCATAAAGATTTGAAAAAACTAAACAATATTCACTCGAAAACTTTTCCCTTCAGTGTTATACTGTTCCTGATCAGGAATAGTTACAAATTTATTGTACACTAAAATCTTTGAAATGATCAAGATTGTTTTGGGATTATTGTGTCAATTATGATTTAAAAGTAACCAAGATGTTCATCAAATGCTTTTGCACCATTCAGCTTTGGTAGTGGATTTTTTCTTTGCAAAAGAAGTATACTGGGTGTCATGAATTGGTTTTTAGTTTTAATAAATGAATTTATACAACTACTGCTATAAAAACAATGCCATCAACAAAGCCTACATGAGATGATAATCTTGGGTCGGGTATGGTTTTAGGGCTGACGTATCATTACCAAAAACCCAGAGTGCCCCAGCAGTACCTCATGATACTACCAGGCTTTTTTGGTTCTCTATCGCAATATGTATGCCAGAGCCATGCAAATGCAGCCTCTACCCGATTGTGGGGCCTCTTGATATATTTCTTTTTCTCTATTGCTGATAATTCAGGTATGTTGAAGCACAGTTGCTCACAAAAACTCAGCATCCGACTTCTAAAGGAAATATTTGCCCTGATTGTATGGTATTAGCTAACAGAATGAATTCAAGATTCGAAAATATTTTCAATATGGCATGAAAAAACATGGACTTTTTGTATTTTTTTTTTTCCTTTTTTCTTTTCTCCTTATATAGTGGTGGCTGAAGGCAAGTGTTATAGTGATTACAGCACGCACAATGGAATCAGCAAGCCAAGTTTGAAATCTATTTGAGAGTGTTCACATTCACTTCACGCTAATACTAATTATACCCTTGGATAGGCATGAACCCATCTCCAGTTATTGGTAATATAGCAGAGAAGACTGTATTCGCTAGCCTTGGGAGACAACCAGTCTAGGAGAAAGACCACTCGAAAATTCATTCCGGTAGAGAAAGCATTGGGAGTTATGATGGCCTACCTCCTGAACAGATATGGCACATAGAGAGATATAGTCCATGATTTTGCTATTGCTATTGAATATGAAAATCTAAAATAAAAAAAACATTTTTGATTGTTTAGTCGCAAGTTAATTGGTCAGCTGTTTTAAGCTAGTGATATCTTAAAATTCTTGGAAAACAAAACTTATTAACTTGAAAATAACTGAAGTTAAAGTTGTGTATTTGTCCATTTGAAACTTACCCAATTTCTCACAGACCTGTTCTCGGTTTTGATTATGTATTATGATACGTCATCACTATTGATAGCATTATGATACTGTTTTATTCCAGAATAAGTTCCCGAAAAATAGGAAATCTGTGCATGTCTTTCCAATTGATATTTCCTTTGATTTGATTTTATCCACTTCCATTTCATTTTTCTTTCTAACATTTCCTACAGCCACCATTCCTCTCATTTTTAGATGATTTTTGGTAAGTTTTATAACGGTGAGTGCTGTACAAGATGGGGGGAGGATGGCAAAAATGGAAAAGGGGAAATTCTGTTCCTGCTGCTTCTAAAATCAGTTTGCCCTTCTACCTCGCCTTCGTTGTTTAATGCAGTTGTAGTAGTAGTAGTAGCAGAAGCAGTCCTAGTGTTGGTGCTAACCACAATTTTATCAATGGAGTAGTTATAGTTGTGATGGCCACTGTGTTTCTTTCCAATCTTGCAGTTATCTTTTTGGCTATTTTAACTCTTTGAACTCGGGTGGTCATTTTATCTGCTGCTTTGTGAAAGTCTACAAACATGAGCAGCCACTTCTTGTAAGTCCATTTTGCTTACCAACATTGATACGTTCTGACGCCCCAGGAATCGTGACCTATTGACCCTAATCTGATCAGGGGACACTGATCAGACACAGTTTAGTCTATGAATGTATATGCTGGTAACTTGATTGTTGGTCACCTGGGCTCCTTGATGTCACTGTGAGGGAGTTGTATGTCTGAGGGTGTCAGTGTTCAAAGGGTTAAAAGCCTTTAAGGATGTAGGCAATGTATTGAACTCCTTTTTGTCATTGATTTATCATTCCCACAATGTTTTGGCCAATCCATTCTACGGCTTCCTTCCAGTAATGCCAAGTAAAAAATGTTAGAAAATGGGAAAGAAAAAAAAAATGTGCACTGCCCTCTCTGGGTGAAAGTTCAAACAATAGCCAGAGAATGTTCATGGAGAATTGGAAAACTCATAGAATTGGCAGACATCAACTTGTCGACTATGTGGAAGTCAGGCCAGTGTGGACTTCAACTTGTGGCTTTTACAATTCAATAGGGACATAGTATGGAATTCTTTGTTCAAAAACAAAAGGAGTTGCAACTTACATCACAAGTGTTAGTGCTTACCATTGCTAAAAAAAAAGACCTTTTCTTTACATACCTGAAGAAGGCTTTAGAATGGATCACCCAAAACGTGGGAACAAAAAAAATAACTAGTCATTTAATTTTCCAAAAACTCTTTGAACGTGGGCAATACGTCCCTCTGTCTTGTACAAAGATGACTAAGTGTCAACTTTATTTACTATAAAGTTTTAGTTCAATATCTTTGATGCTAAGGTAAATTAGACTAATGCTTGCTGCTGTGCATGCTCAACAGCTATTGAAATTCTGAAAATCCCTTTTCATATTTGTACTAGGTGAAAATATCATACTAGGCTTTGTGGAAGTCTTTAGAACTAAGCTTTTATGTATATATTATGTGATATTTTATATTTTATATCATATACAGTGGATTGCTATGTGTATGTATTTTGCTCTGTTTTTGACTGTGATCTGCTTAGCAGCTGTGTTTTTCCCCTTTCATATTGAGTTCTTGAAAACATTCCCTTCCCTTCTGCTATTCTCTTTTATAAATTCTTTATCAGAAGCCTGTAAACTCCCAGGGGGCCTTTGGTTGAACCTCAGACTGAGGATGAAACTTGTATGAACCAGATGCATAAAAATATTTTTCTGTTTATTTTCATCCCCCGCTCCTTTCAACATAACCATTAACTCTGTATGTTTTGTAATTCAGTTGGTTGAAGGTAAAGGGTTCAATTTTTACCAAAGGTTATTTTTGGCTAAAATCCCTGATATACAAGACAAAAATTCTACTGCAAACTTTTAGCATTCAATTTGATAGAATCAAAACATGTAGTCATGTGAGGCTGCATGTTCTTTGTTTGTTTTTTAAAAAGTTTTTTGAAAAAAATTTTGTTTCATTCTTTCTCTTTTTTTCTTTTTTTGTGTTTTCTGTTGTTTTTTATTGATAAAATATGCTGTTTAACAACATTGTTAATTTGGCTGCTTACATTGTTAAATTAAGTTTTGAATCTTTCTAGATGCTTGTTATTTCCAAACCTTCAATAACAAAAAATTTCATCTTTTAATTTTTCCTATAATTCCTAATATTGTCTTTCTAATCCCTTACACTGTAAAGTTTCAAAACATCACTCTTTCTTATGGCACTATTTAATGACATATGCATTCTAATAGCATGTTTGTTTTCATATTCTTGCAAAACTATTGACGGAGGCTGCAACTGCACATGAAGATTTCTGTGCATTATTCTGAAAACTAAAATGAGTAAAACCTTGGAATAATGCCTCCTAAAGTTAAGCAGAAATCTGAAAAGGAATTCAATAGGAAAGTCTTATCAATTTATGATAAGTTTGAAATAATTAAGAAAATGGAACGAGGCGTGAGTAGAGGTGTATTAATTTCTGAATATGTATATGGTTACCATAATTACTCTCTGGTTCATTCATTTTATTTGCGGACCCGTAACCCTTATATGGGGCGTTAAACTGTGAAAGAGCAATAAAAAGTAATTTTTGGTTTCTCATTATTAAGGGACTATTAAATCCCTGACGTTACTGTAATAACGGGAGTCTACTGTATACAGTTTGACATTAAATTGTCATCAAAACAAAAATGTGAATGTCAAAATAAATGATTTGCACATGAAAAATTTTGAAAACACACACACTCAAAATCAACTAAAGTATATCAATGAAGTTGATCAGATTTTAAAAATACAAAAATCAGTAAAATCAAAAGATAACTTATATATATGGCAGCATCAGTCAGTCTCGTGAGACTATGGATCTTCAACCAAGAGCTTTTTGAGGGTGCATGCTTGGGCAGGGATGCATTGAAGACATGCAGTTGCCCATGCAGCAAGTCTTCCCCCTCCATGCTCTGATGTTGTCCAAGGGAAGGACCAGGGCCAATACAGCTTGGCGCCAGTGGAGTTCCCATAATAAGGCTGAAGAGGGACTGGTTGTTTCTCAAGGCTAGAAAGTCTAATCTGCCTTGCTATGTCATTCATAGCTGAGGGAGGGAATAGATTGATTCATGCCTTCCCAATGGCATCAGTGCAGAGTGAATGTGAACATCTTTGGTCAGAGTTTGAACTCAGCATGCTGATTGCATTTTCCGTGCTGCAAACTGTTATGTCACTTGCTGCTCCATGAATATCTTCAGTATAGAAAACAGAATGAAAATCCAATGTTGAAAAAAAAAAACACACAAAAACAGCTCCAGTTAATCAAAAATTTGATGATGAAGTGATCAATGAATAAGTTACTTTTCTTGCCTCTTGGGTTGTAATCTCTTTAAAAAAATCTGAATTTTTAATAAAAAAGAATGAACATTGCCAGATTCAAACTTAGGGACCAATTTAACATGAACTTACATTGTAAATTGAACACCCCACAGAAAACATATCAAGTCAGGGATTTTAAAAAACAAAAAAAAAATTCTTTACCCGACATAATTAAGAGTGAATGTTTGAATTTTCAACCTTTGAGCTCTGGTACATCCTGTATGTGCAACACGTACGTACATACATACATAGCTAACCAGCCTGATCAACTTATATACTGAAGAAACCTATATGGATCTTGATAATTTTGGTTGACTTTCTAAAACCCAAGGATTATGTCCCGATTATTGAGAATAGTTCTTCCCTGATTTTATAATATTCCACTCTGATTCTTCTTTAACTATACTTCTCCCCCATTTCTAGTACCAATGAATGCTGAAAAGTATAAAGGACAAATATAAGAAATGTAATTAGTGCTAAGCCAACCATTAAGAGCAAAAATTGCTCTATGCCTTAGGGCTAAATTGGCAGCTGGCAATTAATCGATCCTTCGGCTCCTTCGCAACAAAACTAGGAAAAGAAAAAATAATGATTTAGAACTTTGGGTTAGAGGAAAACGTCAGCAAGTGTTGGCAAGAAAAAGTAGATTGAACTGTAGACATAAGTGCCATAGCATTGCCATAGATGTTAAATTAACAAAAAAAATGAGTTAGAACAGAGCATGCCTACTCATTTTACTTTCATTCTCTATGTCAATCATAGGCCTATGCTGATGATTTTTTGTATAACAAACTTTATATTTTAATCATTAATTTCAAAATTTGCAGAACAAATAATATGTGGACAAATTTTCTGATGAAAGTGTATTTTTACTACAAGGAAGCCCCCCCCCCCAAAAAAACACAATTCACGTGTGGTACATTAACTGGATATAGTTGCACATTGCACTACCAAGTGTCATGAATCAACACTATTCTGAGCCAGACTGCCATGTGGCGTGGTTCTGTATTGACTGATTTGTTTTTTATTTATTTCCCGGTATGTTTTGTGATTTTTGTGAAGGCTTGTAAAAAAGAACTGAGTATGAAGGAGATTTTGTTTTTCTTTTGGGGGAAACTGTTGCAATGCTTGAAGGAGCTTTTAAGCAAGAAGTTGTAGGTGAAACATGTATAATTGGCATTAGCCTTTCAAATGTAATGAAATGTCACTCGAAAACCAACTATGATCTTTGACTACACAAAATGAAGAAAATCTTTAAAAGGTTTGCTATGCAATCAATGAGAGATTGTTGGACCATTGATGTAATATCTCAGCTGACTGGTCTATTTTGGAGTTGATGCCAGTAAATATTTATAGAAGATATGGAAATAAAATGTGTTTCTGCAAAATTCAGGCCTTGTTTGCTCACAGAGGATTAAAAACATCACTGGTTTGAATGTGTGACATAATTTGAGGGAGGGAACAAGTTTGGAATGACCCACAGTTTTTTTTCCAAAATTGTGGATTTAAAAAGGAAAAAAAATAATTCTGATTATTTTGGGGTACCCACTCATAGTTGGAAATCTCCTTTTTTAGAGTACTGTGTTTAGTCATTTGATCGTTTGTGTCAAGTGCTTCTGATAAAAAAGAATTGATGTGAGGGGTGGTTTTTCTATTTTCATAAGAACTACTTATGTGAATATTTCATACTTGTTTACTTAATATTTATTTAGACATATTTGGGACTTTAATTTAGAAAATTCAATCATTTGTTTCTTTAATATCTTTGGCTTGTAAATTAAAGTGAATATCAAAAATACAATTTTTATAAAATAATACTGGGAAAAAAATGTTCAGCATTTAGTTGACTGTAAATATTTAAAAAAAGCTAATCTTATATAAAAACTAATCTTGCTCTTTTGTTTGTTGGTTTGTGTCATGTAAAAGCAAAAAGAGAGAAAGAGGCAGGTGGTATAGCAAGGCTTGTGTCTATGTGATTGCATATGCTAGCCATGTGTTTGTGTATTTGCATCTATATAACTACTACAACTATACAACTATTGGAGATGTCAGAAGTAGTATGGTAGTGTTTTATAGATGAAACTTTTTTTTCATTTGTCTTATTAAAAAAAAATCCCTCCATTTCTGTTGCTAAATGGTTTTAAAATTATTAAAAAACAGAAAATATGGAGAGTTGTAGCACATTTAATTTGAAGTATGCCTTTTTTGTTTACAGTAAATACATAACCCTGTTATTTTATATGCATTCTATGTTATTTTTCAATAATACTAGACTGATATTTTTTCCTTGCATCATCTATTGAAAATTGTCTCTTTAATATTTACCGTCAATTACTAACAAGAGTCAGAATAGCAGCTCTTGATAATGTTGAACTAATATTTCTTTCTAGTACAGTAGACCTTTTATCCAGTTTCCAGAAAACCAGCTATTCTATAATCTGGCAGGCTTCGTGGTAATTAGTTGCTCAGCTGCTTTTCATTTTCATTTTTGTGGTATGGTTGAAGTGTCTTCAGCTGAAGATCAGTGGATTAATATTGATTAAACTGACCCTGATTTGAAGTGGATTAATATTTATTTTATAAACAGTTTTGTTCTTTACTTTTCTTTGTATATTTTATATTCTATATTTTAAGAATTTTAATTGGATAAATAAAGGTCAAACAAACTTTGCTTTGCATGTGTATTAATTTGTTTGATATAAGTACTTCTCACTTCACTAATCTCTATCTTTCTGTTGTTATTTTGTTAAAGAAAATATTACTCATCAACCTGTGTTTAATTTCCCTTTATTTCTAGACCGAGGCGGAGGGTGTTAATGCCTGTATGGATAGGGTGCGGAAGCTGCTGAGCCCCGGGACCAAGAAGAAGACAGTTCCTCATGGTAGCAACAAGACATTTGGAGTTCCTTTGGAAGATCTTGTCAGACAAGCTCCAGATGGGCTAAAAGTGCCTTTCATTGTCAAGAAGATCTGTGAACATATTGAGAACAATGGTAAAGTTTATTAAAAAATACATTATTTGGTATTCTTTTACAAAATATTTGATGCCATATATAGAGAAGCCTTTATTATCCAATCGACATAGGCAGGGACTATATTGGTTGTATTATTGATTGTTTGGATATCTGATCTGATCATGAAAAAGGAAGCCATACTGAACACAAATATGGGGCTTTGAAATCTGGTTCAGATAATCTAAATTTCTCTTTCAACAAGAACTCTAAAAATTACTTTAAATCACATTTGTTGTATCAGAAAATTGCTATAACTACTTTTGTGGTATTAAATCTGTCACATATCTCTTAAATGCATTGTTTGGTGATGTCGACTTTGGTTACTGCATTCTTTTGTACCATTGCACATGTACAGAAATCTTGAATGCTGCAATATTTACAATGAATCAAAAATCAACCCCTAATTGTCTGTAAGAAGGAGAAGCTCATGGAATCAGTGCATAGATGTCCACTCAAAAGAGTGAACATTTTATAGATTTATTAAAGCATCAAGGTCAGCTCAATTGCTCCTTGCTACTGGTATCATATAATCCAGTTGCATGATAACTGGGGAGGAGATGGGCACTACCAAGTCACTCTCACTGCCCACCTTCAGAAACTCCATGAAGCTGAAGCAATCAGCAAGTTTGATCCAATATGTAATTGGTTGAATTGGAAAGTACCTATCATGTGAACACTCTCTCTGACAAAATACTGGTTTTGAGGATTCAAATTGACCTTCCTGAAAATTAATTTTTTCATCTTCACCGGGAGTGATTTAATTAAACAATCCTTATTTAGATTAAACCCTTTTTACTGCATAAAAAGAATATTGTGAAGAAACTGTGTAATGAAATATAGAAAACTTTAATAATAACAAGTATTGTGTTATTAAATAAGTCATGACCAGTGAAGATAGAAAAATGGATTTTAGGGATGGATCAAATTTGAGTCCTCATAAACTGCTCATTTTCTATCAGTATTTCATTGGATTTTCAAACTTGTTCTAATTTAATGGGTTTGATCTACATCTGCGCATGTTACCTACCGTCTGTTATTTTTGGTTGTATGCCTTTCCTATCAACCATTAATACAGAATAACTTTTGATTAGCAATGAAAATCAAAAGAATAAAAATTATTTTTGATTCCATTTTCAGCTATATGACTTGTTAGGCAAATTAATAGAATCGCTCAAGATATATCTGTATTAAACTTGTATCTTTGAGATTCAGACCAAAGTGCAGGTTGGAGGGATCACTTCAAATAGGTATTAAATAGCTAGAAATCTAAAAAAAGGTAGAATTCTTCAACTGATATTAGATATATTTTATAATTTTTGAATTGGCCCAACTGGCCAGAAATATATACAGTTTAAAAAAAATGTACTTTGAAATTTTCCTAAATGAGAATTATTGTAAGTATTAAGATAATTGGAATGAAGCATAACTTAAATATACAGGATAAGAAAATGAAACAAATGAAATAATATCAAATACTGTTTGCCAACTGCTGATATCCTTTTGTACTCTTACTCCAGGAAAGGCAGGAATTTTCAAGTTCAACCCTATTCTTTCATATGAATGCATACTAGTATCTGTGTTTGCTGATAAAATGTTTCTTTGATGAGTGACATTCCAGTCTCAACTTTGGTTTTAAAGTCCAAAGATTACCGAAGACAATTGAATACTTCTTAGTGTAGTTTTATGTTGTATGTCTGGTTTATTAACAAAGAATCAATAAAAATTATTTACTGAATCTTCTACATCTGACTATATGGAATTTTATGTGTAAAACTCAAGAATATAAAAGAGCGTATATTTTAATCAAATCTAATAAAATAGTGAACTGTTTAAGAAAAATATTAATGGATATGAATTTCTTATTTAAAAAGAAATGCCACGATCTTGTTGATTAGTGAAATACTTTAATTATTCAGTCACTTCTTCTCAGCTTTTAAGGTCCTTTGATATCTGGAAAAGAATGCTGCCTTTATTACAGCATGTTTTGAATTGTGTAAATAGAACTCAATTTCACTAATTAACCAGCTTCTTTTATTGATCTGTAGATGGATGTAGGAATTTGAAAGTAGTAAAATAAGTGCAAATGTTAAACACAGTGAAATACTATTTTTCCAAACAAACAAACTTGGAGAAATAAAGAATTACAATTTTTTAGAAATAAAGAACTTCTGAATTAAAAAACCGGTCGAAATGATGTTAGGTTTAAAAAATATGAAAACTGTAAAATGTTGCTCTTAAGAACTATGAAGGATATTTTTCATATATTTATGTAAAATTTATCCTCAAACTTCAAACAGGATTCGAATTTATTTTTCTCCTGTAACAAGAACAAGAAGTACAATCCTCAACAAAATTAGGGATGTAAACCAATAGGTAAAATTCACAACCCCTACTGTGATTTGAACTCAAGACCAACTGATTAACAGGAGAATATCTTACTGACTGAAGTAAAGTCTTAGATATTAATAGAAAATTATTTCAGGTATGCAAGGACTTATTTTATTCTAATGAATGAAAACATTTATACAAAAGATATATTTTTATAATTCTTATCAATATATAATACAAAAGTTGCAGTTATCATCTTCCATTTAGAATTTAGTTAGACAGGAGTTTGACCCTGCAGCGGCCTGTTTTGTTTGATTTACAGTTATTCATAATTTGATAGCACTTTCATTTTTATTAGTAGATTCTTGTTTCTTTGTAGAAGGAAATGTTTTCTAATGTAGTGTACATCCAGCAGTGTCCATCATTGTCCAAAACTTGAATTGTTGCTCACAAGGATTTACTTCATCATCTTTAGATACAAGGGGTACCAAAAAATACAAAGAAATTATCAACTCGTCCTTGGTTATAGCTTTGGAAAGAAGCTGTGGCCATTTCAAACTTGTTCCCTTGAAGAATTGTACACATTCAAATGGTTGTTCCTTAATTTTATTTTATTTTTTTTATCCTTAGTGCAAACGAAGCACTAGTTCCGTGCAAAAATGTTTAATTTTTGATATTTTGTTAATAGTCGCTAGCAACTTCAAGACAAACCAGTCAGTTCAAATACTTCATCAATGGTCAGATAATGATATTCATTGAAAGCATGGGAAACTTTTTCAGGATTTTCATCATTTTGCTTGTTGAAGATCATTCAGATTGTGGTTGGTTCTCAAGTGACATTTCACTACTTTCAAAAAATGAATACTACTCATAGACTTGTGTTTTAGCTAAAGTTTCTTCCTTAAAAGCTTCTTGAAATATTTAATAGCAGTTTTTCCCCCAACAAAACAAAATCTCACCTACATTCTGTGTTTTTTTTTATCATCCTTTATGGAAGTTCCTCCCAAATGCTTGCAAACACCCCAGAAAAAAAAAGCTGTGAGAAACAGTCAATCCAGAACCTACACCACATGGTAGGACTGGCTCAGAATAGTGTTGACTTATGACACCTAGCAGCACAATGTGCAGTTTCATCCAGTTTACACGCCACATTTGAAATCTGTTTTTTAGTGAGGTGGGGGAGGTTACTAGTTGATTGATTGCTCTGAATTACCAGCTGTTGGCACGATTGCTTTTGAATGAGATTGTGGCTCTTGTGAGAGATTTATTTGCTTAGTTTCAGAATTATTCACTAAAAACTGGCTCCATTCGCTGGTATGCTTTAATATATAGGTAGAATATAATTGCAACAAAATAAAATAGCCATGGTGTTGCTAATCAATTTTCAAATTCATGGACTGCTTATAACCACTTTTATTGATAGCAGAACCATTTAATGAAGAGAAATGAAATATTACTCTTCTGTGAAATGGATAGGAAAAAAAAATTAATTCAGTGGTCAGCCAGGAGTTATTTCCCTTGATAATGACGTGAATTTTTTGTTTGATGAATTTAAGAGTTGAAATTATTTTTAGATTTTGTCTAAAATCAGGTATTCTATCACTCAGTTTTCTGCTAACTAAATTTTTTTTCAATGAGAATAACAATTTAGAATACTTAAATGAAATTATTGAATGATTATGTTTGAATTTCTCTTTAAACCAATGTTTCTTTTCCTGATTTTGTTTCAGGATATGACCAAGAGGGCATCTTCCGGGTCAATGGTAGTGCTCGCATCATTGAAAAGCTCCGCACATCCTTTGACCAAACGGGGGATGCAGATCTGGCCGAAGACGGGGATGTGATGGCTGTTGCAGGACTCCTCAAGTTATTTCTTCGAGAACTCCCAGATTCTGTGATCCCTGAACACATGACCAAACAATTCGTCAACATACATGAAAGTAAGTGTAAAAAGTCATGTATACTTAATTGTACTGACAGTATGGTTGGTAATTCCCTATGCTGACAGATTGAAATTCTGTTGATAAACCCATGATCTTTCTTTTTCGTGGTATGTACTTTATTTTATGGTGGAGTGACTTTATAAACAAACTTTTGGGGGAAAGTAAAGAATGATTTTAATATTTCAATGAATAGTTTTATATTTTGTTTACAAACTAATTCTCATAATTTCAATTTCTGTAATGCATTGTTCTAATTCTGAATATTTTATTCCTGTATAGTATAAACTGTCAAATTGAACTACTGAAGTAAATTAATCCACTAGAATAATTCTATTTATCATTTTAATTTTTGTATCAATAAATTGTTTCGATTTCATTGTTTGATTTTGTTCTTGGGCTGAGATCTGCTTGATTATTGGGAAACTGAGTTATCCAAGTGCAAAGAAGTTTGTGCTAGGTAGATGTATGCAGAGAAGTTGGGTCACATTGGCTATTATACCCTATACCTGAAGGCTGTAGGGTACAACAGCTAATATGTTCTAAACATATTGACCACCAAGATGAGGTCAATAGCCTGAATAAATCTATGTATCAAGTTAGTATTGTTAGATCAATTAAAGAATCTTCAGATTGTCTGTAGTTTGGGTTATTTAACAAGAATTTACTGGTCATTTATAAGATACTGTTACAGCTCAAATTAGAAAAAAATTCATGCTCAGCATATTTATTTCAGGCCTCCCCCAGTTTTTTATTGTGCAGTTCACTTGTATGAATAGTTGACCCTAAAATATTAATTTAGCTCCCAAATAGACATATTTAGCTCCAAAATAGTTGAATTGATTGCTGCTTGGTTATGATGTGGTTGGCTCTGTTGGACCCAATCATGTGTTTATGACAGGGGATACCCATATAATGATTTCAGGCCAAATGTCATAAACCAATTTGTTGTCAAGTGTTATTTCAAAGATTTGTCATAAGTATTGTCTGTTGTGATGTCATGTATTTCCAGTATTACAGCCAGCTTGAAGTTGTCATCTTGTTCTTTTTTTTTTTTGTTGTTTTGTTATGACCACGATTTATACACGGCACAAGCAGTTAGCCTAAGCTTCCTTGGTAGTAGCTGAAGGATCTGCTTTATCTAAGCTTTGAAATCCAGTTTTATTCTACATTTATCTCTCAAGCTCCTTTGGCTGAATGATGAAAATTCTTAGCATCTTGTACAACATGATACCAAACCTATGAAGAAGTTAGTTATTACACTTTACCACCATTTCTCTTTCGAAAAGTTTTTTTTGTTTTGTTTTTTTACTTCAAATTTTTTACAGTACAATATTTGAGTATGAGCTGTATTAGATTCTTTTCAGCAAGTTGAAATGTTGGACTTGATTATCATGGCAATAGTAGTGAGTTTGTTTTTGTTTAGTTTCTTCTTTTTTTTTCATTAATATTTAATGAAATGTTTTAAATGCCATATCAAGTTCAAAATGATTTTGAATTTAAAAAATTATTGAATCACTGTAGCCCCTTAAATGGCCCGCCGACCAACCAGCCAGCCAGCCAAGTGGACTACAGATTCTTCTCTCTTTGCTCATTCGTATACACAAATTTATGTATGTATGTATGTGTCTCTGTGTGCTTCTGGTCACATTTTTAGGGCTACAACCTTGAAAATTTGCATGAGTACACCACTAGGCACCATCTAAAAGCGTTTTTATTTTCAAAGATTGATTTCTTGTGTCTCTGCATCATTTTAGACCAATAACGCCCAAATTTTGTGCTGATATTTTTTAGATAAAAGATTTTTTAAAGATATTTTTAAAGATAATTTTAGATAATTAGTTCTGGTACATACACGGGCTTTGGTGATACATTTATGCTAGGTATGTATATTTTATCAATAATTCTTATGAACTGATCATATAGCATTTAGGAACCTATAATTTAATATTATGTTCAAATGCAAATAAATCACTATCCACTTAAAGTTCCATTTAATACACATCTCTCTGTGATTGGTCGTGAATGAATTGCCTCCCCTGAGCAATTTGAAATTTTTTTTTGTCTTGTCAGTTTTGTTTTGATTTGTATCACGTACAGAATGTCAAGCTTTACAACTGGGTTTTTCCTTCTAATATTTTCAAATTTTTTCAGTTATATACATTTCGATTTCACCAGATTATGAAATATTTTTTCACCATTTTATTGGTTCGTGCAAATTATATAGATGTGTTCTCAAGGCACAAATAAACTTTTCAACATTTCAAGTTAAAAGAATTATCATTAAGATCATATTGGTCTGTTTTTATTTCTAGTATGAAATTTCAATTGTTTTTTTCCTCTGTCTGAGTTCTCTGGACTGTCATAAATGTAATTTTCCATTCTCTAAAATAAATAAAAAGCTATATGATCGAAATGATTTGGCAAGAAATGTTGACCTTATTGAAAAAATCCAAATATCATAAGAATGTTATGAGAACAACACTCTACAATTGCTTATATAATAACATGGATAAAATAGCAGGGCATTTTAGGTTTCTTAACCTTGGGAGGTTATCAGTCTATAAAAAGGACAATAATTCAAAACCAAGTACTGGAGTACCTGAGACAGTTTAACATCTCCAGCCTTGTTCTAACAACCCCTGCAATGACACTTGTGGAATGCCATATTGGTCCTTGCTTATCCATTGGACTACTTTGATATATGGAGGTTCACTGTCTGTGTAATTGCCTGTCTTCCATACAATCATGCCCTGATTTATACTCTTGAGATACTGAAAACAAGATTCATAATCTTGGACACTGACAGTGCCACCAATGTAATATGGTTTGAAACCGATTTGTGACTTATTACATATAAATGAAATTTGTATGCTTTCTTTCTACTTTTTTATTTTCTAATAAATGATGTGCTTTTCTTTTAGGCTTGAATACAAATACAGAGGACTATGTGAAAAAAGTGAGGGAAGAATTCAATGAGCTGCCTGAAGAAAATTATGATCTGTTGAAATACTTGTTGAACTTTCTCGTGCTTGTCGCACAACATGAGGAAGAGAACAAAATGGGGCCCATGGTGCTAGCTATTGTCTTTGGACCTAATGTTTTCAGGTTTGTGCATAGAAATATTTGGAAACATTTTTTGTTTTTTAATTTTTTTTACTGTGTGATGTGAGGTTTACTGTCCCATGTATATAGCTCTTAATTGAATGTAATTTACCTCTGCCAACAAATTTGGGAGAGGTATATGAATTCACTCGTGTCCATCTACAATATCTCCAAAAGTTCTCAATGAATTTCTGTGACTTTTTGTATAAGGGTGCACCATGGCCTAAAATAGAAATGGTCAAATTTTAGGGTGGATACAGGTATTTGTTTTTTATTGAGAGATATTTTTCATATACTATACAAACAATAATCCAAAATATGTAAAATCGAAACAGTTACTTCCCCTTCATCGTAGCTATATATTAACTGTTTTCTAACTTATAGAGGTATGTGCTCTCTGAGTGCTTCATACTTTAAAAGTGTTAGTTGTTCTGTTTTGAGCAATACTCCTTACCAACTATAGGTGCTTTGTGTCTGATAAAGATGTTTTTGACTCCCAAATAGCAAGAGCTTTTTTTTCCTTAGATATTATAATCTGAATGATTTATTGATCGAAGGAATCATTAGCAAGAGTAACTGCTGCATGTAACTGCAATGAAATGCTAATTTAGTACTTTATTTATACAAAGCAAAACAATATTATGCACAATATGAGATAGTTGAATTTTTGAGAGATGATATTTTTTTATTTTTTTGTACTTCACAAACCACATGATAGTGTCTCAGGGTTCAAGTATCAGATTGCAGCATGGTTTGTCAGTATTTCAATTTCCATTCCTAGCAAGCCCTCAAATTCTTGATTGGATATGATGTAATTATGAATAAATCATTTTTAGTGTGTGTTGTCATAGTTTATTTTCATAGAAACTTGGTCAGTTTGTAGTGTGTGCTTGATTGAAGATACTCTGTTCAGTAACTGATAATTTTGGATCTCTGTACATGATAAGTATTTTTCAGTTTTGATGTTTGAATAACGGTAACAATAAAATGTTATCAAAACAGCTATAGGGTATTAAGTACTGGAAATGTAGCTCCTTTCTGGTGACTCCTGCCACCCGAAAAGCTGCCAGTTGTGATATCTTACTTAACCCTGGAAAAGTGACTTTGGAGGCCAAGTGAGTGGGATTTCCTCTTTGCAACAACGTTCCCACTTTAAAAACATTCATGCACAGGTTGCTGTGCAATTCACAGCGGCAGACATCACTTAAATGATGCTCCACCTACTAATTGTAAATATAATGTTCTATTTATGTATTGTGTACAGTATTATTGACAATTATAATTGTATAAAAATACTCTGAAAGCTTATAAGTTATTCTTGATATTTGATTTATTAACAGACTCTTAAACTCCTAATTATTGTCTAATTACAAAGAAAGTGGCAAAATAACACTTAGAACTTAAAACTGTGGGGAAAAAAAGGTGGTATTATTTATGTTTTCATTATTTTCAATATTCTGTCTTTCTTAAAATGCTTTATTAGTTTTTAGTAGCCTCAAGCTCTCTTAGTGGAAGTGTAAATGAATTATATTATTAATCTCATGTTCAAACTCGGATATAGCCTTCATTATTAGTTTTGGGGTTTTTTTTTGTCCTTAGCATTAATCAATAAAAGAGCACATACCTCCACTGATGCCATACACTAAAAAGTGAATTA
The DNA here is from genome assembly GCA_963457665.1 of Thysanoteuthis rhombus. Taxonomy (NCBI): domain Eukaryota; kingdom Metazoa; phylum Mollusca; class Cephalopoda; order Oegopsida; family Thysanoteuthidae; genus Thysanoteuthis; species Thysanoteuthis major. The sequence goes on along the minus strand of OY735228.1, from coordinate 12,263,494 downwards.
AATTCAATTCACATATAGCTACAATGGAGGGGAGGTAATTGCTTTGATTTTCATTATTTCAGACTATTGTTTACCTCTTCTTAGTATGTGGAAAAAATCTCTCAATCAAAACAAAATTCCTGGATCCGCCTCCAAATTTGAAAGCATTTGAAACATTGATTGCTCTTAAGCGTGGGAAATACTTTTTGAAACGATTTTTTCCTTTTTTTTTTCTTCTTTGAGGGGTGATTCAATTTACGATGTAAGTTTCTGCTATATTGGTTCCTTGGTGTTTGTGTCTGGCAGTGTTCACGGTTATTTTTTTGAACATTCAGACTTTTTTTTAATGATCATGGCCCATAAAAGAGAAGTAACTTATTCATTGACCATCCCTTTTTCCTATTTTGAATTGATGATTCCCAACATGGTATGCTCCCAAAAGACTTTTGTCATGTGTTGGGCTCTAGAAAATGGCTGAGCAGTGAGCAATGCTCATTGGAATTAAAGTTTGTTCTTCTGAAACGGAAGGAAGCTGGAGGAAGGAAGATGGTGAAGAAAAGGAGGAAAATTGAAAAATTCACAAAAATGAAAAAAGATAAACAGAAAAAACTACTGTTGATATTGGGGGTTGTTTGATATAAATCATACTGAGTTGAAGATCAGAAGACGAAATTGATAACGTTGTTTGTTTCATAACGTGAGAGGAAATGAATTTGATGAAACACTGGCTTGCTACCCTACAGATTCAAGTAATAAAAATTTTGAGAAACTAATGCGTGGATAACCTGGATTGCTTTATATTTTGAATCAAGAATAAAACAAACCCAGACAGGTCTAGAAAAACCCAAATCTGACAGCCTTACTAGCATAGTACCTATCAAAAATGATGGGATTATTTAGGTATGAATCTGTTACATAGCTAATTATCCACCTTGTTAAGCTGTCTGGTTATTGTAAAATGCTGTGAAAATAATATAGTTTAATGAACTTATCTGAAAACAAAAAAATAAAAAAAGACCAAATGTTTAATTTAGATGCAACTACTGTCTAAGGAAACACCAATGAAAATTTTCATCAGTTAATATTACCCTTCTGTCCTTCTCCTTAATTTCTCCAACTATATACGGGACTCAGCTTTGCTCTTTTCTTTTACTTTGAAGAAGAAAAACATCTTTATTTGAGAAAAGCAAAGTCTCAGTGTAAAACCTTAGAATACAATTACTCCATGAAATCTTAGACAAAAATTACTTCGAGGTATATAAGAAATACATGTCCTGTCTGGATTTGATGAAAATTATGGCCACACACAGACCCTCACACACACACACACACACACACACACTCTTTTCCTCTGCTGAAGTTGATTTTTTTTCTCAGTGTACTTTGCGCTTGATCAGGCGGCTTCAGCAATTTTCCTGTGAAAAATTTATGCTTGTCAGAAAATAGGAACTTTGTTGAATCCTGGTCACGTAACAGTTTCATTTGAGTGACTAACCAGACTTGTCTCTTGATTTATTTGTTAAAGTACATTCTAATGGTCGCATTATTTGATCTTTTCTCTCAAGTGTAGGCGTAGATGTTTACTAGTGCTCTTATTCCCCTACTGTTACTACCTTTCCCATCATCTTTACCAATATCAGTTTACAGAACTTGATTGATGCTTGGTCCTCTAAGGAAAACTACTTCATTTCTAATGTACTTGTACTTAAGACTCTTGAACAGAGGATGTGAATTGTTCAACACTATTTTCATTGCAACTCATTTTAGTAAACAATTTAATGAGATGAATGGTATTTGGTAGTTATTATTGAGTGTATGACTAAATATTAAATGTCTATACAATTCTAATCAGTACTGCTAGAAAGTTATTTGTTCACTTTATACTTGATGGGAATAGTTATAATCTTGTCAGATTTCAAACAGTTGCTTTGAAATATCAATCAATAAGCTTAAATTGATTTTATTTTCAAGATGTTCTTTCTTATTATCTCTGCATGTAAGAATGTATATTATTTTGACTCAATCATATAGCAAAAGTATGATTAATCCATAGATGCTGACAGTTTTACAAATGTTTTCTGATGTCTTCCTTCAATCAAATTAGGTTATTAATCTTTGCCTATGAGGTGAGAAGAGCTGCAAGTATTCACTCCTGTTTGTCTCTGTCTTCATAATATCTCCAAAATTTCTCAATGAATTTCAGTGATATTTTGTGGATGTATGGGCCATGGGCTGAGAAAAAATTAATTCAATTTCAGGGTGGATCCAAGAATTTCATTTTGTTCATATATTTAGATTATACTTTTATTTTTTGGTGTTGACAGAGCTATACACTGAGTACTTTTTAGTTTGTATATAAAATTACTGGATCCATTTAGTCATAACATTCTAAACAGCTTTTGTTTATTTTCACTCAAAAGGAAAAAAATTTAAAACTACACCTGCACAAATGAAAAATGCCTTTGACATGGAAAAATTCAACTGCTATTTAGAAATTATTATTCAATAGATTGTTTAAAATATTGATTTAAAATGTTTCATAACTACACAATTCGCTTGAGTTTTCTGGAAACTAACCATTATTTAACAGGAAAATCCTTTGTCATCATAGCTACAAGATTTGAACCTTACTTCCACGGTTAGTCATAGAGAATTTTGAGATAGAAATTTAATAATTTCTCTTGCAATTTAGTGTTTTGTTCCATTCAATTGTTTTCAGCAAAATTTCAAGTATTATATATGCTGCTAATGTTTTATTCAATAATCCTTTTAAAGTCCATTGTTGGACAAAGGCATTTTCCAAAGTCTGCCAATTTTTTTGCTCTGGAGCGGTATAGTGCTAATACATTCTGAACTCTAAATCACTGTGCCATCTTATATTTTGCCACTTTTCGGCATATATTTACCATGCTGTGAGTTGCGATGATGTCCAGCCATTGCCTGATATTCTTGCAACATGGATGCCCATTGCTATTCATGTTTAAATTTAAGGCATTCTGAAAGAAAAATCATTTTACCCATAACTTGTCATTGTACTGATTCAATAAGATTAGGAATTAGCAAGAATATATTACTTAAGTTTGTAATTTTGTAAGAGTTTACTAATAGAAAATCATGTTTACTATGTATATCTAAAACCTTCTAGCATTGTCTTGAAAGTTAAAGGAATCCATTACAAATTCTAAATTATTCACTGACTATGTACTTGATCATGTGATCATGAACAAGATGATCACACTTCTAAAAATCATTTTTTCTTCTGACAATCATTCAGTCATTTTACAGAAATGCATGAAAAATGTGTCAAAGTGTAGTAGAAGCCAAATTCTTATTCTTGAGTTATACATTTTCTTTTCTTTTCTTTTTTTTGTATTTGAACCAACATCTATTAGTTCCTATTCATTTTTTTCATTTTGTCATTTACTCCAAAAACTTGTTTGTTTTTTTTTTTTACTTATTTTCTCCAAGATCTAAAACCTAGAAGATGATAATGGCTCATGTTTTATGACATGACAGATCTTGATCTCTCCAGCTAATGCACCAGTGTGCACTCACTCACGCACACACACAGAGTTATTTACTCTTCATGATACTTATGTACTTAAAATACTGAAAAAAAACATGAAAAGATTGATGAGCTGATGGATAAATTGGTCACATTTTCTTTTGTTCTCCCTTCAGTTTGAATGACTGACAACAGTTGAAAAGATGAAGTTTTTGCGCCCTTCCGTTCTTATAATGCAATAATTTATCACTTTCTCGCTCAGTGTGGCTTGTGTGTGTGTGTGTGTGTATATGTGTATAGCATTGTTTATTGATAAATGCATGGCATCTGAGTGAATGGATGACCATATCATCAATAACAGTATTATATAAAATCCTTTCCACGTGGTGTCTGTGTCATAGTGTTGGCATCCACTATAAGTTGAAAGAAGTATATGTATTCACCGATGGCTGTCTGTTCGAAAGTATATTCGAAAGTTCTCGATGAATTTCAATGAAATATTCTAGATGGATGGGCCATGGGATAAGGAAGAATTGCTCAAATTTTGGGATGGATCCAGGTATTTTTGTCAGACATTTTAAAAATTTTTTTACAATACATTTTTTTGTATTTTATTCACTCATGTTTGTTCATACAATCTTATAAAGTTCTCAGTGAATGTCAATGACATTTTGTGGAAGGGTGGGCCTTCGACTAAGAAATAACCGATTCAATTTTGGGGCAGATCCAGGAATATTTTTTTTACAATCACATCCCCTCCATCATAGTTATATATGAGCTGATTTTCATTCAGTTTTTAGTGTCACTGGAGTTGGCAGAGTTATGCACTCTGTGTGCTTTTTAATTTGCAACTATGATCACCTGTTTTGATGAAATTCAGTGATAATGTTTAAGGAAATCTCCTTTCCTAAAGCATTTTACTATCTTTAGAAAGAGCCACCAGTAAAACAATATAAAAGAAACACTATATTTGGCAGACACATCTGCTAATCCTCAGCATGTTCTTCGGTTTTGAATCTGATTTTGTAAGATTAACAAATGATAGATTGATTGTCAAATTTAAGGAGACTTAAGGTGATGTTTCCTATCATTAAAAAATGACTCTTGGTATGCATCTGTTTTTGTAATTGTCTGTGTTGGATTCAATTACACATAGGTACCTTCTTCATACATTGTTTGTTGTAGACTCCTTGTGGAAAATAGGGTGGTAACCATGCCACATGTTTTGTGTTGATGCTGCTGCAATTTCAGTAGCAAGTAGGTTTTACTAGTTGCTAGCCTAATGACCAGCCCTCCACCTTTACCTGGCCTTGGGACTGGCAAGCAGTTGGAATTTAGGGTTGTCAATCTCATAGACTGGTGGCCAACTAGGGATGAAGAGCACGATCTGCCCTGCTTTCTACCCCCAACAGGGGGAAGAAGAGATGGATTCATACCTTTCCCTTGGTCATTAGTGTGAAGTGAACAGTCTGTGGCAGAATTTGAACTTGGTTTGTCGATCTTTTTTTTTCTGTATTGCTCACTGTTAGGCCACGTGCACCTCCTAACTTAATTGTTTTTTCAATTTTACCCATTTCTTTACATTAGTACAAATTGACACAACTAGTGTTTGAGATCATCAAAGGGGTAAAAAACTATTACCTTGACTTGACTTGACATCTGTATTTCTACTATGACAGTTCTTTTCAAGTGATAATATTGTTGTTTGCATATTTTGTGTGTGTGTGTGTGTGCGCACGTCCTGTACATTGTAGACATGTGTTTGCATAATTACTCGCATCATACTTTCTATTGTGTATGTGGGTGTGTTTTCTGTGTGGACTTGAAGTAGAAAATTTTTGTATTACGCAACATTCCAGTAGAAGAGGGTTGAGGAAAGGAAGTGGGACAGAAACTTGTCTATCATTAGGAAAAATGTTAGTTGGCTCTAACCCTCGAGTAGCCGCTGTTGACCCATTGTTATTAATTTTGCTTTTTTGTGGTGGCTGGTGGTGTTGGTGGTTGTATGGTAACCAGTGACAACAACAGTTACCCAACAGTCCCAACTGTTATCTGCCTTATGAGCTGCTTTTTTGAGGGACTACCTGGACAAGTTTTCACAAAACTAGCCCTAACCCACCACAGACAAGTTTTGTCTCCAATCTAATCAGCCCAGTTTTTCTTTTTTTTAAATTAGTCTGTTGTCTGCAATTTTTAAAAGTTAATCATGTTGCACACCAATCTTTCCTGGTAAGTTTAATTTATTTTTCAGTTTCTGTTAGATTGTTGTTTGTACCTTTTAAAACTTCTACTGATACTAGCCAATTCTACTTGGTTATTGGAAAAAAGTTGTAGAAAAATGTCATAACTTGGATTACTGGCCAGGAAAGAAGTTATGAAAAAATTTTATAAATAAAATAAGTAATATTTTGATTTATTTAATTCATAGTAATGTAATGAGTGATAATTCAATAAATGTTGATGATAAAAGTTGCTCTTAATTTGTAGTAATAAAATATTTTTAGACATTCTTTGACTGTCTTGTACATACTGACAACACAGTATTATTTATTTCATTACTACAAATTAAATATGACTTCTATCAACAACATTTATTTTATTGAAATATTTCTTTTTCAAAATATTTTATTTCTATAAATTGAAGTATTATGTTCTTGAGAATTTTTCTTTTGACTTTTTTGTAGCTAGAAACCGAAGTGATGACTTTTTTCTTATGGCATTCACTTCCTAGCTCACATAAACATTTATTATGACTTTTTTCTGTGACTTTTTCCTGGACACCTTCTTTTTGAGGTTAAGTAAATTTTGTGTGAGAAGGTAAAAATGCTAGGGTTTTTTGAAAGAAATTTTTATTTTAGAAAATCTTCATAGTTTTGTTTGCTTACTTATTGGGAGGGGGGGTATTGAAAATAGTCCATCATTAGATTCTGGCCAAATTATTTCATAATTGAAGGATTTAAAGTGTTTTTTTAATGTTCTTGGGGATTCAATTGATAAAAATATAAGACTTTTGTGTATGGCTTAAAATTAGGTTTCAAAATCTAAGTAATGTTCTTTTGGATTCACTTTATTCATACTTTTACAATACAACAGTTCTGGTCCTTTGTGTAATTTATCCTTTCAACAAGTTCACCTTCATAAAATTGTTTAAGAATTAACATGTTAAAACAAAGAAACAATGAAAACCTCTATTAATAAATTTGTGATAATAAATTCAGTGAGTACTAAATATGAATCAATTCAAATATTCAAATTGATAAAAGTAGAATTTTTAATTATTAGAATGTGTAGTAGCTAGTTTGTCTGTGCCAAAATTAACCCCTTACAAAGAAATTTACCCCTGGTCAAGAAGTACTTAACAGAAGATGTTTTAATCACTAATACCTCTAGGAATGAAAGTAAAAATACTTATTGACTGTAGGTCTGTTGGCTGCAACAAAATGACGGTCTTGTTTGCTATATTCTATTCAACCAGAAGAAAGATTTGGTCCATCGAAAAAATTGTCCAAGATGTCTCATAATAGTGGATATGTCAGAAAATCATAATATTGTTTGATTAGTGGTTGGGAGAAAGTGCTTGAAATAACAATCAGATTTTGATTGAAGTACTATTTGATGGTTTGTAATGGCAATTGTTTCTGTACAAGACTTAATTTGACTTAGTGCTTATAAGGATGAAATTTTAGATTTAAAAAACCCAATTAAAATATTGGGATCCTCTGTTGCATATTTTCAGTGTGTAAATATGAAGTTTATATGAAAGCATGTGCATTTGAGTAGATGGGAGTTTTGAGACCTATGCTTTTTTTAAGAAAAATTTTCAAGGTCAGTAATCAGCTGTACATGCCTTGGAATATGAAATAGATTGAAATGAATTCATGAAACATTTATGGTGTTTTAACAGAATGTGCACGTGTACTTAACTTATAAATATTTAGTTGGTGAATGGATAATGTACATGGAAAACCTGCAATTATAATTTGAGTCAACATTTGAAATATTTGAGAAGACACTCATTAGAACTGATTATTACCTTTGTGTAAAATTTGAATATATTCAGTGTTCAATATCCAGTGTAAATTGCACTATGGTCTTTGCTAAAACCTCTCTTTCTACTATCTGATTGTTTACCTTAATGCACCACTTTATAAAAAGCCAATTTAAGAAAGAAATAAGTACATGATTAATGAGATTTAATATTTTGAAATCATCCTTCCTTTTTCTGTCAGAATAAATCACAGTTGTCTGACCTTGAAGTTGCTTTTCTCCTTGCATGTGACAAGGGAGACTGAAAACTATAATTTTGGGCTAATTTTGACATCATTTTGACCAGAGTTTGACAAAAATCAATGAAAATCTTTGCCCCTATGATAGACTTGACATTTTTGTGAAATCTTTTAATAACTATCCGAAAGTTAAATATAGCCATCTTAATAATTATCAGGAATAAATGTCAGATTACTAATAGCTTTTATAAATCTTTTCTTACTGAACTATGCCATGAAAGATATTCTGGTATAACGATTTTGTTTAATTAAATGAAATACTTCAAGCATTTTGTGCTTTTGAAATCTTGACAACCTTGTGAATCTTTCAAAGTTCCAATGGTTGATAAAAGTTGTAGATCAACATTGGGATTAATAAGACCTAAAAATGAAAAAAAGATTCAAGGTTGTATAAGAATTACTTTACCATACACCAAAACTTTGATTTTATAATTTCATCTATAGTGCATATATTGATTCCTGAACTACCCTATCTTGAAAGCTATTAAAGCTAGGAGCATGTGGTTTTCACCAACTGATAACGTGCGTTTTGAAGGTTTGTTTAGATTTTAAAAAAAAAACGGCCCAATCCATCTTGACCTGTTTGTCATGCTTTTCAAAGTTTAATAACTCTGAAACTGATGAAGATAGAAACGTGGATATCCTGTTATTTTGCGATTTATCGTTTATTAGGAAAATCTTGTGTTTTTCAGTTGTTAGGAGGATTATAGTGTTTTTTGTATAAGTGAAGGAACACTAAAAGTGAGGCTATCCTTATCTAGTCTTTGGGATTACTGATGGAAGATATCTATTATTGGTGCATGTGGTCAAGAATCTATTATTGTCTCCTCTTGGTAGGTTTGTTCATGGTATCAAAAGGATATACATGTTTATATTACACTGATTCACTTGGACTAATGTCTCCATCATGGTTGTTATAATCACATTTTGGACGTTATACCTCCCAGCCTTCTTCTGGTGTCTGTTGAGGTCGGTAAATTTCCAGGAATTTTGAACTGAACACTTTATTCAATCCACAGGGATAGATTGTTCTCATTCTTCCACAGAATCAGGGTATACAACTTCTTGTACTACATAACTGAGGGATTGAATTCATGACTACCAGGCAAGTTACGAAATACACAACCAATGCTAGACTATGTGTCCTGTTGAACAATCCAGTGGTAAAAACTTGGTGTCCTAAACCTAATATCACTTTTCTGCTTTTTCAACTGAACTGGAGTATATGACTTTTGCACCACCCATAGTGTAATCAGAAGTTGGAATTTTAGTCTGAAGTTCAATGTCCATTCTTTCCTGATCAATGGCTTCTATGTGGTGTTCAATTCTATGCCAGGCCTACTGATGGGTTATTAGAGTCTAGCATGTGTGCTGATTCTTTCAATTCTTCTCTTCCTGTGTTGTCCTCTGTTCTATATTCTGACTTCATTCTACTAGGGGCAGCGATGTACATGTTTGTTACATTTTGGTATGGAATATATCATCAGTAGAATGAATTTTGTTGATTACCAGGAGATTAGGTTGACCACTTGGAGATGAAGCATTTTAAAATCTGTTTGGATAGTATTGTGCCTGTAAAATCTTTTGAACTATTTTGTAAATACAGAGCACTAAAAAAAAATGGTTTCAACGAGCCATAGTTTTTGTTGATTTGGCTTTCTTTCTTGGCCTTGCATTCTTTTATTTGGCCTTTGAAGGCATTAATCACTTGTGCCCTTTGGGTTTGTAAAAATTTGTAGGTTCAAATGTTAACTTTTGGCTCTTTCATATTTATTGCCTGGCTTGAGTAAAAGTGTAAATAGATTGGAACAATATTCTATAAATAATACATTAGATCTATAAATTCTTTAGGCTTTCATCTTTGCTTACTCCAATCAATTGCACTGCTGGCATTGTCTGACACCTAAATTGAATCAGGTTGTTAGCAATACTTCTTTGATAGGAACTCTAAATGAGGTTTGCTCGTGCAGTAGTTCATACTTGTTAAAATGCAACTTTTTATATACTAGTGAATTTTGATCTCATCTAGATTACCTATAAAATGTACATACCAGTGACCTGCATTAAGCAAAATAAATAAATATTAGATAAATTATTTAAAGTATTATATTGATAATATTATGAATATGTTCTTTATGCTTGAAATGTTTAAGCAAAAATAATTGAAGAAAAAACCTTTTCTCACGTGATTTATAACACGTCAATAATTCAATTGATGTCATTTCCACTACACAAACACCATAGGCCTGCATATATTTTGTGCATATTGATTTTGAAAACGTTCAATTTCAAGTTGGTCACTGTGTTAAAGTACAATTGGTAGGCATGCAGGTTGATAAGTAGACATTGAATCTGAATTGGTTGGAATGAATAACTCTTTCTTTGTTTGTATGTGCACGTCTGCTCCACTCTGGTTAAGGCTGAATACTTGGGAAGCATGCATTAGTGAGCTATACATTGTGTTCTTGCAGGGTTTGCATTCACGTGTTCCTTACCAGCTTCATCAATGTTAATGAACCTAGAGGGATAAGGAGTAAGAAAAGCAGGAGAGGAATTGAGAAGAGGTCTTGGCTCTTTTATTCTTAGAGTGCTTCTTTTATTTTCTAAATATCTCAGGCTCTCTCACAAGGACACTGATGATATATAAAGGAGAGTGTCTTCTTGTGTTAGGATTGTGCATTTATGTACTTGCTTACGTACATATCATTTCATATGTGTCTTAATGGATGCTATTTGTATGCATGTTTAGTTAAGTAGGGTGCTGTATTTGTGTGCACAAGTGATATCAGCATGTGGTAGTCAGATGTTTTGTATTTATTTAAGGCATCAGCACCCATGCATGTGTAGATGGAATTACTGTGCGTGTGAGGACATTCAATTGTTGCCTGGAATTTCATGTTTGTTTATGTGCACATGTATTCAATTGTGTTTTATTTGCATTCAAATTTTATGTGCTGATATATATGTTTTATAGTCTATATCAATACTGAGTGAATTTGTGGGTACTTTCAGATTTTAAGTAACTAAGTCAAGTCAAGTTCAAGGCCTCATTTGTAGAACAGTCAGTTAAGATTGAATTTGCTCTCAATTATTACAAGAACAGCTCATCTGCCAGTATGGGTGCTCTTGGTGAATAGATTTAAGTTTAAGAGAATATGCATGATTTAGTGTTTAATGATTAAGCCCCAACAATAAATATAACTTTGTTTGTCATTGGTAATTTTCACCAATATTGCTGAGGGTATCCTCAAACCTAAACTTACCTCCTATTTCACAATGTCATCATCATCATGACTATATCAATAAATAGAGAAACATAGTGAGTATGAAGCTGCATGATTCTTTCATTCGTATAAGCATAAAACAATTTTAAAAAAAATGATAGCTAATATATAAATCATTCTACCTGTTTAGTATGTATTTTATGATGACACCCAAGCCCTGATTACATCAAATGTGGATTATCACAATCAGCTGATATTTGAAAAAACATTTTCTTGGTACCATCTATCCCTTTTGACTTCACCTCTTTATAAGACAAATTAGAGCATTTCCTGTTGTCTGCAAAGTAACTGCAGGATGACACAGGAATTATATGCCCTCTTGAAAAAATAACCTTTCTCATATTTTATAATATAAATATCCAATGATACTGGTCAAATATGTTTTTATTCTGTAGTTTCTACACCTTCCAGTTGGAGCATTTTGAAGGCAGCCTTCCTTCAATCTCCTTTTTTATTATTGCCTCTTTTTTAGCATATATATATATTTATAGATATGCAAATATATGTATACCCCAAAAAGAAAGAAACCAATATCTATGCAAGGGCACTTTCAATTGGATCATCTATTATTAGACTTTTGTGGATATGCAGTTAATAGTTTCATACATTTACTGGAATTTGTACAAATGTCTGTAAAGGTGAGATAAGAACAATAATGATTGATATTTATGTATTTAACACAAAAAAGATTTTTACCAAAATAAAAAAAATTGATTTCAGTTGATAAACAGAATGTCCTTTCACATGTTGGCATTTTTCTTTTGCAAGACTATACACATATATTAGGAAACAGGCAATAAACAGGGACCAATGGAGTAGGGCCTGTGTATTTAAAGTCACTATGTTGGAATCTCAGCAGGTACTGTAAATGAAATAAGAAATAATATACGTAGAGATTAGTCTCTGTATATCATTGTGTAAACTGCTTGAATTGGGTTAGAAAGTAATTTCAAGATTTTTGTAATCCTTCCAGACAAGATTCTTTAATTAAACCCAGTAAGGGCACTTCAACTCTTAGAAAGCTGTCCTCCTATCTAATTAGGCTAAAGTGCTATGTTAAATATCTTTTTGATGTCTCCAACCTGGCCTGCACATTTTTAATGTTTCTTTACTACTTAGCATCTCTGAAGTGGTATACGTACAATCTCAATAAATATACTTACTATCATTTTGAACTTGAATTCTATTGCACCTCTTATTGATAGGAAAGGATAAATTGCAAACTGTCCCCTCTCAATCTGGTGATTATACATCACTAGGAAGATTCCAGAAGTGGTCAAAGATCAATGACAACTTTTGAGGAATAATCCAAAGAACTAAGTTTTAAAAAAATTCTAATCCTCTTTCTGGATTTCATTTGTATATATATATATATTTACTGGTGGTAAACTTTATCTCCTTTCTGGCAACAACTGCAGCCCATAAAACTGCCAGTTGTGATGTCACATCATACGGCTGGAAAATGACCTCGGAAGCCAGGAGAGTGGGATCATCCCTGTACAATGACAATGACCCTCCCACTTTGAAAACCCTCATGCACTAGTTGCTGTGCAATTCACAGCCAGAGACTTCATCAGAAGAATGATCACCTGACAAATGTGTGTGTATGTGTGTGTATATATATATATATATATATACATATATATGTCTCTATATATATATATATATATATATGTGTGTGTGTGTGTGTATATATATATATATATATATATATATATATATATATATATATATATATATGAATTACTACTTTATTTGATATTTGTTATTAAATAAAAAGTACTCAATGTATTATCAAAACAATACTTAATTACAGCATATTAGAGAAAAAAAAAACTTTACATGAGTTTTGAAGTAAATCCATTATTTAAGAGGGGTAATAATGTTATTGTTTACCGCTCTTGATTAATGGAGTTACCATGAAACACACCTGGAGTTTTTTTTTCCTCTAATCTTCTGTTTTTAGTGGATGCAGGTTCAAGTCCTGCACAAGCGCTCACTATCTATATTCATGTTTGTGGTCGGCTGTTCAATTTACTAGTGGTTAATGCCAGTGCCAGAAGAAATATAGTTCCTTATAGAATGTCTCAACGATTATCACATTCTGTCGGACACAAAGTGTCTAACCTAATGATATAGGTTAATCTTTGTTGTGAAAAGTAGATTATTTTTCTGTCTTATTCTTGCTATAATTGCATTTTTATAATCCTAAAAAGGAACCTTGTTTCAATTGAAAGCAAAGTACATTTTCTTTCCCAAAGTTATTGTATGAGAAATGGAATCGGTAGCAATTGAAAGGTATAACAATTAGTTTTGCAGTGACAGCTCAGCAACCTCCAAAATCAATTATGCTACTCAACCACTGAAAAATCTTCTTACCTCAGCATTTTACTCAAAAGTGAATAAATAAATAGTCACTCAATAGAAACTGTCATGTGACCATCTTTTGGCAATTAAAAAATTGCAAAAGGGGGTGATAAATGAATAAACTATTTCTCTGTTTGTTTGGCAGTGATCTCTAAGATAAGTCTGAATTTAAAAAAAAAAGAAGCATGAATGCTGCCTGATACAAACTAAGGGATCACTTTAGCATAAACTTACATTGCAAATTGAACCCCCTCACTTCACTTGAAACCTTTTTTCAAAAAACAAAAAAAGTTTTTTGTAGACATAATAAGGAGTAAATGTTTAAATGTCTGACTTAATTGGTGTGATGCATACATACATAGCCAGCCAGACAAACCGACTTTAAAACTGAAGAAACCTATGTTGACAGTTTTGTTTGACATTTTCTAATTCAATTTTTATAAAACACCTTTTGAAATGACATTGTTGTCTATGGCAACTTGTCTGAGATTTACTTCCTCTAAAGAATGTGCAATTACTGAATGTCCTTGACTGGTGTTGGACCTCCAGCAGAAGACAACCCACCTGTTATTAAATGTTCTACCATTGTCAACAATGACTACTCTCTGTTATTGATGATGATGATAAAAAATATTTTTGACCCCCACACCTTTCAAGACCCAGTTATTCTCTTTCTTCATGAACTGGTCTCACTTGTATCTCTTCTATTATTTTCGTACTGAAACGGAAACAACAAGAAGAGGGTTTGTCTTTTGTTAAATAAACAGCACTTCTCCAACTCAAGGTCATATTGTTCTTGTTAGTGCAACTCGGCTATTAGCCTAATTCCACCCCCCCATGCTTCTCTACATCAAGCCAGTCAAGTGGACTAAAGACAGGTTTTCTGCTAAAGTGGGAATAAATGGAAAGACAAGTAATAATAATGATAATATTGGCTCTTGTTTGTTGTTGCTGGAAATAACAATATGACAGGTGCTAGAAAAATAACTTGCTATTTTAATATATTAGTTTTAATTATGTTTATTATGTAAGTATAACTTATATTCATATCAATCTTTTAACAAGAAGATAATTTTTGTATTACTATATCATCAATATTGCAATTATAGATTAAATTTTCATAGAAATATTGGGGTATATCAAAAGTATTTTCATCTTTTAATCATAGGGGAACATTTCAAGAGCCTCCATATGCTTTATGAAACTTATGTAAGACTTTACACATGGTATCTCTTGTATGGTCCTAGCTTTCGTGAAAGTTTTTGAGTGCCATTTCTCTATTTTGAATTTGAAACTATCACAATCAATAACTGTTGGTCATCCACTATTGGGCTTTATTTCAAGGCCACATCCCTGGAAATACTTTAACCAGTTATGGGTTGTCCAGTCAGTTATTGTTTAATTTCTTTTTACTTCTTGGATACTGCAAGCAACCTTAGTGTCTTTGAAGCCCAGTGCACATTAAAAGACTGATGATAATGATGACAAAATGATACTACAATATTACCAGAATCTCAATACTTGTATCCACCATTTTAATATCTGAAACAAAAGGTACATTTGATTAGTATTGATAATGATGTGATATATATAATGATGATAACGATTATAAAAAAGCAGTGAATATATATATTGTCTTTAGATGTGTGTAAGAAATAATCTTTGGAGTAAAGGTCTGTATGAAATTACTTTTGATGCCCTCTATTATTCCTGAAAATGATCCCCTACCACTTTTTTTTTTTTTTTAGATCTCAACTATCGGCAACAATCTATAACTCCTTTCTAACTCTCAATTGCAACTAATACTTCAACAAGTTCTCAGCCAAATCCTGCCTACAATGCTGCTTTTTTCCATCATACTGCCATATTGTCTTCACTGAAAGGAGGTCTCTCCACTAGACAAAGATTTGATCCCATGCAAACATTTTGCGTTTTGCTCTATTATAGAAGTGTGCACAATATGTTATATTAACCTTAAGCACTCTGTAGGTGACTTAGTTTGTTGAGCAAAAAGTTTGTTCTGCCACTGCAAATGAATGATCACTGAACTATAATGCATTTGAATTTCAATGTTGAAATGTCAGTTTCAGTCAAGTACAAGTTAGACTTCACAATCTTGACTCCCTTGAAAAAAAAATGCAGAGTGCTCAAAGTTATGCATTTCAGAGATAAAAGAATGATTGGAGAGCAAAAATGTATAGAAGCCAGGTCCTCTGTCAGCATTTAGACAGGAAAGCCTAAGCTATGTCAAAATTGGTCATTTTCTATCATTGCCATCAACTGCTTGTGTCAAAATGTATTATGCTAAGATGGAATGGTAAAATTGACAATCTTATTATAATTCTCCAAAAATCTGTCTGTCTATTTATATGTGGCTGGTCTATTAATAATGATTTTAAAAGATTAATAATGATATGCATCCATCTAATGTAGTTATATATCCCTTAAGTATTCAAAAGAGAATTGAAAATGAAACTATCAAAGAAAATACAGTTAAAGTATCTCCCCTGTAAACTAGACCTCTTCCTTGACACCCACCTCCCTTATCATAATAAGTACTAATAATTTTATTTAGAAATTTTCAAAGATTGATGAGCTATCATTATTTAAAAGATTCAACCAAAACTGTCTCCATCAATCCTTCAGTTTTTAAGTGCGTCTGTTTGATTAGCTATCTTATCATGCATTCAGGTTGTACTAAGGGATTTAGATGACTGAGAATTTTAACATTTACTCCTTTTATCTGGAAAAACTTTTTTTAAAAAATTCCCCTCTAAAATAGGTTGGGGGTATTTACAATATGATTTCGTGTCCAGCTGTGTTCACACTTCTTTTTGAAAATCCAGTCTTTTTTAGTGATCGCTGCTCAACAAAAGGTGAGAGCAGTTACTTATTCATTGATCATCCCCTTTTCAATTTTTTTGATTAATCATCCCCGACACAGTATGAGTAAGCTGCCTAAAAACATTGGCCATATGACTGCTCCTATTGAGTGACTAACCAGACCTGTTTATTCTCTATCAACCGAAGTGAATATTTTGTAGTGATTTCACTGCCTGAAATGTGTTTAATCAAAATACAATTATCATTGGATACTCTAATACTGGGAACATGTCTAAGTTAACCTAGTCTTCTTATATATATATATATATATATATATATATATATATATATATATATATATAGTATTTGGCAAATCATGTTTGTAAGTATAATGGAAATTTGCTTAACCTCTCTGGCCCAAAGTTTCTCCCTGGAATTTTATGCATAAAAAGTGGTTGTGGGTTTTTTATATTTCTCTCGAGATTTTCATAGATTATAATTTCCAAAGAGTTCTGTGATTTGAGAATTGAATGCAGAGTAATGATTGGAATTTTGAAGTACAGAAGGCTAAAACGGCTACCTTTATTGAAAGTAAAACTAAGTAAGGGCATATTGATTTACAACAAATCAAATTATTTGATTTTTTCTTTCTTACATTCACTGCATTTGTTTTGATAGGGGTTCAGTTTTGTTTAGGCTCTGTATACCTTGGGAAAATTGCCCAAGAGGACAGTATTCTCAGCTAGTTCTATAAACCCAATCTATACTAATCATGTGTATTGAAAAGATGAAAGGTAAAGATCAGCTCTGAAAGTTTCAAATAAATCTGATAACAGAATATAGAATCGAATTGATTGTTTAGAAATGGTTTTTGAACTTCTTTTCCAGCTTTTTCTTTTTTTGTTATTTGAGTCTCATTGAAACCACTTTTCATGCTAATCATCTTTATTTTATTGAACAGGTTAACATAGTAATAAATAGCCATAACCTGTTATGTATTGACAAGAAAAGTTAACTTTTTGGAAACTGAAGATATAAAAGTGAAGAAATATAACTGAAAAGATCTGCATAGATTTTTTAAAAATTTAAATTGTAAATGTTATTTTTTTTCTCAGATAACAAAATCATGAGTACATGCCAAACTGAGCATTTGGTGAAGGTTTTTCCCCATTTTGTAAGGTCTAAATATTCTAATGCTTTGTGTCACTTTATTTACAGGTGTTCTTCTGACTTCACTGGTCTCAAGGATCAATCTACCACCAATAACATTGTGCACAAGTTCATTCTTCATTATAATGACCTTTTTCCTGATGAGAATGAACCAGGAGTATCTGCTCGAAATACTGAAGTAAGTAATTTATTGAAATTTTTATTTCAAGCCTGTTCAGTGACAATAATATGAATAGGGCAGTTTTGAACATATGAATTACTTGCAAAAATACCTTTTAGTCTAACTTCGGTTTGCAAAATTAATGGTTGAATATCTGTTGAAGTGACAAATTCAGACTCATTGTATGTTGAATCTTGTAAATTATCCGGTGGGTGTTTAATTTCTTTTGATAGGAGTTATTTATCAAAATATTCAATCTGCTAATAAACTGAATAGTAATTCTTTACCTGATCTCATCTTTTAGGTTTTTAATCTTCAAGCACATCTTGAGTTTTGAAGTGACTGGCATATATGCTTTGTGGTAATTGCAGATTTTACAAGTTGAAAACTGACATTGGTTTGAAAACTTTTTTTTTAACTAACTTTACAGAAGAAAAAAATTACACAAACCGTTTACAACAGAGGAAAGTAGAAAATTTTTAGTTTTTGACTGTCACAATCTAAACTATCACTATTACACTGAGGTAATCATCATGGCATGGCTTCATGAACAAAGAATTGGGAGAATTTTCTGCATCTGTTGCAGGCCTTCTGGTGGCCCTACAAAGTAGCGTGCGGAATAGCCTTTAGGTCTATATTGATGAAGTGTTAATGTGAAGTACGACATATGCATGACCAACCCCATCCTCTGAATCAAGGGTTTGCATGCCATGGCACACCAGGGTTTGATGACAGGAATGAGATTCTAAGGTTGTAAGTTTTTAGTGGGAGATTCCTTTGCCTAGGTAGTTAATTGATCTGATTGTACAGGTTGGCTGCCCCTTCAAATATCCCAAGTAGTATGGCTGACCTTGGTGGGTTCACAAGAGTACATTGTAATAAAGATTTGCTGTTATTCATGAGTTTTATATTATCATATTTTAATTATGATCTATTATAATAATATCTTGAATACCAATGTCTTATTTATATGCTGAGCAGCTTTGAGATATGCTCACACCCCTTCAATTATATTAGAAAGAAACTCTGTTTCAAAAGAATGCAAAACTGAAACATTAGGCAAATTAACATTAAATTGATATTTTGAATGAGTTATTATAACTATTTGTTTACTGTAATTCCTCATACTGGATTACACATGAAGTCTGTTTGCTCAGAGGTTTGTTATCTGTATCCATGCAGAAAAACTATTTGACCCTATATAACTTGAGTGTTATCTCAAATCATTGTATTGTCCACATGGCTATTTGCTACTACTTCTCTGTGCTCTTTACATACTTAGAGGTATCTAAATGATTACCTATTCTTTGAAACAATTGATCTTTGTGAGACAAGCTCAAGTTGTTTTAATGTTATAGAAGTGGGTTTTGTTTTATGTTAGCATGAATCTTTCAAAGAAGAGCAGATCCCAACCCAACCTTAGAATGTTTCAAGAGACAAATTAATTGATAATAATTGAAGTCTATCAACCTTGAGAATTCTGCTTTGTAAATATTACTTTTATGATCATTTAAAAAAAGATTTCTCTCAATTTCTATATTGATATTAAAAAAACTTGGTTTTTTTAAGTCCCTATTATTAGTCAGTTACATTGCTCTTTGATCTCACTTAATTATGATAAATCCATGACCTGTCGCTCAGTTATCATAAGTGTACAACAGACTCAGCTGATGACTGCGACTAATAGTATAAGTGTGACAGACATAATTAGAAGAGAAAGGAGAGAAGAAGAAATTAAGTGGTTGAATAAGGGACCAGGAAAGAACTTATGTAGTTTTGTAAGGTGGGAGAAAGTTAGGTAGTTTCGTGAGAGGGTAGTGAGAAGAGAGAAAATGAAATTAGTTAATTCATGAAGAGCATAGGAAGAGATAAGAGCTGTTGGCTGCTGCTGATACCATGTGTGACAGACCTGCCTTCGTGACAGATCAATTGTGTCCTGAACAACTATGTCCTAGTCATTGACGTATCTGGACATTTGTGTCTGGTATTTTTGCATCCCAGTCATTTGCATTACACTTTTCTTATGCGATAGTGCCTACAAATGGCAATCTCCACAAGTTTGGACTTATGAATTAAATTTATTAATCAATAAAATGAATGCTACATGAATAAGTGCATTAAAACTTAAAAAAGAATAATTTTGTAGTTAATGAAATGAAAACTTTATATCAATTTATTTGTTATGAAAATAAATAAATAAAAATGTAGCTACAAAATAGAAACTTTTTACTTTTTCATTTTTTTTGCAAAAAAACTTTTTACTTTTGTTATTTGTGTTGAAAAGTAGATAAAATGATTGTTACTATTTAATCAAAAGCTTATTTAGTTCAATCAAAACAATGTTCTGGCTATATCAGAACTTTTTTTTTACATTTCTTGATCAAATTATAACTACATATTTATTTAAAAAAATTTTATTTTGTACCAAAAATGAACGAAAATAAAGTTTCTATTTTATCTATAAAGTTATCTATTTTTTACAAAAATAGTTTTGATTAGATAATCTTCAAGTGAGTACCTTTTTATCTATTTTTGTAACAAAATGAAAATAAAAAGATTGTATTTCATGATTGTTTTTATTCATTTTTGCTGTAAAACAAAAGTGATAAGTTCATTTGTAATTACTTTTTTATTTATTTTTGTAAACAAAAATAAAAAGTTTCTATTGTGTTATTTACAAATTTATTATTTCTTAAAAAGTTTTGATGCAATTATCTTTTTTGCCAGTATTTATTCATCACAAAATTTAATTAGTAAGTCCAAACTTGAAAATAAAAATGGAACGCAAATGACTACATGCCTCATATTGTATATATATTTATAAACATCTCTCTTGTTCTAAAAAATTTGTTGTTAGATGCTGTGATCTGCATTTCATTATAGTTACTTTTGCATGATGCTCTAGAGCTTCAAATATTTTTGCTTTCACTCATGGTTTTTATCTTTGCACAAATTAACAAATGAAAGAAACTTGAAATAACAGCTAAATATGTTCCTTATCTGGAAAATGATAGCTCATGAAATAAAGCCAATCAAGGCAAAGTGCAAAGTAACAAAAGAAACTATGCGTAAACATTTTTGAGAAAAATTTTTTGTCTGATGCACTCATAATCTTTCGATAATTCAGTGAGCAGGCAAAGAAAATAATTTTGTATTTGATAATGTAATTCTCACTAGTAAATGTAAGACAGGTTACTATTGTTATTCAAGGTATGTTGGACTATATTTTTGTGCTCTATTTAAAAAAATTAAAGTTTCAAATGAAAATGCCCCCTTCATAATGTTTGTAGTGGTATATACATTAAATTTCAGCTCAAAAGGCATCACTGTAGTATGTACATATTAATTGAATTTGTACAAAGTAATTTATTAAAATCACAATATTTTTATTCACTGAAATTTATAAGAAAAATACTAAATTGAATTAATTAGTAGAAATTCAGCTAATATATTTGTACTACAGTGTTGTCTTTTTGACTGATGCCTTTTGACTGAATATGATGGTAACTTTCTGTAGTCCTTTACTACACTGTTGTCATTTGACTGATGCCTCTTGACTGGTCACTTACATTCATGCAGTGATTGTAATTTCTCCTAAAACTACTCTTAGAAATTGATATTACCGATGTAGGATTAGTTTTATCAAAAGTGTGAAAGCAAAACCAAAATGGCTTTTTTTTATTATTATTATTTTGAAATTTTGCACAAAACTAGATCCTTTAAAACCACAACAATTTAGGTAATATTAGAGAATTGGAAAAATATTTTATAACAATAAATATTTATAGTTCAGGATGAGTAAGAATTAACTCCCTATTTGTTACTTTTGTATATCCCTGAAAATTTTTGCTGGTGTTAACCAAGCAATCAAAAAAATTCCAGGTAGGGAGTTTCAACCTTGTATTGAATATTGTATTTTTGTATCATCATAAAAGTAAACTAAATCTTATTTGTTCACTGTAAATGGAGAGCTTTCCACACCTATTCAAGAAAAAATAAGCTACACATCTTAGAACCAAATCGTATCTAACAAAGCTAGTTTTATCAAGATCCATCCTCATGTTCCTGTGTCATGTTATGGGTGCATGAATATAAATGCACAAAGGACCAAATACTTTTTTTTCTTTCAATAGAATGCTATACAATACTAGTATCTTTAAAGTGACCATTTCACAATATTATTGAATAGATAGTAGTCCACACTGATGTAAGTACAAAATAAATGCAGTATGATGAGCAGTAGTCAGTGGCCCCAGTTTTACCTCCTATGGAGCTATGATAACTGGCCTGATCCAGAGATTCTAAGGGGATAAAATGCTGAGTCTGTTTATGGTGAATAAATGGCTGACAGTCTGCAAGTCTTCAGAGTCTCTGGGGACTGAGTTTGCGCTGGTCATGTTGCCCCATCTGGGAGGAGAACTTGGCCACCAGTTTTGGTGCTTTGTCTCTCGCAAGGGTGAGTGGAAGACATTGACATCTAGAATCGTCTTCAGCCCTTGGATTCCAGAAAAGTAATGCCAACAGCTTGACAATGTGCAGGTATCCCCTGTCCAGTCGGTTTTGTGTTGTAACCCTCTGCCTCTGTGATGTCAGATGTAAGCTAACAGATACTGCACCTTGCTCAATGATGACCTTAAACCGTTCAAGGCAGGGGTGTTCAGCTCCCTGAAATATCTTTACATACCTGCATGTCTTAGTCTAATACCACTTATAATCTTCTGTATAGTCAACTGTACAATACTCAATGTTGCACCCTTTAAAAGACAATGAATGTCATGTCAAATATCAGGTGAGAAAACTGGAATATTTTTAGCCTCTGATTGCAATGACTGACCAAATGTCAACATTTCGACTCAACATATGTAGAGATGGTTTCCTCTGAATGACAAAGACATTTAATTTTAATTCATTTGCCATTATTATTTTTATCTTTTCCTAGTATGGCATTTACTTAACAAATGCTACAGCTGCTGTTGACGGTGGGGGTCTGACATTTTAGACATGATGAGCATCAAGACACTGTTCTAAGCTGATGTTTGATTTTTCTATTTTCGGTTATCTGATGATGTCATGAATCACTTGTACATTTCTGGTTTGTATCTAGACTAAGTCACTTGGTAAAATTGTTTAGTTAGTTGGAAATTGAAGTTCTTATTTGAAAAGAAAATACAAATTCTTTACTCAGAAGTTGTTTATAAGATTTTCTAAAGAAATCAATGTGTGGCTGTGCTATCTGTTGAAGTACTTATAAAATATGAACTTCAAAATAATAATAGGCAAAATTCAAGTTTTATAAATTATACTTTTTATTTCATAGATATATGTTTAAACTATTTATGGTGTACATCATCTGCCAATTATTAAATTCTTGTCCCTCATTTACTATTTTGAACTTAGATGAAACTAACAGATAAACATTTTTTTCTCACTTCTTAAAACATGCATTTGAAACCCTTCAACCGATTATAAATGAAAAATAACATTGCACAATTAATGATTTTGTATTGAGTTGTCTGATATGTATTTATCCAGCTTTCTCACAAGAGCAGGATGTGACTTGGAATTGGTTTAATGTGGGGCCCAACATGTGGGAAGTTCCAAATATTTCTATAGTTCATGCAACTCATGTTGAGGAGGGTTGAGGGTGACCCCTCCCCACCTTTTAAGTGCAGTGGGGAGGTGCTGCCCTGAGCCTTACTGATCCCTTGAGACTGAGTAAAGTAAATTTTTCTGATTTTGTGAAAGAGAAGAGGAAACACTCTATAAAAATACTCTGTATCAAAGATTTCAACATGAACTTCAATGATTCCACATCATATGAAGAAAAAATAAACTACCAAGTTTTTCCGAACAAATGGGTGTTGCTTGAATTATCTATCATTTAAATCAGTGATTTTGACAAGGTGTACTAAAATATTTCTGTTAACAAGTACTGATTCCTTAGTTATTTTTTTTCATTTCTGATCTTAACTACGAAGATATCTTGTGCACCTCAAGTGAGGTTATGCAACAAATAACTCTTTATCTAAAATATCCTGGAAGTGATTATACTTGAACTCGAATTTCATCTGGAATGTGGTTCTAAGGATTTTTGGAATAAAGTAGGTTTTTTCTTGCTTATTGCTTTAATTTTTCATCAACTTCTTACCTGACTTGTATCTGTTATATTCATTATCTTATTTTGTGTGGATCTTGAGGTAGAATTATCTGTATATTATATGCTTGCTTGTATCTTCTCACAGTGTAACACTTCCAATATTCCTATTGATCTTTCTTAACAGAAATGACTACTGCCGTAGGTTACTTTACTGCCCATAGATCTATTATTGATTCAAGTTCATTGTCAAAATTTGGAATTTAGGCAATTTTAGAATATATTTACCACAACCAGTACTTAGCCTCAGATAACTTAATTGCTCTATATGTACTAGACTAAATACCCATACATCAATTTAAATTATATTACTATTATTATTTACTTTCATCTTACTTGTTGTTGCTTTTATTGCAACTAAACGCAGACTGGGTACCCTTCAGCAGTGAATAAGTAAATTAAAAGTGCAGATCAGAAATAAAGAACTTGTTCTAGGTGAGAACCAAACTCATGATCCCCTATACTAGATTTTAGTTCAGTTTGATCCAATATTTTTATCTCTATCTTATTGGATAAATTTAAAAAACTACACTTCATTTTTTTTGCTAAAATTAAGTTTCAGCTTAATAGATAGAGATAGAAAGTATAGATTAGAGGGTTGTGGGTTAAATTCCAACCTGGAACTTATTCTTTATTCTGATCCACACCATTTATTTATTCACTGCTGAAGGGTACCCAGCCTAGGATGATGAAAGTAGATAGTATTCAAATAACAATATAATTAAATTGATGTATTTACTTCTGTTTTTCTTTCAGAAATCCCCACTTTAAAAAAAAATCAAATGCTATTTGATTTCTACCCATCAATCTGTCTTTCTACTTTATGAATTCATTCTTTGGACATCAATTTACTCAGTATTTAGTCTAGTCTAATAGAATAAATAAAAATCAAATTGAATCATTGTCTCAAATAAATCAAACTGTTAATTTCTCATTTTTTTTCATTTGTGTGTCATTTTTTATATTGATTGGCAAGGGCGTGAAACCTTACAATCGGAAAGGTCGTTTATTTCTAAAACTATAAACAAAAGTAAATAAATTCAACTTTTTTGACATAAGATATTACGAAAATAATTTAGGTATATTGTAAGATCTGAAGAAATTTGATGTAAAAATCCCACGCATAACATTTACAAAATGTGACCATTAAACAATTTTAGAGGTCATTTTTAAATCTCAAGGTAATACGTCAGTTGTTTCATTCTAATGTATCCATTCTATTATTTAAAAAATCTCATTCTTTAGATAGATATTCTTATTAAGTGTTCCCATTTCTAATATTTTTGTACGCTTTCAATGAAAATACATCTTCTATAGTTTTCTTGAAGCAGAAGTCACTATCGAGAAAAAAGAAACACTTATGCACTAAGGGAGAGAGAAAGAGCCAGAGTTCCTAGAGAGTTGAGGGGTAAGAGAAAGAATGTTGCCAGCATAGAAATTTCGTGAGGTTTTGAGAGAAAAAGGAAATCTCTTTAAACTAACTTATGTTCTTTCTCTTACTTTATTACCCTTTGGAGAAACAATCGAAACAACTATCCCCCCTTTTTGACTCTGGCTGAAAAAGTGATCAGTCATTCGAATTTTTTGTGTCCATTTCAATATAGATTTTCCATTGTGAAACAATCAATGCCCCCTGGAAACATTTTGGGAGGGTATTTTCAAACTCTAACTAGCTAAAAATCTGCTTAGGATTACAGGAATACCCACAGAAAATATCATGAGGTTATGTTGAGTAGTTTTTACACTAGGCTGCACAGATGGACAGAAGGATGGATATTTGGTGAATTATGTGTACATAAAATAATAGGTGGAATAATATTTTTGACTTGTAATCTAATCTTTTATGGAGTCTTGAAAAGTAAAGATAATATGTAAGTAAACAAAGTAATGTTTAAAACTGACTAATGATTTCCTTTTCTATGTATTATTAAAATTTCATATCATTTAAGACCAGTGGATCCAAAAGGGGTGGCAGAGACTTGGGCAAAGCATAATTGAAAGAAATGTTTTTTTTTAAATATCTAGATGAAGAAATTTTGATTAATAAACAGACACAAATAATCTTAAGTAATCATAAATTACCTTAAAAACTTGTTACCCCCCCTCCCTTCCTCAATCTTTTATTCTTTATTCTGTAGATGCCTCAGAGAATTTCCATCTGTCTTTTTACTAATATTTTTACTAATATTTTCTCTCTTCCAGAGTAGGTCCAAATCCAGCAGTAGTGCACCGCCCACTCGCCCTCCGCCTCCTAAAGGAGAAGAGAAGAAAACCATGACATCTCCAAGAAAGGTGAGTAAACAGTGTTATTAGCATCATTTTTTTAAATTTTTTTTATCTCTGTCCCAAGAAATTGTGTGCATAACAGTAAAAAGTTTCTGCTGCCCAAATATTTCTTTACTTTTTCCTCCCTTACTCAGACCTAGCCTTCAAACTGGGATGCTTGTGTTTCAATGTTTCTGTTGTGTTCTTGTCTTTTGGGTTGGATGCAGAATGAATAAGGTGAGCTTAGTCCTGGGGATTCTGGTCCTGGGGCAGAACCTCCCACATTGCTCTATAAAGGAAGAACATTTTTGACACTTTCATGACATGTCCCGCGGACTTGGCAATTCTTTTACCAAAACTGACCTTGTGTCACATTCCTACCCTTGTGGGGAGGTGGTTAAATAGCTACTTTTTCCTCCTCCTTTCTCAAAAATAATTTTAAAAAAAGCGGGACCTGTTTTACAGGTTGCCAACCCTAAACATCTTGGTTGGCCAACTGTCCAAGAAGATTTGTCATTGAGCTTGACAAGTGTTTTTCTCTTTTGTATACCCCACTTCTTTTGATGACCTCCTTCCTGTTTCATTGTTAGGATGACTGCAAAGACAAAATGAATGGTTTTATCCAATGTTCATCTCTCTGCAAGTGACAAAATATTTTGCAAAAATTTGTTGAATCCTTGCTTGATAAGCAGCATTCTATCCAGACTACCTCCCTGCTAATTCTTTTAATGAATCTGATTAGTTCCTCCTTTAGAAAAATCTGTACTATTTTGGATATGATTTATGTTGATGCTATAGCTGAGCATAGCATTGGTGTGTAAGCTATGTAGTCTGGGGCTTGTTATCAAATACTTGACTGGTCGGCATAGAATCAAAATAACACTTAATGGTTAATAGCTTGTTACTTAGTAACAATAGTTCAAATTACGCTTTTTATGCTCAGTACATTTATAATTTTTGTTAATGTAAGCTTAATCTCAGAAAGAATAAGAAGTATACTGATTGAGCCAATCATATTTTGATGGCTTAACCGATTTTTTTTTTGCTAACAGAAGAGATAATAACACTTAAACTGAAATTAAGAGGTGGGATTAGCAGTTGGAATAACAAAAACCATGCAACTCAAGTATTAATCAGATCAGAGCTGATAAGAGGAACCTGCCTTGGCAGAAAGTGAGATTTTATAAGACGACATTGATTATGTAGGCTTCATTATGAGCTGAGAGGTCAGCAATTAGTTGTTTGCTGAACAACTAAGCCATTTTGTATACTATGGGTAATTGAAAAAAACTTTGGCCAATTCATTCCTCCCATTCCAAGTTTAACGTGGCTTTTATAAGCATTATATAGAAGTTGATTTCCTGTAAGAACCACGTATAGGCTTCTAATATATTGGTTTCTGGCACATTTTGAGTTATCATTTTTGTCGGGTAGAATCTTGGCCACCAGTTTGAATCATATCTAAAAACCATCCAGATGGAAGAAAAAATTGTTGGTTGTTTTTCAATGAACTTCAAAAACTCAAAATGGACAACCATGAATGTACATTTCTTCCAATTATAGGTAAGTCATTGTGTATAGATCCGTCCCAAAATTAAATCACTTTTTCCTTAGCCTATAACATAACATTTTGTTGGGATTCATCAAGAACTTTTGGAGATATCTTTGGGAAGAAAGAAGCAAATACAGAAATTTAGGAAGGAAAATAAAAATAAAAACAGAAAAATATCCATCAATGAAAAACAAATTCCTGGATCCACCCCCAAATTCATTCACATCTTCCACAAAATTTCATTGAAACTCATTGACTGTACAAGTATTATCCCATAAGTAATATCTGAATTTAAGGCCAGAAAAAATACCAGAACTCGGGTTTCATTAGAATTTATTCATTAACATTAGCATGAATTTCCAAAGGGGGAATGTTAATTTTATTTGGCACTTAACGGCTAAAGTGATGAAAATGTTAATTTGGGGGCTGAACGAGTTGACTATTCTACCAATATGCTTCTATAAACTCCAGAATAGTTTGTAATCAGACTCATGCAGGATTTGAAGAGAAACGAAGGTGTAGAATTTTTCCCCAGCCAAGGTCATCAATCTTTTTAGATGTAATCTTCATTGTATAAGGCCCTGCATTGTCATGAAAAAAACCACACCTTTTGGAGTGATCAAACTCTTTTCCTTCAATGCTCTAACTGCTGACAATAGATGTCTGTTGTAATCGAAACATTGACTGATAGCAACTTGGTAGACCACTCAAATGTGATCTCACGAAACACTTGCAAAAATTATCCTTGTTTGAGGTCTTTTTTGAATTATGCTTTAGCCTGTTTACCTACACTTTATATTTTTGCTAAATATCTATTCTTTTACCACCAGTCACTATTCTGTTAAAAAAATTGACATTCATGGGAGTACAGATGTTCAATCTTGCTTTATGGTTGACTTCTGTCAAATCATGGGGAACTTTAAAATTTAGACACCTTTCCAAGTTGTTGTACATGACGGTAAACCATTAAATGGCCTGTAATCAGTTTTGTAATAGCTTTATTTCAACAGAGTTCAGACAAAAGCAAGTCATTGTTAAACTCAACAGTAAAACTTGTTTGTGGCACATTTCTTGAGTTGAAGTCACCTTTTCTGAACCTTTCAAACCATCTTCAGCAAATTCTTTCATTTAAAGAATCGATCATATAAACGTAGCAGAATTATAGCCTTTTCTCAGCTCATAGAGCATGATCTGCCTTGTGTATACTGTAGATATCTTTAGCAGGGTCAAGTCAGTAACTAAATTGAATTGTATTATGACGACATAACTTATTCATTCAAAACTATATAAACACGTGCCAGCATATATTGTTTCCATTTGGGCTTTTCAGAAGAGCGAAAATATCATTCTATCTATCACTATCAGATTTCAGATATTGCTTCTGTGATGACGAGATAAATGATCTAGGTCATTTTCACTTATAACTAATATTTTTCAAAAGATGGACATAAAAAAAAGATACAAACATTACACTCCTTCCAATGTGCTGGTATCATGACTAGGTGTCTGGCTGTCTATATGGACAGTGATCAGTAGTTCTCCATATACTCTTGTGAAACATTCATCTTGTGGTCAAGCATTTTTTTAAGCTAAACTGTGTGCATTTGAGTTTTTTCCAATTAATTTAGATTGGAGCAGAAAAAATGACGAACTAGATGAATGAATTCCCCAAAGGAACTGCAAGTTTGATTGTACTGCTTATTTGGGGAGCGTGAGATGCTATGACGTCAAGAAGCATTTTTTGGTTAGAGCACTACATATTCTAGTGATCTATACCTTATCTTACATCTTTGTTGCTACAAAAATGATTTTTTGATATTCAATCTGGAGATATTGTGTTATGTACATGTAGCTACAATGCAGAGGAGGGTTTCTGGAAAATTCCTGGATCCGCCAGAAAATGAGAACAGTTCTTCTTTAGCACATTGCCCACCCTTCCAAGAAATTACAGTGAAATTCCTTGAGAACTTTTGAAGATATTGTGCTGTGTTCACGTAGCTATGATGCAGAGGAGATGACCATGGATTATTCCTGGATTTGTCTCAAAATGTAAACACTTCTTCCTTAGCTCAATTCAAACACTTCCACAAAATTTCATTGAAATTCATTTGGAAATTCAAAGATATGTAGACCTAGAGCAAGTGCTCAGTTTAGTGTTATAGTTAAATTGTAAATAGCACCCCTACCCAATAAATTAATTTCTTTCAAAACTGTAAGTGCAAATCAGTCACTTCATTTAGTATTGGAATGATATTGATAATTCGGAAAGGGTAAGAGAAAAAGTGGCACCAAAATTGGAATAAGAATGAATAAATAAAAATATATAGAAGAACGAAAGTTTG
Source organism: Thysanoteuthis rhombus (assembly GCA_963457665.1). Lineage (NCBI taxonomy): Eukaryota > Metazoa > Mollusca > Cephalopoda > Oegopsida > Thysanoteuthidae > Thysanoteuthis > Thysanoteuthis major. The sequence goes on along the minus strand of OY735228.1, from coordinate 12,233,607 downwards.
GTTCACTAACATGCTATCAAACTAATAATCACTGTAAAAGAATATTATGGTACAATATGA
>OY735228.1:12223547-12231047 GCA_963457665.1 Thysanoteuthis rhombus | reverse complement strand
TTGTCGATTCCATTTTACGTGCTGTTAAACCTGAGGCCACCTATGCCTCCCACATATAAATATATATCAGTTTTTACAGTGCATTTTTGAGATGCAGGAGTGAATTTCAAACAAAGTTTTTCAGTTGTTCAGTGAAGATCCAATACAATTGATTAAAACCAAGAATCGAAAGTCCAATAAGGTGTCCATTACAAAGTTTAAACATCATTATTGCCACGTCTAGTGACCCTGACTAGTGGATAATTTTGGTAAGAAGCATATTATCAGGAACATTTTTCTATCAGGATCCAAGTAATCTGATTTGAAACAGCTGAGAAACAATATGGGAGCAAACCTACTGAGGGTTGGATTGACAGAGCCTCTTATAGAGAGGTGAGGATGCCTCTAAAGACAAAGCTTGATGTATAATTTGTTTCTCATATTGCTGATGGTGATTTTAGAAGAAAAAATGTTTTCTCTTGAATTAAATCTTCCATTTTGAGTAACTAGTTAATCTATCCTTTAAATATTTGTTTCCCTTCATTAGCTAAGTGAATATGAATCATTTATTATTCATTTCTTATATTGATTTGGTTTAACCTGATGGGGCAGACAAACAGTAAAAACTTTGTTCCCCTAAATTAGGTGGAGATTTTTCTTGTTGCTATGGTGGGAAAAAAAGCCAATCCAGCCTCTGACTTGGACTAGAGTTTGACAAAAAAAATCTCAGTTTGTTTATAATTGGAGTGAAGATAAACATCTGCGCTTAGATTTTATTTCTTGCCAGTTTAGTAATATGAAGAGGGTGTTGTCAGTTGAAGATAATCCACAAGAAAGAAAAATCTCAACTGATAGAAAGAAGATTCTTGAATATCATTTAATGAGTTTGTACTTGAGATTCATTTTGGCCTTCAATTTGCTCAATTGATAATTAACCATTACAAAGATAACAATCAGTTGATTTAAGGTTAAATGATACAGATAAAATAAAATTATCAAGTTCAGTTATATCTAGTGCATCCTTTTATTTCATCATCATCTGTCGTTGGACATAGACTTTCCCCAGGATTCACCACAATTCTCTATCATGGGTGTTGTGGAGACAGTATTTTCTGAACTTGTCTAGTTCATATCTCCATCTAGTATTCTGTTGGCCTTGGTTTTGCATGTGATCTCTGGGGATCTATGTTGTGAGATGTGATGTCCATCGGTTGTCTGCCACTCTTGCAACATGGCCTGCCAATTGCCATTCGAGTTTTCTTATAGATTCTATGATGTATCGGACTCCATTTTTCTCCCTGATGTACTTTGCTGTCTCATGATCTCTCCATGTAAGGTTGAGCATGTTTCTCTCCTGCGCACGTTGCATGCTTCTCAGTTTGTACATCTGTCTCTTGGTTAGGGTCCATGTTTCAGCTCCATAAGTGACTATCGGGAGAATGCATTGGTTGTATACTCTTCTTTTAAAGATTAATGGGATTGTTTGGTTTTTGAAAGTTGAGCTTGCTCTGCCGAAGTCTTGCCATCCGAGAGTGATTTTTCGCTTGATTTTCTCTTCTTTTAAGGATCTTGTGGAGATCCGTTGTCCCAGGTAGATGTATTGATCTACTTTTCCCCAATTATGCATCTTCGATTTTGACAATCATCTCCTTATTCTTGATGTGATTGTTGCACATGACTTTTGTTTTACTGAAGTTCATGTGTAGGCTGACTTTTTTGCTTTCTTCGTTTAGATCATCTAACATTAGTTAGAGGTCATGCAAGTTCTCTGCAAAAATGACATTGTCATCTGCAAATCTGAGGTTGTTCAAATATTTGCCGTCTATTTTGATTCCTCTATTCTCCCAGTCTTACTCCTTTTGGGAGCTGGAAGTGTTCAGAGTCTTTATGTAGCCTGATGAAGGAGTTAATCATCATATCTATCACTATAAAGCCGCCAAAGTCTTATAGACTGCTGAAAGGCTCAACTTTAAGGACTGTAAAATTGTTCAAAAAGATAACTTGACTGCACGATTGAAAAAGGATTTCTGGAATTGTACTTAGATGTCCTTAGAGGTCAATTTAGGATCGAAACAATTTTTTGCATTGTAATTTGTAAGCTTCTATTTAAAGATTAATTTATTTAAAAAAAAAAAAGTACTTGAAGTGCTAATGGCCAAGTGATTAAAAGGACAGAAAATAGAATTAGAGGGCAGAGTTCAAACTCCCTAAAAATTAAAGAAAATGTTTTTTTTTAAAATTTCATGCGCTTTCATTCTATTACATCCTCAAACCTTCTGGAAATTCGTCAATTTTAAGAAAAAACATTTAAAAAAAAAAACTTTACTGGGGATCCTATTTACAATATAATTATAATGATAAACTAGATCTTTACACATAGTTCATCATAGGAAACTGCAGATGTTGATATCTATTCCTCTCAGTGCTTCTGCTAGTTTGGCAGTATTTTTTTTTTCTTGACCCTAACCTGACAAAAAATTTTTTTTTTTGAGCAAAAGCCCTAACCCTAACTTCAATGCTAATCTAATAACATGAACTACTTATGTTAAAAGTCAGCACACAAAATCTCAGTTTTGAGAAAAATTAATTCTTGAAGGTTTTAGGTGGATCTCCTTGGGAGACCTACCAGAGGATGTGTGTAGGTTTGCTAGGTAGTGTGTGTTGGCCAGACTTTTGAAACCTCATTTAAAATTGTAAAATTAAAACCAAGAACCTACCGGGTACTTTTGTTATACATTGAAAGCTGTATATTCAACATTGACAAAAATGTTTCTTCTGTGTGCGTGTTTCTATGTACAAATGCCATGAATCAAGGTTATCTTTTGTTTTCTGAAACAAAAACATTCGTATCATATGGTACTTTTATTATCATGCAATGAAAACTGTATACTTGACATTGACAAGAAAGTTACTTGTGTGAGTTCACATGCCATAAAGAAAGGTTATCTTATGTTCTCTGCAACGAAAGCATTCATTTCCCAACTGGTATATGTAATGAAATATCTGTACAAATATGTTTTACTTGAGCAGCTGGTCCAGTTAACCAGGCTTCCCTGTGGCAAAAACTATACAAGTTCAATTGTTTATGAGAGCTCGTGAAAACATAGCACACCGAGAAGTAGAGATAATAGAAATATATACTAACTTGAAAGTGGAAATTTCAGGAATGCCCAGCAAATGTGAAAGTTGTGCCAATTGTAATCGGAACAGTAGGCTCGATTCTAAAAAAATATACCATACCAAACAGGTGGACATCAAGACAGCCGTGCAAGTTCTCCAAAAATTTGCCCCCCTTAGAAAAGCTTACATTTTAAGGAAATTATTCTTTGCCTTTTGTTACGGCTCGACAATCAGTTTACTAACTGAAGAACTAATATACATTAGGTAAGAAAAAATGTAATAATAATAATGGTTGGTAATGCTTTGTTTAATAAGAATAAAGATAATATTGAAATGTTGCATGTAATTTTTCCTTTGAGGACAAAATTTAGAGAAAATAAGTGTTTAGATTTGCTGGTCTTTGAATTTGTACTTATTCATGTCAACTCTAAAATTTTTAAAATTCAGCACATTTTTTTGCTTTTACTGCATAAACAAATCTTGACTGTTATTTTATCATAACTTGACAAAAGCCATCAATCTATAACAGTGAATAAACAGTACAAATGATAAATGAAGAATAAGCTCTCTATGTTAATTTTCCATTTGTTGTGTAAGGAGAAATATACTAAAGAACATACTTTCCACTGTATGTCAAATTTGAAGGTCTACCTTCTCCAGGCAATGCTAGGTATTCCAAGTAGTAGTGTGTGTATGTATATGTATGTATATATATATATATATAATATATATATATATATATATATATATATATATATACACACACACACACACACTGCAATCCGTAATGTATTTGGTAGAAATATCTACCTGTATTTCTGTAGAGTTTGAACGGTTTCTTAACATTCTCTTAACATTGAAACTTAATTGTTAATATTTTGAAGTCGTTAATAGAGTAAATAAATATTTACATCTTAGCAATATCATCTTGGCTTTCATTGAAGAGTGACTGAACCTGTTTAAGTGGCAGTCTGTTGTTTCAAATTCTTTTATCTACATAATTGTTACCTTTAAGTGGAAGAGTCCATTGGTCCAGACTGACAAACTAACAGAAAAAGTTACTCTGTTCTTAATATAGTCATATATACAGCAACTACATCAACTTTACTTATCTAAAAGAAAAGTGTTGTTATTAGATACATAAGTATTTGTGTCAGAAAATAATTTTTATCATCATCAATTTTTAAACTTATATCATCATCCACATTTTTAAGGTAAGAGCTTACATTCCTCATCCAAATAAAGCTCTTTATCATTTTCAGAGTCAAACCAATCACATTCCAGCTAGGATTGGTCAAATATCTAGACCAGATAGCAAAGCTTTTTGAAGAGCAACCCTAATAACATTTGTACCCATTCTATTCTAGTTTTTGTAAACAGGTTTCTAGAATAGTAGGAAAGGAATGTACGGGAAATCTAGAAGTTTAATTCCTGATTACTCACTTTTGAGCTGTGGTGAAAAAGTTTACAGCCAAATTTTGTTGGATACATTGATTTTTGTACGATCACCAAAGTTCAACTATATTGAACCTGGTCTGTACTGAGATGGGTGATCATCGTCTGAGAATACCAGGTGACGTAATCAGTTGGAGAGGCATCTCCTGCAGCCATGCTGATCTCCAAACATATTGAGTACTTTTTCTTAGAAGCTGTCAGCTGAGGCTGGGTGGATGGTAGAACTTGGGCACAACACTTTCTCCATTCTGAGTGCCCAAGCATGGTCAACCTTGGAATCTGTTTTTGATTGAGGAATATTTTCATTATGCGCTTTTGTGCTTGAAAAAAATTAATTGATTCAGATAAGGGTCTCAAAGTAGTATTTCCACACTTTTTTTTATAGGGTAGACATCTTCCAGGTGCAGCAGGTACAGATCTAAGTGTTCTCCACTGGAAAAATACTACAGTATACACGCACTTTAAAATGAATTTGCTTTTTATGTATGGAATCTGCTTCTTGTTTCAGAATAAGCAGCAGTGTGACTCTGAGAATGCCTTGCACTTGGATCAAACAAATACCAAAACTTCTCACATCCTCCCAGGGAGCAGCAGCGGTTCCAGTGCTGCCACTGTTGCTGCAGGCACCACTGCCACTCCTCAGCTGACCTCCTCGATGACGCAGACCTCTTTACTCCTTGCTCCAGGACCTACCTCACCGTCACAGACCGTGTGTCACAATCAATCTTTGACCAACTTTTTCTACAGTCCCCGTCTAAGTGACGAAGACCTTTCTGGACGCATGTCCCCATTCACTGTTGAAAGGTGAGTTTCAGCTCTTCATTATTTTAGATTTTTTTTCTTACTGTGATTTTTCTACAAAACATAATAAATGTTTCTTTAAAAAAATTTCTAGATCAGAAAATTAAAAAAAAATTTATCTTGTATCAATGCAGAAATAAGAATTGAAGAACTAATCATTTTCGGAGTATTAAATAATTGTTATAGTAGACTGGTGTTAAATTGAAGCTTTCTTACTTGGGCCATGTAGCTATCAACATGTTCATAGGATAAAGACTATTGTCTGAGTTACAAAAATAACTAATGTATATACATACTACTGAAAACTGGCACACAAGATTCAGAAGAAACTGCAAGAACTTTTGAGAGCAAAATTTGATATGTTCAGATTCTGGAGAGATCATATAAGTAAAGAGAAAAAGATGAACAATCTGATTCTTTGTTTTTATTCTGTCTGGTTGTCAAATGTAGCTGACTTGGAAAAGACCTACTACTAGTGTTGAGGCTATGCTACATCATAGCAATGGGCGGGCTATGTGTCCAGGTTGAGCAGCGATTGGTTGGTAAAACTCTTTTGAGGAATCCAAAGGGTAGGCACTCGCCAAGTACTACTTCAAACACACTTAAGACAACCCTCAAGGACTGCAATATTGACCAGGACTGTTGGGAGACCTTCACAGCAGACAGGATGTGATGTGGAGGGGAATCATGCAATAGGGCTGCACCCTTGTTGAAGCTCAGTGCCTGAAGAGAAAGGCAGAGAGGCATGCCTGGAGAAGGGAGAGAGTGACCCTGGGAGCTGAATAGTGTATTTTCCTTTGAGCCACCATACTCATTTTAACTGGCAGCAAAGCAGAAAAAGAATAATTCTATTGGGTTTATTTGTGCCCTCTAAAAATTCTTCTCTTGGTATTCATCATCATCAGCTTTTAAAAGCCCTTTGTTGCACATAGACCTCCCCTAAGATCCCTTCAGCTCTCTAAATCTTAACCAAATATGTATAATACCTGAGATACTCGTTTCTGTTTCAAAGTTTTTACAAATGTACATTTGTCAATACATTTTAAAGAAAAATGAATAAGGATTGATGTGATAGCATCAATAAGAATGGAGGTTGTTTTTAGGATATGAACAAATGGATTAAAAAAGTGTAAAAAAAATTGATTCCATGAAAAATCAAGTGTAAGTCATTGAAATTCTAATGACAGCTTTATGAAACTAAATCATGCATTGAAGCATCATAAAGTAGGTCACAATATATATATATATATATATATATATATATATATATATATATATATATATATATATATATATTGAAGTGACAAACTATTTTGACTTTTCAAAAACTGTATTTTTGAGCCTTAAAACCGATACATTTACCTACAAAGGATATAAGTCAATAATGGAACAAATGAAAGCAGCAAACTTGTTATTACCGCAATGGTAATTTGCCATTGATATTCTAAGAGATATGTCTAGAGCAGAGCTCTAGATACACCAAACTGCTGCCAAAATATGTCAAAAATAGTTTATGCTGTCAATACAAGACAGGCGAGTTTATGCCGCTTTAACATATATATTTACAAAAGCGTGTGGGTCACTTCCATTGCACTAATAAGAAATAGGTTAATTGCTTCAGATGGAAAAAAGTCTCTTTAGGATTTATCCACCTCCCCATGAGGGTGAAATGTGACACAAGGTCATTTAGTATGAGGACTCACACACATACATGTGGGTAAAATAGAAAATGTCTATTTCCATTTGCATTTATTTTTGGGGAGCATCAAGCAATGAACCTGATTCTACTCCTTGAGAAAAAAGAAAAGGAAAAGAAACTACTTCAATGTCATACTATCAGTTGACTTCTGTGACTTTATCCTTTGATGTTAGGAATAGTATCATATAATGATAATAATTAGTTAGTCCAAACAAATAAAAAAAATCAAAAATCAAATAAGGATATAGAACTACTATTTTTTACGATCAAAAGTTTGTGATCAAAGTGAAATCAAACTTTTTTCTTTTTTTTTTTTACAAAAATGAGCAAATTTCTCTGATTCAGCATAGCATATGCGAGTATTTAAAAGAAATATATATATGTACATATATACTCACACACACACTGAGTAAACTGATAACCAGTGAAATGCAACAATCCAAAAT
>OY735228.1:12197327-12223347 GCA_963457665.1 Thysanoteuthis rhombus | reverse complement strand
GGCATGCTACCAAAAGACGTTGCTCATGTGACAATTTCTTTTGAGTAACTAAGCAGACCTGGTTATCTTTTTTAAATCTGTGATTTCATTAAACATTGAAAATTTGATGGAAAAATGAAGTACAGGCATCATCTGCATGTGTTGGGGTCCAAGCTGTGATAACCAGTTGCCAATCTAGCTATTTTGGAGCTAGATTATTGTTATAACAAAACGCATTATAACTGGAGAGGTCTGTATTATAACTTTGAAGAAATTGAATTCAATGCAAATTGCGAGAGGATAGTACATTTAACAGTATTGGCCAATAAATTGAGTTCATTTTTACTAGGACTATTTTGAATGGTACATTTCTTGTAGAAATGCTGCTCTTTGTAGGGAGGTAAAATGCAATTTTTTTTTGAACAGATGATATATATATATATATATATATATACATATATATTTGTTTGGTATGTGAAGAAAATAAAGGTGTCAGTAGACCTTGGATTTTGATCCATGAACATGCATCTCAACAAAATTGTTATAATATTTATGTTAGTAGAAGGGACTGATGATTGCTTTGTTTATTGCATTGACACTTAGTGTATAAGTTGATGAGTGGATATGAGTGACATTTTTGCCCGTGAACCTAGTAAACAAAACACCTCAACACCACCATCATTAGCAGCAGCAACAAAGTAATTGACTTATTCATAGTTGCTTACCTTTGTTTTTACAACTGGTAATCTCTTTGCTGGACATTGTTATGACTAAAGCTTTGATTACCTAGCATTCTCTGCACCGAACACACTCACAACCAAAGCCATTATAGTGTGTGAGGTAGGAATGGTGGGGATCTTTTTGTTTTGTTTTTAGTTGTTTTTTTTTTTTTTCTAGGGTGTATTTTCGTGAGCAGGTAATTTGTTTATATTTTTTTGTTTAATTCCAAACTCTACTGCATGATGAAATGCCATTTCTTCCTTGGATGCTTGAAGAGATTGGAGCTAATTGTTTAGCACTAAAAAAATCTCTTAAATGATTCCAGTTGGTAAAACCTTCTTTTCATTAATTTTTATTTTTAGTAGAATTATATTCTAGTTATATAGTGGCATTATGTGAGTCCATCTTTGTGTCCATGAAAAGAATGATCACTTTCAAAATGGGGTGCTAATGACCGGGTCAAGGCCAAAATACCTGAACTCATTTTGACATAAGTTCTTATTTCAGGATTTATGTCTCTCTACATTTATCAATATTCTGTTGTATGATTCTCTCTGGTAAATGGGAACAAGATTATATCAAGTTTGTCTTTTAAATTGTGTATATCTACAAATCAGATGTAAACAAGAAATATCACTAAATTAAGGAGGACTTGAACTAACCATTGCAACTTGACCTCTCTTTCACACAGACACTAAATGATTAGCCAGTTGCTTGTAATGATATTTCCTTATCATTCTTGAGTTGGTCCTCAATCCTTTAGGGGGTGGGGAATTAATACTGGCTGGTGTGATTGGGTTAAAATGAAGAAAATGTGTATAGTATAATTTTTGCGCTATTATTTCATCATAGCTTGGCAGTAATAATTGGTTATAGTGGCATGGCATGTAGCCAAATATGTGTTTATATCATTCCAAATAATATTTGTAGATAATGATATGAATGGCAGGCAATAAGGGTCGAAATTGTTTTGTTGATCACACTTTAACAGCTGCCAAACCATTAAGCTACCTGGAATTCTTTAGCATTAACATTAGTAATGGTAGATAAGTAGGTATTTATTCACCCTCCTCAAGAGTAGAATGTAATACAAGATCGAGTTAAATGTTGGGACCCAGTGTGGGTAGTGGAAAAAATTGACCTCTTTCCTTGGCATTCCCCTTTGGGATACCTAAGGTAATGAACCTGACCCTACCCCTTAAAGCAATAGGAATCCCCCTTCCCTGGAACTAGAGATGATTTTCTAGTGAAACTAGACATGATATTCTTTCATGATTTAGCCACGTACGACCCAGGTGTGACAATAGATATGTCTTCTGTTTTTATCTACTGGAAACTCCTATGTTCAACCACATTGACTTTGAATTTCAATCCACTGATTCTGACTTCCTTGAATTTGCAATATCTCTGAGCGTGGCACTTTGTCATGAGATTTTAGGATTGGTTTCATTCAGATTAGTTTCTAGCATTCATTTTTTGCTGTCTATTGTCAGAAAGATGTTCATTAGATTATTCACTTAGCTTTTAAAGAATAATAGAACATTCACTTTTCAGTGTTGTTTTGCATACAGTATCTTTATAAAAAATGTCAAGTTTTTTTTTTAATATGAACTTTTTCTGTGCAATTATAACGTTCAAATATCAACTTTGCAATACAATTTTTCTTTTTTTTTGTAGTGATAGTGGGCATAGCCTAATAGAATCACCTGTTGTGTCAGCAGTTGCATCAAGGTAAGTTCGCTTGTTTCTCTCAATTGGTTTGTAATGCAATATTTAAGGCTGAATAAATAAAGCCCCGTAAATTGTCAGTCTATAGTCACTCAGGCTGTGTTGTTGTCTGTTCAGACTGTTATTTGTGGGTGTTAAAATGTTTGTCTATGAAAATCAGGAATCAATTGGATATTTCTTTCAGCAACACCTGTGTCTGATTTATCTAACTTGAGAAGGTTGACACTTTTTTTTTTAAACTAAAAATAGGGGGGTAAGCTTCAAATTGTTTTTTATTTTTCTAAAATCAATTTTAATACTAAATTAGTATGATTTAACAAAAATCATGTAAATTGAATTCAGTGTTCAAGTTGAAGTTTAATTTAATTTAGAAGAAAACTTTCTATAACTTAATAGTACACTGAAAAATCCTCTTTTTATAGGATCAGTGCAATACTTATTTTAGTCTGCTTCAGAAAAAGAAGTACAAATTAATGTGTTGAGCAATTTTCAAGTTCTAAAAAATGTGGAAGATGAAAGCAATGCTATGTGTTTATGATTTTTGAGTGAAGTAGTTCTAAAGATAAATATATATAGATTGATTAAAAAATTCCCATTTGTACTTTTTATTTGTGGCTGCCTGGAATCAAAGTGCTGTTTTTAACACCTGAGTGGCTAACAGACTGAAGATAATGAAGTTGTCATGAATTACGTTAATGTATTATTCTGAAAATGTGGAAAATAAATTGTCAGTTTTGACAAAACAGCTACTTGGTTGTAAGGCAATATGAATTACTTCTCTCCAAGTGTTTTATGTATAAGAAAAAAAAATCATAATTTGAATTTCAACAATTTATTTACTTCTAAGGATATCATTTTATTTCCTTCTATTTTGATGTTTCATTATCATCTGAATTTCAGCATTGTTGAGAAGACCATCAAAGAAGCCATCATTGAACATGTCTTTGGAGGTTACCAATCAGGGGGAAACTCTGGTGATGCAAGACCCGAAAAAGGTAACAAATATCTGTACTGCGCCTAAATGAATCACCATAGCTCGTACATATACCGGAACTAATTATCAAAAAATAGAAAATAAAAAAGATCTTTTATCCAAAGTTGTCCTTAAAAAATACCAACACAAGATTTGGTTCAAAATGACCGTAGAGGCTCAAAAAAGCACTTTTTTGAAAAAAACAAAAACAAACATTCTTAGATGGTGCCTCGTGGTGTGCTCATGTAAATTTTCAAGGTTGTAACCTCAAAAATGTGATCAAGAGTGCCTGGAGACATACCCACTTACACATAAACATATACACACTCATACTATCAAAGAGAGAAGATTCTGTAGCCCACTTGGCTGGGGTTTAGTAACTCAAAAACATTTAGCCTGAAAATACATTGAAACAAAAAAAAATTCCAAATGAGTAACCAATCAAGAATTCTTTGTTTAAATAAGAAACCACAATTTTAGATGGGAGCAAAAGTTCAGTTGATATTGCTGATTGGTTTAGTATCTATGATACCTACAATATGAATATCTGCAGGTAAAGATCATTCAGAGAGTCTGGAAAAATACCTTTAGAGTCATTGGGGGGGTGATTTTGTTGTAGCATAAAGAAACCAATAAGAATGTATTTAATGTATAATGTTGATCAAAAAGTTTGTTCTACGTTTGTTGTTAGATGGCGCTAGGAGAATTTTGTTCAATTAACTTCATTCAAAAAGACTGCTTTTTCATGTGACAGCTGTTTAAAAAAAATATCAAAATTATTATATTTTTGTTTATTGATTCTAACATTAAAGATGGAAGAAAATAATCATTTTTGGCATAAGCTTTATTTCAAAAAAGGTAAAAATGTAACTCAAATGCAAAAAAAAGATTGTTACAGTTTATGGAGAAGGTATTGTGAATGATTGAACATGTCAAAAGTGGTTTGCAAAGTTTCACAATGCTCTAGAATTGAGTAGACATTATTTGAGAATAATCAATGTTATACAACATATAAATACTAAAGTGATTGTTAATTGCTTTGTGACAGTCTGAAAAGTTGATACTTTACAACAATGTGGAATGTAAGAAATTGTGGAACAAGAAAAATGAACCACTACTTGTTGTACAAAAGGCTGGTCTTCATCTATGCTGTGTAAATTGTGGGATTGGAAATGATTTCTCCGTTACACCTTCAGAGAGGTAAATGTATAAGAATAAGAGTAATAAAAATCCATTTGTGGTCAACAGAATGCTATTCTCCAAACTCACTGCAATGCTTAATCCCTATTATCCATGTTTATAACATGCAATGTATATCCACATATGCTGTCAATTTTGATGGCATGGGTAAAATAGTATAATAAGAGTTTTTGTTGTCTGATTATTCATCAGCTGATTTCATTCATAGGGAAAGAGTGAACTTTAAAGCTTTGATAGTGATTGGTTTGTGTCATCTAGGTCTATATACACTGTATGAGAACTTACTTCCTACAAACTGCTCAAAGCCAGTAAGAGCTCATTGGTTAAGGAGTTAGGTTAGAGACTCTCATGTTTGATTATGTTGTTAGTATGGGGTGGGTTGGGGTGGACGTGTTACTCCCATGTCTGATTGCATTGTTGATACTGGACAGATGTTAGTCAACAAGCTTTCATTTACCGCTGCAAATGAAATTAAAAGAGGTATATGTATTCACTAATGCTTACCCACACTATATCTCCAAAATTCCTCTATTAATATCAATGAATTTTTGTGGAAAGACAGATCATGAGCTACTGAAGAATTTTAGGGAAGATTCAGGATTTTTTTTCTCTTTGATTGAGATATTTTTCACATATTTAGATGATAGTCTGAAGTATGGGAAATCAAAGCAGGGTTACATAACCTATATTGTTGCTGTATATGAACTAATTCAGTTTTAGTTAGTGCTTGGCATTGGCATTAGCAGTGGTATGTGCTGTGTGCTGTCTAGTTTAGGAGAGAAATCCTTGATTCTAAAACTAGTATATGACAAACCATTGCTGGGCAAAAAAGGAGAATATTTACATCAGTTATTAGTCAACCAAAACTGTCAACATGGCTTTCTTCAGTTTTTAAGCAATTCTGGCTATGTATGTGTGTGTCGCATGGACAGAGGGCTGAAAATTAAGATATTGCTTACTATGTCTGCTAAAACTTTTTTTGAAAATTTCTTTGTAAAATAAGTTATATGTGGGAGATCTCACTTTGAAATGTAATTTTATGCCAGCTGGTCTTACTGGGTGGAGTTGTTGGCTGCTTGCCCAAACCTCCAATCTTCCTGGGCTAGGGACCAATAAAATGATCCAAATGGCTGTATACAGTGCTAATCCAATAGTTTTTAAACCTATAATATATCCAAATATTAGAAGAAGATGCTTTTACTTGGGGTATTGTACAAACTGGTTTTCAGATTTTAATCATTCATTTTTCTCAGATCCTGTTGATCAAGCTATGCATTCCACTTCGTAAATCTACACATCCAAAATCATTAACTGCATTCTTAGTTGTAATTAACTTCATATTCAATCTCTTTGGTTAGAATTTATGAAATTTGCTGGTGTTCAAAGAATTTTCTTGAGTTGATTTAAAATGTTCTGTGTTTGTCAGAGTATATAATACAAACATACACATTGACCTTGAATTTTGTGAATCCTGCTATCATCAGTTGGTGTTATCTAATCCCTTCCTGATAAAAAAATATCAGCTATATTTCTGTTTCCCCACAACAAATGAAATCATCATTCTTACTGCTCTTGCCCATCTTATCTTTTATAATACTCTGATAATAACTATCTATTTCATGTCAACAAATTCATTCTCACTTATGTGTGAGTCTTGATTCACTTTACGTTACAAATCTCAAGGGTAAGCATAGGCAGTGAGTATAGTTTAATCGTTTCTATAACAAGGTGGAATTATTTCTCTCTAAATTTTTTAGATGAGAGAGCATCATCATGTATAGATTTTTTTTGACTGTTGCCCACATCTCTGACAATCTTTCGAACACGTTTTGACCATTGTACTCCATGACCCTCTGTTGGTGGATGTTGTAAATAAGGAGGATTTAGAATGTTGGGACAGCAGGGGCCCCGACCAAAGTGTGGGAGTGGAACATACTCATTCCACTATTTTTGGGTGGGAGAAATTTCAGGTCATGAAGATGAACTTTGATGAGGACAACAGTCAAAAAAATCTATATATAGAGGTGGAATTAATTTACTGTTTTTCTCCAAGCTTCAGAATAATGATCAGCTTATATTGAATTTTGGCTACAAAGTATTCAAATAAGCTTTTGATTTGTAATTTGATTACCTTTCATCGCATATTTTTAGCCTGGTTGGTACCAAATTATAGAAAGAGGGCAAGGAGGGATAATTACATCTTATTAACCTATTCTGAGAGATTTGGTAGTAAACTTTTTTGTCACCCAAAAGGAAGCTATCTTCTAAGAGACTAATCATTACATTGTATTACCATTCATGTCATTACATGGTATTACTATTCATATATAAAATGGAAATGGTGAAAATATTCAGGCAGAATTTTAAAGAGAGAAAATCAGTAAAAAAAACTTTGAAGTTTGTTATGGTTGGAAATTATCATTTTTTTTTCTCAATCATTACATTCGTTTATTTCAAAGGTTTTCTATTATTGTGCATATTCACTGTCATCTTTGATCCATCTCACAATCTAATCCATTAAGTTTGGGATCATTTTTATGACTGGTTCTTTGTATCTGATCTTATTTCAAAAGTTTTGATTAGATTTTTCAGGAAATTTCCAAATTTTTACACTGAAATATCTGGTTATATCTTTCATTTTACACAAACTGATGTATATACAAATTGTCAATCAATTCTGGAGGTACAGACTATGGCTATTAGTTCTTCTGTGGGTGTAGAGTTATTAGTGAAGCTGTCAGTGCTATGATTCGAAATAATTTCAAAACCTGCATATTACATCATGGCATCATATTTTTGCTAAAAGAAAAAACTAATCGTATCGATTAGAATGTAAAATTTTACATTCTAATTGCAATATATATTATCAGGTATTTCCCTAGAATTCATAGACCTAAAATAGTTGATGAAAATTTTAGTTTGGGTTATTCCTCTCAGCATGTCTTTCACTTGTCAATAGCCCCAAACAGAGTACATTTATCTATATAAGCATAAAGAATTAATGCACCTGAATGGATAAATTTCCTATTTTATAAACTCTTTATTCGCAATTTTCATAAAGAATGATATATTTTCTGGATTCAAAAATTCACTATTTTGTGGAAAAAAAAATTCTCTTTAACTTAGAGTCGAGGAAGTGACCCATGAACATATAAGACTACTGTGCATTTTAGAAAAAAAATGTTTAATGGGGAAAGTGTAATGTTGACCCCCATAAAGTACAACTGTATTTATAGTTTTACTCATTGTATTGGTAACATTTAGTTTCCTAGCTAATCTGGCACTATCGTAGCAGTGGGGTCCTGATTGGAATGCACTTTTTTATGGCCTTTGGTTCAAGATCTAAGTGTAGTATCTATTCTTCTAATGTCAGCAAAACATGGTATTAACTTCCTGTTTTCAATTTTTAAACATTATGATTGTATTTCAATTTTCTTTTTGAATTTTGATTTTCTTCTTGAAATCTTATTTTTAAAAATAATTTTTTCAATCAACAAAGACAAATGTTATGAATTTCATTTATTGCCATCACTGGAAACCATGTGACAATTAAACATAATCATTTTTTTCGTTGTTTTTTGTTCATTAATTCTCATATTTGTGCTCTGTTTTAAAAAATCGAGTGAGCAATGGTGTTAAACGATGTAATTTACAATCGATACCACCCCTCCCTACATTGTGCCTAATAAAATCATAATAACACTTGAAATTAAACATATACCATTAAAATTAATGGTATGTTTCGTTGATGTGAGAAGAACTGAAATTACACTCTGATCTTGAACTATAGGCTACAAAAGGTGTTTCGATTGGGACCCCGCTGATACGATAGTGCCCCTAATCTACAGTTATACTCTGTTTTGTAATTGGGAGGGACCTTCCAGTTTAGAGATGCAAAAACACTCCCATTAAACTTACACTAACGCACACAATAAATTGTATTTCCCTTCCAAGGACTAGTATGAAAAAAAAAAAAAGAATGCACATTAATCAACAACAGTTATTACTATATTTATTTGAAAAAGATGTTGAGCTGAAGAAAATGTTACCATATGTTTTTGTTCTTCATAACTATTTCATAATTTTTGTTCCCACAGGCTTGATGTGTTTGGGTGGTAGCAGCAAAACTCAAGATACCAAAAAGTCTGAGAGGAAGTAAGTACTTTTTTCTGGAACTTTTTTAAGCAAATAGATACACGAGTTTTCTCCTCTGACAAAAGATATGAAAAATATTTTTTCAAGACACTCAAAAATTTTTATTGCTTCAATTGTTTTTTTTTTGCTTTTAGATCTTATTTGTTATGTTATGTTTTTCATAAATATATTTTTCTTTCTTAACCCTCCCTAGACTAAATTTCCTCTCAAACTTACCAGTTTTAAGGAAATTCAAATTCAATTTTTGAGCTATCCATGCAAATCATCCCCTGTATGTTATGGTAGGATTATGCTCAGGCTATATAGTGGAGGCATTTTTACTCAGCTATTGGTCATCCCCATCGAAACTGAATGTAATAAAAGTGCTGAAAAATATGATATAGATATAGCTATATCAAGTTGTAAGAAATCATAATGATTATGTCTCAATAGTGTAACAATGATTCTAATGAATTGTAATTAAAAAATAATTTCCTCTGCTTCAAATGGTCATCAGTCAAGAATAGCCTGCAAGGCCTCCTGGGCATTCATAAGTATATGCCTGGTTGTCATCATCATCGTCATTAGTCGGACATAGACTCTCTCCAGGATTTGCCACACTTCTTTATCGTGGGTGTTGCGGAGCCAGTACCTTCTAAATTTGTTTAGCTTGTCTCTCCATCTTGTACTTGCTGGCTTCGGTTGTACTTGTGATCTCTGGAGATCCATGTTGTGAGCCATGATGTCCATCGGTTGTCTGCTATTCTTGCAACATAGCCAACCTATTGCCATTCAAGTTTTCTAGTAGATTCTCTGATGTTTCAGATCCCTGTTTACTCCCTGATATAGTGTGCTGTCTTGTGATCTCTCCCTCTGAGGTTGAGAATGATTCTTTCTTGTGCATGTTGCATGCTTTTCAGTCTATGGGTCTGTCTCTTTGTTAGGTTCTATGTTACAGCTGTTTGAGACTATCGAGAAGATGTATTGGTGATATACTCTTCTTTTTAGGATCAATAGGATAGTCTTGTTTTTGAAGATTGAGCTTGTTCTACCAAAGGCTCACCATCTTAGAGTGATTCTTTGCTTGATTTCTTTTTCTTTTGTGGGTTTTATTGAGATTTGTTGAGATGTGGTCTACTTACTCCAGTTTTGCATCTTCGATTTTGAGTTGTCATAGTAATGAATTCAATCATATTGCTAATTCTTAGGCACACAGGTACTTTGAAGCTGCTATGATGCTTGGGATGAATCAATAGTATATACATCACCTGGTCAATTGGTATTATTAGATTTGGTTGTCAAGAAATGCACGTGTTTGACTGGCCGGATCTGGAATGGGTTATAATGATTAATTGAACATATTTACAATTCATTTTCAGCTTCTCCAAACATTTTTATTTGATACTAACAGAAAGAATTTATGGTCTTATTTTTTTCTCTTTTATCGTAGAAGCCCTGAACATCCTTCTGAGTTCGGTAAATCTGTGATTGATAACAAGCGACAAAAGACGAAATCTATTCGAACATCAAGTGAAATGAGTGGGTCAAGCATTGGCATTCAGGTTTGAAAATTCTATTAACTTTTTCTTTCTCTATTTGGGACAGCAGGCCCAGATCCAATGTAAATTCAAAAAATCATCTTAATTTTATGAGATACTAGTATTAAGGAAGATCCAGCTGTATTTTTACCTTTATATCCCAATGTATTTAATTTCTTAGCATATTGCTTAGGTTAAAATCTTTTCTCTGCTTTCATTATTTAATCAATGCATGATCCTTACCAATAGCACCAGAACTTTTTGAGCAGATTTCTAGCGAATGAATTTTCAAGTTCATAAACTTTTGAATTCTTTCTTACAGGGTGAAGAAGTTGCAAGTCCAAAAAGTCGTCGACCTTTGCAACATTCAAGTGTGGTGAATCAAATGAAGAATATAGACACTCATCATGGACCACGACATGGAACAATTGAGTGGTAAAGTATTTTTCCATTTGGCTGGACTTTTGTTTCATTGCAGTATTTGCTATTCAATGCTGGATTAGATTAACTCTGACCTGATTTTTGTTTGCTTTCACTATGAGTTTTGTATTGACTGGGGAAAGAATAGGTCAAAAGGTTTTATAGAACAGTTTAATTGTTGCAAAAAAGGTTGAGCTTCTCATGGCAAAAAAAGTAAAATTCTTAAAGATAAATCTTCTTAGATTAAAGAATATAAATGTTTATTCTTTTATAAAATAGAGATGTGAAGGTATAAGCTGCTTTAATCTCTTCACAGATCAGAACATTGCTACTGTACAGGTAATTTTATGATGAATATTTTTTTGAGAAATCTGTTGGTTAGTTTTTAACAAAACATAGCCAAAGCCTGTTAACCTTTAGCACTCTGCATTATTTTTCAAGGATGCCAAGATTTTGTGTACTTAGTAACTTTGAAACCCTGTAAGTTATGTGTCAGTTCTTATATGACTGAAATTAACATAACATAATCACAAAGTTCAAACATTATTGTTCAGTGAATGAAGTCACTTACAGAGTACTAACAGTTAAAATACGCCTTTCAGAAGGGAGTAATAGTACTGAAGAGTGCTCTGTGTGTGTGTGTGTGTGAATCCCACAATGTTCATATTTGTCATGTGCGTATTTCATCATCATCATCAGTCTTTTATTGTCTGTCTTTGGACATACACTTTCCTCAGGATCTGCCACATTTCTCTATCATGGGTGTCGCGGAGCCAGTACTTTCTGAATTTGTCGAGTTCATCTCTCCATCTTGTATTCTGCCAGCCTTGGTTTTGCATGTGATCTCTGGGGATCTATGTTGTGAGACGTGATGTCCATCGGTTGTCTGCCACTCTTGCAACATGGCCTGCCAATTGCCATTTGAGTTTTCTAATAGATTCTATGATGTATCGGACTCCCGTTTTCTTCCTGATATACTGTGCTGTCTTGTGATCTCTCCCTGTGAGGTTGAGCATGATTCTCTCGTGTACATTGCATGCTTCTCAGTTTGCACATCTGTCTCTTGGTTAGGTTCCTTGTTTCAGCTCTATAATTGACTATTGGGGGAATGTATTGGTTAAATACTCTTTTCAGGATTAATGGAATAGTCTTGTTTTTAAATGGTAGAGCTTGCTTTGCTAAAGGTTTACCATCCCAGAGTGATTCTTTGCTTGGTTTCTTTTTCTTTTGTGGGTTTCATAGAGATCTGTTGTCCTACGTTGATGTAATGGTCTACTTTCTTCAGTTTTGCATCTTCAATTTTGACAGTTATGTCTTTATTCTCGATGTGATTGTTGCACATGACTTTTATTTTACTGAAGTTCATGCGTAGGCTGACTTTCTTGCTTTTTTCATTTAGTACATCTAGCATTAGTTGGAGGTCGTGTAGCTTCTCTGTAAATCTAAGGTTATTTAGATATTCGCTGTCTATTTTGATTCCTCTGTTCTCCCAGTCCAGGTTGCAGAAGATCATCTCAAGGCAGGCTCTGAAGGGTACGGGTGAACTGGTATCACCTTGTCTTACTCCTTTTTGGAGCTGGAAGGGTTCAGAATCTTTATGTAGCCTGTTAAAAGAGTTGCTGTGATTGTATATATGTTGCAGTACTTTGACGTATACAGGATCTACTCCTTGTAGAATGATGGCCTTCATGACTACGGGAATTTCCACAGTCAAATGACTTCTTGAAGTCTGTAGATGCTACAGCAAGTGGCATTTTGTATTCTGCTGCTTTTTTTTCAGCTGATTTATTGAATGGAGATGGTCCATGGTTGAGTAACTTCTAAATCCAGCCTGTTCCCGTGGTTGGTTTTCATCTAGCGTTTTAGTGATCCGGTTGGTGATGATCTTGGTAAAAAGTTTGTAGATGCAGTTGGGTAGGCTGTAGTTAGGTGGTCTGTTGTTGTTGAGGTCTTTCAGGGGTTTCCTTTTTGATGTAAAAGCATTATGATTTCCGTGTTCCAGTCTTTTGGGACTTTAATCTACTTTAGACACAAATTGATTAGAATAGCTAGTTTTTTTATTGACGATCTTACCAGCTTTTTTAGAAGATCGATGGTGATATTATCAGGTCCATGGGCTTTTCTTTTTTTTGTTCATTTGATGGCTTGTTTTACCTGCCTTGGTGTAACTTCTGGGAAGTCCTTGAACTGATTGTTTGCATCTTGTGTATCCTGTTTGTTGTTTTGTTGTCCATGTTTTGAAGAGTAGAGTTCTTTGTAGAATTCTTGGGCAAGTTCAACAATTTTGTCACTGTGTGTTGTTATGTCTCCGTTTTCTCCAAGTATACTAGTTATTTGTTTCTGTCCTATATTGAGAACTTTGTTTATTGCCTTAAAGCCCCAACGTTTTTTGCAAGTGGTTTTGATGATTGCTGTTGTATACCTTCTTTTGTCTTCTCTTAGTTTGTTTTTGATTGTTTTGTTCAGCTCAGTCTCCTCTATTTTTTCCTTTGTTGTTGGTGATGGTCTGAGGTTTCTGTGCTATTCAATGAGCTTCCTGATTTTGTCTGAGATCTTATTAATGGTCTGTGTATTTCTTGACTTAAACGTTGTGGTAGCTCCTATCAGAGAGGCTGTCATTTTGCTGTGGAGTTCGTTGATGTTAGTGTTGTTCTCTTCGGTAAGGATTTTATATCTGTTTTTCAATTCTACCTTGAAGGGTCAGATAACTTAGTTTGGTATGTTTAGCAGTTGCAGTTTGGTATGGAACATTTTTGTGTTCTTTATTGGTGTCTACTTACATCTTACCATCCTATGGTTGCTTCCTATGTTTACTTGATATATATTGTGTGTTACTGTTTATAATTATGAGAAGAATAATTAAGATTCACAAAAGTTTTTAGGATAACTGAAGTCTTTTTTTTGTTTGTTATTCCCTCAACATTTCGGCTGATCTATTCTCTTGCCTTCTTCAGATGTACTTTACATGAATAAAGAGAAGGTAATATTTTTCAGGTGAGGCCAACTTGAAATAAACATTGCAAATGAAATTTTTTTCTCATTGCTAGCTGCAATGCTTGTAACGTAGGTTGCTGCTAACTAAGAGAAAAAAAAAATTTTTTGCTACTGTTTTTAAAATTTTCTTTATTTGGTTCTACCAGAAAGATAATACCTCTCTTTATGGATAGCACACCTGCAGAGGATGGATCATCCAAAATGTTGTAGAAACAGCGAGAAGAATGAGTTCAATTAGTGTGTTTTAATCTTTTTCAAAAGCAACTAATTTTGTTGATTAGAAACCACTTTAATCCTATCAGCCTTCTCTGAATCCAGATTGCCACATTCTATGTCAAAACTAATTTTTCTGTCTGGCATTTTATGTTGCAAGTGGATGATGCATTTTTTAAAATTTTCATACTTATATGCCTTTTTTCTTCATCTTTTCTTTCCTAATCTTCAAGCTGTTATGTTTACTAAAACCTGAGAAGAAATATTTTTCTTCGTTTTATCTGCCCACAGAAACTTGCATGCATAAGTACATAACTTACACAATTTTTTTTTCTCTTTCTAGTTGGGCTGATGCAGATTCTGATGGAATTTACCACAAACTTGAGCCAAATGTGTTGGATAACAACTCATTGCAACAGACAGGAAGCAACAAACACCCAACCAGTGAACATCATGTATGTTGAATGGAATCTATTTAGCCTCTCTTGTATCTAGTTATAGCTTTATACCTCTAGTGCGGCAGTTCTAAAAGCTTGTTGTATGCCACAAGGGGTCTACAGAAATAAAATCACTTTGATAAAGTAAAGGAAAAAATGAAAAAATCAAATATCAAAAAATAAAATATAAATATCCACAGCTATCAGAACAGTCTATTAAAGTACTTCTCCCCTTTCTTGTAAAGTATTCATATGAAGCAGTATTTTCTGCATACACACCAATAAAAACTAATCATTGTAATAGACTGAATACTGAGGCAGATATAAGAATCCAGCTGTCTACCAACAATCCAGACTTCAAAGAAATTTGTAAAAAAATAAAACTGTCATTCATTTCATTGACTTTCTTTCATTTTCCTTCTCATTTAGAATGGATATATTTTTTAAAACAAATGTAGTTTCAGAAAACTCGTGATAGCTTATTTTTACTATAATTGCGTAATTGATATAAAATCTTTTTAGGAATCTATGGGGGTAAAAGTTTGAGAACCACTGCTCTAGTGTATTTAGATTTGGGCGTTTGGTCCCCTCACCCCCAATCGATTTTAACTGGTTAACATTAACCTACAAATCTTCATCTAGGAGATAATTTTTAAACGTTGTGCATGAAAGTAGGATATTAATATTTGATTAATTAAGTAGGTGCAGGTAATCCTTAGTAATATTTCACTGTTTATTTATATCTTCGTCAGGATTATCGCTATTACAGATATCTTTCATCCTTTAACCTATGAAAATATTAGCATAAGGTATTTCCTTGTAGATAGCTCAAAAATTGAACTTGAATGTGAGTAACTTTAACTCTTGTAAAATTTATGAATAAATTCAGCCTGGAAAAGATCAAGCAAAAATCATTGATTTTTCAAATGAATAATTCTTTAAAGCACTTGAAAGAAAATATTGTAGAAATGTAAATGAAATTAAACTCATCGGTCTTTTGTAGATTAAACAAGTTACTTTTCAAGTTATTAGAGTAACCTTATTGGGTTGTTCTTCTGCTCTACTAGAGCAGGCATGAACAAATTAAAAAAATATACTTTCATTTGCAAGCCTTCAAAAAGTGCTATAATCATGAAAATAATTTTATCCAGTACAATACCAAGCTGCCTTGCTAGTACAATGAACAAATATATAAAGCACTAATCTAAGAAACTTCTTTTCAGATTCATAAGTCACCAGCATCTGGCGGCTCCTACAGCCTTCGGTCTCAGAACCAGAACAAGTCGCATCTGAAACTTGACTGTAGCAAAAGCCTGACATCTGGCTCAGATACCCGTGGTAGCAGTTCTTCACAGTTCAAACATCCGCACATTGTGGAAATGGTATCCGCTAACTCTGCTGAGATTTCTAGCACTTCATCCTCATCAGGTGATGATGATGAAAACACTGAGAGCATACCAAAACACACCAAGTCTCGCATTAGTTTCCTTGATATGCACCCAGTCGGTAGCCATAGTCGAGATGATGAGAATAGTGAACGATGTGATAGAGATGACAAACATTCACCCAGTTATTCGCCCAACAACAACAGGAAACCCATGGTGCCTCCATTGGATTTGTCTATTTTACATGAACACATGGACAGTGCTGGTAAGTGGGCATGCAAGAATTTGCTAACACTGACTTGTCTTTTACATTTCATTTTTAACCTTTAGCCCTCTGTAGGCGACTTTGTTCACTGAACAAAAAGTTTTTCCTGCCACTGAAGACGACTCGGATCAACTAACGATAGTGTGTTTGAATTTTACAGTTATGTCAGTTTCAATCGTACATGAAGAGACTCACAAGTCTTTCAAGGTTACTAAGTGCACAAAATAATGGCACACTTGAAAAAGAATGCTGAGTGCTAAAGGTTAATGGATGCTGTGCATAATTTCATTGTCTAAGAAAAGAAGGGATTAAGTAATCAAGATAATATAAGATTTCTATTAGCCACTCTAATCTTTGCAACTGGGCTTTAATATTGTATAATATGGTGGGGGTCCAGATATAATAAGCGTAGAAAGCAAAAAGTTATTCCCCTTCATCTTTTATCATTAATTATTTTTATTCATAAATTTAATATTCTATACATGTTTTAATTTTGCCTTCACAGATATTTTTGTAGGTTATTAAGAAAACTAGCATAAAAGTGTCAGTGAATAAAATAAATTTCATTTTCAACAAATAAAATTATTTTAATTGCATCAAAACTGTTGAATTGAAGATAAATCAAAAACAACTTGAACTCATCAGTTCTCAAAAAAAACCCCAAAAAACAATCACCTAATTCCAAGTCATTTTTAGGTAGAAGATAAAATATTACTAAAATGATGATAAAGGATAAAATGATATCAAAAAGAGTAAAAACAATTATAGGTATGTTATTGCTACAGCAGAAATTGGTTTGTAGCTTATTCTAGGAACAAAGAAAGATGGTGAGCTATACAACCATCTTTGATAAATTCATTTTTAATTAATTTAGCCAGGTATATTGCCAGTTATTTAGACATGTTCAATCAATTTACATTCATTGTTTGAGCAAAGGGAAATTTACCCTCACTCTTTGTGAAGATATCTTTGTATTGAATATTTTGCTTATGAATGACATGCAGACAAGAAATGGCTGTATACAATAATGATATAGATTCAGCTGTACTTTTATGTAAATCTCAGTTATATTGTAGCCAAATATCAAGTGGTTAATCAAGTCAATCTCAAAATTACTCTTTATTGCTTGCAATCACATTAAGTAAACAATAATCTTCTGGTTGTTCCCAGTCGACTGCCAGATGGTTTTAACATCCTCCACTCCTTATTTATATAAGCCATTATACTAGTGATCATTTTACTTATTCAACAAGCTTCTCTTTCAGACTTTAGCACAATATATGTATTTATTAATTTTGATAAGTGAATGCCATTTATTTTCTCATCTCCATCTGTATTTATGTAGGTAAAATCTTTGTCAAGGGAACTTGAATCCAAGATATTTTGACTTTCAATCATGTTTTGACCAAATGTATTGTGCTATGGTTTGTTGAGTTTTAATTTTAATATAAGGAGTTGTTGATGCTAACCTGGCTTGTAACCTATCTCTTTGGCATATAATCGCTTAGACTTGCACATTCAATCCAAGTTAAAACTTGTATTGAGAATCTTGGGATTCGCTGGAAAAAGGCATTAAGATTGGTCACCAGTATGTGAAAGTGATATAAGTAAATCTATCCTCTTGTTATATATTTACTATAGTTTATTCTTTGTTTCAGATCCAATCCCTTCTAAAAAAGTCCAGACTGTCTCTTATCAACGTGCTAAGAAACATCTGAGTAGTGATGAAGATGATGAGGAAGATGATGATGACCCTGTTGTTGTTCTCTCACCAAGGGCCAACAAATTCAAGAAAAAGCCACTGTAAGCATTTTATATTCATAACATTTGCATGAAGATTCTAGTTCCAGGAAAATGTCTTTAGCTCATTGATGGAATGCTGTTGTTGAACATTTAGTGCACTTTTAATGCATTGATAAAAGTAACTGGCAAATTTTTACATTTTGAAAAATGTCCATGTAATAATCAATCAATTATTGTTGGTGCCCCCTTCCCCACCATTCAATGACCTTTATTGCTAAAGTATACAGTTCTGATACTCATTGTACAAACTGAATGTATTAAACTGTATGAAGAAACAATTGATGAATAACATTAGATGACATTGCATATGTATAAAAATTATCTTTTTATATGAACTTGGGCATTTCCATGATCTGGCTATGATACATTAAACTAATTAACATGTCTTCCCAGCTACCGTATTCTTAAAATCAAAGATTTTTCCTTTCCAAGATGCATCCTGGATTGATGAACTTAACCCATTTAATTGAGTATTTATTAGATGATTGTATTGAGAATTTAAGCCATCATTCTTAGATCAATGGAATAGTGTTAAATCTCTAGAATGTTTTGACATCTGAAATTCTCAAATCATCTCTAAGATCAGTTTTGTTGACTTTTTTCCGAGTTCAGTGTCACTGCCCTTTTTTTAAGTTGTCTGTTTGACTTTCCAAAAAAATCACTTCTTCAAATGCAAGTCCGTTGGGGCACGGATAATTGTATCATGGGTGTATTTAGATAGCCTGATGGAGCCCATTTCTCTTCAGGCTTGTCTAGAATCAATTGTCCTCCCAGATTGGTTGCCAGCTATAGCTGGGGGTTGGAGAAGAAGGGATAGATTCATTCCAAGTGAACACAAACTGCCTCTACCATTGTCTGTGCTGTTGACCATGCGGCCACTCTGCACCACAGACTTCTTGACAAAAAGTAAATGATGTTTGGCACTGATTGTAACAGAATTATCCAGCTTTTTGGATTACTTATTGAGAAAATCATTTATGAATTTGATTATTTTTTTTTAAATGGTAGAAATTTTAATGAATTGTTACATGGTAGTGTTATATATTATGCACTTGGAGTAAGTCAATGGTTAACAAGCATTATTGCAATCGTAGTGGGTTCAGTCCTTACTGGGTGCCTCATTAATGTGGCTCTGTGCCAGACTAAGTTAAGCTTAGTAGATATTTGCTTTTTTTTTTTTTTTTTTTTGCTGAGATACTTGCATATATCTCCCACAACTATCAATGATTGGTATAAAAGGCTAGTATATTGAATGCTGATTATCAAGACAGATAGGCAGACAGGCAGGTCCTCACTACAACACAACACACACCACACTCTTCCTGCCCGCTATTTCTCTCTTTTTGGGCTTGTGCTAGCCCAAACTATACACACACAGCATTCTTTTTGACCTGTGCCCACTTTTTTGAATTCTTAATTCTATACTATTTTATCACATTTCAAGTGTCCAAATAGATTTTATAATGAACTTGAAGTAGCCATTTACTTCACCATGTCTAGTTAATCTCTTTCACTGTCCGCTTTTGGCCATATTATTTGTTCCTTTTTTTTCCTCATGGCTGTATACAAATTCAAGGAACAAAAAGCTTGACCCATTCAGTACCGATTCATGATCCAACACTACAGAGTGTAAAGACATCATGCAAAATTGAAAATATACAATATTGTTAGCTTATGGAAAAAATGGATATTTTATTTTCTAGTACTGGCAGTGAGATCATTCATCCATAATTATAACCAATTCAAACTTTCAAGTTGATATTTAATGTTAATGAGATATGTATGTTATTACTTTGTAGCCTTGAAACTAATGAAGATAGAAACATGGGGTTTTCACCAATCGATTGCCCATTATTTTGAGATCTATTACGTATGGGGCATGTGTGGTGTTTTTCATAAGTTGGGTATCTTGGTAATAGGCAACAGCATTAGTGAGCAATGAAAAGTTAACTGGTATAAATTGAAATTGTTAGGTGCTATGTTCTGCAAAAATTACAGCTAACAAAACCAAAAACCTACAGAATCATTAATCTGTGGTGAAAAAAGATATCTCTTTCTGAAAAGAATCTTTATTAGATCTTTATTGTTTCTCTCCTGTGACCACATAGACCCATTTGCATCTAGTTATAGATGATGTTATTGTTATTTGTAGTGTTGTTTTTTTGTTATTGCTATAAGCATGCATTTTTTTTATTTCTCCACAGATTAATCAGTAGTCTTTAGCTTGTAAATTGTCTGTTGGGTGTCCTTAATTTTTCAGTGTTAGATTAAGACTCATTATTTCTTGGTTGATCCTTTGTTTCTGGGTGTAAAATGGAGATAACTCATGGTAGGGTGGATGTTGTGGTAATCCTTTTTTCTTTAATTTTCAGGCTAACAGTGGTTATCTCTGCTTTACTCACAGAAACTAGGAATCTACCCTATTTTTTGTTCTGTTTCTTGTCTTTATATTTTCTTAAGTTGAAATTTCTTCTATGTTCTATTAAATTTAAGCAGAAAGTAAAATCCATTTTGTACTTGTTAACTTTAATCATCAATTGAATTATTAAAATGAATAATTGTCAATTGGCAATAACTTTTGAAAATGTTTGTTGAATGAAAATTGAAAACCTCCAGAATATCTGCTTATTCTGCATAAAAGCATTTGGTATGATTTGGGAAAAGTTGTTTCTATCAAAAAGTTCTTAATTTGAAGGTGTAACATCTTCATCACTAATAAAAAGAAAATGCATTTTGAAATGTTTTGAAATATTCTGTTGGTGCTTTGTTCAGGCTTTCTCAAAAATTGTAAAATTGTTGTTTTCAATAAATGATCTTTTTATGCAAAAAATCTTGACGGGATTTCTTGCAGAAACTTCTTATGCCTGAAATCTTGGGATTTCCTTCAGAAACTTTCTAAGCAAGAAATCTTGGTATATCTTGTAGAAATTCTCTCCAGATACACTGTACAACATATTTTTACTTTTTTTTTCTTCCTGGATAATAAGTATTAAATTCTAATTGATTATTTTTTAAAAGTATAGTGAATATCAACTAGTTGCTGCAGACTTTGCTTTTGTAACCAATGCAGTGATAATTTAAAATCTCCTTATTTTCAATTG
The DNA here is from genome assembly GCA_963457665.1 of Thysanoteuthis rhombus. Classification (NCBI taxonomy): domain Eukaryota; kingdom Metazoa; phylum Mollusca; class Cephalopoda; order Oegopsida; family Thysanoteuthidae; genus Thysanoteuthis; species Thysanoteuthis major. The sequence continues at coordinate 12,202,457 of OY735228.1, read as the reverse complement.
AATAACAGGTGAATTTATACAGATCTTAGTCACATAAAGTAAGAAAAACAATTACTTATGATTATCACTGTCCTGGTTACAAAAGCAAAGTTTGACAGGAACAATCATCATATTCTGTACTTATTACAAGTAATCTATTAGGAAATGAGACTAACTACCCAGGAACAAAAATCATGTTGCACAGTGTTATCTTCGTGCACCACAGCATCAATTCAGATTTCTATGATGATAAATAATTTAGTTTACATTACAGGTGAATAAGAAAAGAAATTTTACAGACCAAAAATCAATTTAAAGTTTATCATAGTTTTTATACATATATATATATATATATATATATATATATATATATATATAAAATCACCCTACCGATGCTATCAAGCACTTTCTTTGAATTAAGTTCTAATACATTAGTACATGTGCACAATCTTTCCTGAATTTACTTTTTCTATTTATAAAAATCTGTTTATATTTTTTACATTTAAATATCTATATAATACTAAAATTCTCATTCTATCTATCTGTTTGTGCATTGTAGCTATGTTGAATTAAGGTACCCCTAGAATGCCCCTTGAAGAATGTGTAAAAAATCCAGGTTGATTTGCAACTAGAAAAAAAAATTGGCTCATGTCTGCGTCCATGTGCACTCATACTACAATGAACTGATTTGTCCAACTATCAAACGAAAATAATTTCCATTATGTTTATATCAGATTGCACTACTTTTCCTTCAAAGGTGACCCAACAGTTTATCTTGACTTTTTATTACTACTAGAAATAAGATTATTATTGCCTTTATTAACCTCAATATGTATCCACAATCAGGAATTTTTCATCTCCTTTGTAATACTATTCTTTACAAGGTAAAGTAAAGTGTCCATCTCTTTAGAGACAACACCTATTGGAGTATAAATAGCTGGTGACAAAATCCTGCTTTCTTCTTCATGCGTCAGCTTAGTGATCCTTGCCAATTTCAAGTCTGATTGAGACCAAGACTTTATTCTTATAATTTTTTATGACTACCTCCTTGACTGGATGCAAGTCCACCAAAGTGGTACCTCCACTCTTATCACACAGCTTACAGTGTACTCAATTAGCTGCTGAGTGCGCAGAGAAACTTGTACAAATGAAGAATTTTCCACGTGCTTTTACTGAGCATTAAATCCAGTACCTTCTGCGTGTAAAGCAGAAGTGCTAACAAATAAAACTATCAAAGCTGACATTTTTTTACAATGGATGCACTGATTTTTACAGCAACTTCTTATACTATTGCTAAAATAATACCAGTAATATTTTTACAGATAATGCACTTCTTACTAAACCTCTAATATAAGATCACAATAGGTAATAATTGTTCTTAGTATTAATATTACTATTGAGCCGAATGCAATTTCCATTGCAAATAATGATTCTGATATTATGGTTATCACTCACATGGCAAAATTTCCAAGCAATATCTATAAATACTAAAAATCTGATTCAGAATATCTGTAAACTCTTAGCAGCCAAAATGATGCTTTGTAGCTGGAGGTATTGAATAAATGTACCCTTAAAATATGTCAAAAGAATGAAAGAAGAAACTTGGTGATTGATAGTATGGAGCCTGAATACACATTTATCCATATCTATATTTTAATGACTGGTTCGCTAAGGAAGATAACTATTAAATGCTAATTATAAAGTAGTCTCCATTTTTTATTTTACTAATGTGCAAAAAATTGTGGTGCAACCAAGCTTTTAAATTTAATGCTCATTCTGGTCACCTCAGATTGCAGTACTTTTCCTTCAAAGCGTGACAGGGTTGTCTTGTCTTAAAAATCGAATGTTTCTAATTCTCTGTGTGAGTTGGAAGAAAACCATAGTTCATTGTTTGTCAAAATAAGAAAATACAAATGTACATGACTTATGCAAAGTGTACCTTATGAGTGGTTTAATCCTTTCAGGACTCCCAGGACATATATATCCCATGGTTTCTATGACTGCTGGGATATATATAAACTATAGATCTTTTAGATCTCTACTGCACATCTTTATTCAAGCATCAAGTACCTTAATAAGTTAGTCTTGAAAGGGTGAAATCATATTTCTTATTTTTATCTTAATCAAAAAATATACTCTTAATTCATGCAGACGTGATTATACAAAAAAACTTTTAGGTAGAGATTATGTTGAATTTTGTTTTACTCGACTAGAAAATGTTTCCATCTTTAGAGATGAAATAGTGACAATTTATTGTATTTCAAAAAGGGAGTCTCTTCCTACCTTCCATGCTAAGAGGTTACATCTCAGATCAAGATCCTACAATTAGATCAAGATTAGCTCAGGATGTTCTTCCCTCAAGGGTCAGACTTCTTTTGTAAGTTGGGTCTATTACTACTTTTTTTTTCGCCATTATGTTAATTATGTTGTCAAATATGCTAAGGTACAGTTTTGTGCTTCATTAAGCTGTAAAGATAATTGCTGAAGACATTCCTCAGTGTGGAAATGAGAATTCTCAAACTGTCTGAATATTGGATTATATAAGCTGGATCTAATTAATCTGGAATCCAATCAGTTCTTCAGTTTGCGTACCGATCATCTTTTGCAAGTGGATTTCTTTTTTGGCTGTTATAACTCATAGTTTGGACAGAGGAGTGGATTCCATTCTTGATATTGAATTCAGAGTCAGCCTCCTCTTTGGCTGGTTGCCAACCTGTTATTTTACCCATTGGGTGGAAATGATTTATGCCTTTTCAGAGGCATTGTGCGAAATGCCTGCAAACAGCCTTGACTTGAATTTGAAATCAGCTTGCTGATTCCATTTTCTGTGCAGGTACATCACTCTAAAATTCCTCTAATGAGAAGAACTCCTGAAAACAGTGTTATAGAGACTTAAGGAAATTTTTTTTTATTACCATTGATTGTTATAACAATACTGTTGTAGCTACAGGCATTATTGTGAATGTTGTTTCTTCTGCTAATATTCTGTTTGTGTCCTAATGATTTTAATTATGAAATCCCTTCATTCATATTTGTGACCGTGATATACTCTTGATATTTCTTTTTCTTTAAAAAAAATCTTTTTGTGTGTTCTTATACTCTGTTTTGGTGTGCAGCTGGACTACTACTTACGACGAGGCTCCACTATCACCAAGTGCTCTGCGACCAGGCTTCTGGCGAAGGTGATTCTCTATACTCATGCCTCTTACCAAAACGTTCTTCCTCCTCATTGCATACCAACACCAATATAGTGCTGAATTATTTCTTTTCTCTTTTTTAAAATTCTTTTTCATATTTTTTATTTCTTATAAATTTTCTTTTCTTTCTCTCTTCTGCCAGACTGCTAATCTATCTACCTCTCCATCTGCCAAAAATAACAAGTCTTTTTCATCCTTCTGTTTGATACATTCTCTCCTTTCCTGTCTTTATAAACAGGAATTATACGATAGAAATGTAAAGAACAGGAGAATTATTTTCTTTCCTTTCCTATTAATGATAATTATGATGAACACCCATATGGGACAACAGTTCTTGATATCATTATAATGGTTTAAATTGACCACATTTGAGGTATTTGTTGAAGCTTGGTTTTCAACTCTTGAATTCATATAAAAAAAATTCCAATTCCAAGGGAATAACTTCACATCAAAGTTACTTCCGTTTCACTTTTAGGTAATCTTTTTCAGTTTTTAAAATTCAATTTATAAGAGAGTTCCATTTGTGAGAATTCTATTCATTGAACTGTCCCACTGTGTTTAGCGGGTCATGAATTTAAGAGTTGAAAAAAAATTTGCATTGATTTGATAAGATGATTGTAATTGTAATTGAGGTCAATAATAAGCTTTAATCAATTAATTTCATAAGATACTTCTGGAATGTAATATAAACTAGGGAAAGAATGATATATAAGATAAATACATCCTAATATATCATATCTAAACTACCCTACACCCATTTGTGATGCAGATCAATCTGAAGAATTTGTTAAAAATTTTACCTCTTTTGGAAATTTGGATACAATTCTTCTACATACACACACATACTTTTCTCAAATTATCACTCCTCCAATTGGTTACCTTTGAAAACAAAATTTCTATTTAAATTTTCAAATTCACTAATGATATAAAAAATTTGATGTGAATTTTTTTTGAAAATTGTCAGATTAAAAAAAAATGATATCTGATTTGTTATTTGATGAGAAACTGCAGCTTGATTGATTGGTTGTGACTTGAATAGTCTTCGGAATTATGTCCTGTCAAAATTTGTTTTGAAATTTATCTTCAGGGATAACTTTATTCATTGTAATTCTATTATCAAAATTTCTATTATGCTGGTTTTGTGGAATATTTCAATTTTCACCCAATCATTAGACAGCAAAATTATTTTTTTCAGTTTAGAATTTTTACTTTTCATTTGATTATTAATTTTCAGTTTGGGGATAGCTGGTTTTTGTTGAGAATGATGTGAATAAAAATTGAAATATAAACAAAATCTATTACACTTGTTTGTTCATCAAATATTGAGTGTTTTTATGAGTTACCTTTGGTGGTCTAGGTATTTATAAATTGATTTTTACATTTGAAATAAAACTTCAAAATCAATTGTAGAGATCATTCTGATAGCTAAGATGTAATCAGTGTGCTTATTACTTGTACGAAAACAAATAGATATACATTAAAAAGACCCCTTTTTTAAAATGTTGTTTCAGTCAGAAAAAAAAGTTGCTAACCATAATTATTAATTTTTTGTAAGTATTTCCCTTCTTCGTAATCTTTCAGTTGCTTTTTATTACAACTCAACTCAGACCATCAGTGTACAGCTGTGAGTATATAGCTCAAATTGGAAATAAAGAATAAACTTATTGAGATGAAGAAAAATAGTTGTCAAAAATCAATAATAATGTTTATAATACTTCATACAAAAGAATATCAAATAATGAAATGATAATTGCTTTACTGATTCTCTTAATACAGAAACAACAACAAACATGGTGACAGAGAAATTGTAAATGGAGAGTAGGTTTGAGGGTTATATTTAATCTTCTGCTGATCTGAGAGTTCTTGTGGCTCAGATGGCCGAGTAACTGGTACATTTAGCAAGGCCTACCTGAGGCAAAAAATGTGTGAGTTGAAGTGTCATTGAGGGCTTATC
>OY735228.1:11902327-12192327 GCA_963457665.1 Thysanoteuthis rhombus | reverse complement strand
TATTGACCGCACTCCCCTCTTTTAGTGTTAGTACTATTGTTATACTGTCTCACACTAGGATCGAACCTACAACCATCAGATTACTTAACAGTAATTTGTCTGATGCTGTAACCAATGTTACTGTTAAGTAATCTGATGGTTCTAGGTTCGATATACCCCCGTCGGATAAATAAAGGGTTCGGTTCGTTACTTCCCAAAAATCTCCCAGATGATACCTGATGAAGGCCGTAGAGTGCAACGGCCGAAACGTATGAAAAACAACAAAGATGAGGATTGTCCGAATATCAATAGAAATAATGATAATACCTCATCTCAAAAATTCCGAGATATACAAACCTAAACCACTGTTACAAGTAAATTTTTGACTCTTATTTGGTGAAGTACTTTTTTATTATAATTTATTTTTCAGAAATTCATGTTTCCACTGTTTTACATTACAATTATATTTGTCATGTTAATATGAAGAATATGTAAGTTTTGTTAGTAGAGTTCAATTCAAGTTTTTTTAATTTCAATATAGATGTGAGCTTTCCCTCCCTTATTTACATTTGAAAAATATTTATAAGTTTTGTAATTTTGTATCTTTTCAAATTAAACTGGATGACTTTCCCATATTAACTCTTTAATTTTCATTTTCTTAGAACCTCATTTGATGAATTTTAAATTGTAAACCAGGGGATGTAACTCCGTTGTTTTTTTAGCATCATATGTTGTCTGAATTTCTGTAATGGGGAATCATCATTATTATGCACTGATTTACCCGGACTAGTATCCTCATCTTGGTTGTTATGGTCACGTTTCAACAATCATATCTGTCACCAGAGGAAAGCCAGAGGGTACAATGGCTGAAATGTGATTATAACAACCAAGATGACACTAGTCCAAGCAAATCAATGTATAATGATGAAATGAATTATAATAACTTCCAAGTCACATCATTAGAATGAAAATGAATCTTCCAAGTAACTTGCAAAATGTCAGTCTTCCATCCAATCTACTTAATCCTGTTATCTTATCCATTCTACCTCTATAATCAAGAGGGCATTGAATGCTGCTTTGAATCTCAATTTTATTTGGCTTTTTTAACTTTAGATTTATTTTTAAATTTCAGAGTCAATATTCATTATGTAAGGACATTTTTGTGTATCTAGATTTTGCATTTTGTTGATAGATGACATTTTATTTTTACTTGCTCTCATCAATAAGAACCTCTCCCGTACATTAGTAATTTACTTCGCATGTCAATGGTTTGATATTCTTTTATAAAATAGGGTTTTTTTTACAGGCAAAGAACCCCTCTTTCTCTTCAATATTTTTTTCCTAAAATTCAAATGAATAACAATTTTTTCATTTTAAAGCTACTATTTACTTTCATCTTAATGTTTTTGTTGCTTTTTATCACAAATAGTAGCAGAGAAATGAAGAATTAATTATTTACAATGTTTCATCTACTTATGAATAATTTGTTTTTTCATCATGTTCTTGTGGATCTCTTTAATTGATAAACCTATGATACCTAGGTAATGGATGATTGTGTAATGGTTGATGTTATCCATTTTCTAAACTATCGCTGACTCTCAACTTTCAATTTTTTTAAACAGAAAATAATAAAACAGTAAAAAAGTTCAGCAGTATGTAGATTTAATAGAAACTGTGTAACTCATGTCCTTGTACTTTGGGCCAAAACTTATCAATCTCCACTTGTATATAACTAATAAATAAGATCTTAGCTTGTTGCATTTTAACCCATTAACTGTGGCTGGAGCAACTCAGTTGCTCTGTTTTAAATACAGCAGTAACTTTAATTATGCAGAATGGCGCAAAATAGGCTGATCAGTTTCTCTCTGTACATAATGGACCCTTCCACTTGGACTTACAGACAGAGAAACATAGAAATGAGCAATTTCTATTGAGCCATGGAATTGCAATGACTGAAACTTCAGTCATCTGCAGTTAAGTTAATTGAATGAAATTCAGCAACCCTCCCTAGATTAGATCTTGTCTATCACTGCCTGACTATAAATCATCAGTTTTTACTCACCAAACTCTATTTATGAGTTGAAATTCAAGTGACTTGTTTGTTATTTTTCTTATTTTGCTATGCAACAATTTTCTCTCATAACTATTGAAAAATCAGAAATTTACTTTTGATCTATTCAAATGAAATTCATGAATCTGCCGAAATTGTTCTTTTTATTTTTTATTTTTTTCATCAACAAGTGTATTTCTTTGCTTTTAGTGTTTCTTCCAACACTGATATCCCACCATCACCACCGGTTGAACAGGAACAATACCAAAAATACAGGTAATACATTTATATAGGCACATACAAAGATATACATACATACTCACACCCTTGTTTTCACTCATTTCTAAGATTTCAGCTTGGCTTTTAAAATTGCTCGATTTTCATCTGGAGTTAAAATAAACTGTATTCATCTGCTGTGCTTCAATGCTATCTTTTTTTAAGAATATTTTCATTTATTATATGTAAATCATATACAAAAAGCATAAATTAATATTTTGCAATGTTATATTACAATAAAAAAGTTGAGTGTTATTTTTTACAATATGAAATCTGCATTGGTTAAAAAATACCAGATTACTTTTTGCCTTGAGGATAATATTAACTGATTGTGATGAAACATTTTAGGTCTATTGATGGAAAATATATATGTAGGCTCTTCTGGAGATTAGGTGTATTTTTATTGTTTTTGTGATATTCTACAACTGTTCCTTCCCCTCTCTAGTATAAATGCTAAAATGAATGTTGTATTGTGGTTGGAAGAAAAATAATGTAAAAAAAAAAAGAAAGAAAAAAAAAACTCTCTGAAAATTATGGTTGCTCTATTTCATGGCGTATAAGACCCCCCTCTTATTTCACCAGGGAATATCAAGAAATAAATGCATTCCCCTGATTTTCTCTTATTTATCATCATTTTTCAACTTATCAAATTTTGGCCAATATGGAGCTAAATGAAAGTTACGCTAAACTTTTTTTTTCTGAGAAAAAAAGGTGTCTTATATGCCATCAAATACTGTAAGTTTTCCTTTTCTATTTGTTTTTAGATGTGTCAGTAAATCCCAATTGGTACAATTGTATGCATTTTCTTTCTTGCTTCTTCACTTTTAGGATATATTTTTTTCCAGTTAATCTAATTGAAAATCTATCAACTACTTTCCCCCTCAGCATTTTTTTTCACTTTTTTTCCAAGATGTGTACAGTTTGAAAAAGTTACTTTTTTTCACAAAGAAATCCTACGTTTTTCGTCAAAAGAATTTTTGATAATATACAGTTTGTCCTTGTTGAATTTCATTTATCTTTTATTCTATAAAAAAAGATGTATTACCCAATGTCATCATGAAAATTAAGTGAAACATAACCTGGAAGAAATCAGACTACATTTTTGTGTATCATTCATTTGATCAATAATACCTACTTTGCCTAAAAAAATGCTGACTTCATATTTTGTTTTTGAAAAATGCGATTTCAATTTCATATTCATACTGCTGCATTATGATTTAAAATTGCCTTGGTCAAAGACAACAATTCCCAAAAGATTTATGAGAGAATCTCAGATGCTTATTTGAGTTTAATTATATTTCTTGCCATAATTTTAATTCTTTCCTCATTCTCGGTCTTCTCTCTCTCTGTAATGTTGCGATATCTGTGACCTCTCTCTGTAATATTGCGATATCTGTGACCTCTCTCTGTAATATTGCAATATCTGTGACCTCTCTCTTAAGTATTGCGATATCTGTGACCTCTCTCTTAAATATTACGATATCTGTGACCTCTCTCGGGAATATTGTGATATCTGTGACCTCTCTGTAATCTTGCAGTATCTGTGACCTCTCTATCAAATCTTGCCTTATCTGTGACCTCTCTCAGTCTCAAATCTTGCTTTATCTGTGACTTCTCTCTCAAATTTTGCTTTATTTGTAAACTCTCTATCTCAAATCTGTGACATCTCTGTCTCAAATCTTACCATATCTCTGTGACTCCTCTCTCTCTCAAATCTTGCCATATCTGTGCCCCTCCTCCCTCTCTCAAATCTTGCCATATGTGCTGTATCTTTCTCTCTCTCTCTCATAATGATAAATTTGTCACCCACATTGTCTTCTTCCTTTATAGTAATATCTAGTTAATTCATATTATTTGCTTTACTCTGCTTTTTACTGCCCCATTTATTGTATAGTCATCTGAAAAGCCTTTCACTGATCTTCAGTCAATCCAGCAAGTAGTTGAAAAAAACTATTGGTGAGAAAATGGATTTGGCATTGATGCACCTGGTAACTTGCATGATCTCCTTTCATCTTCACCCATTCCTGTTCTGTACTTTTCTTCCTACTAGTAAAATACCTATCCCTTTCCTAAGGGTATACCTAGGGGTAGAAATCTAATGCACTGTTGTTTCTGAAAAAAGCCCCACTATCTCTCTTTCTTATCTCCCCACTCTATAGTTTTTATTTTTAAAGCAGATTAGGTAAAACAAATGAAATTGATGCAACAGTAGCAGCAGTAGTTATATTACCAGCATCCTGCAAACACATATACACAGAATTTGCTTATCATCAACAAATTTTGTATTGATGCATTTGCATTATCCTCTTCTTTCTCAAATTAAGGAAAGCATTCATTCTTTCATAACCTGCAGATATTTTTGGAGATATTTTTCTCTCTCTCTCTCTCTCTCTCTCTTTTAAAGATCAGATATCCAAGTTTTGAAAAAGAAAAATGCAGATGTTACCTAAATGGAAACTAGCTACTAAAAAGATTCCCTCCCCATAATTTGGTCACATGATTTGAAATTACCTTACCAGCACCATCTCTGAGAAAAATGAGAAGATTTATTTTTAGTTCAGAGAAAAAAAAAACATCAATGAACTGCTTGGCCATATACTATCATGCCAACAACTTTTGTTGTATCCTATTAATCTCCTTTTTCAAATTAATTGATTGAATAATTCTCTCAAATCATTAGTGATTCAGTTTTTAATTTGTTCACATTTGTGTGATCAACTGTTTTTGATTGAACCTGCTGTTGGGTTTTTGCTCTTAAGATTGTTTGCTAATGTTGAAATTTAGCCTTGTGTGATGATGTGTGACTTACAGTTTGGCAGAGAAGTGTGCTCATTATTTTTGTTTTGTTTTTTGATAGTTTCTTAGAATGTCTATCTCTGTTTTTACCAGCCCTCTGTAGATTTGGTTTGTGGCTAGTTGTGAATGAAATTAATTTCTGTTCTGTGCTAATATGAAGCTTCATCTTCAGGATAGTTTCTTTTCATTTGATGATGTGCAAGTTTAGGTAAGACATAGTAATTGAGTCTGGCAGATTAAGCAAATATTGAAATCAACACTGCATCCAATGTATAACTCTTGCCCACCCAAGTATCTGATAGAAATCGTCAACCAAAACTGTCAACATAGGTCAATAGGTTTCTTCAGTTTTTATGCGATTCTGCCTGCTTGTCTGGCTATGTGTGACCAATGAAATTAGAGTGCTGTAAATTTAAAGACCTACTCCTTATATCCAGGAAAATGTTTTTTTTTAAACCCCTCCCCTGTTTTAGGGGAGTTCAATCTACAATTTAAGTTCATGCTATATTGATCCTTTACTTTATGTCCGGCAGCCTTCATGTTTGTTTAGTAAAAGACCATCAATCAAAACTTTCAACACAGATTTCTCCAGTTTTTAAGTTGGTCTGGCTGGCTGGCTATGTATCTATCATGCATTCAGGCTGCACCAATAGAGCTGGTGGGCTGAAAATTTAAACAGTTACTCCTTACTATGTCTAGAAAAAAACTTTTTTTACCCCCCCCCCCCTCTGGTTTTTAATGGGAGGGTCAATTTGCAAAAAATTCATGCTAAATTAGTACTTTGGTTTGTGTCTTGCAATGTTCATACCTTTTTTTTTTTTTTTTGTTGAAAATTCTGACTTTTTTAGTAATCCTTGCCCAAGAAAAGGCGAGAGAAGTAATTTATTCATTGAACACCCCCAACACGGCAGGCTGCCGAAAGATGCTTGTCATGTGACAGCTTCTATTGAATGACTAACCAGGCCTGTTTGCTTTTATTTTAAATCTTAGAATTTGATCATACTGCTTCTTAGTGTTAATGTGACTTGTTGGACAATAGACATTACTCACTTGACAAAAAAAAAAAAGCAACTTACTTTAATAACTTTTTTTTTTTCATAAAAATAACATTATTTTAATCTTTAGTCTGAATCTACGAGGAAGATAATACAAAATTAATTGGGTCAAACAATTTTTTTTTCTATGGAATTTCTTATGTTTTCAGTGTTCTAGATATTACAGCCATATGGGAAAATCATTTCCTGCAAATCAAACAGTGCAAGTGTACTTTAGCTCAGTTAGGGTTTTCAATTTGGCCTATGATAACAATGTTTTTACCAAATTGTTATATAAATTGCCAAAATATTTCTATGTTGATTGCTTTAATTAAATACCACCCCCCAAATAAGCAAAAGTTAATCCAATATTTTGATAATTTTATTGTTTTAACTAATTCTTTTCATTTTCTTTTCCTTTCTAAATCGTTTTCAAGATTTTTCTTTTTACCTGGCTGTTTCCACTGATTTCTGATAAATTGATAGCATTCTTTCTTTTCAAATTCTTTGATGTCATTTTCTTCATTTTTATAGGCACTCGAGACCTCGAGATGCCAATTCCTACCACCCAAAGTTCATGTTAGTATTTTTCTCTCTACTTTGTCTCTATTGAACCGAGCACCCCAGGTAAATTGAGCATGAGTTTTGTTTTGTTTCGTTTTTTTTTTTTTTCAAATTCTTTTTGCTAAATCTAGAGTTACCTATATTGTTTACTTTTATTTCATATCATTCACTTCTTTTATTTGTTTTTATTTGAATCTCATTTTTATTTTCACTTTGTCTCATATTTCCCCAAAACAATAGTTTAATAAAACTCCAAAAACATCATAGATCTTTTTAGTGTCTTGGGAAATATTTCTCGACAAGTTTTAATAAAAGCAGAAAGCGATGCTAAGAATGATTTATAGGCAACCAAGAAGATTCTGATAAAATTTCTCAAGTGTGAGAGACCTAGTATTCAAATACGTGTGTAATTCTCTTGTCTTCAAGCAATACCTATAAGGTGATGGATGAATGACTGAATTGAATTTGAGCAAAATTGATGGGAAACAATTTTATTAACAAGCGATTTGCTTGTCTTGTTGAAATTGACTAGGGTAGTGCCCGTTCCACAGGTGCATGTTTGGAAGGGTCCATAATTGTCCTGTAAAATAATTTCCCATCCTTGTATGAAACTATGGCTTCAAAGTATTCTGGTTATTTCTCTTCAATGTTGCCTTTTTAGATATTTTATATGTAAATTTAGATAATTTTAATGTGTGGAAGTCGAGGGAAATAATTTATAGAAATTTTGAACAAAGATCTATAATCTGTACTTTTTATTTATCTTTTATTAGATTTCTTGATGATCGCTCATGAGAAAAAAAACAAACACAAACCAGACACTGCACTGGCTTGTGTGCTGACCAATATATTTGGCAAATGTCAACTTTGCACAATGCTCAATTGTTGAGTAATCGTGAGACACAGATTTTTCAGTTGTAGTTTGATGATGATGATGCTTTTTCATACCTTTATATTAGTGATCAAATAAAATAATTTTGTAGGGTATCTTGTTTGATAGATGGACTCTTAGGAACAATAGAATGTGGTTAATTAAGAAAAATGCGTTTTTAGATCATTCACTTTGTCCAGATTATTCCTATCATCTGTTCTTTTATGAGTAACAGGAAATAATACAAATCGCCTTGTCAATGTGCTCAAAATGTTAATTGTACAATAAATGTTTAATACTAGCTATGACATATAGGTGTGGAACCTGGAAATGAACAAAATCAGTTACATAAAAATCAAGGTTATGGATATCTGTAAGAGATAAAAAGAGGTCAACATAGAATTGAGAGCAGGCCAAGGTAAAAGATAGAAGTGATTAAGCAACAAAAATGGAGATAGGAATGATGTATCACAAAAAGGGATATTAACAGATGGTGCAAAAGATTGGTTGAATGGTGGACCTGGAATGGCTGATGATATTTTTTTAATTACTAATTCGATTCTCTATTCTTTTTTTTTTCTTCTGTCTTTGTTTCATAAATTATGAAGTGTCTTTTTTTCATCCAAACCCCTTTTGTTTTTCTAGTGACTACAGGATACACACTATCTAATAAACTAGCATTGATTTTACTTGATAAATTTCATTTGTTCTAGATCAATACTAGCATTTTTTCCAAATTTCAAAGATGCTGAAACTGAACTATCCGTAGCTATAAAAAAAGATTTCAGTATTGTATGATTGAATAGTCGACATATGACTGTATTGTAACTTCCAACTTGTTTAAATGTTTTGTATAAGCAAAAAATGATGGCTTACCAAAGGGATTAATCTGAAATCAAGTTGTTATGGGAGAGATCTGGCTCACATATCAGAGCCATATCTAGGTATCAAATCTTGTTCATTGGCTATTCTTCAGGCCATTATAGTACTGAATGTTACAAATGATACTGATCACATCTGGTAGCTTTGAACCCTGGACAAAATGCATGGAGTGGTGAATGGTTTTTAGATGCAAATTGATTGTTCTTAGAGACTGCTTGGAGGTATTGGTAATTCAAAGTTCTGGGAACAATGCAAAGATTGATCAATGAGTTTGTTACCTGACACAGTTATTAGCTGATCCTTGAAATTTAAAATAGTGCTTTAATCAGGACAATTATAAACAAAATGCTGTTAGTTTTACTCCAGGAATATAATTTTGTAAAATCATCAGTTATTCTATTTTTTCTCAAGTGTCCTAGCATTTGCTTGTGAAATTGAATCTGTTAAATATGCCTTAATTTAATTGTATAAATACATTTATTACAAACAAGAAAAGCTATACCTCAAATGAAATATATTTTTTGTTGATTTCCTATAATTCATCGTATTGTTTTTTGATAAATTTAAGATAATTTAAGATAACCGCATTGGGTAAACAGCAGTAGTGTTCATAGTGATGTTACCAGCTGCAGTTGCTTGCCTATATTAGCAAACATTCATACTCAGTGGAGCCTTGCTCACCAGCAGCAGACAATTTGTATTTGAGTGTTCACAGTACCCTCTTCCTCTCTTTATGTTTGCTCTTGTGTGACAGAAAACAAACATACAAAGCAGTAATGGTTTTTACATTATAAGATCTTTGTAGCATCTTTTTTTTCTTCACTTAGCGTTCTTTTTCTGAGTCCACAAGCAGAAAGCCAAATTTAGTCTGCAAACACTGAAGTAATAACAGTATCTCTAGGAGTGCTTCTTAACATGGGGTGATTTTTTGGTGGTCAGGGGTAAATTTTGGCATGGACAAATTAGCAACTATACATTCTGATAATTAAAATTTTATTTCTATTTTGATTAATTAGATCAAATGTAGGCCTCATCTTGAATTTTTATCTAGCGAAAACTTGTACTTTCATTCTCGTGTTGGATCATTATTTTTTCACTTCTTTTTATGAAGAAGGCTTTGCAGCAAACATTTTGGTAGCAAGTCTACCTGTCAGTAAAAACACCCAAAACTTGTAAAAAAACTAATCTCTTAAACTGTTTTATGGAAGTGGTAAATCAGGATGAGTAAAATTGTCAAAAGGATAAATTACATGAAGTTTGAGAACCACTATTCTATAGGCTTGCCATAAAGCAATAATCTGCAAACTAATGTTACAGGTCATAAGTAAAGACTTCCTCACTGAGGGTTCTTGTATTGAGTCTTTGTATGATTGATTGATGAAGGTGTGAGTGGTGTAATGCTTAATGGCGAGGACAATTTAATCTGCGAGATGAGTTCAAATTCTGGTCGAGGCTGTTTGTAGACACTTTGTGCTAATGTCTTTAGGAAAGTTATGAATCCATCTGTTCTTCCCCTAAGCTTCATCAGTTTTTTTTTTTCTCTTATGTAATTCTTGATATTTTTCTCCTTAACTATGACTTTGAAAAGAACATTAATGTTGTGTATTTCAACAATGAGATTTTCACCTCTTGGGCCCCTAGAAAAGTTATTTTCTTTTAATTTTTTTTCATATTTGTTTTCACAAAGAAATTGGTCTTCTCTTATTGGGCACCTATTATCAGATTAGATCCACAAAGAGCATTTTTTTTCTGCTAAGCATGTGTTTGTGTTTCTTTTCCCAACAGTTGAGCCTTGTGAATGTTGCAGCTGTTCTTCTGCACTTTTCATCAAGTCATTGAAAAATGTGATGATGGCTTCTTAAAGGCTTTTTTCTTTATTTTTTTTCCAAATATTATTCATAGTAATATTTGAGAAATCTCCTCACTACTTTCTTTTTTCAGACTGAAAATGTTTTTTTCTTTTATTTGTGGCATAGAAAATTTTCTGATTTTCCTTTTAATGTCCCAAACCACCCAAGATTCTTGTTTGTAATTTTGAGGAGAGACATCAACATTCAAAGAGTTTTTCAGACAATACAACTCAGTTTTTTTGTTACTACTTTTAGAAAATGAGTCCCTCTTTTTACATATGGATAGTAAACCAGAAAAAAGCCATAGAATGGATCCACCAAAGTGGTGTGGGAACAATAAAAATAACAAAAAGAATGCATTCAATTTCCTGAAAAACTCTTGGAATGAAACCTAAAATTCCTGTTGTTAATTTCCCTTTTCTTGTGACTGAGACCAGATTTCTTCTCTACCTCCCCCCACATCATGAAAGTTCAAGTCAAGGTATCACTGCAGAAATATAATTCAGTAAAACTGTAATCATTAGTGTTGCTCTGTGAAAAAAAAAAACTTATTTGTTGAAGAAATTGGTGTAAAAATTTCATCTCCTGGCGTATTTTTGTGCCACTTTTTCTTGATAATCAAATAACCTGTTTAATTTGGACAAATTGAATGCTAATCCTAATTCATCATCTTTCGAATGAATGCTAAGGCTTTTTGATTTAGTTTTCAGCAATTAACATTCTTTTTAAAGGGGGCCAAGACTTTGTACACTTAGTAACTTTGAAAGCCTGTAACTTGTGTACCTGTTCTTGTATAACTGAGATTTGACATGATGACAGAACCTCAAAATTCAAATACACTATCATTCAGGAGATTGGAGTTGCCTATAGTGGCAGGACAAATTTTCTGCTCAGCAAATAAAGTTGCCCTCAGAGTGCTAAAGGTTAAGGAGAGGTTTAGAGTTTTCATTTGAAAGAATCCCTACCTCAAAAAATATGAAGTAAATGTTCTTGGTGAAAGTTGTGTGACTGGGATTACTATTTCTCAAATTTTTACCTTTTCTTCTCTCTCTCTCATATAAGCTGTTACACTCATCTCTTGCATTTTTATCTCAATAAGTATTGATTACCCTTAAGTGACATCGAATTACAGTGATTTTCCTGAAATATATGTAGCTTAGAGAAATTGAATTTGTGGAGGACTACTTCCATAAGCTTTGTATTCAATATCAAAAGCATAGTTTCAAGTCATGGAAGATTTTTATGAACTTCTGAAAGTGCAAGAAATGAGTCTAATTTCCAAGGAAAAGCCCTAAAGTTCTAAGATACTTGGGCTCTCTGTATATATGGTTTGATGATGTCAATTGTTTTAATTATGTGCCACTAAGGGTAGTTGAAGGAAGGTCAAATAAAAGAGATTCAAATAATCAAAGTAACAGTATGGAGTAGGAGACTTCAAATAATGATTCAATTTTTGTTTGTTTCTTTCCTGTTTTCACTTTGTTTTTATTTTAGTTTCATAATTTTACAATCATTATTAGAAGTTGCTTCAGACTCTTGCATTTGTTATTTGAATTTTGAGTTTACATTGTTTTGATTTATACATTGCATTGTTCAGGATTATTGGACTTTTAAAAATCAGAAACTTTGTAAACTTGAAACAAAGTCCACTGAATAAAACATGTTTGAAAAGGAATCAAAATTCAAGTTTAGTTCCTCTTTCAAAGTATATGAAGAAGATAAAAATATGAATAACACAGGTTTGCAAGATTAAAGTCATTAAAAATTGTTTCATTTCTGAGTTGTGATTTTCTTTTTTTTCAGCACTTATAAACTCAGTAAAAAATGTTTTGAATATTGCTAATAAATGTTAATGATGGTGCCATATGATATGGTAAATACTTCGTCTATGTGATCTTTAAGATGTATAAATGAAGCAAACAACTTTATATATTCCATCACTTACATATAACTTATGGAGTCCTTGTAAATTCTGAGTTTCTTCTTCAAAACCTCGTTTGATGGATAGTTGGTTTTATATTTCTTTTCGTGCATCACTATGAATCATTCAGCAGCAGTTCGCCCTCATACTGATATCCCTACATCCCTACCCTCACTGCCCCAAGAATTTGGGAGGAAAATTCCGAATCAAAATCAATCTATGGGACTTGTGTCGTAACCTCACTCCTTAAACTTGACTAACAAATTTCTCACAATTTCTTTGTAATTTGGATTCCTCTTGTTACCAGAGAATTTAGAAATTACTTCTTTAAATGATACCCAAGCCTCTCATTCCATGTTGTTCATCGCACCACCAAATTCTGCATCAGAAGTGTCTTTTCTAGTATCAAGTCCAGTAAATACGTTCTTTCAACTAAACTTCAGACAAACCAGGAAACTCCAGGCTCAAATACTTAGAACGGGTTTCATTTTTTGATAAGTGTTATTGGTGATGGAAGATTAAAATGAATAATTTTTTTCTGCCTCTTTTTTTCTGTATCCTTAAATTTTTCAGGAATTAAAATAGCAATCTTTTCTTTGATTTGGGGATTCCTTCCATTAGAATGAAAAAATTGAAACCTTTCCGTTTGCTTTTTGTCCTTTGTCTTAGTTTGTCAACACAAGCAGAGCAGACAATAAAAAACGTGTTTTCTGAAAATATGTCAGGTGATGGAGAAAAAATTAAAAAATTTTTTTTAATTCACCACTCCCAAAATATGTCAAAATCAATTGAAATAATTAACACAATTTTTTCAATATATATCTGTTTAATGTATTTTAATTATTACTACATCTTTAATGTTTTATTTCTTCCATTTTTCGTTCTCAAGGATTTTTGTTTTTAGCAAAATCAAATAAAATGCCATCTTGTATAACCTGCTATAACTATTGTTGAGATCACTATTGTTTAGAATTGACTTGCTTCAGTTCTTTTGCTCTTTGATGTGCGACATTAGATAGAACTATGTTAGATTTTTTAAAAATATTCCGACTTTAAAACACTCTATAATCCAAAATTATAGAAAAGAATTGATTTTACTTTATGCTTTTTGAAAAAAATTTGCTTAAAAGTGGTGTCATTCTCTTTCAGAAAAATACGAAGTTTAGTTATGCCTTCTAATTAACAAAGATATTACCTTGAAGATCTTATAAAAATTAAGTTGTGGGTTTTAGGTATCGGTTCATTATGTAAAAGTTTTTCGAAGTTCATCTTATGAAAGATTACAATTTATTCACAGAAATTATTGTCTCCAAATCTGTGTAGCTTTTGCTGCTCAGCAATTCTTTGACTCATGCTTTTAACCAAATACAAATTCCTGTTTGCTACTATTTTCTTTACTTAGCACTATGAAAAAAAACTTTTTCTATTTACTATTTGGATGGTACACATAAAGAAGGCCATAAAATGGATCAGTTGAAATATTGCGAACTATAAAAATTACAAAAAGAATCAGAAAAAGTTTTAAATCAGTAAAATGTATGTGACGGTTTGGATTTTCTTTTTGTATCTGATGTTCAAGGGAAATACTTTTTTTTTGTGATTGGTGGATGAATAACAAGGTTGTTCACTCGTACACTTATGTTAATTAGCAATTTTATCTTCATTATTTGAATTTATGTTGTTCTTCCTTAAGAATTATACTTAAATGAAAGAAACTGCTGTAGTTACAAAAGAAAAAAAAACATTCCTCTGAATTTGAAATTTCTGCAAATGTACTCATGTTCTTGTGTATCCTTAATTTATAGCAATGTTCCTGTGGAAGATGAATATACGGCCAGATTGAAACAACTGACAAAGAAAATTCAATGTGAGTATCTTGGATTTTGTTAGTTACTTTTGGTCACTAGAAAAAAATAAGCTAAAATTTCTCGCAGGTATCTGCAGTATGTCTATTGGGAGGGAGGCCACTCGGGCATTAAGAAAGGTTTAGAGATAAACTAGTAGTGTTGCTTGAGAGAAAAAAAAACTCAAATTTGATAACTTGACTAAAAAAATGATGCTAAACTGTATGCGGGAGTGTACGTAGGTTTGCACGGGGGCTGGGGTGTGAGAAGTTATTTTATATCTGGGCAACGCTGGAATCTCAGCTAGTATTTAAAAAAATATGAAATATCAATTTTTACGTCATCAGTGGCTTATCTTATGTTAGTCATATCTGGTTTTATCTATCATTCAAACAAACATCCAAATTTATATATATACTAGCAGGGAATCCTGGTGTTACCCAGAAGAAATAATTGCACATCTGAAAATAATGCTTTGAGTGTATCAACTGGCAGCTTGTGCTTTCGAAACTTGGCATTGGTGTTGCACACGTCCTTACACAGCTCAATGTAGTCAGTGCAGCTTTACATGTAACTGTTATTTATATGTTTGAAAGTGGATGTTTGGGTTTAAGATTCCAGTAATATGAAATTTATTAAAAAATTTCTTCCAACTCCAAACAATATTTGGTAATCCTTCATTTTATGAAGACAAAAATGTTAACCATTATTAAAATCAGCTATGGTTGTACCAAAGAGCAAAAACAAAGTGACTTGACTGAAACTGTACAAATGTCCAATTGTATTAAATGATGATTATGCATTGACAATCAAATGATAACTTAAACATTAAAAGTAGCACTGAGTGATATTTTGAAAAAAAAATCTCATTGTATTACAGTATTTAATCATAAACTTAAAACTCAATGATACTGTCAAAGAAAAATTATTCTTCTTTTTACAATGCTATCGCTGATAAGACATCAAGTGTCAGGGTAGAAATCTGGCCAGACTTTTTATGTGCTCATGTGTCAGTGGTTAGAATGCCTGACCATGATCTGGCAAACCACTGAATTTAGGCATGGTCTTTGAAAATTTTAGTTATCTGTTTGCATCTATTTGGATCATTTGTGAATACAAACATACAACAAAATTTAGATACATAAAGATATAAGACAAGGACTATATACCTTGCTTTACGCTTTTCTTAACATACTTTCAGACAAGTACATGCATATAAGCTATTGCATGTAAGTATTTATATAGAATATTGGCTCAAGCCCAGAAAGGTATCTTCACCTTGATATAAACATTTTGTGAGTCTACGATACACTTCAGTGTTCAAACCTAATGCCTCTCGTCCAATAGTCTTCAAATCTTTACTAAACTGTTTAAAAAGGCAACTTAAATCTATTCAAACTCAACATTTTATTCCAGCACTTCGAAAAAAGATAAAACTTTTTGAAGAAAATTTTGAAAAAGAGCATGGCTATCGGGTGAGTTATTTTTAATTTTCATTTTTGTGTGTGTGTCTGTGTGTATGTGTGTGAGCATGCTATACAAATATATTGGTGTAAAATGAACAACTCATGAACTTGAAATTTTGTCTTTGAATTAAATTCTGAAATATTTAGCTATTAAAGTTTGTCTACTTATTTTGATGTTTCAAAAGGCCCAATCAATTTGGACTTCAGAAAAAACAATGAATAATTTTCATTGAATTGTTATCAAAGAAAGATTGCAAGGAACAAGTTTGATCCTCTTGTTTCCTCTTTTTCATTGTGAAAATATTTTGTGGACTTCATACGCATGTGTCAAATAAAGAGATTATATTATTTTTATGTGTCTATAAAAAATCTTCTGAATATTAGACAATTTCTTTTTCTGTAACAAGTACTTGAGCATTGAAATTTGAGGTGTACGTGCCCACATAATACTAAAAGTCTGATTTTGTTCGTTTGTGACTTCTATGTAGCTAAAATAGTACATTACAGCGGTATTGCAATAAGATAGACCTAAAATACACTAAATGCCCACCCCAAATCTAGTTGATTGGCAACTCAATAATAATAATGTGTGTTCTGTCTTTGCACCCATCCCTATCTATATTATAACCAATTAGTCAGATATTTATTCACTACTGATTATGAAGTAGTCTCCCTTATTTATTTGCCTATGCGTAAAAAATGCGGGTTCATTCTGTTCACAGCAGATTACATTAATTTTTTTCCATAGGGTGACCCAACAGATCTCTGGGTTGTCTAGCCTTTGTTAAAAATATGGAAAAATTTGTTTTCACTGTTGAATATTTTTATGAATTTTTTTGTTTTTTTCTTTCAATTTTTTCCAGCCATCTCAAAGTGACAAAACTGCTAAAGCTGAAATTAAGAAATACATGGCTGACCTAACCAAAGCAAGAAAAGAATTGAAAAGTAAGTATTTTTGTTGGATCTTTCTCTTTGCACATCTACATCTTGAGTATTATTTTCACAAATTCCCTTCGGACAGTCCGGTCTTTACTTGTTTTATTGTTATAAAGAATTTTGGATTGCACTTATCCATATAAGGATTTAAAGAATCAGTTCCAAGTGTTGATATGATTTATTTTGATACCAACCAGAAAAAAGGGATGAAATGTTGAACAACTGGAATGATTTGTTATAGTAACCATTGCAATGGTTTGAATTTGAAATGGCTCCTAATCATTGTCCTTATCTTCTGTTTATCAACTCAAATCCTGATTAGTCATTTGATCAAAAATTGTAATTTGTTAGTTTGTTCCTGTAGATACCTTATGTTGCATAGAGCCACAGCCACTGTTATAGTGTCACTAGCCATAAGGTTTTAACAGGGAGAAGTTGCTAGCCTGACACCTTTTACCCAGGCTTGTGACCAGCTTTGGTGATTGACAAGCTGTGATTTTTCCTGTTGGAGTAATCTCTTGGATAGCCTTCCTTACAGGGATCCAACTCCTTCTCTATGTAACTTAGGGAAAGTGTATTCATGCCTTTCTCAATAGCATTAGTGCAAAGTGAATGTAAACAACCTCAGCTGAAACTCAAACCCTGTCTGCTGATTCTATTTTCTATGCTGGTAACCACTCTGCATCCCCAAGAATTGTAATGCTGTAGAGTGAATTTCCGTTCCTTTTTAATTTTTTTTTTTTTTTTCTCTCTCTCTCCATCACCATCATCAGCCTTTTAGCATCCCAGGATTCCCCAGACCACTCTATCATGATGTTGCGGAGCCTACCATCTATGAACTTGTCTATTTTGTCCTACCATCTCATATTTTGCTGGCCTCAGTTTTGCATATGATCTCTGAGGATTCATGTTTTGAGTTGTGGTGTCCAGCAGTTGTCTGCCCATTGCAATTTGAGTTTTCTAATGGAGTCTGTGATATCCCTGACTCCTGTTTTTTTCTCTAATATATTGTGCTGTTTTGTGATCTCTCCATGTAATGTTGAGCAGGATTCTCTCATGTGCACATTGCATAGTTCTTAGTTTGAGAATGAATCTTTTGGTTTGGTTCCATAATCCATTTCCATAGGTTACTATCAGGAGAATGCATTGGTTATAGACCCTTCTTTTTAAAACTAATGGGAATTTCTTGTTTGTAAAGTTTGAGCTTGCTCTACTAGAGTGATTCTTCACTTGATTTCTTCTTTTGAGGGTTTCATAGAGATTCGTTGTCCTATGTAGATGTAGATGTAGTTGTATACTTTTTTCAGGTCTGTGTTTTCAGTTTGGATTTTTGTTTCTTCCTTCTCAATATATTTGTTGTACATGACATTTGTTGTACTTAATGTGTAGTTCATGTGTAGTCCAACTTTCTTGCTCTTCTTGTTCAGTTTGTCTAGCATTACTTGGAGATTGTGAGGTTTTTTGCAGATCTATGGTTACTTTGGTATTCGCTGTCTATTCTGATTCCTTTATTTACCCTGTCCTGGTTCCAGAAGATCTCGTGGTAGGCAAGCTGGTATTCTCTTGTCTTACTCTCTTTTGGAGCTGAGAGGTCTCAGCCTTCATGTTGTCTGATGAATGAACTGCAGTGTCAGTATATATGTTGCAAGACTCTGACATAGACAGGGTCCACGCCTTGTTGTATGATAGCATCGATGGCTTTCATAAAATTGACAAATGCTACAGTGGGTGGCATTTTATTTTTTGCTGCTTTCTCTTTAAGTTGGTTCACTGAATGGAGATGGTAAATGGTTGAGTAGCTTTTTCTAACTCCAGCTTGTTCTCATGGCTGATTTCCATCTAGTGTTTAGGTGATTCAGTTGATCACTTTGATAAAATGTTTGTAGATGCAGTAGGGTAGGCTTATTGGCTTGTAGTTTAGATCTATCAGGTTCCCTCTTATATGTAATAGCATTATAATTGCAGTTTTCCAATCTTTTGGGACTTCACTTGGTCTTGGGCATAAGTTGAATAGAATGGCTGGTTTCCTGGTGATGACTTTACCAGCTTTTTTGAGTAGGTGGATGGTAATGTTATCTGGTCCGTGGGCTATTCTTTTTTTCATTTGTTTGATGGCTTGTTTCACCTTCCACTGAGTAACTTCTTTGAATTCTCCAAACTGATTACTTGTAACTTGAATATCCCGTTCGTTGTCTTGTGCCCCTCGTTTGGAGGGAATGAGGTTTTTGTAGAATTCTTGAGTGCATCCAACAATTTAGTCTCTATCCATTGTTAGGTCTCCATTTTCTTTGAATACACTAATCATTTGTGTTTTCCCTGTACTGAGGACCTTTTTAATAGTTTTAAAGTCTGTACGTTTTTTGAGAATGCTTTTGATGACTGCTGTTGTGTATCTTCTTTTATCTTCTCTTTGTTTCTTCTGGATGGTTTTGCTTTAGTCAGTTGCTGCAATCTTTTTTTTTTGTTGTTGGCTTGAGATTTCTGCATCTTTCCATGAGATTATTGGTTTCTTCTGGGAGTTTACTGATGGTTTGCTTGCTCTTTGCTCATATTGGCAGCTTCTATCCGAGAGGTCGTTATTTTGTTGTTGAGCTCTAGATGTTATTTTCTGGTTCGGTGAGAAGTGCGTACCTGTTTTTCAGTTCTACCTTGGAGAGTTGAGTGAGCTTTTTTTGTATGCTAAGTGGTTGCAGTTTTGTGTGGAACGTTTCTCAGTATTATTTTGAATTTACATCTTATCATTCTGTGGTTGCTTCCTACATTGATTTGGTTCAGAACCTGAATATCTTTCACTGTGTTGCTTTTGTCTTCTAAGATGTAGTTGATTTTGTTCTTAGGGCCCATTCTGTATTGGGTTTCTTCTTGAATTTGAAGCTGTTTGCTTTTCTAAAATTGACAAGATCGTCACCTCTTTCATTTTGTGCTTTGTACCTGAACTTGCCAATGCAGCTTTCATGTCTTTGTCCTACCTGAGCGTTAGAGTCTCATAATGATGTTCAGGTATGTTTTGGTATCTTGGTGCATGGAGTTCAAATCATTGTAGAAGTTGTCTATTTATTACTTAGTTGACTGTGAAGTGGGAGTATTGACTTAGATTATATTCAGTATGTACCTCTTTGAGAGTTGTATAGTGACACTGGCTACCTTGGCTAAAAATGAAATTAAGCATATTGAAGGTGGCATATTTTTAGATGCATTCATTTTCAATCTTTAAACTTTAAAGTTAATTTCTACTTTTAAAAGTTCAAACCTTTCCTACAATTTTGTGAATGAGAAACATCAATTTTTTCTCAAACTTTACGCATTTTCATAATTTATCTATTGATTTTCAAACAATTTTTTAAAAACATTTTTAAAAATTTAGAACTAAAAGAAGAAGCAGAGATGAGCAGCCGAAGCCGACATGGGAGTGGAGCTTCCTCTGGTGGTTCTGAATCACCCACTAGCATCCCTACCATGGAACAAACTCTGGAATCGATAATCAAGAAACTCAAAGAGAAACGGCGAGATGCCAGAAGACCAGAAGAACTGGAGGTAAATAATGTCAAACACTATTGCTATTATTACTTGTATCAACATTTTTAAGCACCTTCGCTCATGTAGTATTATGTGATAATATAAAGTAACAAACTGTCCTATGTTCAAACATTGAGAGAACAAAAAATAATGTTCTTATATTGTATTCGAGATCTAATAGAATTCTGAAAACTTCTTGCTTGCAAATTTCCATTTGTTGTATACATTTCATGCTCTAATAAATATAAGTATGATATAGAAGTATTCTCAATTCTTAAATATAGCAAAATATAATTTCTCTTATTTTTGTTTTTCTTTACTTAACATCATTTACACAACATTATTAAAGAAAGTTATGGTTTGTTTTTATATCTTTCAATTGGTTTTGTAATCTTTTCATCATTCAATTGTTTGCTCTTTTCCCTAGATTTCATTTTACAATTCCATTGAGTATTTCTTAACTTTTATTAACCTCTGCAATTTACCAATTATCCCTAACCTCTGAACATGCAACTGACCATCATGAAACCATTAATACTAAACATTTTAAAATTTTCCTCTGTAAAAAGAAAAGAGCCAAAAAATAAACTTGAAGATGAACATCTCTTCTGGATGAAGTTATGCAATTCTGTCTTGAGAAATCTTTTTCAATAGAAATTTGTCAAACCTGTAGATGTTTTTCCTGGTTGTAATAGCTAGCTGCGCCAACCCAGCACTAATATACACACTGACATGTTAGAATAATCCTCTCAAAGGATTATTTCTTAGTGAAACTGCATTTTTATGACTGTTCTTATCATAGTCCTTTATCATTTAAGATTTTCCTCTCTAGTATGAATTTTGCAGAAGCGTGTTCTAGAACTTGAACCTCTCATTATAATCAGCAGTAATTATCATTTGATTTTTCATCTTAGTGATTATTGGATGACTCTTAACATTTTAAGACCCTTTCATCAAGAGCAGTTTGCTTTTTGATCAATCAACAAGGAATAAAGGGTGTATTTTATGAAAACATGTAAAAGCAAGACTATAGATTTGCATCCAGAAATCTTGCTTTCAGTCTTTCCAGTGCACATACCTGGGAGAATGATGTATGGAAGACAGGCATCTACCCATGCAGCAAGTATCTCCAAGCATTAATGCTGTCCAAGGGAAGGGCAAGGGGCTGATACAGTTTTGCACCAGTGACATTGCAGGGGTTGCCAGATTGAGGTTGAAGACTGCTCTATGGATTCCAGTTCATGGTTGTCAAATTTTGTATGGTTCTTCTAGACTGGTTGCCTCTAAAGGCTAAAGAGCTTAGTCTACCCTGCTATTTCATCCATAGTTGGGGAGAAAAGATTCATGCCTTTCCCAAGGGCATTAGTGCAATATGAATGTGAATAGCCTCAGCTGGATTTTGATGTTTGTTTGCTGAATCCATTGTCCACGCTGTTAACCATTACACCATTTGCACCTCCACTTACTCAAGAATTTAAATCTACCATTTTCCTATTCTAATTTTCTAAAGAATCAATGCTCTTTCCTGAAAAGAGTAAGTAATTTCAAGCTCAACCAATTTCAATGGTGAGAGAAAAAGCTCTTTGGATGGTTCAGTCAATAATCCATAATGTTTATCTAGTGCAACCTGATAAGTTAAAAGATTTATTGTATATTCTTGTAGATAAGTTGTATACATTTTTTCATGTAAATCTTTTGGGTGAAATACTGCAACTTGTGAATATATACAGTATGTAAAGTTTAGTTGCCCACACTCTGTTCCGTACGAGAGTAGACATTTAAGGCATATTGTTCGGGGGAATTTTTCATTACAAATTACATAATACAAATATTATGTCAAATATTATTCCAAGGAATGAAATTGAAGGGAAATGTGCCCATGTTTTCCCTAAGGTTTTCTGCCTCTGCTACTGATTCATCTCTCTCTGCTCCCTTGTAAGTGAGAAGAGGGTTGATGATTCACAAGCTAGACAATCTATCTTTGTTGACCTTCAGTTGATGACCCGTGACCAGATCCAAGAAGAAAAGCTGGCCATCCAGAAATCCTTGCTCCATTTTGAAGGCATTCATGGCAGGCCTGTAAGTACTTGATGGTTGATAACTTCCAGTCTACTCTTTTTCTCTCTGTCTCTCTTGCAGCACAAAGATTCAACACCTTCAACAAATTTCTTCACCTCCTCAATTTTGTGTAGTCATTCAGACTTTTTTCCATCAAGTTTCTCTTAGACACCATTCCTTTGATCCTTACATCTGATCAACTCGCTTTGATTTGACCAACCAATGTAGTATGCTGACATCTTTGACTTCAAGACAGTGGTTTTCAAACTGTGTGCCGTGGCAGAATATCTCCCAGTGCAACTATCTCCCAAGTGTAGCAGTGTAAATTTTTCCAAGCAAACATGTATTTTGAGCCATGAATGTGATTAGTACAAGTATTATGTCTATCCCACATGTCATTTCATCACCAGATTTTGTGAGATCTCAACTTTATAGTTGACAGTGGAAGATGAAAAGAAAAGGATAATGAGGACATGTATCAGTATGCTGCTAAAAAAAGTTTTGTTCATTGACTATGGAATCGTTTTTGTCTAGTTCATTTCATTTTTACAGTATATTGACTTGGAGTACATGCTTTTTATCAGTATTTCATTACTATTAAGAATTTATTCATATATAATTCCATACCCTGAATATTGCCTAACATATACCAATATATATTTTTATTTTAATCGAGTAAAGACGTAGTGTGCCATTGCGCAATAAAGTTTTAGAACCACTGCTTTAAAGGATCTTTTCTTAGTCAACTTCAGTTGTTTGATTCTAAAAAAAATGTTTCTCGTTATGCAATGTAATTCTGTTGCTTTCCAAAAGGAAGGAAATGCATGCCCCCTCTCTTTATTCATCTTCCCATTCTTTCTCCTATTCTCCATATTTTTACACACATAACCTTCTCTCTGCACCTTCAACTCACACTGATGGATTGTAGAGAATTAAAGAACTTCAACTTGTGTATGCATATTTATTTGTATCTAACTCAGTTGCTTAATAACTGCCTGTATTCTTAGAGTCTAGGCATAAAATGGACTAAGGATTATTCCTTGTTCTCAACGATAACAAAAAAATTAATTTCCTTACAAACCTTTAACATTTCATACACTTGTCATCTGAATCTTAAAAATGGTGCACAAATGAAAACTTTCGCAACTGAATTTATTCAGAGCGATAGCAATCTATTTTTCTTTCAAGAGAGAGATAACCCTAAAATGAACTGAGGATTAACTGGAGTTATATCCCTTTTATGCATGGATTTTGGGAATCTACCCAATAGTAAAGAAAAGTTTTGATATTCAAAACCATCTCTGCCACAAATAAACTAGTGAAATAAAATTAACCTCCTTTATAATGCTTGGTTCAGCTTTTGGCATCCAAAACTCCCTCCAGATGTCAACATTTAAAAAAAACAAACAATTGATTTGCTGAGAAAGCATGTCTTCTACAGAAAGACACCTCTGTTTGCATCATGGCACATGGAGATCAGGCAGGTTTAACCTTGAGAATGACATTTACTTACTAACTTCACATTATTGAAATTCATTTTTTTAAATCTTTGAACCATTTCATTGTATTGGTTACTGTCAATTTGTAAGTGTTGTGAATAGAATAAATGTTTACCTCTCACATTTCCATCTTTGTCTATCTATTTGGCAGGAAATCAGGCAAACTCAGTCCTATATAAAACCAAGTATTGTCACTGACTTACCATTCATATCATTCAAAAATGTTGTGTATACTTGTATATATGATATATTTATATTTGTGTGTACACACACACACACACACACATATATATATATATATATATATATATATATATATATATATATATATATATATATATATATATATATATAGTAAAATTTACATAGAAATAACTTCTAAGTATTACTAATATATACTTTGAATGATGCATTTTCATATAAAATCCTTCATGATTATATACTGACTGACAGTAAATTTGTATGAGTTTACCAGTCTCGTAATTTGATAATTTTTTTTTCTGTCATTTATATTTTGATGGAAGAATAGCAAAATACTCTCATAATTAGTGATATTTATTTACTTGGTTTATATGAAAACGAAAGATTATAAACATTAAAAAAATGTTCATTCATCTTACCTTAGAATCCCACATTTTATGTTGCTGCAAAACAACTTATGTAAAATATCATCTAAATATGAATGCAGCAAATTCTAATTCCTGATAAATCTTTTTTAACCATTCTCCTTTTTGTTGATTTTTAGTCATCCAAATTAGCCAAAGATCTCATGCGACCCTTATACAACCATTATCGGCTGGTGAAACGGTTGTTGGCAAAACCAGCATCGGTATGCACAATATTTTTATCTTTGTTTTCATGCTTTATAATGAACTCATTTCTGTCATGGTATGCTAGTCTGATTTCTGTGAATTTTTTTTTTAAAACAAAATTACACTTAATGAATGAACTGTGGAAAAATAGTCTGGTACTATTGAATATATTTGAGTATAGAAATGATCTTATATTAAGAGAAGCATGGATAATTTTTTGAAATTTTAAAATTTCCAATATCTTTGAACAAAATGTTTTTCTTACCCTGGAATGAAATGTTGGTGTATAGCTATCAAATAGCACCTTGTTGAAAATTGGGAAGCCTTTAAGATTTCAAATACTGGAATAGATAGATTTGTGCCCGAAATTCTTTTTATAGTTTATTAGTATTTTTGAATATTAGAATATTTCTTATCATAACAGCTGCTTGTGTTATATATACAATTCATTGCTTCTTCTACATACATATGGAATTTTCATAAGATTTTAAGTAGGTTCCTACCAACCTTCCTTATTTGAAATATTACATTTTATGTCAGCTGTCTAAATAAATAAATTCTAGTTCCATTTTAATTCAAGTCAGCTTGATTATTACAATAGTAAATAAGTTATCATATTTTGAAAAACTGTAATCTAGCAGATCTGAATGAAAACTGAACCAAAATTGATTTATATAAAGGACCAACATAGATGCAATATTTCAAATAGAGGTTGGAAACGCATCCAATTAATAACATGAACTGCTTACATCTATTTATATGATGAACTATCTGACTTCTGTTCATCTCTCTGTCTGTAATAAAGGACGCTTTTACTTTAAGGTAACAATTTCACTAATAATATTTCCTGTTTGCTATTTGAAACCATCAACCCTTCCACTTATGCTTGAATAATACTTCAGATGAAAGTAATTAGACATAAAGATTCATTCATACTATTAACAGCTTTGAAGTGGTTTACAATTAAGTTTTACGAAATTGTCAAGAAACCGCTCAAACTCTACAGAAATGGGTAGGTAATTTTACCAATTGCATTATGGCCTCCAGTTTGTATGTATATATATATATATATATATATATATATATATATATATATAGACTTTTGTTGATGGAATTCTTTCATCTTGATATCTTGATTTTTACATGGGAAATAATTAGTAAGTTGATAAACTAAATGAAGTTCTATTCTATTATCCTTATCATCCTGTAAACCTAGGCGAGTTTCCCCTATTCTCCTATCCTCATGTGTGTGGGGGGGGGGTCTCTGCTTTGAAAGCAGCAAGGTTGGACCTCCTTAATGATATTGAATTTCAAATATCCTTAATGATTGGCTTGATTAGGATTAGTCTTGCAATTAACCAGATTCATTTTTGTGCACTTTTAGCCTCGAGACATAGCTGAGTTACAAACAGTCCCAGAGGATCAGCCATTTGAACTTACTGCTGCTCTACCAACAACCACACGTCAAGCTGTGAGTATTATGAACCATACCTCAAACAATTACTAGATTTTGCTTCTGAAACCTCTTTCTAGCAATTAGATAAATTACAAAAATCTGTAAAAAAAAATTTAACTGATACAAAAAACTAAGAATTTTTTTGCTGTTTATATCAAGCATTGGCCTTTTCCTTTTTTCATTCTTTCTTCTTGAGTATTTTATAGATTTTCCAAATTCTCTCTCAGAGGCTATCTAAAACCTATTTAGTAATGACTGGTCTGTGGTAGAACCTTATTTTTCCCCTGGTGAGTTATGATGTAGCTAGGGACAAGTGAAACTAGTTGTCATGTATATATTTCACTTTGGAACCTTCCCCTTGGTTCATTGAGTATGTATGCCAAATTCAGTTGGGCAAATCAGACCTTTGGTATTATTTAGAAATAGACAAAAATCATAACATTATCATTGGGGTGAGAGCAAACACAGACCTACAGCCTTTTTTCTTATAAAAGCGGAAACCATATGTAAATTTTGCACATACAAACAGCCTATTTGGGGCCTACTTGAACTGTTTCAGGCACTGGGTAAAGTTGAAAATTCAAAAAAGGTGGTAATTTAACTGAAAATTGACCATTGTAAAATGATGTTATATTTTGCTGGTTTCAAATAATTTGAGAAACCACAAACTGATTTTATAAGGTTAATTGATGCAGAAATATTTGATAATTTGTAAAACAAATTCTGGCGACTAATACTAAATTTTTGCTGATCAAGTGTACTATGAAATTACAAAAGGTTTTAAATGTTGTTTTTCATTTTTTTCCGAACTCGTAACTCAACTCCCATATAGCAATGCAACCTTGCTAAAGATTTCAACAAAAATGAAATATTATTGTAAACATGTAAAATGGAATAACCATTACTTTGAATTTCAATGGTGAAAGTGAAAATTTGCAAAGAATCCTTGACAAAATGTAAAAGACAAAAAAAAAAGAAAACTCAACTTGTTCAATCAAATTAAACTGGAAATGAATGATACAAAGTTTTATTTGTGTAGTGTCTGCTATAAAAAAATTTATACGTATTATATCAAAAGTGAAATTTCTGAACTTACTGATTATTTCTTTTCTGTCTTCAGTTTCATTAATGTAATAAGTAGTGATCTTCATCTCCACCAACCAGTTACTCTTAGTTATCACTGATGGTTAAAATTTTCAATTTTAGGAAAAGCATTTTGTAAACTTGAATGAACGTCTCAGAGCATTTGTTTTGATTTTTATCAAATCATTTGTAATTAGATGAAGCTTGTCAAAATACTTTAAGTTTTATTTTTAATTTTTTCAGTGGAAATCAATCCATGTACCTACAGCGGATTTGGAAGATGATGAGAACTTTGATGCAGCAGCAGATTTTTGTATTCCACGAGACCCTATCTTGCCCCGGGAAACAATTCGCATTCTCCCTATGACCTCTGGGTCAGCAAAATCTTGGCAAAGTGGCGAAAGTTCTAGCAACCAGGAATCAACATTACATGAAATGACTGTGTATGTATTGTCTATCATTTTTCTCAATTTTTATATCAGGAGTATTTAGTTTAATTCAGCATTCATTATTGTGCAGTTTATAATTTGTATCAATATTTGTTCAATATAATACAGTAATATGAGTAGATTCCCAGAATGCCTAAGATCATAAGATAATTCCTGTTAGCCTAAAAATTAATTATCTCCTCGTTAAAAAGTATATTGTTATTGATTTGAATAATTTCAATTGTTAAATTATTTCTTTTTGTGTGCTGTTTCTAGCAGAGTGTGTGAAATGTTAAAGGTTCGTATGGAAATAAAGTTGCTTTTATATATTTTATTTGTGTGTGGTTTTCAATATCAAGCAGGCAACTGTGTGAAATCTTTTTTTTTTTTTTTTAACAAAAGTTTATTTTTTTGTATGTCCTTTTTAAAAGGAGATAATTGTTGGTTTGTTTTAGGGCTAATGAGTTATTTTTATTTTATGCATGGATTCTGGGGATCAATATATTCATCACTGCCCTCCCTTTGAGAGAAATGCCTGAGAAATTTATAAATAGTTTACAAAAACTATCTGACAGATGATGGCTTGTAATAATGGCAGTTTGTTTTTGGCATATTATTTTTATTGTAATAGCATAATTCTTTATTGTTTTATTATTTCTTTATTTCCGCTATAAAAATAGATTTAATATACACTGCACGTATACAAGGTGCTAAACAAAAGTTCCAATAATTTGAATCTTGCAGAGAAATAATCTGCCATAACTCCTAGTTCCCATTGTTGCTTTTGAAGTAGTTCCCTTAGGCATGTATACTGTGTCCCCCCCCCCTTCTGATTCCATGAATCTCTAGAAAGCTTGAAACATGATGGTCTTGAGCAGCTACTGCAATTCTTTCTGGATTTCCTCAATCAGATCAAAACAAAGTCGGAATTTCAGCTTGAAAACGAAAAAATTTCAGGGGGCAATGACAGTTAAGTAGGGAATGACTACCCTGTTATTGGAAGCTAGGAATTGCCAGACAACAAGTGATTGGTCTCAGCACAAATTTTACAGCAATGCCTCTCATGCCCAACTTTTTCGACAAAAATGTTCCTACGGTACTGTCTGACAATATCACATACATCATGGATAGTTTGACTATCATCTGCAAGGATAGCCAGGTGTTGTGCTTTTTGATGGTCATTGTAAATGGTAATTGTCTTCAATGAAGGTTTGTCTTTCCTTGAGACACTTGTACCAGAAAAAGAGGTTCTGCTTTGGGACTTCTTGGAGAAACTGATGAATTTTTGTAGCTGTCTTGTTGATTTGGTACAGGTTCTTTTCTCCATGAGATTGCAAAATCCGTCAAATCACCTAAACAAGACAAGCATTTCTTGGCAACATGTCCGCTACCATTGCCTAATGATGCACGAATGGCAGAAGGCTGTACTCTGTTTGGTTTGCTCTGACTGTTCAAACTGTTTGAATTTTTGGGTAGCATCTTGTATGTATATAAAATATTTGACAATTCTGTACACACTACTGGTTTTGCTCACATTTTTTTGTACTTGGTCACCTCGGAACTCAGTCACTCATAAATCCTATGAAGTTTGATTTACTTTATCCTCATGAGGTAGTGGGGATTAGTAACAACTGTGATTTGCAGGGTGCAGCTGGCTTGGAAGTTAGTCATAGTATATACTTTTAATGGATTGATATTATCTTAGTTGATATTACTATCCTAGGAGTGAATGAAAGGTCTTGTGCACTTGTTGCTCCAAATTTTCTTGCATCCAGTTACGCTGTCAACCATCTTTCTTATTTGTCACTGGCATGCCACAATGATTCTATGCAGGTTTTATTTCACTACAATTCAATGTTCCTGCACATTATACAATTACCGAAAGGGATTGATATCTTCAGAAATAAGAGCACACTGCAATTTATACTTCCATATTCTTGAAATTTGATTTTTATTACATTACACATACACACAAAGAATACTGACAAATATTGTTGCTATAATGTAATGAATACAAAATTCCAGACTTTTTGAAATTATAACTAATAAAATACATATATATATATATATGAATATCTTCCTCTCTCTCTCTCTCTCTCTCTCTCTCTCTATATATATATATATATATATATATATATATATATATATATATATATAAGGCAAGTAAGATTTTCCGTTGCTATGTTTAATATATCAATTAAAATAAACTTAACATTTATATATATATACATAAGTTTTAAATACTGTATATCCTGGTGTCAAAGACACAAAGTCTTCAAAATTATTGTGTGTCTTACTAGCTAAAGATAACTTATTTCATGGGCATATTCTATGTGTACTTTTTTTTTCTTGGAGTGTGACCTTAAAGCTAAAGTGTTCTCTATGTCAGCAAATCGGGTGATTTCTGTGAAAGAACTCATATGAGTTGTCTATCCTCTTAAATTTGTGCAAGAAAGTGGTTTTAAAGGAATAATAATTAAACCTCATGCAAATCTTAGATCTTGTTAGCATTTTACACTTGTAAGATTCATTTTATACATTTTTCATCATTACTTTTGAATTAATCTCCTGAATATCACATAATCAGCTTGTAGTGTAGAGCAAAACACAACTGTTTTGCAAACCAGGAGTCATGAGTTCAATCTTGGTAGGTTGCTCTGGCCAACTTTGACAAACCTTGTCTAAGATAATCAAAATGGTGTTCCTGAGGTTTTGTTTAAAGTTTGAAGCAATCAATTAGCTACTGTATTTTGTATTGATTTTAAACTTGTAATTTTCAGACCTCAGTTACAGGAAGAATTGACTAAATCCCGAGCAGAGAAAAGGAAATTAAGGAAGATTTTACGAGAATTTGAGAATGATTTCCTCGAACAGCACGGCCGGTAGGTGTTTATTATTTGAATTAGAATTTGAATATTAAAAAAATGTCTAGTTTTTTCAACACTGTGTAAGTGGTGTCTGTCTCGATCATTCAACATTTAAATAGATTGTATGGTTCTGTTTTTTTTTTTTCTAATTTTTGAATAAAGAGATGGATTTCACATTACATTTTTTTTGTTTAGTTCACAGATATAAAGTTTTTGAAAACAAAATGACTAGGTATATCTATAAGTGAAAGTCCCTAATTATGTCATATTCTTCTATCTTGTATGATTCTAAATTGTTTTCTTAGCATGTTACAGAATGAGAAGTATAGCTTGAAACCTTGGATGTTTAAAATTTGAATGTTCTGTTAAATAATGATCAGTTCTCTATGACCACTATATAGGAATCTATGTGCCATGAAATCTTATCTGTGTATCTGTTGTCCTCTTTGGAGTTTGTTTCATATACTTTGTGACTGAACCCAACTTTTTGCAGTAAAATCCAAATCATTCATTTGGACTTTTACTTTCCATTTTAAATGAAAATAGAAACTGTCTTAATTTTTCTAGTTTTATTGTAAACATAATACACTCCTATTACTGAAATGTATTATATAAGATGATGGAAGATAAAAGATATCACTTTTACAGTGGAAATTTTTAACCCTGTAATTTTTAAAAACCTATTTTACATTTATTGCTGTTTGTTCCATTACTTACTTATTTTTTGAACACACATCCTGCCTTTGATGATATTTCGATAAAGTCAATTTTTGCCCTCAAATTGCTCTTTGCAGAAAAGTACAAAAAGAAGACAAAATTCCACTCCAAGAAGATTACCAAGAATACAAAGTAAGTAATCAGTATAAAACCCAAAGTAAGATTAAAGACTTTTTTTTTCTTGCCTCAAATTATTTTTATAGACAAGTTTTTATTAAAATAGTGTTTAGCCCATTTGATATCAAGAGTAAATTCTCAAGTCAGCTGAGCTGTTGTAAAAGATTACCCAAATAGTACAATTCTTTTTTAGCATCAAAATCATTAAGTCATTCCTGGTTGACGTTGATTTGATAATTGGATTTTTTCCGACTTTGAATTACCAGATGAAAACTTGTACTTGGAATTATAGCTTTTAACTTGGAGAGTACTCTAGTTCTAACCACTGTTGTGAATTCTGTTTTATCTTGAGTACTTTGTATTTCTCCTTTTTGTACAAAGAAATGATTGCCTAATTGAAGCTTTTGGTAAAGCAAACTCAATCTTTAAAAACAAGACAATCCCAATAATCCTAAAAAGAAGAGTATACAACCAATACATCCTCCTGATAGTCACTTATGGAGCTGAAACTTTCAGTAGAGTGAAGGGAAATCTGACTCCCTCCGGAATGCAACAGGATTACAGTTTTAATTATAAATATTTTGGTCGCAGGAAGAATATGTAGCTGTAAAGATATGCTTTCTAGATCAAATCTTTTTATTAACTTGAAATTATTTCATCCAAAAGAAAAATTGTTAGTA
The DNA here is from genome assembly GCA_963457665.1 of Thysanoteuthis rhombus. Taxonomy (NCBI): domain Eukaryota; kingdom Metazoa; phylum Mollusca; class Cephalopoda; order Oegopsida; family Thysanoteuthidae; genus Thysanoteuthis; species Thysanoteuthis major. The sequence continues at coordinate 12,160,625 of OY735228.1, read as the reverse complement.
CTGGCATTACTCAGATGTAAATCACTTTGTTTTTAATTTATATAATTTGATATTTATTAAAAAAGTAAAGTAAAAGTAAAGTTTATCATGAAATGTAATTTTAAATTGACTTATATTTTATTTTTTGTGCTTTTCAGCAAGTGAAGGCTCGTCTGCGATTACTGGAAGCTCTTCTGTCAAAACATCAACAACAGAAATTGTGAGCAACTCTATAAAGACAATTTTTCACTACTACTACTACTGCTGCTACTACAACAACAAGTACAACTTCTACTACTACTTCCATTCCCCATGATACAGTATGTCGGAAGTAACCAGGGCCAACAATGGCAGTGCTACATGTTCTTTACATCTTTGAGAGGCAGAAAGCACCAACAGCCATTGCCTCATGGAACAATCTTTTTTCACTATTTTCACATACCTCACAGAACAAGACTGTTCATTTTGTTCCCGAATTCACCTGCTCCCAAATTAGTACCAGATGAAAGGGAACGTTTTCCTAATATCTATTTGGCCCCAGTTCCCTTCTCTTAATATTTACTCTGACAAGATCACAGAAATCACCTTCATCTAAAGCAACAATCACCTCCACTACTGTCACTACTGAATCCTTAAGTAGCCTTCCTCCTCCTCCTCCATCACTGAGGGAGGTCCCAGGCTATCGAGGAATCTGTAAAACCTGCCATATAGAACATGCTAATCAATATCTATTAGTACTGCTCTCATCATAATAACTACTAAAAGTTTTAGAGGGGGCAGCCCAAGTATCATGCAAATGTTTTATTGATATTTTTTTTTGTTCTGTGTCAAAATGCTGAAAAGATGAATATTAATTTTGAAATATTATTTATCTATAACTTCTTGGAGACCAACACCATCTCTTGAATTTTTAAGTTGACTATTGCTTTGAAATCCTTTTGAAAAATGTAGCCATTTGAATTGCAGTTTACTCTTGGTGCAAGGAAAAAAATTTTTTTTCAATCAAACATGGTTGGTTGAAATCCTTGTACCAGTTTATTTTTTGTTAAAAAATCATCATTAATTTGGGCACTGGGTGAGTTCAGTCCTGTATCTTCATTGTTAGAGATCCAGAAATTATTTCTGATCCATGACCAAAGTCAAACTTGGAAACCATTTCAAAATCTGTGACTGGGCATTGAACACTTCTCTGCTCTCTCTTGAGTCATTTTGGTGCATTCCAATCAAACCTGAAAAAATTTTATATGGCACATTCTATTCTTTTTTTGAAAAAACATTTTACTTTGGTATACTATCATCAGAAAATAGATGTTTTACACACACAAAAATCTTCAGGAAATGACTATAATACTATACATTGTAAAAATAAAATCATTCTATCAATCAATTATATAAAAAACTTGCTTGATTAAAAAGAAAAAGCCATATGATTCCCAATATTATTGTTTTTTAGGTTTATTACATAAGCACATGCACACACACAGAGTGATGTATGAGACTTGCTAATTGAAATCTTGTCTGCCTTTTAGCATTTCTGCTTATCTATAAGAATATTCAGATTCAATTGTGTATGTATGACAAGTGCTTAATGCAAAGCAAGTTACTAGCTATACTGTGTAAAAATGTCATCATATGACATGTAACATTGCAACTGAAGAGGTGGGTTTGAATGACTACAGCTTTTATGTTTTATTCCTCAACATGATAGTCCTATAAAATATTAAAAGAAATGTATAAACTTTACTTTTGACACATACTGTGATTGTCTGCATTTTGGAAATTTTAAAAGAGAATTTTGAAAGTATAAATTCACAAAAGAACAGCATCTTTGATTCATACAGCATTTTAGTTACTAATTGCCCTATCCTTTTCTTTCTTTTTTCTTCTTCTTCTTTAGAATCTCTGGCTTTGTACTTCTTTTCTGTTCCTCATAAAACCGTTTGCATGAATATCATCGGGTTGGGGGTGGGACTTTACCATTTTTTTTTTTTGTGGGGGGGAGATTGCCAGTTAATTCTCAAGAAGACAATTGATCTACTGAAGCCAAATTCTCTTTCTTCACAGCAATGTAGTGCCTCCTTATCAGTCAGTCTCCCTAGTCTCTCTGCTGCTTTTTTTTTTCCATCTTTAATCAATTTTGGCCTGAAGATGATTTTTTTACCAAATTTATAAAAAGACTTTGGTTATTTTCTTAAGGCATTGTTTTCCAACAAGTGATATTAGCAACATATACCCACCAACTCCATGAGGAACTTGAGTTTCTTTCATTCCTTTATTTCTAGATGTGTAACTTTTCTGCTAGATTTAACAAGGATGCAAATCTGCACTTTGTAGCAAGACTTTTCTGCCAAAAATGGTTCTCTAATCTTTGATGCTAATACCTCAGACTTTAGCCTGGATGTAATTAGTATTCTAGTAAAATCCTTAATACTTGTGGTATAAATTATCCAACAGTTGTAAACAACATGAATTAGGGTGATTTTTTTTCTTCTTCTCAAACACTATATTCAGAGAAACCTTGAGGCAAGAAGTTTATTGCTAGATTATTGCTAGATTTTCCTTTTTTATGAATTAAGAATTTTGATGTTGGCTGCTTTTTCAGTCTGAAGATTTCTGATTTTCCATCCTTTAGGTCAAGTTCTGAAGGCCCAACATTTGTGAGTTGAATTGTTGCTAGGAAAAACCATTTAGATGATTTGGAAAAAAGATAAGCTTTTTTTTTTCTTTTTTTTCAGAATCCTGGTATCATATTGAATTTGAAATGAGAAGTTGCTTCTCTTTTTCTTCTTATAACTGATCTTTGTATTATAGACTTTCTTCCTGCTAAGGATTAGATTTTGATCTCTTCAGTTTTATGAATCTTTGCCGCGAAAAAGGCAAAATAATTTCTAGTTTTTAAAAAGATATCTAAACAATCTTCAGATTGAATGTGTATTGTGGAGAAAATCCTTGAAACTTAGAAGTTTCATGTATGGAATATTATTCTTTTTTAATTTGGAAGTAATGAAAATTGTTGATGATTTGAAATTAACTTTTTGGCTTCCATTATTGTCATGGGGTTGCAGTAGACAATGTGCCATACAAATGGGTTTTCTGTGAAAATGAAAATTCAAAGGTGAAGCAAATAGAATTGAAACCTTTTTTTCCTCTTCGAACAAACTGTCCATTCTGTTCCACTAAAAAAATGTCAGAGATAATCGGGGAAAAACTACTTCTGCTGTTTGACAAGATATTGTTGCGATTAATTAGTGACCATTTTTAGCAACATACCATTTTAAATATTTGTTTTTCAGTGTTAACCAATTTTTCATAGTAAAGTAAGTCTAAAAATTAGTATTTGTTGCCTTAAAATATTTACTGGAGTTCAATGCCATTTGACGACAATATAGTCTTAGTGATTTCTTTTGTTTTTGCTTCTGTCTCTGAGAGGCAGTGTTTGTCAGTTAGAAGAATGGCTTTAGTTATTTGACCCACCGCATTGTCAGTCTAAGAATCAATGGGATGCTTGAATGGAAAAGATGAGGATTCAAAAATTATATTTTATCTCTATGCTATTATTGGTATTAGGTTTGTGTGAAAGTCTTTTTTTCTGGAGTAAAATTAGGTGTTAACATTTTCTTGTTGCAGTGTCATCTTTAGCTGAACTCATTTTATATGTGTAGTTAGTGATCATCAGCTTGTTATCAAATGGAAATGTTTGTGAGTGAATAGAATGTCCAGTTCCAGTCAACATGTTGCTTCAGTAATGTAAATATATTTCCACCCATTTGAAAGGCACCCTAAGGTGCAAATGCAAAGCAGCTCACTTCAATAGAAGTGGAAAGTTGCTTGTCTTCAGGGAATCCTTCTCAAAATACATATCTGGCATGATCCCACATTAATGAAGTTCATAGATTGGATCATGTAAGCTATGAGAGACACCACTTTTTTGTTGATTATGATATCCAAAATCTCAGATCCTGTGTGTGTCACCATTATCAAACAATTGTCTTAAATTATTACAAAAGTTTCATATTTTTAGACTCAAGTTTTGAGGATTTTTTTTTCACAAGGATGAAATCAGTAACTTTGAATTGCTTCTAAACTGATGATGCGAAAATTCCAGTTGGTAAAATGGGAAATTGAAAACACTCAAGCAAGTATTGGTATTTGTGTTAAAGTATTTTGTTGCTTAAGTACAGGACCCCACCCTCTATTAGAGCAGGGGTTCTTTTGATGACCACCTGATGAAATCAAGTGGTCATCAATTTTAATTGCATTCCAAATTTGGGTTTTTAAGCTATTTTTTATCCCAGTAACACACACACTAGCTTTTACACAAGCCTAATAATACTTTAAGCATGATTTCTCATTATTGTTGCTTTGATTTGTCTGCTTTTGTTGAATTTGAAGCTGTTTCAAAGATTCTCTTCCTAAATTGTGGAAGCCAATAAGAGTTAAAAACTGATAATGATACAGAATTTATTTTAGAAAAAAATACCAGCCAAGAATTTGACAAAATTATTGCTTTGGAGATTTTTTGTCTTTTTGTGATTACAAAATCATTTTCTCAACAGGTTTTACATTTTAAATGAAATATATATTTGTAACATAATGGAGTCATTCAATTATCATGATTAACACTCTTGTTAATATCTAAGTAGCCTTTTATTTCATTGTACAACATTGGTCTGTGCTAATTTTTATTGCATCCATTCAGTTTTTTCCTTATCATTCTGTCATTAAGGATCTTGGCCAGAAGCCGGGTTACATGAAAATGTATCTATTGACAATTTGAAATTTAAAAAAAAAATCAATTGAATTCCTCCAAACTAGTCAACATTGACCAATCCAACCATTAGCACTCTGCATTTTTTTTCATGGGCACCAAGATGTTGTGCACTTACTAACTTTGAAGGCCTGTAAGTTGTGTGTCTGTTAATGTATAAAATTGACATGACAACACAACAGTGGAATTTGAATAAACTATTGTTCGGCAATCAGAGTCACTTGCAGTGGCAGGACAAACTTTTTGCTTGGCAAATGAAGTCACCTAATGAGTGCTAAAGGCTTATGTTCCAAACCTGTTGGCTGTCAACCAATGTTTTTATATATAATGATCAATAATAAATATTATAATCTGAATTTATGACAAGTGTCCTTGCCTAACAGCAAACTGTAGTTGGAAACCACTCATTTTGGGTGCTGAAACCTTTTAGGAAATACAAGCTTTGTATCTGAAGAATATATTCCTTCAATAACCATTATTGATTGTCCTCATAGAAAAGTAAAAAAAAAAACAATTTTGTATTGTTGTGTTCCAAATAACTGCTGGCAGACTGCTTCTCATGTGGTAATGTATTTATCCACTAAAGTTTTTATAATAATGACGATGTGTTTATCAACAACAAAACCCCCTGCCATCACTTGTGATGATAAACATTTTGATATTCAATGTATTCAGAGCTTTTCAACAAAGAAAAAATAAGAATATATATCTATATATCTATAAATTCTGTGCTAGGCTATTGTAAGATGAGTAGATGCTAGAATTTCAATATCTCAGCCTGATGAGGAAGATTGTCTAACTGAGCTCAACAGTTGATATTTTTTGATTTCTTGCTTAATAATTGTCATAAATAGGACAAAGGGAAACAAAATCCAATTATTGGTTTCTGTGAATTGATGGAAGGGGTGACATTAAAATGAAATCTATCTGCTGTTAGTTTTTTTTTTTCTAGATCCACAACTGAGCATTGTTTGTAATTTCATATTTTTTGCTTTGGTCATCTATCATTCTCACTTGGCTGCCTTCATAGTTTGGCCAGAGATGAACTTTGTCTTTCTTTTGGTCAACTTGAATGGAATGATGTGTCCCTCCCACTGATAAATTGATGGCCAATAGAATCTCGGTTGATCTTGGCAGAATTTCATATTACTATTATATATCTATATCTTTATATATACGTATATATATGTATATGGCAGATTAGGGTTGTACAGTTGTAACCCAATGCCTTGTTCAGATTGTATGTTAGCTGTGAAATCTCTTGACCGGTGGAAATAATTTCATTTGTAGTGTTATTAATCCTATCTTTGAGAAAAGAAGTCTTTATTCTCCTCTTAGAAATTGTGTGTGGAGATTGAAAAGTTGAGGTTGTGTAACCATACACTAATAGGGTGAAATAGAATCTCTTGGACAAATTGTGTTTTTACATTTTTTTTTTGTTTTTTTGTTTAATTTTTAAAATTAATCTGGGTGGCTGATGATATGTCCAAACCCGAAGACTTTTTTTTTCTTCTGATTCTTTGTTACAATCTTGGTATTTTTACTGCTGAAAAGATAGATTTTGTAGGCCAAGCTCCCTTTTGAGTCAATGGGGAGAGAAAGTTCTTAGCAGTTATTTCATGTTTGCTTTATATCATGAAGAAACTTTGATCAGTCTGGACATTAAATCCAAATTTTTTCATCTGTAGAAAATGTTTTCATTTGTGGTGTTCATTTCTGTAGTGGAAGATCAGTTTCTTCTCCTTTACCTATGTATTTTAAACTCTAATTATTATAGATTTCCATTCATTTGTTTGGTCACCATACAAAATGGAGTCATCTTCAACATGATGTTTTTTTTTGTTTTTTTTTTTTCAAACTTTCTGAAATCAATTTACTGCTATTTTCATTTTTATTTTAATTGAAAAATGTTTCAAGGTATCTGAAAAAACATAAATATTATAGAATCTTTTTAGTTTCATCAAAATCGTAAAATCTTAATCTTTTTTTCATACTGCAAGATGGATATTTGATTTTCTAAAATGTTTTATCTTAAGACCTCAACAAGTGAGGAAATTTTTACCAAATTCAGAAGATCTTGAGAACTTTGTATTTTTCTAAGTTGGTTTCTATTTTAAACATTTATGTGTAATATTTTTTCTCCTTGTGAGGATAACAGTTTTGTATGAATGAGCTGATTAACTAGTTAAGGAAGTCATTTTGTCTTGTTTTTCTAGATTTGAGCTTTAAAGTTAAAACGTTACTATGTATGTTCACTGGTCTAGATAATGGTTGGATAAAGGCTGAATGAAACTTTAGGTATAAGGTTCTATCTCCAGTGCAAGATGTCTGAAGCTTTTTGTCACACACAACAAAAAAGAAAAACTGATTTGAAATCAGGCCATTTGAAGCACTTTCTTTCCCTCACTGTTCAGTCATTCTTTAAAATCTGTGATATCCAAGAAGTCCAAACGACTCCATGAATCCCATGCATAGACAAAATCCTTTCTTTTTTGTTGATGTGTGGCATTAGATTCTTATGACTCTTTTTAGATAATTTCTTTTTGGTTTGATTCCTGATTTACGTAGAGACCCACAGTTAATTAGCCTTTGTCTTGCTCCTTGTCCACTGGGTAGAGATTCTGACATCAAAGCTCACAACTTTGGGATTAACTGATATGAATTGGAAGTAGAAACTTAGCAGTTAAGAATTTCTGTCTTTAGATTGGCTCCAAGTTTTTCTCACCTGATTCCCACATTGAAACAGATGGGCTCTTTTATTTTAAACCTTTTATTTCAATTTTTATTCTCCAAAACTAATTGGGATATTTGAAACTGAGTTGTGATTGAAACAGAATGGAAGTAGATGTAGATTTTTTCTTCATACCAACGGCACTAAAACAGGAACTGAGAGCTAAGATTTAATAATAGAATATTTGTAATGATAAATATATTTGCCTGGCGTTGTTTAGACCTTGGTAAGTCTTTTACAGAAAATGTTCTCTTGTATTCATTTTCTTTTTTTCCAACCAGTGGGGAAGCAAAGCAGTCACAAATTGAATTGTTACTCAAGTGAACTTCATCTGTCAAACAATCTGATAGAAAAACTGAAATTTAAAAAAAAACTTTTCATTTTTTTGCTTTCCATCATTTGTCATTATTAACAAATGTTGTTCTTACGCAATTTCAAGTTTTCTCTCTTCAAATCACAGACAATATTCAACTTGATTTTTTGTTTAAGAATTTTCTTTTTAATTTCAAAGGAATTTAATTTGAAGTTGATGTAGACAGGTATTTTCTTTTTTCTGTATCGTTGTTTGGCATGTGAAAGGTTGGTAGGAAATTTTCCCCTCTCCTTCTACTGATGGATTTAGCTTGAAATGACTGCAATTCCAGACTCCTTCTCTACAAATTACTTATACTGAGTTCTATTTTGTAGCCTAACTAGTATTTAGAAATAAAAAGAGTAAAATCTTTATTAACCAGCTTGAAAAATATATATTCCAACAATTTCCTTGAGCTTCTTCATGCAAAAATGTTCTTTTTTGCTAATTGTGTTAATTTAACTGAACAAGGGAGATAATTCTTCATATATTGAATGATTTCCCTTGGCTGGATGCACTGCTATATTAGTCCATATCTGTGTTATGGGGAAATTTTAAATTACCCCCACCCTCTCAAATGGACAGCAAAACAAGTACTCATCTTTAAGAAGCATTGTCTTAAGAAGTGGCTTCTTGGAAAATATTTTTCCAAATTCTCAGCCCCACTTTCTTGGATAGTCTGTCCATTATTCTGCTGGCATTACCATTTCTACTCTTAAACATTAAATTTTGCTGTAGTGGTGTTTTCTTTTCAATAGATAATAATTTTGAATTTAATCTTGTATGAAAACTGAGTATTTTGTTCAAGTATAAAAGCAATTTTGACTTTTCTGCTTAAGTAAATCTTTCAAGATTTTGAACTTCTAAGTTATGCATTCTTCTACTTGAAAAGAAAAAATACTCATTGGTCTTTGCAAGAAGGGACAGCCTATTGGTTTTTCTCCCCTCTTGACCATGATGACCTGAAGGAGTTTCTGTGTCTATGTAGTTTTTTTTTTTTCTCTTTCATCAGTGAGTCCTGGAGGTGTTTAAAGGGAAGACCTTCTCTTCTTCCTAACTTCACTACCAAAAAGATTTTTGTTTTCTTTCTGGAAGTGGGCAAAGGTGGAGGTGTGTGTGGGGGGAAAGAGACTGGAATCTTCCTCTGCTCTAGTGAGTTATTGGTTTGATATTTTTGTTTGTTTTGTTTTTTTTTTCTTGTTTGTTTATTTCACATCCACAGATGTGAAATGGAGAAAGGGCTTTAGCGACTGAATTCTCTCTGGAACCAAACCTGACCTTTGACCCGGACTCCTCTTATTACCTCAGTGATTGCCCCCAGCATTAAGTCCAATCAGGCAAGCAAAATAAGGATTTCATTGTTGGGTCACTGCATAAAGGGGTTTTAGAGGAGTTGGGAGTTGACGGGTCATACCCCCCTTCCCACTTTATGTTGTCGCTGTTGCCACCGTCCAATGTTTTTGAGGGCAAACCTTTCGCTGAGTGGTCAAGCAGGTGACCAACAAAACTTGTCAAATAAATTTGTGTACAAAAATGTAAATATATACAAAACAGAATATCAAAAATAAATAAATAAAAGAAAGTAAAGATTGAACATAATGAAATAAAACTTACCAGCATTATTCATTTTGTTTCTTTTTTTTTTTGTGTATGTATGTATGTGTGTGAATATATCGGAGAGGAATCTTTAAACTCTTGACTAATGCACTTTCTTTTGAGATAGAAATAAATATATGAATGTAAAATCAATGCTTTTAGAGAAAAAACAAAAACCATTCAGCCATTCTTCTTCTTTATTGACAAGAAAAAGCATCCGTAGTCCCAAGGGCTGTAGGTGCTAATCCTAATAAGGAAAGACCTCCAGTATGTTCCCCGGGCCTTGAGTACCATCCCTAACAGTTAATGAAAGTAAAATACTTACGAATATTTTGAAAATCTTTATTTTGCAGAAAATGAATAGTTTTTAAAGAGAGAAAGCAAATACAAATTAATATTAGCAAATCCTTGTCCTCTGGCGAATATTACTGGTGAGGTGATAGATGAGTATGTAGTCAAATATACTAATGAGTACACATACAAATTCTTTCATTTATTTAAAGATAATTGACAGAACTTCCAGCTAGTTATTTCTATGATTTAATCAAACTTTTTACACAACATCTACACTTTTGTGTGTGTGTGTGTGGGGAGGGGGCATTTTGAAGAATCAGTGAATAAAGAGCTTTCATTAAAAAGTTCTGATGGACATATTAATGCTACATTAACAGTGAATAGGTCTACTTTAACTTAGTTCTGTTTTCATGTCCAGTGTTTTTGTTTTGTCTTTAGTGTCAACTGCATACCAACTTGATAGCCAAAATTTACTCAACACAAGCATAGAATAACTTCAAAATTGGAAATTGAACGAGTGGGGGCAGACATTTATTACGAGGCTATTGAGACAGGCCTGACTCAAGAGGCTGGTATTGAATATTTACCTGCATGCTATCCTGATGGTGATGGTTGTCTCTGACAGAAAGCTCAGATTATCTCCCCTCCTGATCCCCACCCCACACAAATTATTTGGTAGTCACAGAAATCAGTGTTCATGAACTATGGCTGGTGGTGATGTAAAATCAAGGCTAATGGTCTTCTCTACCTGTATTGCAAGAAGGCATTTGCTAATCTTAATATTTTTGTTTGATTAAAATAGATTTCAACTAAAAGGTGAATTTTTCTTTAGTTTTCAACAAAGAGTTTAATATTCTCTCTTAAGTCATTTCATTTTCTGGAAATTTTTTCCTTCTAAGAACTTTTTATTAGAAAATCCTATCAAGCTCTACAGCAGTTACAGTCTATCAATCAATTTCAACCCTAGTTTGTTGCCAAAAATGAACATAATTGACAGTTTCTTACACTTGTGGATTAGATAGAGTGGGTGAGACTAATAACCTGGGTAATTTCCTCAGTATATCATCTATGTGATGTGTAGTTTTGATGCCATAAAAATAAAATAAAAAAATGGAACAAGTTTGAAGCTTTTTTTTTTTTTTTTTTTCTTTTTCATATTAGCTACACCTACAAAAGACCAAACAGTTTTGCATTCTATTTTTGGTGCTTGCAAAACTAAAATCTTCAAAGAAAATTGCACACACATATTATATATATATAATACGTTGTGTAGACCTGAGGTGATCCAAGAATGTTGGTAATAGCACTCAGAAGTTGAAGAAAATTCAAGTGGTAAAAAAACCCTTTAAAAAAAAAAAAGTGTTACACCCCAAAACTTATGTGGACATGTACTGATGCATTTTGATGGTTACCAACCATCTTTTTCAATGAAACTTGCACTGAAAACTGTTTACATGTTTGAGATTTCTGTGTTATGGGAAGGGAGGTGTTTGTATATGTGTAGGTGAGAGTCAAGTTCAGTCTAAAGTGAGGGTCTGTAGCAGGCGTGTCTATGAGTATCTGGCCGGTTTGAGAGAAAACGAGTCAGTGAGAAGTGCAAAAACTTTCCAGAAAACTAACCATTACGATCCTGACCCCATCCCTGGATGAAATATTGTAAACATATATTTAATTTTGACTACTTATGTCATTTTTATTGCAACAAAACCCTGGCTGTTGACCAACAGCATTGTGCAAACGTCCAAATTGATGATTTTTACTATGACCCTAATTTCTCAGGTTATTAGCGAATGAGTAAACATTGGAAAGATGATAACTATAGAGAGGATGATTTCAACACAGATAAACACGAACATCTGAATTGTACAAGTTTGAAACAGAAACAAACTAATTGATTGAAAAAACATCTAATTATATAATGAACAGTGATTAAGGACTCTCCCACTTCAAGGTAATGTGTTTGCCAATAAAATCTACTACCCACCATTTTGAACAATAGATTCTTCTACTGTAACAAGTTTTTACTTTAATTTCATATAATAGAATTCTAATACAGGTAGTTCCCACTTTTTAGAAGTTCACTTTATGCCACCTTTTCAGGAAAAACAAGAAAAGTTATTCAGCTTGTTGCGCAGACAGTGCATACCTGCTTCCTCTACTCTACACCTCTGACTCAGCCTGACATACCATCCTAACCATTTTCAGAGTCCCAGGATGCTCAAAAATCATATATTTCACAATTAATGGTAATTACCGCTTTGCTGAACACCATTTCATCTCACAAGTCTTTTATAGAGCAATACGTGCAGACGCAGTGTCTATAAAAACAGGATGGGTGCTCCCCTCTGTAATCAATATTCTCTCCTTGTAGTGGACTGATATCCTTGATTGAGTCTGGGAATGCAGATTTTCATGCTTCTTCATATTTGACTGGATTCATGCCTTCTTCCAGTGCGCTAACCTCTAGTTTTTGGAAAAAAATTTTTTAGGCAATTCATATTCTCTCTTTAAGCAGTAAGGATTTCTCATACTTCAGATATCATAACCCTACATACTTACAAACCACATTGGGCAAGCATTTTTGTTCCATAGAACCAGAGAAAGAATTGAGGAAATTGGTTAACACAAGAAGACCAAAAGTTGCATAGACATTCTCAGCTGTCTTTCCAGAAGCGAAATCAACTTTCCCTCAAATATAAAGCTCAAGAAACAGTACCACTGCATGAAATTAGGCATAGCAGATCTCATATGGTTCAAAATATGCTTGAGGAACCTGTAGATCTGCCCAATTTTTCCAGTGGATACAATGATTAAGGAAATGGGGTTTAATCATTTTGCAGCCAGCAACCCCAACCATATTCGACTACACAGGTAACTTGATTAGCTGAAAAGTAAGAATACTGCAGTTTTGAAGAGAATTCAACAACACTTTCAAGGCGGACATTGGTTAACTATGAGAATTTATTAAAGCTGAGCGGTTCTGAAACCGATTTGATTCGATTGGGACTGGAGATGTGTGTATAGCCATACAGTTAACAACAAAGTGGTGGGATTGATTGAAGGCAGAAGGAAGGGCAGTTAGGTGTGAATATCTGGTCCGAGGGGAGGGAAAGAAGATAGAGTTAATACAACTGGTAGTTGGGTGGGAAAGGTCTATTAAGATGTTAGGGAAGGGAAGGAGATTGAAGAATCAAAATTTTACTTTTGTCCTTTGTTTCAATTCAATCTCCTTCCCTTGAAATCAGATTTTTTCTTTTTTTTGTTTTAAACTAGAATCAACAATAATCATGAAAAGAGTCATCTGTAAAATCAGTTTAACAATTTCAAAACAAGTTTTTTTTTTTTCTTTTCCTTTTCAAACTGCCGCTGCCCTTTACACGTTCAAACTCTTTATACAAAATGGAGGCTGAGCATTTATAGCAGACGACCAGTGGCAAGCAAATGTCTTTCCTGTAAAGCAATTTACGGTAATGTTGGGAAGATGATGCGCTTGACTTCATCAAGTGTTTACAAGATTTCAATAAAAGTTTTTTTTCATTTAAACCAAACTCTGCACCAAAAGATATTGACAGAATAAATAAGTTTCTATATCAGGAATGAATCAAGAGGGAAATTCTTCCAGTTCCCCCCCTTTTTTTTCCTTTTGAAGGAGAGAAGCAAAAATGTGCAAAGTAGTGAATGAATTTTAAATCTTCAAAATATCAGCATTTTAACCTTGAATTTAAGCTTTTAAATACTTTTGATTGGTACCTCAGAAGTTGAAGTATTTAAACAATCGTATATCACAAAATGCATCAAACTGGACTTAGACTCATAAAGGTAACGTAAAAGAAATTAGGAAGGAATAAGTGACCTCATCCACTCAAGCCATTAGTTTCAACATATCTGTTGGTGAAGAAGGTTTGATACTGGGACTGTTTTGTATGGCTAAATAACACCATTATACAAAAACTTTATCATCTGGTAGTTTTAAAATACAACAAAAATGAAGGTTAGGATGAAAAACATGCTTATAAGATGAATATTTGCTAGGCAAACAATGGTCTTAGGATGATGATGAACATGGAACATTAACAAAATCAAGTGTGTTGAATGATCATTACTTACAAGCTAGTTTTTCAGTTATTTTAATCCTTTTTACATCTTTCTATATAATACAGTAGTAAAGTGTGTAGGTTTATACTTCAAGTCCAGAACTACGCATCACAGAGGGGGTAAAAACAAAAGCATATTTGAAATCAGCAGGTTTCAATTTGTCAACAGCACACATTTGAGGTCGAAAAAAAAAAAAAAAAAAAAGAAAAAATTCTACAGGATCTGCAATTGCAATTAGGGAAAAAAGTCTAAAATATTTTTTCTTTTAGGATTTTCCCTAAAATAGTTTGACCCACGGAACCATATCAACATATTTCATGTTCATAAATAATTCTTTATGGGTTCAGAAGTGAAGGGAACTTTTTCCTCCCTTTGAGGTGCTAAAAAGAAGGGGGACTTTTTCCCTCCTTTAAGAGTCAAAAATTGAAGGGGAGACTTTTCCTCCCCTTCAAGGGGTTAAAAGTGAAAAGAAACCTTTTCTCTTTAAAGGGTCAAAAGTGAAGGGAGACTTTTTCTCCCTTCAAGGGGTAATTCATAAAGGAAGATCCCAAAAGTGAGGGGAAACTTTCTTTTACCAGTCTGAAAGCTTCAGCCCCTTTTTTCACTCGAATATTTTACCTAACATAGACGGGTACTTCTGCTGGTTAATCACAGAGATAATTTATAAAAGTTCATATCCTTGACATAGAACTATTTGTCAACATATTGAGATAATTATTTTTCAAGTTACTTATTTAAAGAATTGCAGACATTTGTTTTTACATCTCACAACTTGAAATTCTGAGGAAAAATTCAATTTTCAGTTTTTTTTTTTGTACTTTGTAGAAAGAGGATAACTCATAGAAGCCAATTCTGCCAGTTCTTGAACAAGACTCCAAGTTTTGGGTCATATCTTTCTATAAAATACAAAATGTCTGATTTTGTTCATCTGTTTGTGATCTCTAAATAGCCAAAACTGTATATTGTAGCCAGATGTATTGAATTAAGGAACACCTAAAATTTGTTATAAAGAATGGAAGGGAAAAAAACCCCAAAAAAACGGATGATTTATAATTGAATAATAAAGTGTTAGGTCTGCAATTGTATTCACCTTTGTCTATCTTATAATGACTGATTTATCAAAGATTACTTAAATGATAATTTTAGAGTTGTTTCCATAAAAGCGAATGGGTAAAAAAAATCTGTTATTTCTAGTTACATCCGATTGCAGTAATTTTCTCAAAGGGTGATCCAACCAGTTACAGAATGGTCTTAGAATGAAAAAATAAATTTTTTTCAAATTACAGAATGTCAGAATCCCATCGAGTAAAATAAATGTAGACTTTCACCTGGTCAATTAAGAGCCAATCAGCATTTTCTTTTTCTATTGTATGAAAATAACCCATTCATTTCATAAACAGAATTTTTTTTGAGTAGCTTGGGAAGTTAGGAATGTAGAATTTAGAGGGATCAGAATTTTACTCCCATTGAAAGCCTTTTTTTTGAATGAATTGAGAGCAGGGCATAGAGAGAGAGAGAGAGAAAAAAAAAGAGGAGTGCAAAAACAATTTTCTTTATTGGAAATTACTTGCAACTTGCAAAATGTATAAATTTCAATTGTAAAAGACAGGATTTTCTTTCTTAAAACAGCAAGTAATCATAAAATAGGCAGTAGAAATTTGACAAATATCACCAAGGGGGAAAGGAAGACAAATTTGACAATTTTTCTGTTAGGCACAGAAGCTATCGTGTTACAGGACAGAAGGGTGTGGGTTTTTTTTGGGTTTTTTTTAAGATAGATCTCCAAGTCTGGGCGAGGGGAAAGGGATCTATAAGGGAGGGGGGAAAAAAAAAAAAAAAAAAAAAAAAAAAATCGATCAAGTGATTAAAGTCCATGAAATCAGGTATAGCAGATCTCATATAAAGAAAAAAAATACGAATGTAAATTTTTGCTTGATTTTCAATTTTAATTCATAAACAAAAAATTATTACTAAGAGAGAGATGGAAGTGGTGATAACTGGGGGGAGATGTATGGGAAGAAAACTTTTTTTGCTCCCCTTCTCCCCTACACACCCTGCCCAAAAGACGACAAACACTGGAGGCAGGGGTCAAGGGGGTGGGGAGGGAGTTACAAGCACACATCTTTTGTAAAAATAAATAAAAATTACACAAAGTTCAAAGAAAAAAAAACCTTCATTTAATTTGCATATCTTCAGGTTTTTTTGTTTTTTTATAGTAAAAAAATTTTGCATTAAATTATTCAAATTATTATTACATAATATTATTATTACTTGATAATTTAGTATCAGTAACAATAGCTGGAGATGATATTAACATTATTATAATATTAACCAGTATTATGTGATTGATATTTAATAATATTTAATGGTAATATTAAAATAATATTAACAAATATCATTTAATACCTAAATATTGTAAAATTACTAACACAAAGTACATCATCTATTCAATGCGAATAATAATGATAATAATATATTTTATCTTTTCAAGATAAAAAGAAGAAGTCAGAAATATTCGATACAAAATATAAAATTTCATAGAAGCCAAAGACATTTTCTGAATCAACAAAATGCTGCAAAATGAAGTTAAGATCTCTGGATAAAAAGGAAAATTCGGGGTGACCATTATTGGGTTCATTTTGTGGTTAAATATAGAGTTTTATATACAAGACAGGAAGAAGAAGAAGAGGAGAAAGAGATGCAGGGGGTTGGGGAACAAGGTACAAAAATTTCTAAATATAAAAAGTAAATCTTAAAAGGGGGAAAAAAAAAGATTATTTCTCTCATCAGCTGTTTCCAACAATATCCCACTACTCTAAGCCTAAAAATGGCTGTCTACACTTTGGGCAAAATCTTTCAGACCTTGACTAAAAAAAACAAAAAAAGAAGTTTTGGGGCTTGGTGATACAACACATTTTTAAAAGACGCTTGAATTTCATAGTCACTGGGGACAACAAAGCTGACTGTAATCATGGGAGGGTTTCTTGGGGAAAATTACCACCTTGGAGAGAGTGAAAGTGAAGTAAGAGATTCTTCTTCAGTTTTTCTTAGATGAATTATTGATATTGTCAAATGGCAGACAATTCATTAGACTTTCTTTGAAACCGTTTTTTGAACTCTTTCACTAATCAAGTGATCCAAGAAATAGAAATCTAAGTTTGGGGGTTTGGATTCCAATTCTATACTTACTGAGCCATTTACCTAGACAAGGTTTATAACGGCACCCAACCAATAGTCTGGCAAGCTTAGGACCTGAGGTGAACCGGATTTCTTGATTTCTAGACCAAGATTTGATACATATTTTTAAATAAACAATGTAAAGTGAAGAACGAAATTGAATTGACAAATTAATACGCTTTTAAAGTAGGGTCGGTTTGATCTTTATTAAGCCACTTAGAATTCTTAAAATATGAAATAAACGATGCAAAGTTAACAAAGAAAAGTCTAGAACAAAGCTGTTCATAACATATGCAAATCAATCCGTTTCAAAATCAGGGTCTGCTTAATCAATATTAATCTTCAGCTGAAGACACTTCAACCACGCCACGAAAATTATAACAAAGAGCGATGAACTACCACAAAGCCTGCCAGATTCAAAACTAGCCATTTTTCTGGTAATTCCAGTTTTCTGGAGGCCAGATAAATGGTCTGGTACTGAACTAAAATTCAGTGGTGGTGGCGATTGGGTGGAAATCAAGATCTGAAAATCTTGAGTTCAAAGATTTGATGTCAACTGAACAAATTCTTCCGTAGAAAGGATGAGACAAAAATAAAATTCTTTTAAAGTAAAACACTTGGAGGTAAATCATTTCCTGATAAAAAAATGGTTAACCGGTTTCATAATACTATAGAGTGAAACTGATTTTCTAGAAAAATTAAACCAAACTTTTTTATGACAAACATTATTCTAGAGGTATGCAGCTTCTACCTTTTGTTAGGGGAAAAGAAAAAAATTCTAGAAAAATAGAAAATGGTTTGGATTCATGGATCCCAATAAATTAACCCAGAAGAATTGCTAACACTTCACAATTGGTCAGTCGGGCCAGAAATTCTGAGAATAAGATTTCTAGAAAGACGATGCGAAACTGCCAGTAAAAAGATATAAATGCAAGTTCCAGAAAAATCCAGCAATCAACACCTGTACGTGGAGGTAATTTTTTTTCCGATAATTTTGAACCACGATAACATTAGAAAAAAACAATCGGATTCTTCCTATGATGAGAAAGAAAAATGTTTTATCTCCCACATTGCACTTGGGTTCTGAATAAAAACACAAATCGTAGTTCATGAATTATATTATCTTTGAATATAGCTGCATACTTATTGAAACCTGTAAACATCTTGAGATGTGAAATTAGAATCTTCCAAATTCAGATTCGATTGAAGAAATATAAAATCTAATGAAAGCAAAGTAAAAAAAATTTATTTAGCATGATCAAATTTTGATTCTGGAGGTATGAAAGATGATTTGAGAGAGAGAGAGAGAGAGAGAGAGATTACTATTGCACCACTACATTCATCCCCATTCCATGATATTATGAGAAATCAGCAAAATGTTAAGAATATAAGCTTTTAAAGTGGTAAAGAGTGCAAGAGATTAGCTCAAATATATTTGTGAAAAAAAATAAAAATTAAAAAAAAATTGAAAAATAAAGATAGTCCAGGAAATCGTTTTAGGGTCTGTAGTCACAAAGTTTCTTTGATTAAAATATATAGAGCATCAGAATTAAATTTCCACAGGCAATAACAAGTATATATATATATATATATATATATATATATATATATATATATATACACACACACACACAATCGTGTATGCATATTCAGAGGCTTATATATGCATATATTATTATTACAGCCGAATCGAGTTTTGTCGATAGTTTGTGGGTCTGGGAAAGATTTGAAATAAAAATCTCTATCTATATAATCAACAGTGTGACTTTTTCTGCTGTTTCTCTGTCCTTAAAATGGACTTTTCCACTTAAAGGTAACAATTTTGCTGAGAAATATATATATCCTAACCAACATTTGAATCAATGGACTCTTCCTCTTGGACAAGTTCAGATAGTTCTTAATAAAACCCCAGATGAATTTCATAAGATGTCAACATCTACTTCCACTGTTGGCAGCTTAGAAGTACTGAATTATTAAGTCCGTCTTGAAGTAAAGAAGGGAATGTGAAGAAGCTGCCAAGTTTCTTTACCAAGAATTTCATCTCGTAAAAATCCAAATATAACAATGACTAAAATCCAAGATCAACAGAAAGGTTGTTATAAATGGTAATTAGGTCAAGGGTATCCAGATTCGTCCAGACAGGAAGATGAATCCTATTTTCTCTCGACATAGGCACTGGAATAGTCAAATTTGGAGGATGAAGTTCAATGCCAGCATCAAAAGGTATTGATCTTCTGCCTTCAGAATCTATTCAGATACCTGTGTTTGGTAAATCTACCCCGTCTCCCTTCTAGCTGAACCTGGCTTGGTCAGTTTAGAGACTACCTAATTAAGTACAATCTGTTTACAGTACATATGATATCAAGAACAAAGATAAATCTAAATGAGAAATAACTACTCTACTGTGGGCGTGTGTGTGTGTGTGTGTATATATATATATATATATATATATATATATAAAAAATCAGCAACACTTCAGGATAAGTACGATGATTGGTAGTTTAGGAAAAATTGCAGGAACATCCAAATTAAATAATTATTCGAATAAGAACAAAGTTAACAGAATATTGATCTAATATTAGGCCTGCACTTGATATTCTTACAGATAATTATTACAGATTTCAATAATAACCACAGCTAATCTTTATATCTGTACAGAGAGATAACCAAAAAAACAAAGATGTAAGTACATAAATATGTTCATGTATAGAAGTGTGGATAGCGTGTGTATTATAATATATACATATATATATATATATATACATATATATATATATATATATATATATATATATATATATATATACACACACACACACAAATATAGTTGTGCATGCATATTCCGAGGCTTTATAATGTATTCATTTGAATGCCAATCCATTTCTAGATATTATCTCATTCCTATACATATCTATACACATAGGGAAATATATATATATTTACATACATACATAAAATCTCAATTTTTCTACAAGAAATTAATGTTTCTTTGACATGATTAGTATAACCTTTGATTAGTTTCATTTTTCATTCTATACATATATTCATCTCCAAGTAAATAAATAGGTAGAGTATAAGAATACAAACACACACACACACGTGCGTATATTGCTATCCCTACAAAAAAAAGAAAAAAAACAAGAAAAATAGGCTGATATGAATGGACCACTAGATTGTTCTTGCAATGGGAACACCTTTGAGAAATGACACTGAGGTGGGGTTTTAAGGAAGAAAAAAAAAAAGAAAAGAAAATGCAGGTTACTGGTTCATTACCATTTTTTTAAAAACACCCTCTGGTCCAAGGTGTCAGATTTAGCTGGAAGGGGAGATAATTCTAGCTTTATCTCAGACTTACCCAACTCAGGCATTTGATTAGTGTTGAATTTGGAAATAGAGCTTCAGCCTCAAAAGGCTGGTATTGAATCTCTGTCTCCAGACTATTCCAGGGTCCACGTGAGGTAAATCTTGGAGATGAAGCTAGGATCATCCCCCTATCTGGCCAAATCTGGCCCCTGCTTTAGTCTCCCCCCCTCTCTCTCATCCTTAAGAATTAGAAATTGACAGATTTTTGTTAAAATGAAAAATTATTAAATAAAAAATGAATCCAAAATTTCAAAATACTGCCACCTATCCCTTGGACTGTATATCTGGAGGCGAAGAATAAAACCGTTTTCCTTTTTATAAAAAAAGAATTAAAAAGAAAAAAAAAAAAAAAAAACTTAAAAAAAGAAGCAGCTAAAAAAGCAAGTCTGTCGAGGTGTGCCTAATCTGCAGAGAATCTAGAGTGAACAAAGAGAGGAAAAAAAAAAGGAAAAAAAAAAAAAAGAAAATTTGTTGCAATGTACTGTACTGCTTGTGTACTGCACTTTTTTTGATGGTAATACGATAGGAAGAGAGGATTTGGTTTGTAGCAAGGTTTTACACTGGGTATCTTCTGCTTCCTGCCTTGGTGGCCGTTGGAACAGGATTTTGAAAGAAAATGTTGAAAACTGTTCTGCTGTACAGATTGTCGTCCATGCTTCAACAACTCCAGCCTCCCAGGGGCAACAGTAGTATTGCTCAATTCTTCACTACTGCAGGGGACGCAGGGGCCTCTGCAGTTGCCTTCTTCTCCGTGTGGACCCTCCTGACCCTATCCTCAAAGGGCAAACAACGGGCTATCATCATCATCTTTCTGCAGTTGACGTCGAGGGTTGATAACTGGCGGTTGTGATGTGGATCCGGCAGTGCTGGCAGGGATCGTTGGCAGGTTGTCCGCAGCAGCCGCTCGCTCCTGCAAAAACTTGTCAAATTCTGTAGGAAAGAAAATTGAAAAAAAAAACAAAAAACATCAAGTCAAGTGAATAAAGATCTACAAATTATTAAATGTCAAAAAATTTATCGCTTGTTCCAAATGGTATATTTATTTATTTGAATACAATGCAATCCCCATGTTTTGTAGCTAAAGATCAATAATCCATCAATATATGTCAGGAACTGTCAGGGAAAACTGTCAGTTTTTACATTGGTGTGGCTGGCTCATCAAGTATGTATCATAAATACAGACCATACCAATGGTGGTAGGAGGCTGAAAATTTCAACATACTCTCCTTATTATGTTTAGAAGAAACGTTTTTGTTTTTGGACCCCCCCCCCCAATAGTTTTTGCCATGTTGCAATTTGCCATGTGAGTTTATGCTAAATTGATCCCTTAGTTTGTGTCTAGCAGCATTCATACTTGTTTTTGAAAATTCAGACTTTTTAGAGATCCAACAAAAGGCGAGAGAAGTTATCCGTTGATCACCCCAAAATGGCATGTTGCTAAAAGATGTTGGTCATGTGATTGTTTCTATTAAATGACTAACGAGACCAGTTTATTTATTCATTTTTGTACACATCAGTATATATGAAAACAAGAAACCAAGGGGGGAATAGTCAGGACAGCATTGAATGTCTGTCCTGGGGAGAGCAATTGGTCTCTGGGACAATGAAATTTCATCAAGATCCTCGCTTCATTAGGTGAAATGAGTTTCTTCATCAGCAAACAGTTTCATTCATTCCTGTGGAGCATAGGGCTGCAACCACTCTGTTGCGACTTCACTAGAAAGTAGGCTTTTTATGGTGGAGTTGTTAGTCCCATGCCCAACCCGTCTCCTTTATCTGGGCTATGACAACCGCCAAGCTTAATGTATTTTCTGTCAGAGTAACTTTCCTGTTGATGGATTGCCTTTAAAGGGCTTCAACTGCCAGCTATTACCCCTAGCTGGGAGATGGAGAGGACTCATGCTTTTCCCCAAGGCAAAGTGAGAATAAAAAGCCAAAAATCAAACTCAGCCAGCAGATTTTCCTTTCTGTGCCAGTGTCTTCTACACCATTCTACACCTCCATCTTCAAAGACAGAGGAAACCTTTCTACTTTACAGACAACATACCAAGAGATCTTATCACTAATTGATCGCACAGGTTGAAAATCAGTGAATCCATTACTCCATATAACACGATTTTCGTTCCTGGGTAGTGAGTGTTAATTTC
This sequence comes from Thysanoteuthis rhombus, assembly GCA_963457665.1. Lineage (NCBI taxonomy): Eukaryota > Metazoa > Mollusca > Cephalopoda > Oegopsida > Thysanoteuthidae > Thysanoteuthis > Thysanoteuthis major. The sequence continues at coordinate 12,138,123 of OY735228.1, read as the reverse complement.
CGATTGCTTCTGTGTAAAAAATATAGAAAATAACTATTATTCCCTTCAAACTTTGCTTTTGTGACCAGGACGGTGATATTCACGTACATTTGTTTTTCTCACATAACGTAATTGAAAATGTGCAAATTTGCCCGTTTTCCATTTCAAAATAAGTAGATTACAAATTACCCGTTCTGGTCATAAAAGCAACCTGGTTGATCAGTTGGCACTAATTTTTACTGAAAGAGATGAAACACCAAAACTGGTAGCCTGATCTTCAGACAAAATCGTGGGGTCAATGTAAAGTCAGTCCCTAGAAACTCTGGACTGGGATGGCTAACAAGGCTGGAAACTTTTGCTCTGTAGGCATCATTAGGCGGTAACAAAGACAAAGAATTGGTATATAGCCGATTAATCAGGTAGATCAACAAATATATAATCATCATCATCAGTCTTTTAAAGTCTGTCGGACATAGACCTTCCCCAAGATCCGCACATTTCTCTACCATAGGCATCGCGGAGCCAGTATTTTCTGAATTTGTCTAGTTCATCTCTCCATCTTGTATTCTGTCGGCCTCGGTTTCGCATGTGATCTATGGGGATCTGTGTTGTGAGTCGTGATGTCCATTGGTTGTCTGCCATTCTCGCAACATGACCAGCCCATTGCCATTTGAGTTTTCTAATAGATTCTATGAGGTCTTGGATGCCTGTTTTCTTCCTGATTCATTGTACTGTTTTGCGATCTCTCCATGTGAGGTTGAGCATGATTCTCTCATCTGCACGCTGCATTGTTTTCAGTTTGTGGGTCTGTCTCTTGGTTAGGTTCCATGTTTCAGCTCCACAAGTGACTATCGAGAGAATGCATTGGTTGTATACTCTTCTTTTGGGGATTATTGAGATCATCTGGTTTTTGCTCTGCTTGATTTCTTCTTTTGTGGGTTTCATAGAGATTCGTTGTTCTAAGTAGATGTAATGGTCTACTTTTCCCAGTTTTGCATCTTCGATTCTGACAGTTATGTCCTTATTCTCAATGTGATTATTGCACATGACGCTCATTTTACTGAAGTTCATGTGTTGGCCAACTCTTTTGCTTTCTTCATTTAGTTCATCTAGCATTAGTTGGAGGTTGCGTAGGTTCTGTGCCAAAAGGACAATGTCATCTGTAAATCTAAGGTTATTTAGATATTCAGTCTATTCTGATTCCTCTATTCTCCCAGTCCAGGAGAGTGTGAAGAGTTTGGGTGATCTGGTATCACCTTGTTTTACTCCTTTTTGGAGCTGGAAGGGTTCAGAATCTTTATGTAGCCTGTTGAAAGAGTTACTGTGATTGTATATATGTTGCAGTCCTCTGATGTACACAGGGTGTACTGTACACCTTGTAGAGTGATGGCCTTCATGACTACGGGAATTTCCACTGAGTCAAATGCCTTCTTGAAGTCTGTAGATGCTACAGCAAGAGGCATTTTGTATTCTGCTGCTTTCTCTTTCAGCTGATTTATTGAATGGAGATGGTCCATGGTCGAGTAGCTTCTAAATCCAGCCTGTTCCCGTAGTTAGTTTTCATCTAGTGTTTTAGTGATCTGGTGGTGATGATTTTTGTGAACAGTTTATAGATGCAGTTGAGTAGGCTTATAGTTGTTGAGGTTTTTTGGGTGTCCTTATGTATATAAATATACATGTAAGCTTATAGAAAAGTTTCAATGCTCAAACTTTTGATTCAAAATTACATGTTCGACTAAATTGAAAAAAAATGTCCCAGTTGTTAGCCCAACCCACTCTTGTGAAAAATTGAAAATCACAATAGCTTACATAACACTAAACATCTCTTTGAAAAACTTTTTTCTTGTTCCTGATTGAAAATGTTATTTCCAGATCAATCTGTTCAAATTTTGCTTTTTATAAGACTATTGATTTTGTAATGTACCTTTTTTGCCTCAGACGGCTCAAAAAAAGTTACTTGAAAGCTGCAATACCCTTATCTACGACTGCGACAAATTGTTTCATAAGGATTAATTTTATGTGCAGTGGTGTCATCAACACCCTCCGAGGATCAACCAGTTACTTCCACATGATGCTGTTCATTCTCACAGAGAATTTTGAAGTGTGCCAAGGTGTCTCAAAGCAAAGATAGTAGGGAACTTTAATAAAGCCATCTTAGAGACCCATATGGCATGCCACCATGACCTCCAAGCTGTACTAATCATGCTTTCAAGATGTCTGGCAATGTCTTGACACTGTTTTATTGCAGGTGAAATAAAGTATCCAGAATTTTATCTTGATCCCTAATAGGCATGCCCTAGGTATGCCTTGTGGGCCTCACACATCTAAGACAGTACTCTGTGCCAGCATCTGCCAAGATAAAGGTCATAGCAGATGTCTTTGTTGGACCACAGATGAAGAAGATCCTGGAGTGCAAGGAATTCTCTAAGAAGCTCACTAGGAAGGAAAAAGCAGCTCAGTACTGTTTTGTCACAGTGGTTCAGAGCTTCCAGGACAATCCAGAGACTGAAAACTATGTAGAGCTGGTTGAGACCTTGATGAAGAAGTACAGTAAGATGGGCTGCAGGCAATCCCTTAAGATCGATACCCTTGATAGATACAAGAAGATTGGAGTGTATCTGGAGGAACAAAACGAGCGCTTGTACCAAGATATACAGGACCTGAAATGCTGCCACTGAGGAACATAGGAGAACATGATAGGAGATTATATTTTGGGGTCTAATTCATAAAAAGGAATTGGGACAATCATAAATCTTTATAATTATCTACTTCTAAATCTTTTGTGATCAGTTTCATATAACATTATTATAGATACATGTTATTTTGGATTCATATGTTGATGTTTTTCAGGAAAAAAGTGATTTTCTAGAAATATAAATAAAAATATACAAATCCACTTGTTGTACAATTGGAATTTCAGATGCAAAAAGTGAATGTTGAAGGGTGTAATGGCCATTTTCTACACTTTTTACACGTAAGCAATCAGAAAAGAATTACACTGCATGGTGTAATTGGTTGCTGCTGTCATCTCTGCAGAGACTACGGCACTTCATATTGAAACAATAATGATAGATTTTAAGGTGAAAACAAATTTACCTGAACTGCTTATAGATTCTGTCGCTTGTCCATCCTGAAACATGAAAATAATGAGGACATGAAAAAATAGCTCTATCATTTAGTAGTATAAAATCATAAATAAAAATTAGGAATAAATTATAAATATCAATAAAAAATATAATAATCATAAATCATCTATAATTATCAATATAATCAAATATAATTGAAATATAATTGAAATATAATTGAAATATAATTCTATATTATGAAATACAAAACATGAAAGATATGAGATCAAACATGTTTGACATGTATTGGAGTTTAATGTAAATACTGTAAAAAGTTATTAAACAGATGATCTATTTTAACTAAAAAAATCTTAATTATTTTATTTCAAAAACATTTTCACATGCATAAATTTTGAAGAATCCAAACCATCTTATAAAAACAAAAGTAGCTTCAGACTTTTAAATGCTTGTAAAATATAAAAATTACAATTATTTCTTCAAGTAAAGTAACTTCATAATTTTATACTTAGAGAGAAGGACTTATTTTCCCCCCAGAAACATAATCTACTTATATAATGAAAAATGTGTTTTTCCTAATTCTCAGTTCATAACAATGGATTCTTCACTTTGAGGTAATGATTTTGGTGATGAAAAATATCAGCTAACCACCATTTGACTTTTCAATGGACTCTTACACTGTAACAAATTCAGTAGTTTTTTTTCCTAAAAATAAACATCTAAAAATTCAAATATATCCATATCTTAACTAGTTTTTATCAATTAATCCTTGACTTTCAACAAGCTTACACATTCCTGAACTCCAGATAATCCTCAGAATTTATCTATCCTATAATTCAGGCTATTTTGATCTTATTCTCAAGTGGGCGAAAGTTGCAATAGTTGGAAGATTATCTCGATTCAAGGGAAGTAACTCCAGCTGACTGCAGTAGCTACATTTAATAAGATAGCATTTGACACTCATCTGCAGTGAATAAAAAAAACAACAAAAAAAAACAAACTTGATACTAACATGCGCCAACCATTGAGCCATTTCTTTGAGGTCTTCTTCTTTATCTGTCAGCTGCAAAAAAACACAACATAAAAAAGATTAACATCTTCAATAAAAGAAAACTGATCAACCTACTCTACCCTTTATTGCATAGCATTTTTAGTCATTATCAGACCTTTCTAAACTGTGACACTTCAATGTGTCACTGATTATCTCTAGGTGAGTCGCAAAATTAAGTATAATTTTGTAAATCTTTTAAAAGATACTTTTCCAAGTGTTGGTGGAACAGCTATGATGCAAATCACATAATTGACTTGGCTAACAAAACCCAAGTAATGTGTCACATAAAAAATTATCTTTGAAGTGTCACCAATGCAATAAGTTTGGAGAGCTCTGGTCTAAATTCTCTCAAGTCCTTTTTATTTTTATGGCTGTAGAATAAATTAAAAACTATAAGATAAAATAATTGCAAGAAAGAACCATTAGAACATGTTAACAATCTGAGCAGTTTATTGAGAGGAACTTCAAAGGGTCTTTTTGTAGTCGAACAAGTGTTCAGTAAATCTATAGGTATGGTTAATAGCAAACAAGGCTGATCTTTCCTCATTTCTGACAAGACAGGGATGTGTTTGTATCCAAATCGAACATGGATATTTTAAAAACTAAAATTGGCTTTTCAAATATTAAAATAAAGCCCCAATTAGAAGCAATAAACAGAGTATCATACATAAACGGTAAAGTTTGTACGACTGTTAAAAGGAACTCTTTGCAGTAATGTGTTTGACTCGATGTTGTAAACCAGGGGTTGACAAACCTTTTTAGGGGAGGGTTGAATTAGAAATTATCTCACACCTTGCAGTCTGGTTTAGAAATGTTTTTTTTTTGATATCTTGCGAGCCAAAGCAATTTAAAAAAGAGATAATAATCCAACAAGGCCATGGAAAGAGCTTGTTTTCTGTGATTACTTTAATGTTTTTCCTTATAAGAGCAATACTTACATCAATTCATATATGTATAAAGAATTAATGACAACTATGAAATTATTCTTTGGGAGACAAAATATAATCAAATCGGGGTTCAAATTTTGTGTGTATTATTAGAACAGCAGGAATGCTTTGTGTTAAAACATTTTCAGCCATAAAATATTGATTCATTTGAGGCGACTGCAAAAATGAGAATTCTGCTCTATTCTTCAATACTGTATTCTATTGTTGCAAACTAAATATAGATTAGGAAAGCAAAAATTTTTGCTTGCAACATCACAAATTCAATGAAGTCGGTGGGATGGATGAAATGAGGTCAAGGGCCATGTTTGGTCTGCTGACCATAGTTTGCCAACCCCTACTGTGAAATTTCATTTCAAGTGATTTAACAACTTGTAGAAATGTTGTAATATAATAAGTACAATGAAATATGACTAAACAGAATATAGATAAAGTATACATCCTGTGATTGAAAAAAAAAATCCTCCCTGAGAGAAAGATAAAATTTATAATTTTAAACAAATTTCAGAAATTTTTGTTTTTTTGTAGACAAAAAAAGTTTTTCATAGAAACTTGGGTGATGTATAGATTACATTGAACAGGATTTAAAATTTGCCCGAGTTTTTAAAAGTGTGTAATATATATATATACATATATATAAATATATATATTTGTGTGTGTGTATGTGCACAGGTATACCTTGATTAGTATGGTTAATTTGTTGCCAAATTTTCCATACTGTTAAAAACTGCATTGGTGAAAGTCTTAGGATATGATCCATTTTTCTTCAGTTTATACCTTCTTACATTAATTTGTACAATAATACCTTGACCATACTGCATAAAAAAACAGTACTTTTCAAGGTATTCCTATTCTGATAAGGAAAGAAAGCTTTTTTGTAATCTGATCATCAATAGGAAAAAAACAAAAAAAAAACATCTGACACTGTAGCCAAAGAGCCACAACCAAAGCAAAATGAAAAAAAAAAGCTTTTTAAAACAAAAAACAATTTCATGAAACATGGAAAACGAGAGAAAGAGTGAAAAAGAAACAAAAGATGCAGAGCAAACATGCAAAAAACAAAAATACAAAAGCCGACCCCCAGCGTGTAATTTGGGGGTCTGTACCTGAAATTGACATGCACTGCAACCAAATAGAAAAAAAGCTTCATACAGAGTGGAAACACATTTTCAAGTTAGAAATTTTGATCAGTAAAAGCGATGATCATGCAGCAGCAGCAGCAGCACCTGAAAATGTTGGTTGAAAAACAATGAAAAATGATTGAGACTGACATCCTCATCTTTGTTGTATTCAGTTTTCAAATTGTGATTACATAAGATTGACAACTTGGGGGAGATCATAATCCTATATTTAAAGGTTGTTCCAAAAAAGTAGAAAATGAAGATTTTGAAGTCAGCATCATATACTGAATGAATTTTTTTTCATTCATTTAAAAAAATAAATAAATAAATAAATAAAAAAAATAAAATAAATTAAAATGAAATAAAATCTATCCATAGGTGATAAGGATTTAATTTACTTCAAGTCATGAAATTCCTATATTGAAAAGTGAAGACCAAAAAAAAACAAAAAAAAACAAAAAAAAAAACAAACAAATCCAATCACATTTTTAGGGGTAATATGTAAACAAAATTAGAAAGCACTCACTGAGTGCATAGCTCTGCCAATGCAATTACTAAGGGGAAGTAACTGTACATAAATCTGCCCCTAAATTTAAGTACCTCTTATGTAGCCTTTCGTAGCCCATCCTTTTACAAAGTTTCATTGAAATCCATTGAGTTTCTTTCAGAGATATTGTGAACAGACAGAAAGGCATAACCGAATACATTTGTCGCGTCAACTTTGTTGGCAAAAGATTGATTGAATTTCAGAGCCTCAACAAATCTAGTCTTCTCTACACAACAAAATACATTTGACTTTGCATAAAACGTCAGTGATAGACACGGGCATCGGTTGCCACTCTTTCCCAAGGAGGGGCAAAAGGATACACGTGGGGAGGGGGGGCGAGGAATATCCAGATGTTGGTTGTCAAGCAAGGAACTAGGGAATGTCCAAGTTGTGACTCATCCTAAACTGGTCATTGATTCCCTTGGTCCCCGGACTCTCAATTAACACCCTTGCCATCAATGAGAACGCCTGATTCCTGTTTGTAACCCCCCCAGTGGATGAGTGGAAAATAAACTTTTCTTATGATAACTTCAAAGTTGAGAATGTCAGGCTAAACAGGTCAATAAAAATGGCAAATGTAACCTTTGATCTTCGGTTGATAAAATGCCAAGTAAAATGGCTGATGCTTAATCTTAAGAATTGTAGCTCAAGTTATTTTGTTTTTGTCAGTTGATCAAGAAAAATGAAACATTAGGGACTTGAAACACAAATACAACAATTTATACTTTCTTTCTTTTGAACCAAGAGGAGAGTTTACAATATTAAAACAAGACTAATCAACAACGGTAGGGAAATATAAATTTATATATGTTTGGTTTAATGCACTGTGATGGTAAGACAGTGAAGAGTTTACTCCCCTGAATTAGGAAAGGGTTGTTGCTTGTTTTGTTGAAAACAAAATCAACTCCAGACATGGACTGGAGGTTGACATGAATCTTGTGCGAACATTTAAAAAAAATCACTTAAATTTTTATTTTTTTCTAAGTCTATTTGCATGGTTTCATTATTTACATCATCCTTTGAGATTAAAAACAAGTTTCAAGTAATTTTATTGTAAAATCAATTCAATAACACCATCGATCCACTATTTCACTCTCACTAGTTGATGCTGGGGGATTTTTGTATAGGATTTTCTAGTTATGAAAACCATCTATTGTGCTCAAAAGGTGCAAATTATAATGAAACATTGGCAGGAGAGAGAGAGAGAAATGAAGAAAGGTTTAAGACTACGAAATTGGAAGATCAATTTTGAGTGCAGTTCAACAGTGTAAATGCAGGTCTGTGCACTTTTAGACTCAAGACCAAGACGGTGCAAATCAGTGCAGAGATCAAAATCTAATAAATTAGGAAATATGTTTAAAAAGCCAAACATGGAGAACATGAATCATGTGTTGTAAGAGTTGGAAAAAAAAATTGAATTGGATCCTTTGAACAGTCCTTTGGCTTTCACACTGTTCATTTTTTCATGAGTAAGTTTTTTAGGGGGGGGGGAGAAGGATTGCAAACCCTGGCCCCCACTTTTTTTTTTTGCTATCTTTATCCATAGCTGTTGGGGGGAGTGGGTTCCAATCCCATTTTTGAATTTAGGGTTTTCATTCTCCCAGACTGGTTGCCTTCCAAGGCTGGAGAGCCCAGTCAACCCTATTATTTTACTCATAAGTGGGGGAAGGGGAGATAGATTCATGCCTTTCCCTAGGGCATAAATGCAAAGTGAAAGCAAATAGCCTCAGCTGGAATTTTACCTCTGTTTGCTGATTCCATAATTCCTACTGGTAACTGTTAGACCACTCCTACCTTTAACTACGGCTGAATCACATCTTAATTTTTCCTTATCCGCTTGAAAATAAACATTAATCTTGTATATTTGCAAAGGTTTCACAACCTTTTTGAAGGGAGACTGAACTTTCAACTCCTTACATACAAATAGAGGCTGGGATTGCTTATTAACGTAGGGAAAGTCCAGATTTTTTCCTATATTCATGTGCTAACTGGATCCTTTAACTTACAGAAAAAAAAAAAAAGAAAAGATTTTTCGATCTGATTTATTTTGTTAGTATTCCCCCCACAAGCAAGAAATATTGAAATTTTTACAAACGGCAGATAAGCCATAATAATCATTGTGCAAGCAAAATACCAGCACAAAAAAGAAATTAATGTGTGCTCAAAAGGTCATTACCTAAATTATTGTAGTAACTGATAAATATATATACACTCATAATTATAAGTATATTGATAATATATTATTATAATTTTTATTGAAAATTCTTAACTGTTTCTGAAAACGAATCGGTTTTTCAAATACAATTGTTTATCACTAATTTACTGTTCCAGTTTGTACAGCACGGCTTCAGCCATGTTTGTTGGAGTTTTTATATCAATGTTTACTGAGATCTGTTTCAAATTCTATAAATAACTAAGCTTTTATCGAGAAGATATCCATTCAATCATACTTGTATTATATCAAAACATGTCTATACAGTTTTATATACCATGAGAGATAGGCTGTACCAAAATTATACTGAAACAAAGAGCCGGAGGCAGTGGGTTTAAAGGTTGGATTTGAGCTTCTGCAAGCCATCAAAGCTTTTGTGGCTTAAATGTCAAAGAAGCTAGTGCATTCAACAAGGCTTCCCTCAGACAAGAGGGATGTGAGTTCGAGTCTCACCGCGAGCTTCTTTTTTTCCGATCTGCGCTGTTTACTCACTGCCGTAGATTGACGACCTGAGTTCTAAAAATTAAGATGAAGGTAAATAGTAGTAAAAAATTGATAATAATAATGATTGGTCTTAATATTTCATCTGATAAAACATAAATGATAACATAAAAAAGGGGCTTGCTTAAGAGAAAGTCCTCCATGTGGCAAAACAAAAGAACAAAACATGAAAATTAGAAAAATAAGTATTTAAAAATTTAGTAAGGAAAATAAATGGGGGTTACAAATAAAGAAATTGGCTCCTTATGAAATTTGTCTGTGAGGTGACAACAACTACACCCTATCAGAGGGAATCTTCCCCTTGGTCTCTCATGGAAATACCCTGGATGTAGGTATTGTAACCCATGATCAACAGACAAGATAGGGGGGAGGGAGGGAAACCAACATTACCTCAAGGGCATCACCCATGGGCAACTGAAAAGTAAAGAAGATATTATATAAACAAATCAAAAAGAAAAATTATAAGAGGGGGAGGGGTGATTATAAGGAATTGTTTATTTTAAACAAATGTCAATCAAGTGGAACTATGTTATACGTTAGCAAATGTTTCCTTGGTTCAATAAATCCAAGTTATCTGAATAGAATTGCTATTCAGATCACCTTCTGCATCTAAGATGATATCATGTGACAAAGGAGGAAAGATGTTCAATCCTTAATAACAAATCTGATTCTGAGAAAAATAAAAATCATCACTTTCAATCCAAATAAGATTTTAGTATTTGTCTGATTTTCTAAGGTAATGAATTGTCATTTTTATACACTGATTACCTCTGACTAGGGTCCTCATCTTGGAATGAAAATGTTATAACCCCCCACCCCCACCCCGGACTGAATAAGGGGTTTGGTTTGAAATTCTAAAGTTACCAACTACCGTAGACACCTGAAAGAGATAAAGGGTATGAAAACCAAAATGATGAGACAATAACAACCAAGATAAAGACACTAGACTGGGTAGGTCAGTGTATATTAGAGATTTTAGTTTTTTTACCTACATAAAAATCAACTGCCTAACATTAACTTTAAAGCAGTTAAATATCCAATAACTGAGAACAGGTTGAACAAGAAACATTTGTTATTTGATACAAATGAATCAGCATGTTCAATTCTTGAAATGCTTCAAACCACTCCCAAACACAGTGGAACTCTTCAATGAAGAGAATTTTAAAAAAAATGGAACTATTTTTAAATTGAACAAAAAATTAAAAAAAGATTTATCTAAAAGTGCAAGAGGGAATAACAGATCAGAAGTTATAGCCCTCGATTTAAGATTATAATTTGTTTTACAAGAAATTAAATTAGGAGTTAATAGTACTTGTTTGCATTTCAAATAGATAATTAATTTGTGGCATATTAATATTTATGAGACACAGAAATGCAAAGCATCACTCTTTGGGGCTTAACAAATATAAATCAAACACGATTATTTTTTCTATTATAATTTATGAACAAAGCAGATGAGAGGGAAATGGATTCTTGTATTCAACCTTAATAACTCAAAAGTAGAACAATAATTAGGTTTCTATCCAACTTGTCCAGAGAAAAGCCTATATTATGAAATATTGTGAATTTTACAAAACAATCACTTTCATCTACGCAATAACAGTTTCTATTTTGGTAAATGTTCTGAACTGAATCTGATTTATTGAGTCAAAGTTGAACACCATCATACATTCGTAAGTTGAGTTGAGCTGATCTCATTGTTGAGAGAAATTTGCAAGAGTTTTTAGACTGATAGGAACAGTAGCTGTGACTTCTATTTGCACAACAGAGAGAAAGTACTTGAGAGAAAAAAAAAATTTAAAAAAAAAAATGAAAATCCAACAAACACCTTTCAATGTACTCTTTCATCTAACTCTTAATTTGTTGCATGTGAAACCAATCTCTAATAACAGACATTCAGAAAGAAAGAAAATCTAGCAGAAATAATATAAAATCTACATCCAGGCAATTTCAGTCATGAAAGCATGTCAACTGAAAAAGCAATTTTATGCAAATACTTTCGAAAGAGAGACAAGTCAGCCATAAAAGCCAAGAATTATAAAACGTAACAAATACAATAAAAGATTCATGAAAAAATGATTATTACACGTGGTATTTGTGACTGGCTTCTCATTTCAAATATAAGTTCATATATATTTCAAATCAGAGTTCCTCAATCTTTTTTGATTGCAACCCAGTTTCATTTCATGAAGTAACCTTACAACCCACTGATATCAAATACAATTATATCGTACTAAAATTCACATCTTCATCAACAAAAACGATTTCTGTCTTTGACAGTGATAATCATTCCATTTTATCAATGCTGTGTGTGTGTGCGTGTGTGCCGTTTTATAGTTATAGAAATAGAAACGAACACACTCACTCAGTTACCAATTTAGTAAGTTTCAAGTTTTGGCAGCACAAAAATTCAACATTGAGAGCTATTTTTAGCCTGTTTTCTGAGCTATTTTCCAGCTTAAGCTTTTTCCTAGCGATTTTGGATCAATATAGCAATTTTTAGCTATCAAAATGGTCATAAATTAGCTAATATTGTTTTTATTTAGCCTTTTTTGGCGCTTTTTGACACTTTTAAAGAAAAAAAAAAATTCAAATGAATGTAACCCATTTTAGATGAATATGATTCTTAAGGGTCAATAATTTTTTTTTTTATTTTAGTTCATGAATTAATCAAAAAAACTATATGCCAAAAATAGGGGTTTGCCTGAATATTTTCCTTATAAAATGGGTCCTTGAGTTTTCAAAGTTTTAAAACCACTAAATTAAAGGTTGAGTACTCCTTTTCTGGAATGCCTGGTGAAATTTTTGACTTTTGACGTCATGTTGGCTTTAAGAAAGTTTTGGATTTAGGAACATTTCGGTGTGACACAAGTGTTACTCAACCTGTATATCCTTTTCTTGCAGAGATACCTACACAGGAGAAGCTGAGCCACAAAATAACCAGTTTGAATTTCAAAACAAAAGACATTCAACTGAAGCAGCTTGATAAAGAAGAAAAACCAGAGAGCACTCAAGTATAGCGAAAATTCCTAAGCAAATAGTTGACCCTTCTACGAGACAAAAAGTAAATCTGCTGAGACATCTAAATACAAAGAAGCAGAGACAATATTGAAGGCAGGGTGGACAGATTTAGCTAGGAAGGGAGATAATTTGAGATTCATTTCAAGAGACTTACTCAACACAAGCATTGGAATAGCACTGAATTTTGAATTCCAGGGTTGAGGTTCAATACCTGTGTCTTGAAGTGGGCCTAGCCTGAGAGGTTGGTATTGATCTTCTGCCCCTCGACTTCCTGAATTCAACGCTATTCCAATGCTGTATTGGGTAAGTCTCTGAGATAAAGCTCAAATTATGTCCCCTCCTGGTTTAAGGTGAGGAAATGAACAACCGAACTAACCTGTCCATTTTTGGCTTGAGATTTCATGGATACTGCTTGTCCAAGACTGCCCCGGAATTGGTCTTCTTGTTGGTTGATGTATGCTGCATTTCTGAATAGAGTTGAACATTATTATAAATTTCTGATACATTGATATTTATATGGGTCATAAAACATTGAATATGATTTTACATAGTTGGTTTCCTTTATAAGATAAGTGATAAAGTTTTGTCTCAATATTCAAGAGATTGAATCATTAAGATCAACAAAGATATGGCTGATGTACAACATGCTGAAATGAAAATTTAGAAAAAGTTTGCTGGGCATACAATGAAGATCGTTGTAAGGCCATTGATGAGATATCGGAGGTGACTGGTTTGTCATGGAATTCATGACAGCAAATGTTTACAGAAAATTTTAAAAAGTGATGAGTTTCATGAAAATTCAGGTCTCCCCAAATAAAGAAAAAAAAAAACCCCAAAGGTTTGCATGTGTACCATGATTTGAGGCGGGGAGCAAGTTAAAAAAGACCCATAGTTTCTTTCCAAAGTAGTGATTCAAAAAAAAAAATAATTATGGTTATTTTCAGATATATATGTATATATAGATAGATAGATAGAGAGAGAGTATTATTTACCCGATGTTCTTCCTACTTTGGTCAAATGACTGTCTGGATTGTGCAAACATATCAAATTCAGAGTCCTGAGTCCCTGCTGATGAAGATTTATTCACGGCAGGGGTGCTGCTGATTTGGCCCAGGGTGCTGCTGATACTGCTACTATTTAAACCTACAAAAATAGACAAGAAGAAAAAAAGTTGTTTTTTTTATCAAAGGCAGCAATAATACTAACATTGAGATTTTGACCATTTTCATACAACGTATCTAGAATACAGCTGATCACAATGATAGTAATCTTTTTTTAACACAACTAAATTTTAATTTTCTTGATAATCCTGATAGTCACTGATGTGTATTCAAGTTTTAGGTTAATGCTTATGGATAATCAGCTTATTTTTCTGATACATTTATAAAACTAAGAGTTTGATAAAATCCAACTTGAAATTTAAGAATATACTTATAAAACTAGGATGATTAAAAAAGTTGTTTTTTTTGTCAGAAGTCCACTGTGTGTCACAGGTTTGCCATCACTGGCTCATCATATCAACTACCTGTACAAATGCAATGAATAGTGTTCAACAAAGTGGCTCCCAAACTGTGTGCTACGGCACTATAGTATGCCATAACTATTTCCCTAGTGAACTGCATCAATTTATCCAAACACAGAAAAAGTATTTAGAGCCTTGAACTTCTCCAGTATGTATATTGTATCTGTCCTGCTTTTAAACCCAGTCACCATTCCAGCAGTTTTACCACTAGATCTTGAGGTCTCAACTTTTTTGGCAACAGATGAAAGCAAGAAGAAGTGATAAAAACTGTATTGGTGATGTAAAAGTTTGACTACTGAAAATTTTGGTTTAATTCATTTTCAGTTATTGTGCCGCTCTAAGTCAAATATATTTATCTTGGCAGAATATTATAGATCTTTCCTTGCAAACTTTTAGGAGTATCAACAAAAATTAATGGTTTTATCAATATATTTCAGATTTATGCAGTAACAAACGACATCAATTGATTTTGTCAAATTTCAGGCCAAGTCTAGAGTTGATTGTTTTTTTTCCCCTTATCGACTGAGCTAAACTAATCAGTCTTATAAACCTACAAATTTATCAAATATATACATTATACAAAAGTTGCTGTAATCATCTCCAGTCGGAGTTTGACCCTGCAACAGCCAGGCTTGTATTAGTATTGTGGATGTTAGTAGAAAAAAATTGCCAAGACAAACCCAGAGTTGCCAACTCAAAGAATATTTTTGCACAGGTTTGATTGCTAAAAAGCATTGAATAGAAAAAAAAAATAGCTAAAAAACACCAAAATGATATTTATGATTGCCAACATGTTAAGGCATTTCCATACTAATATAGTGATATTCACACTGCCAAATTTTTATTTGATGAAGATGGAATTCTGTCTGTGGACAGAGATTTAGCATCCATTTATTATGGATTGTATGTAAGATCATCAATCTATAGAATAGATACATACTTATTGTTATAAACATTATATACAATCATTGATATCATTTATAAACCTTACTTCAAATAAATGTTTACATTTATTTCAAGTTTAATAAATAGCAAATATTTCTATTATTATTTGGACCATCCTCATCTTGGTTGTTTTTCATACAACGTTTTGGCCGTTGTACTCTACTAATAATAGAAATAATAATAATACCTCATCTCAAAAATCCAGAGATAAATAGCAAATACTTGGCCAATTGTAAAGGGAGAATCTTAATGAAGGCTGATTGTCTGGAGGGTGGTGGCAACAACATAAGAAGCAAAATAATGACATCAATAGTCCAGATAATCTCTGTGGATAACAATGATTCCTCTCAAAATTCAGGAAAGTATTTTTTTCATTTTCTCAAGACATTTTGTAAGAGCCAATGGAGTGTGAAAAGATGTGGATTCAACTAATGAATAGGATTCCTATTTCTCAAGAATATTAAATTATACATCAACTGAAAGAAATATGATAAACACGCAACTAAAATTGATGCTACTATTTCCTCAAGGTATTTATATCACTTGTGTTATGAGTCACTTGCCCGAGCTCTTAATATCATAAACCACTTGATACCGCTCCTCATTGACAGTAGAACTCTTGTGAATAGAATAATGAAATCTTTTGTGAATAGAATATTTTTCAAGCTGAAAGAAAATGGATCTAAAAGGTTGAAAAGAAGATCAATTTGAATACAAGAATACTTTGAATGGTGCAATTTTGAGATCTCCCAATTGAAGTATTGATGTAACTTAAGTATAAGCTGCTTGAAATGGTCCTGCATCATCAACCTCTCAACGTCCATAGACCTTCCCCAAGATTTGCTAGACTTCTCTATCATGGGTGTCGTAGAGCCAATACTTTCTGAACTTGTTTAGTTTGTCACACCATCTTATACTGTTGGACACACTGTTGTATGTGATCATTGAGGATCCAACAATTATCTGCTATTCTTGCAGCATGACCAGCCCATTGCCAATCGAGTTGTTTAATGGATTCTATAATATCAGACTCCTGTTTTTCCTTTAATGTATTGTGCTGTCTTGTCTTGATTTCTCCGTATGATATGATACATGCACGGTTCTCAGTTTGAGGGGAAAATTTGAGGATGTTACGCAAAACAGATGAGAAAATAGAAAAAAAAAAAAGATAATTTACTTACTCAAACCGGCTAATTGAGCATGAATGTCTGACTGACCACTGCTTGGGTGTCCACCTTCTTCCCCTAAGTCTATGAGGTTACCAACATGCGACTGACTGGACGCTTGCACCTGGACAGAGAAAGGCTAAAATAAAAATCCATTCAGAAAGGTGAAAAAAAATGAGAGCTCCAACAAGTGATCACAGCACATGAATGAAAACAGCAACAGTTATTAGGCAGGGTTACCAGAGGGGGAGATTATTCAAACTTTAATGACACTTACACAACACAGGCATTGGAATAGAGTCTAGGAGCAGAAGTTCAATACCATCCTCTTGAGGCAGGTCCACATCAAGATGGTGACATTGAACCTCTGTCTCCAAACTTGCTAGATTTACAAATTCAATGCAATTCCAATGCCTGTGTAGGGTAAATCTCTGAGATAAAGCTTATATTATTTCCCCTTCTGACAACCTTGTTATAAAGCAATAAAGAAGAAAATGTAAGAATTTTCAATAGATTGTTCCACTCATTTACTGATTGTGAACAAGAAACCCAAAATTCTCTTTAAACTGAGATCTTCCTCTGATCTCCATAATTATGAGATGCCCATTTGACAAATGGATTGGATTAGTGATCAAGATATCACAATTTACAATAGTGAATGACTGGAGTGGAACAATACAGAGAAAACTCCTTGGGTCATAAGGATTCCTAATTACAGAGAAGCAAATATCAACAGAATCAGGCAGAATAATGTAAAGCAAGTAAAATGAAAAGTGAATGTGACAGGCTTTTGGGGGTAACAACACTAACACTCTGTAGGCGACTTTGTTCACCAAGCAAAAAGTTTGTCCAACCACTGCAAGTGACTCCGATCGGCCAGGGATAGGGTCTGAATCTCACAGTTGTACTATCATGTCAATTTCAGTCAAACATGAACAGACAAGTTGCAGGCTTTCAAAGTTACCAAGTACACAAAATCTTGGCACCCTTGAAAAAAAATCAAGTGCCGAGTGCTAAAGGTTAATCAAGTGAGATATTCAGACACACCAGTATCTACGTAGCATCAAATGAACCAAGCGTTACTTGTGTAATCAATATAAACAAATCAAGTGCATCTATTTCTTACTTATACAAAATAAGTAAAAAAGAAATATAGAGAATGAAGTTTTTTTTTTTACAAATCTCAGAGTCAATAATCAAAATAATTGATATTAAGCAATACTGGTGTACCCCAATATAGTGCAGCTTGGTTATAATGCGATTGATTTCCTCGTAACCCAACACCTGCATTATGACGGGAGATGCTTGTATCAATCCATTCATAATAGATCCTTATAATCTTCAATGATCTTATATAAAGAGTACAGTAAAAAGTGTTGTTAATAAACCTATTATGAGAATAGACAATATATAAACACAAGGGGGAGAAAAAAAAAGGGGGGTCAGGCACATAAGCAAAGAGAACAGCAGTGTATTGCTTATCTTTTATTGCAACAAATGTCAGAGGAGATTCTAGACCAGTGTTTCTTAAAATGGTGAATGAAATTATTTTGGGGAAGAACGAAACATGAAAGGTGAAAGACATCATTTATTCAGATATTCATATTTTCTTCTATTCTTAAAAAAAGTAATTTTTGTGGTAAACTTACAACATGATTTCTAGAAATCCAATTCTAAGTTCCAAGACATATTTACTAAATTTATGTAAACTAGGAAAATTCAAATAATTTTTCAGTGTTAATATTTTCATCAGTTCTAGTTTTCTATTTTTAGGATGCTCAAAAAATTTGAATAAAATGAACATTCAGGAAATGAGTTAATTTATGCTTTCTGCTGATGATAAAAAAAAGAATTATGTATGAAATTATACATAAGGGAGATATAAAATGAAAGCAATTAAAAACAAAGATTTAGTCATGGGTAGATGAGATTTTGTAATAAAGATCTGAGGGTAAATGACACTAAAATAGTTCAAAAAGTACTGTTCTACACTACCAACATAGATTAGAGACCTTATTAAGTATAGAATGATAAGCACTTAGATATAATATATGAAAGTCATTACAAATTTATGATAAAAATAAGAACTTATTTTTTAGATAAAATCTCATAATTTGGCATATGCATGGATTTTGTAAAGTATAAATCCAAGAAAGAATTTCATTGCTGAGTGAGGCTCGATCTACGATTTGAACTTCTTAAGGATGACTATTGAAGGTTACTGGTTAAAGGAAATAGTTGAGAAATTCACGTTGAATTTTAGGATAAAAGTTATGAGAGAGTTTTCACATAAGATTGGCAATATTTGAACAAAATTAAAAAAAAGCAAACAAGTCAGTATAGAAGCACTGTTGATGTTACAGAGAATATTTTCCACATAAAAACCTATGTAACTTTGTTAGTTGGTTTCTGTCACAGTAAAGCAGAAAGAGAGGAAAGAAGTAAAGCAAAGCTTGTGTATGCTAGAGCAAGCAGCTAATATCTGCTTTTGCAGAAAATATGAAGTGTAGCAGAAAATCAACAGAAAAATGTATTCAATTCTAGCTATGCACTTTTTGTTTGTAATAAATAAAATACAATAGTACCCATAAAAAATGAGAGGCTCATTTATTCATGTATAAATTGTACAGTCATTTTTTATGGGTACTATTGCTAGAAAATGAATATTCTAAGTACATTAACATCAATATGGGCTAATTTGTTATAGGAGAACAATCATTCCAAAGTTTTTTACCAAATAGTACAAGGCGAGTAACTGATCAGATGTTATTCTCCTAAAATTACCATTTGAATTCACACACACGAATTTGAGAGTTAAACATAATTAAGTCAATTGGGGTACTTGTAGGCAACATCTGGCACAAAATAAAAAGGTGTGAAATGCAGGAAAAAAGCGCAGTGTTAAGGTGAGTGTTTACCTGTTCATAAGAAGGAGGAAGGTAGGAGTCCTGTGACACTGGGGGCGTGGTACCTGTGTCAGCAGACTGCGGCCCTGACTGGCCAGTGCGAAACCGCTCAAATCGTTCATAACGCAGGAATACATTATTAAGATCATCATTCACCCGTAATAATTCACCTGAAACAAAAAAAACAAATGTTAAGCCATTTTCTTTCTTCACAAAAAAAGCTAGATTTTACAAAGAACAAGGATCACATTTTTTGTTACACCTTCCGTGTGTGCATGCGTGTTAGAGTATATAATAATAGGTTTTATGTAGCACTGTGTAGGCAACTTTGCTGAGCAAAAGGTTTGACCTCCTACTGTAGGCAACTCCAATTGCCCAACAATGCAACGTGTTATCATGTCAGTTTCAGTCACACATGAAGAGACACAGAAGTCACAGGCGTTTTAAGTCTAATGCTAAACGTTTAATGAATATGGCAAATTTATATAGGAAATGCTGTGAACTTCTTGGTACCAGATTTAAAAAAAAAAAAAAAAAAAAACACCAACAAACAGGAAAACGTCTTCCTATTTCAAGTGAATTATAGCAATTATTACAATCAGAATGATTCTAAATTAATCTTTCTAATGAATTACTCAAAATTAAATTAATGTATATTGCTACTTTTTAAATTTTAAATCAATTAAAATGTTTTTTCAAATAGGGAAACAATTCACGCAAGGGTAAATGTAATATCAATTTAGGGGAGGGGTGTGTATGAACTACAAGTATAAATGAAGGGTGGATGAAACATAGTGGGTGAAAGTCTCAATATATTCAGATATTCATTTTTTTTTCTATCCTGACAACAAGTAATTTTGTGGTAAACATGTACAATAACAAGAACCATAAGTTCAACAATACGTCCACCACTCAAATATTGCAATATGGAAATATTCTGCAAGTACTACTTCTGATAAAAATGGTGAATGGCCATTTTAGGCTTCGAAATTTAGGCAGAAATTCAAATATGACATCATTAGCAGCTGGTAAAAGAAAAAAAAAATTGATTGTTGTAATGTTTTTTATAACATCACATCTATCACTTCCTTCCTATTTCTGTTGTTTAAAATAACTGGGACAGACAGAAAAAAATTCAATCCTAAGTTCTGAAGCAGTTGTATAGTCAATTTATGCAAACTAGGAAAGTTTTTATAAAGTTTTTTTGTCTCTCCAAGTTTTTTTTACATATTTTACATTTTACACATTTTAGGGTGTTTAAAAGTCATGAATGAAATAAACACTCAAGAAATGAGTTAATTTATGCTTCTTTCATCATAATACAAAATGTATCGTGTGGAATTATACAAAATTATACACACAAGAAAATGAGATGAAATTGTGGAAATTTAATCATGGGAAAATGAGATTTCAAACAAAAGATTTGAGGGCAAATCACACTGACAAAATTTAAAAAAACACTGATCTATTGAATGCAACATAAGAATGTACAGTTAAACGATCTTTTCAGTGTTTAATGACTTTTTATTGACAATCATCACTAGAATAATCAGAAATAGTAGGATAACTCATTTCATTATAGTTACCTCCCCTTATTTAAAGAGCGTTCCGACACATTGAAGGCCAATCTTTCATGAGATAGGAAAGTTTCATGTAGGTGTGTAACTATCAATCTACATATTTAACATGAGAGCTAATCACTACTTCCATTCCAGATAGACTCAAAAACCCAGGAGGAGGGAGGAGGGGACTACCATACAGACCCTGCCTGGATAAACAAAAAAAAACCAGCCAAAGCCAACAGATTTATCACAAGGATATCTTTCACTAACAGATATTCATTTCTCTTTTGATAATCTGTTGAAACCAGTCAAGAGGATTTTTTTCTTTGAGCTCATACAAGGAATGTAACAATTAACAACAAAGCCTTTTTTAAAAAATATCCAAAGTAATTAAAGAACAAATAATCTCCAACAAATGTGGCTTTTCCTTACTTTTTATTTATCCCTCACATTTATTGGACCCATCTTGCAGAATACTAGTGTGTGTATGTATATATATATATATATATATATAAAATCAATAATTCGATGTACTATTTGTTCTAGAAGTTACAAAGGCTGTTACAAGTCTTGAGATTCTGGCAATAAGAGGCACTATTCTAAAATGGGCTTCTAAGCCACTAAATCTTCTCAGAGAATTTAGAAAATGGAAAGAAATGGAATATCAGTCGGTACAGCCTCAAACTGGTTTAAACATTTAGAGGGTGGCATGTACCTTGGAATAATTCCCTGAACGACAATCAGATGTTGCTTATAATGGCTTAAAACAGAAGGTATTGGAGAACCTGATCACCAACAATAGAAAAGAAGAGCTAGAACCATCAAAAGATACCATATAGAGAGTATTACATGTTTCATAAAGTATACAGGAACTCTTGTGCGATTCGTTTTGGTCAAAAAGGATAGAATAGACAGTTCAAAACCCGATATGTTGTTTATATAATTTTTGACATGATTGATAAAATTACGGAATTAAAATTCAATATTCTATCAAAAATACAAACGCATTTCAATAGTACAATTATTTGTTATGGATTTCATATTGTAAAAACTTTGTCAGTAATACATGCCTAAATTCCTGACCCTTGACAATCCCTTTCTAGATTTTCAATGGATTTCTATAGTAAAATCCTTATCAATGCATTTACTTTGTAATATTTCCCTCACATTTGACCCCTAAAAGGGGTAAAAAAATGTTCCCCCAAACTTTTTAGAACAACTTTCAGTTAAGTGTCATCAGAATATGAAGCAAGGTAAAAAAACCAACTCGCAAAATAAATCTCATCAGAATAACTTCTTATCAAAACATAATAACATCATGAAAAATAGGTAAGAAATATAAATATTATAAATCACTCTTGTCTACAGTCTCTCTCTAAGCAGGCTTTCAACCTTTTTATAATTTTAGTCCTAAAGACATTGAATTTGGCTCTCATAGACCTTGCAAAGTTTGTCATAGATAAAAAAAAAAAAAGGAAAAAACTTAGAGATTCATGTCTTTTCTGTTGACTTACTTGTTACTTCCTCGTTTGCTACCTGGTCAAGCAGGTCTACCAGCCGTTGCTGCATCTGACGACATGTTCGGTTTAGTTCCTAAAATAAAGAAGTAAAGACCAGGTGTGTGTCTATTGATGAAATACAACTAGAAAGTATCAAAAGTTGAAACATCAGAAGACAAAAATATAATGAACAATACAAACGCATCAAAAAAAAAAAGAAAAAAAAAAGAAAGAATAAGTCTGGTTAGTCACTAAATAGAAACTGTCTTATGACCAACATCTTTTATTCACATTTGATTTATTCAAATAAGATAAAAAGTCAACTCAATTTTCAACTTTATACAAAGGTGGAGCAGTAGCAAAACATGGATATTAGCTCAATTTTGATCTGAAATTTTCACTGTACTATGTTAAATCATTGTGATAAACATTCATCATTGAATTAAGTGCATTGACAAAGAAGGAGATATTTTTTTAAATGGACTGTATATACTGGTTAAAAAAAAAAGTACCATATATACTGGTTAAAAAAAATTGACTTTTTTAGATGAAGAATTCTCAAGTGGATTCTATTAGTCTGTTTGGACTCAATGAACTTGACAATCTGATGAACCTAGAACTGCCTTATTTTGGAGAGTCAAACAATCCGGTGAATATTGGGTTAAACTTGAACTAACACCTTAGTTCTGGCATTGACTTTTACAATGACAGATACAGTATTTGTTGTGTTGTGTTAAATACATGCTATTTTATCATTAGGCAATAGACTTATTGATTTACCTATCATTTACAGCATGAAATTTATATATATATATATACATAAATACATACATATATATATATATATATATATATATATATATATATATATATATATATATATATCTCATATCTTTTATCAGATAAGACCACACTCAAAGGATCCCCTTCAAATGGTTGTCTTATTGGCCAGGATACAAAAACAAAGTAACTAACTAAAACCATGAAATTCAGACCCAAATTGAGATTTCATTTTTTGTAAACATTGCCTTATCTGCTGATATATACAGTATTTATATCCACCAATAACTGAATTTGAAGCAATCAGAAGTGAATGTATGCTTCCGGGAATAACATTTCTGGCATTATCGTCTATGTTATTTGCTAAGCTTAGCTTAGTATTTGCACCACGCCACAAGCATGGGTCAAGTGAGGATTGAACTCACAACTCAATAGTAACGATCAGCAAGACCAGCTTGTCAACCATCTCTGATTATATTTAAAAAGTATAGATCATGTCTTTGCAACTTGGACAGTGATAATTCAAACTCTACATTCAATTTAACAATGGGTGAATTTGCACATTTTGAAGGGAATAACGGCTTTTTTCAATATTTTTTAGACACAAGTAATCAGAAAATAACACTCACTACTAAAGAAATAAAATCCTGTTGCATGGTGTTTATTATACACTCATTTACTCTGACTAATGTACTCATCTGAGTAGTTATAATCATTACGTTTCATCTGTTGTACTCTCAGCCTTCTTCAGGTGTCAATTGTGGTTGATGTCAATCCCTGGATGAAGAAGTGCACTCTAGTTCGGTGGAAGAGGCAGACAAGCCACATCACAAGGACGGATCAAATAGGAAGAAATAACAGATCCTAGATATTCTCAAGCATAGACAGCAGAATGAGACCAATCTACTCCAGTGAATTGAAAGAAGGGGTCAGTTCAAAATTCCCAGAAGGTTATCGACTTCAACAGACACCTTAAAAGGTTGGCGAGTACAAGGCTGAAACGATGCGACTATAACGACCAAGATGAGGACAAAAGTCCAAGTAAATAAGTGTATAGTAATGAAAATTCCTAACCTCAGAAATTCAGTTAAAAAAATCAAAAGAAAAAAATAAATTTAAAAAAATTAAGTTTTTCACTTTTTGGCCATCAATCCACCCTTGAAATCATTCAGCTTCACCACAAAATTGAAAATAATGCAGATAAATCAGAGCCCAGGAGGATGAGGGAGGGAGAGAGCCTGGGAAGATAATGCTACTTGACAATGACGTTTGAGAAATTTTGTCTTTTTTTTCTCTCATGCTATTCTTGACGTTATCTTTTATTCAAACAACTCATAAAAATATATGGAAACAATTTATAACAATTACAAAGAGAGATAAGATAAGTAGATGGAAATTCTAATTAAAATTTTTTTTTTTTTTGATAATGTGTGAAACAAGCAGGATCTATGTCACACTTCCCATCTTGAAAAAATTAATTCTAGCTTCAACCATCGCATGAATTTGTAACAGTAGACATTTATAGAGTTGATTAGTGTGTGTGCATGCACATAATACATATGATTACTTAGAGCAGCATTTCACAAACTTTTTTTGGATACAACACAGATTTTTTTTCCTTCCTGGTAACCTTCAGGATAGATACATACTTTCAGTGTTTCTTCACATAGTTTTATACATTAAAAATTCTAATTGATTTTACTTTGATTTGATAATCAAATGCAAGTATTGGATTTAAACAGACTGAAATATATCATTAGTTTCCATACATTTGCAAATGCTTCATTATTCACAAGTATTATCCACTTCTAAAGTCTCAATGATGCTTCTTTATATTAAATTGTGATGTAAATATATTGTACTATTTTTCACTCTTAACATTTTCATTTTTTCAATCCATCCTACAACCTACAACCACTGACTTGGACTTGACTGTCCCTATCAAACATTTTTTCTTACAAAATTCCCAATGTAAGATTAGAAATACTTCATTTAATAGAAGTAAAAAAAGTATTGGAAGAAAAAACAAGGTGAAAAATATCAACTATTGATCTCAATTATGATATGAATTCAAGGAAAAACTATGGCTTTTGGACTCTGAAGAGTTAATTATCCTCTATTGATTCCTTGTTAGAAACTTTAATGAGTTATAATGGCTGGTGATGACAATTATAAGTCCTCTGCTGGACAAAGGCCTTTCCCGACAAACATGATTGCGCTAATCTCTGTCATGTCTTACCAGCAAACTTTAGTGTGTACAGTCTTTTCCTACAGTATTTACTGTCCCAAAGGCACCAATCAGTTAACCTTTTGTTACATCCATTGTCCATTCTTACTAAGTACCATGCCCATCTCCATTTTCATTGCGTAATTCCTTGTAAATCTCTTTCACCAAGGTCCTCTCTCAGATCCATGTTGATCTTTTTTAATGTGTGCATGTATGTGTGTGTATGTATGTCTTCGTATACACAGGCTGCAGCAATGAAGATAGAGGGATGAAAATCTATCTATTTATTCCTTATTATGTCTAGAAAAAAAAGGTTTTTCATAATTTGAAAATTCTTCCCGAAATGAGCTTTTAAGGGTATTCAATTTACATTGTAAATTGTTGCCTTGGTTTGTGTTAGTCAAAAAAAAAAAAAATAATTGGAGTTTTCAGTGATGCAACTGAAAATGAAAGAAGTAACTTATCGACCACCCCTCTTTCCTATTTTCTGATTTATCATCTCCAACATGGCATGCTGCCAAATGATACTGGTCTTGTGATGGTTTCTATTGAGTGACTAACAAAACTTGTTTGTTTTTAGGTCAATTGACATAAGGATGCAAAAATATTTTTTACAACAGCACACACACACACACACACACACACACACACACACACACACACACACAAATATCAAGAAATGTCTATTAAAATCAACTGCAGGAAAGATTTAGGCCAAAAACTGGGATGTAATTAATTATTCCACATGAGGACAACCTTTTGTCCCTGTTGGAAAAGAAACAGCAGACAATATTTATTCATTGCCAGAGGGAAATTGGCCCGTAGAAAGCAACTAATAAATTAAGATAAAGATAAAAAGCAGCCATAAAAAATTCAAAATAATGATTTATGATATATCTCATAAAATAGAAAAGATAGATCTACTTTAAGAGAAAAGTGAGACAATGTTTATTTCCATATTTTGCTTCATGAAAGCCCCTACGCCCAATCCTTGTAAGCTAAACAAGAAATCATATCTCATGTGATTCCAAAATTTTGCTCCATGGTGCTTTGAGCAGATGAGGATTTTTTCACTGCGTCCATCAGTCAGAAAATACCAAGTAAATGCATTTATGTCCATCTGGTTAGATTACGTAGAAAAATGATGAATTATGAAATTTAAAATTATCAAGTTATAAACTTGTTCCCCCTTCTAATAATCATAATTCTTTATGGAATGGGTGAACCTGACGCTCACCACACAGTTTCTAAAAACTTAGAATCCAGCTGGAGACGGACGCACTTCCGAAACCCAGTTTTGCAGAGATAATTCGTCGTAAATAGAATTGGGAATTGCTGGACTTCAGCATTTAGCAGAAGATATTCATCTTTTACTGATATCCAGAATTCAATAATTCCATGTTGGCAAATTTAGTTGTCATAAGATTATGATTGCCAGGAACAATCAAAGTTTTCGAATAATCTAAGGTGCCCCTGGGAGCTAACTACATTACCCTGGAGAGCCGCAATGCAGACTTTGGGAATCCCTACTTTAACCCATGCAGGTACTCTTCAGCTGTTCTTAATACTGTTTTTCTTTACAAATATTGTTCGTTTTTGGAGTGGAGTTTCTGGCTCAGCCAGCTTCCCCGTATGAAAATCATGCCTAGTTTCAGGGGGAAGTCATCCCAGGCCACAATTTCATCACACTTAGAGGGAAAGGGTCAGGTTCATTGCCCGATAACTGAGGTTTTTAACAGGAGTACAGAGGGAGCTGGACAATTTTTGTTTTTAACTACAAATATGTGAGTGGATCCCCATACTAAGCTTGACTTTGTGTGACATTTTGCCCTTATGGGGAGACATGAATGCCTACAAATAGAAAACAGAACACAAGAGAGAGAGAGAGAGAGAGAGACCATGACTTACCTGCAAGAGCTCGAGGTCGGAGGAATCTACGTTGTAGGGACTGAGTTCAGTAAGCATTTCACCCATGACACGTACATTGCCCTGTACCACATCGAGCTCACTTTTCAACTTGCCCAGTTGTTCATTGGTGGGGACTATTGAACCCCCGCCGGCCATCGTTACAGCAGGTGGCTGCATTTGAGGTTGGTTAGGATTTGGCTGAAATGGAGAAGAAGACACGATAAAAATTTCAACACTTGCAAAAAAAGACATTTTTTTTCCATATTTCTAGATTTTGCAAAAAAAAAGAAGTCATTTTAGACACATAGTATGAAATAGAAGAAAAACACAAAATTAAAAAAAAAAGATGAAGTCTTGCAATTATCAAAATATCATGGACACAGGAGATATAAAAAAGATTTGCCTATTTTCTTGGATTATTCACAAGACAAGGCTTGAAGAATGGATCAACCAGAATGTTGTGTCAACAGCATCAAAGAATGGGAAGAGGAGATTTGATTCTCTAAACAGAAGTTGGGACCTCAAAATATCATGACGTTTTTAAAGGAAGAAAGTGAAAAAAAAAGAAAAAAACTATACAAACTCCTTTTGATCTCCTAATTACCCCCCAGGTTGCCAGATTGAGGTATGAAGGGAGGTAATCTGAGCATTATCTCCAATATGAACCCAACACAGGCATTGGATTACTGATGAATTTTGAAATTGATCAAGTCGGGAAGTTGAAGTTTCATAACTTATCATCATGCCATTTTATTTTCACTGCCCACAATTTCTTATTTGATCTTAAGGGATTCACATTGAGAACCATGATGTACAGTGACTTCCGAAATCCTTGCAACATGGCCTGTCAATTGCCATTTAAAGTTATACGATCTACACTGATTATGAGCTTGTCACTATTTCCACAAGTTACGCTGTGACTGGTAAGTTTGATGAATTGACCAATCACAAGAGAGAAAATATTCAAAATCAGAAATTCGAATGAAGCAGAAGATGGAGGTTTTTGGGTTTTTTTTTTGTTACAATAGGGATTTACTAGCTTTTGAAAAATCTCAGTTACATTTAAACGTCTAACAAAACCATACTATTTTTTATAATATAAGTTATTTAAATGAAAATATTGCTTATTTTTAGAAAAAGATTGTTTTACTGCTATGAATAATATAAATTAAAATATTCCTTTCTTTTTCAGACAGAACTTAGGTAGTTTACTGACGAGGTAGTAAGAGGGGAGAAAGAATAGTTAGGTAGATTGATAAGAGGAAAGGAGAGAAATTCAAGAAGTTTACTAAGAGGGTAGGAAGAGGGGGTGAGGCAAGAAAAGAAAGGTAGTTTAATAATAAAGTGGGAAGGGAGAGGGCTGAGAAGAAAGACAACATATTGAGGGTGTAGGAAGAATTCTGCATATGCAACTAATCTATCTTGTATAACATTTAAATAAAATCATGAATTGGCAATGAAAATTGGCCGGGAAAAGGCAGAGGATGAAAAAAAAGACCAGCACGGGTGAGAGAAGAGCATAGGTAAGATATATAAGAGATAATCTTTGTTGTCAACAACCTTGGAATTTTTACGGGTTCAGCTAGTTGTTATTACAAGAAAACAAAGGATAATAAACAATCTAATTCTCATGATCAGTTTTGATAATCCTTGCTGCACTACTACAGTAGACCTTCACTAATCCGGCAAGATTGGGGCCTGGTGAGTGTCGGATTAGTGAAAATCACAGGAGGATTACCTCTGAACAATAGCTAACCACCAAATCACACCCTAAAAATATCATATAAATCCGTATGTTATATAATAAGGGAATAGAAACAATAAATCTAGTCCAATTTCTTCAAATCCATCCTTATGTCCATATCTGTGATTTCCAATTTCAAAGGGATTCTAAATGAAGTAGCAGCAGCATTGTTAGTTGTGGTTGAGGAAGAAGAAGGTGAAGATGGTTCAACTGAAAATCTGGCTATTAATTAAAAAAAAAAAAAAAAAAAAAAAAAACTATCTGTAAGTTTAAATTAAAATGATTTTAAAACGTTTATCAATAATTTATTCTGGAATCTTAGTGTATGGTTATTTTATCTGATAAGTGGGCTTTAAATGAATATCAATTGGAAAGTTTAGCCAATTTCAGCCATTTCTGTAGACAGTTTCAGCTATTAATAAATGATACCTGGCAACACTAAAAAAAAATAAACGCTTGATACGTCATCGATCGATCTGAATGATTTCACACCTTTTTTTGACATCACACCTCTTATGACATAATAGCAGCCGGTAAATAAAACACAAAACCCACTCCTTTCTCTTTCTATCATTTTAAGTGACTGGCACAGACAGACAGACTGACCAAAAAGCAAATAATAGAGATGTGTAAATAAGAAAAAAACAAAACAAAAAAAAACACACACACACACAAAAAGAGAATAAGATTAAAAAGGATATTCATCTTTAACAAGATTTTAGAACATTGTTTTCCATAGCTTTTAGGGGTTGTGACCTTGATTGGAGAATTTTTGGTGCTTGGCAGAAATGACAATGTTTCTCCTATAATTTTTTTTTTTTTCATTCACTCAATTTTACTCTAATTTAATAGTCAAATACAAGTATTAGATGCAAATAAACTGAAATACATTGAGAGTTTTTATATATTTATGGATGCTTCAATTTCCTGTACTAGACTCTCAATGACGCTTTATATACCAAAATGGTGATGTAAATATATTTGCACGATTTTTATTTTCAAGATTTAGATAGAATTTTCTTTCTTTCTCAAAGCCATCTTGCAACCATCCCTCACGATCTCTATTTTGATCACTCCAATGGATTAGAAAACCAACCACTTAACGCATTATTCATAAATTGCTACATTTCTTTCGTATTTTAGAAACAAGAATAGGACTCTATTAGCAACTTTAAATAAAATTAAGAAACTGGACCCCAAAATTGGTTCAAGCAGGAGGGAAACCAGTAATCTTACTGACAAAAGTAAGGAATGACCTTGATAAGGTAGGGAACCACTGGTTTACATTATTATGCCGTAAGAAAATTACCCGGTTGGTTTCCTCTATTCTATGGCAACAGACTACAAGAGAGGCAATGTAGATTATTTTATATACAAGGTACATTAGTTTGTTTTTTTTTTTGCATGTTATTTTCACCGAACAAATAAGCTTAGAGAATTATAAGCCTCCAGACATTGCTCAGTATAAAAGACTAATGAGGTAATTAATTATTGAAGGAACAGAATAAAAGAATTGCAGATTAAAGTAAAAGAAAAAAAATAATGATAATAAAAAAAAAAAGAAAGACTGAAGACTCATTGAATGTGGGATCTGAAGTTCATTTCAACTGGGTGGAGTCAATATTTGATGGACAAGACAATAGCTTGTATGTACTTACAACCAAAGCGAACAAACCTTTCACTCACACAGGAATTTGAGCAAATCACTAACCAACCAAACAACCACCCTGAGGCCAAAAGGAAGTCTTATCCAATGACCCCCAATACTTTTAGTAGTCACTGATAACCAGAATCTTGTGTTTCCCTATGACAAAAGTATGTGTAAAAATTTCAAATTGTTTTTCAAGATAATTTCAACACAGTTTATCTCTCATGACTAATAAAACTACAGACATGTTCTAACATAATACAAACATGATTGTATTAGATAAGATTGGATTTGATTTCATATGATGCAATCTTGAAATGATAAATAGCACCAATCAATTCACTGCCTATTATTACAGAAGTTGCTAAATGGTTAAATCAAAACCACTTAACCACTCCATTCTTTAAGAAAACTAACTTTTTGTGCACTTGTTGCAAAATGCGTTTAGGAACTTGGAGGGAACTATGGTTTCATCTTGCATTGGCTAAATAGGAAGATATATCATGTAAGATAACAATTGTGGATGAAAGATATTTTCTACTCCATGTCAGATTTACAAACCATCCTGAAATTTCTTAGTTTATGGAGCTAAAATTTTCCAAAAACTTTTAGGAGGAGGGTTCTATATATAATGTACCCATAAAGCTAAACTTGGCCCTTAGTTTCCACCGTTTTCATGGAAGGATTGTTTACATGAATTATCATCCCTTTGTTATGATTTTATTTCTCTTATTTCAATTTTTCAAACATTATGGGGCCTGTGCCATTTTGAACATGGGAATGGGCTGGGCTAAAATTTCCACAGCCCCCCCCCCATTTTAAAATGACACAGGTCCCCGATGTTTACAGATGATTTGAAAGTTCAATGGATTGAAAGTGCCTAAAACCGAAAGAAAAACAATTTTCTTCAAAGAGAATTGTGTAGCAACCTAAGACGAATCTTGACCATAATGTTTATCAAATCCATTTTCAAAACCATTAAATGTTCATATAAGAATTGTAAAACGCTTTATAATTAAAAACAATTCAAACACTTATGATGTTTTGGCATTTGCAGTTAAATGCACGAAAGCCTATGGTGAAAAATACGTGGAAAAATTTCTAAACATAAAAAAATGATCACAGGGTCTTGTCAAATAACAAGAATTCTAATGACGTGTCCATGTTCCACTGAAAGGAAAACTGCGGATAGGGGGTTGGGTTGGGGTGGGGTTGA
This sequence comes from Thysanoteuthis rhombus, assembly GCA_963457665.1. Classification (NCBI taxonomy): domain Eukaryota; kingdom Metazoa; phylum Mollusca; class Cephalopoda; order Oegopsida; family Thysanoteuthidae; genus Thysanoteuthis; species Thysanoteuthis major. Next base: position 12,106,541 of record OY735228.1, on the reverse strand, counting down.
AAGAGAAACTGCGAATAAGGGGGGGGGGGCCACCAAAAAAGGAAGCTGCGCATAAGGCAGACCACTGAAATAGAAATTGTGGATAAAAGAGACCACTAGAAGGGAAACTATGAATTATATCTAAAACAACAAAAAAAAAAACAATTTTAATCTATATTCTGATGCTTGCAAATGCTGATGATGCAATTTCATATCTATCACAAGCATTAATTAACAAAAAAAATAAATGATTGTTCCTTGATAACAAATGAAAAAATATATAAAAAAAATGAATGTACCACTGAGAGGGAAAATGCAGATATTTTCTTTTCTGCCTCGAGAATTGATTGGGAAAAAAAGAAAAAAAAAAGGATAAATGGACAGACAAAGTGACTAATAGAGATGTTGGGCACATCTGAAAATACTAAATGAGATCAGACAATTTTTTCTTCAATACGAGAGTGTAAACACCTTAATATTGCAGTGTTAGCATACAGGTTTTGAAGTAACAAAGTAAGTAATCCTCATTGGGTACTCAACAAATATGCTCTTGCATCAGACTAGGCTTAGTTCAAATATATCAACACAAAGCGGTAAACAATGTCAGCACATCTAAATGTAGAAATAAGGAGGAAAAAAAAGCACAACTATTGTTTTTTTAAAAAGATGCTATGGTGTGAATTTTCCAAAGTGTTCAACTTATCTCAAAAGACATTCAGAACAATTTTTTGATGGATCTCATAAAAGTCCCTTGGATGTGTTAACGGCATGGAGAATGGACAAGGCGAGCCAAGTTCTAACTCCAGCTGAGAGTTTGTGTTCATTCCACACTAATGCTCTTGGGGAAGGCATGGATTTACCTCTTCTCCAACTATGGGTAAACAGTGGGGTAGACAGGGCTCTTTGGTATGGTTGGCAACCTGTATAGGAGATTCCAAACCAGCCAGAACATTTGACACACCTATGATGAAATCATCGCTGCTGCCCCAATGATCCTACACCGAGTTACAGGATGAGTAAAGGTAAAAAAAAAAAAAAAAGAGTCCCATATTGGGGGTCGGAAATATGGAAACGATTAAGAAAACTTATACAGAGTTCTTGAAATTTTATACCATATATGCTGGCATATAAGTAAACTTCCTAAGTATTTTCCCTGACAGATCATATTAGTCTATTGAGACCCTATGAACTTGACACTCTGATGGACGTAGTGCTGCCTCATGTTGAACAGAAGAGTTGACTTATTTGATGAATATTGGACTGAACAATTAATGGTTTTGTTTCAAGATCAACTTATACCCCGGCATATATGGTAAGTAAGAAGATGAATAAACCTTAAAGAATAAAGCTGACTTACTGTTGTTGATTCTATTGGTGTATTCAGATAAGCTGACAATAAGCCTTGCATGGCAACTGTGATATTAAAGCTGTCAAGTATGGTTACTTAAACATCTTGGAGAAGAGGGCAATGAAGACTTATGAAACTATTAATAAAAACAAAACCTAATTAACAACTGTAGAGTTCTTGAAAAACAAGTTCCGTATCGAAAACATAAGAAGGAGAGAAAAAATAAACAAAATGATCCTGAATTTCCAGTCCAACATGACAACAGAATTATCTATCTATCTATATATCTAGTCTAATTTTGATTTTGAGTAAGAAAAAAAAAAAAAAAAGTAAATTTTCATAGCAGCACAGCATATAGAAAATAAAGGGAGTCCTGATCAAAACTATAAGTATCCTTCCTTTCATCTTCCACATGTATTGCAGGGTGTCGTGGGATTTATATCCTATCGCACACAATGTAACATTACTGGGAAGAAAATGATCAAATGGCATATGCCCCCCCCCCATCATCATCATCAGATGTCTTCAAGGATTCACCGTCAATAAATTTCAACATTATTTTTGCTTTCATCAAAATGTTTAAAAGCTCAAAAATACTGTTAACCTTTAGCACTGTGCATTCTTTTCCAAGGGTGCCAAGATTTTGTGCACTTAGTAACTTTGAAAGCCTGTAAAATATACGTCTGTTCATGTATGATGGAAATTGAGATGATAGCACAACCAATAAATTCAAAAACTATCATTTAGCTCTCTAAATCACTTGCACTAAAGGAGTGCCCTTATGCTAGCTATGGCATCAGGCGTCCCTACCTGGGGGTCACATATCACAAGTTTCTCTGTCTTAACTAGTTCTTTGAGGTTTGTAATATGTGAAATAGAATTAGAGGTGACAAGCACCCAAAGTGGAGTCTCATTCCATCATACAGTTGCCTAGAGTGTCAAGACAAAACCTTTATTTGGCTAAGTCACCTACAGAGTGCTAAAGATCAATCAAGTACAAAAATGAAAATACATAAACAATCTGTGGTATACTAAAAAAAATTTTTTAGTATCTCCCTGTGGTGCAATATGGATGAATGCATAAGTATTTTACACAATGAACTTGAATTTACATACAATTTTCAAGAGAAAAGTTCAATTCATTAATCTATATACAAAAAAAAAAAACATAGGATTTTCATATTAAACAAAAAGTAAAAAAAAAAAAAAAAAAAGAAAAAAAAAAGGTCTCATACTCTAGTTAGGTTAGGATGGTAGAAGTATAGGGTTGCTAGAAGCCTTTTGCAAAAACAATACCAAATTTGTATGGTCTTAGGACCAAATTAATAAATAAGCACAAAAATAATCAGTCAACTTAGAATCTATCATATAATAAACAAAATGGATTAAAATATGCATTTTAGGAAATCTCTTGGTCATGTACATTTATGCCATATCATATCATTCGTATGTAAGGGATTATTATCTTTTGTAAATTTTCTTTTTTGCCTCAATAACAAAACTTTATTTTGGGAACTAAATAGCCTTATTCAGTATCAAATTTTCCCATTTTCAGTCTTGAAATGTACCAAATGACAACCCAGTCTCAGCTAAGTAATGGGCTACAACACCCTATGCATTTCGCTGATGGCAATCATGAAAATAAGTCTATAGTGTTCATTTTTGGCCGGTGTTTATAGCTAGACTGAGTCATCTTGAACTCTACGGCCTCAGCTAATATGTTGCAGTTGTTCGACCTGTCATTTTGGTATTTTCATACAATCAAGCCTCCCATCTTGTGACAAGTGATCTGAAAGTTGAACTGACAATTGCAACAAGTTCTGTTAGTCTTTCATAATTGAAGGTAAATATTCCATGGCATGAACATGTATGAAAATGACAGTGTCACACAAAAAGGTGCATAAACGGCCAGGTGTCAGTTGATGACTAAGAGGAAAAAAAAAATGTGTGCAAGATTAAAGATGAAGGTGACAATTTGTTTGAAAGAATATTTTTAAAAATTCTTTTTTTTTTCAGATCGAGGGAGGTGCAAGTGGCATAACAGTAACAGTGCAGATAATGGAATCGGCGAGTTCAAACCCCGGCCGAGACTGTTTATGTACGCTTCACACTAATGATCTTAGGAAAGGCATGAATCCATCTATCCTCGTCAAGCTATAGGCAAGATGGCAAAGCAGACAGGGCTCTTTATCCTTGGGAAGCAACCAGTTAAGTAGAAGGGCAACTGTAAATTCTAAAGTGTTGAGAGAGCAATAAAACCTACTCCACTATCACTCTTAAGAACAATCGTGGTAATACACAATTTAAAGGCGTGGTCAGCCACGATTGCCCACGTTTTGAAGGGATATGGCACACATATTCAAAGAGATCTACATGATCTAATTATGTGATGCTAAGCTTTTTCTCTCTCACTAAAATATACAGACAAAATTCTGTCACTTTTTCCAAATTTGTAAATATGACGGAGACATTTACCTTTGCCTGTATTATCAGAGTAAAAGAATAGATGAAGTCATGAAAGTAAGCATTAACCAGTGGCAATCTTTCGGACATCCAATTGACCATGTGATTTTTTTTTTCTCTATCTTTGGGTCAATGTCCAAATGTGAGTGCAGTGAAGCCATTACAAAACAAAACAGAGCAGTCATAGACAGTTTCTTTCACAAAGTATAAACAGAAAAAATTTCATAATAAGTTAGTTTCTAGATGCGAAAGCAAAGAGTCATTCTTTGGAAACTTTCATATGTTTATTAACTACTCAATTTATCTGATCCTCTTTGTCCCAGCTGGGATATAAGGCTACAATCATACTATACCATTGAACCCCATGTTTGGTCTGTGCTTCACCCCATGTGAGACCAATCTCTTCTGGGGTCTGTCATCATTGCCTTCCAGCAAGTGGTCTTTGGCCTGCATCTCTCTTCCTAATCGGGGTCCAATTTGAAGCAAGGTATTCTATGGGCATCCTCAGGACACAACTAAGCTATTGTAACCTATGATTCTTGATCTCAAGGGACATATTCCTACTGTGTTCTCATGCAATTCCTCATTAGTGATCTTGTTAGGCTAGCAGATATAACAGATCTTTCAAAGGCAGCTATTTCATCTTTGTAATGTCATTCTTCATAACTTCCAAGCACTCAAAGCCATCAAAAAAGATAGCCTGAACATTGATGTTGTAAAAACTAATCAGTTTTGAAGCTGTATCGCTTGGACCTTCAGATTCTAAATAATCCACTAAAAGCACCTCTGGATTCAAGAGGAGCCTAGGCCCCTTTAAACAATGGATTAATTATATAGAAAGACAGTTTGAGAGAGGGATTGGGTTTCTTGTATGACTAGTATAAAATCTATGTCCATAATTTTTACAGGTATCGGTGATCAGATCTGACATCAGACAATAAATATGTGACTTTCAGTCTCTGGCCTGCAAAGAACCTATAGAAGAGCCAGAAAGTTAGTTTGAAGGTCACTTACTGCTTGTGTCGACACACCTCTATTTCTGGTGATGGGTGGTGGTTGTTCAGACACTGGGGTACTCTGCAACAAGGGTGAAGAACAAAACCAGGAAAAAATGAAAGAATAAACAAATCGTTGAGCAAGATTCAATCACCAAATGATTGATGTTCATCAAGAATGAAGTTTCAAAGCTGGGATTTGTCGCAATAACGTTTCTGCCATTTCATGCTGAAAACATTCCAAGATTAAGAGAAAGTATGGATCTGGTTTTAGTGGCAGCATCCTTACAAGATAGATCTCTTATACTCTTTTTGGTTTTGGGGACACTTAGTACAAGAAGCAAGTACATTTTTTTTTTTAATTCTACTTCTTTGATATATTCTAACCAATGGTAATATCACAAAATTACCAACCTGGAAGGTATACTTATATCCAACAACTGATTTACTATCAATTGATCGACTAAAACAAAAAGGAAATTAGTTACTGAAGCTGGTTGACGTGATATAAATGATGGATAAGTTTGTGGCCTATGGTACATGGACAGGAATTACAGTTCCAACGAAAGTCCTGTACACAGTTCAACTCTTTGGATGACTAGAGAGAAAATTTGAAATACATAACTGTTTCATTTTTTCTGTCCCAAAAATTGAAACTTGAGATTCATCATTTGTTCAGAAAAAGGACATTATCACCAATGTGGCAGTCATCTGTTATTGTGGTATCAAAGGTTGTAGGACGGGACATCCTCCTTTATTTTGGTCACCATGTCCTTGTAGATATCCTTTGATGATGAACTCTTGATCGAGAGATAGCTGATGACCACGCAGTTGGCGATATTGGCGATTTTCTCAAAAGTTTCAATTTTTGGTATAATCATTCAATAAATTGTGTTGAATGTGAATTTAGTTGCGCCAGAGTAAGTCACGTCCTTGTACCTTAGGCCACAAACTTATCAAGCTTACCTTGTATTTTGAAATCTAAATCTTTATTTATATTCAACAAGTCCAAGTATTGTGCTTTTTATTCCATCCAGAAGGCTTTTTTGATATCTGGATTGCATCTTCATACTTACAGAGATCTGGCTTATAACGACAAAAGCAAAGCAAGAAGCCTTTACTATAGAATTTCTTTTATTCCTTTGAACAATAGAGCAGGTGTGTGCACATGTCACTAACAATGAAAAAAATTGGTGCAATCCTTTGTGAGTTCTAAAAGGCGAGACTTAGAAATTGTGTCTAATAGATATGAAAATTAGGATTTTAAACTCTTTTTTTCAGGAAGCTTTTGATTGCACAACAAGAAAACTATGAAAAAAAAAAAGAAAACTAATATTCTGAGTTTTGTAAACCGCGGAAGAATTGGTGAAGAAGCCGATCCTCTGATTGATAGAAGAGAATGTGGAACATGAGGTTCATCTAGAAGCTAAGAGATGGACAGACATGTAATGTGTTAGGCCATGCAAAGCCAACAAAACACTCATTGCTATTTTCAAAGTCATAGCACGCGCACACATACATATATACATACACACGCGCACACACATTCACAGGTTGCAATCTGATGAGCTACTAGTAGTTCTAAGGTTATAACTATTTCTAAAAAGCACTTTTAGTAATTTAAAGCTTGTATAAAACTAATCACAATATATTTATGTCCATTGAAAGAAAAAATTAGATAGACACTGTAGTAGTGATAATAACAGGGTGAAAATCTATAAAAAAATTATGAAAAATAGAAAAAAACAAAAAACATCCAAAACTTGTACCTCTAACAAGAAGGCCAAGGAACCAATGTAAATAGTATTGAGCAATATCAGACAAATTACATACACTTTGTATTTTGGTAGGTACTTCCCTGATGAGAACATCAGATTTTATAATAATCTCTCAACAACAATAAACAGAAGAAAAAGGAAAAATTGCACAAAAATATCTACAAAAGAATAGATTTCAGGATATGATAGTTATTACCTAAATGAAACTTTTGTATCCAAAAAGTCAGTTTGATAAAATTTTACTTGATCCAAGTTACTGTATACATCAGCGTATAAGTTGACCCAACTACTAAGATGTTAATTCAAGCTTAGCCCAATATTCACCGGATAACTTGATTATCCAACATGAAGCAGCATTGTGTCCATCAGAATGTCAAGTTCATAGGGTCTAAACAGACTAATATGATCTAATGGGGAAAATGATTGATGCTTAAAAAGTCAACTTATATGCCAGCATCCATGGTATGATAAATCATTTTGTAGAAGGCTCAATAGTATTGAATTTTGTTCAGTAGTACATAGGGTTAACTAGAAAGCACTCAAAGAGTGCATACTTCAGTCAACGCCATTGTCAGAGGGAGTAATTGCACGTAGATCTACTCCAATTTGATCAGTTTTTCTGGAGCCTATTGTCCACCCTTCAGTGAAATGTCATAGGAATTAATTTGGAGATACTGTGTAGACAGACATGAAAAAAGTGTTTGGAACCCCCTCCCCAACCAAAAAAAGCGGGGAAAAACATCTCTAAATCAGAAATAAATTCCTGGATCCGCTTCCAAATTTTACCACCTCTCTCTTACCCTACTGCCCGTCCTTACACAAAATTGCATTGAAATTCATAGAGAACTTTTGGAGATATTGCGTGGAAGAATGAACAAAGAATTGTGACCAAATACATACACCCCTCTTCAACTACATTGCCAATGGTAAACAATGGAATAATCTTTTTAAACTACAAGATAACTAATACTGAAGTGATAGTTTTCCTTAGAAAGTGCTGTGAAAATAAGACGGTCTGTAGTGCAGAAAACGTTGAGATTCAGTTGTGCTAAGAGAATTTATGCTAAGGATTCTATATTCCAGATTCAATTCTCAAGTGTGCATATCATGAATAGAAAAACAATTTTATATCAAAGCCAAGCAAATGATTAGTATTAGGCAAGTTTTTTTTGGTGAGAGAGAGAGTGGGGAGGTTTTGGTTTTTTAAAAAAAGTTCATTTCCTACGCTGGATTTGCAAATTGAAAAGCAGTATTGGTGGTGGTTCTCCATGCTCTTGCTAGCTGTGATGAGGATGTTAGTATAATTCAATTTCAAAAGCAACAATAATCTTTATTCAATAACAAAGTGAACCAAACAAGAGACATCAAATTCAGATGTGTAGATAATCAGAAAACTTTTGTAAGAGTTTTAAGGTAACTAGTATATATTATTCTGTTGGTCGTGTGGTGTTATACATATTATTTTACAATGGAGTCAATGTTGCTTTTTATTTTTTTTGCATGAGTAAAATATCTTGGAAGACTGTCGATTGAAAATCATCTATGGCTATATCTTTCTGAAACTGAGTCTACAATGGAGTTATCTATTGGAAAGAGCCAAGCTCATTCATCTCATTGAAAATGTGACCTTAAATTGAATGAAATTTATAACTATTATTACATGTCTATTGTCTGTTCTTTGGTACTGCCACACATGACCAACGCAGCCAACTTGTTTCAATTTTTGGGATCAAAAAAATCTAAATTCTCCAGAAAATAATCTGAAATGTAATCTAAAACTATACTGCATATATTTAAAAATTAACTCAATTTATCAAACCCTCCAAAATAAAGAAAATCATTTGTGAATTTTCAACAGACAGCTAAAAAACTGAAAATTGACCATTGTGAAATAATATCATGGATAAGATTGGAAATCAGATGTCTGTGATATTCATCAATTCATTTATACTGGTTTCTGCATAAATATATTTTTGGATCGTTTTTATTCCAAATTTCTTCCTGATCGAATGAGCAAACACAAAGATATATTACTATTTCATTACCAATGTGTGCTTACCCAAACCATAGAACCTGAAAATCAAATTAGGTCTCTAATTCATTTATTTTTAAGATACAAGGTATAATGATCAAATTTTTTCAAATTTTTCAATTCATCTCAACATCCTTAGAATCAGAGATACTGAATAGTTTACAAACCTGGACATTCTAACAATTTTTCTTTTATATACTCAGAAAAATCGCAAAAATAAAATAAAAGAGAAAATAGATTTCAAACTTCATTGAAAAAACTTTTTGGTTTAAAAATGAACAAAATTAGAGAGAACAGACAAAAGTAAACAGAAACATTTATCTAAGAGATCATTTTTTTTCCTCATGCACATATAACAAAAAAATAGAGTAATATGTTGAAGAGTCAAAAATAGGGAACATTAAATCTTGATTTCTATATGTACAGGGTATCCATAAAGTCACAATCTAGTTTTTTGTCCGAACAATCGAACAAAATAAAGACTTTATGGACATCCTGTATAAGACATCTTTCAAAATACAAGAGCAATTATACTTGAAGGATTCCATATCATATTCCTTACTCTTACTAGATGATGCTGGGAATTTTCTAATAATATGGGATTTCCATTTTCCATGTAAAATAATACAACTTTCAGTACAATGCTTAATAATATGGGTCTCCAACCCTTATTGCACTGCATTGACCAGTTGATGAGGGGGTACTGGGAGAGGATTAATTATGACTGGAATATAGGTGATAAGTCACATAAGTGCTTAATAAAGTTAATTTTGTTTCTATAAAGGTTTATCTAATGAATTCAATAAGATCCAAGGAAATTAATTTGTTTATTTCATATTATCACGTCATATAGTTTCCTTGTGGCTCAATGGCATATCTTTTGTACCTTGGTAATGCTCAAAGGACCACTGCTTTAAAATCAAAGTCAAGATCTGACAAAATATAACAAACAAAAATCATGCTTCTCTTACTTATTCCACTTTGTAATGGAAAAAAATATTAGTAATCTTAGATTGATGTACAAAAACCCATGGTGCCATTTAAACCAATGTATAAAGGCTCCAAAAGTATATTTAAAAAAATGTATGATCAAACATGCTGGTCGAACACTGCCACTGGTTTATATACATCAAAACTAAGATTACCCATTCTTTTTAGGCAGATAACATTTTTGGTGTTGGACTCCTCTTTTCACAATGTAAAAACTAATCCAGCCCTAAGTTATTAAATCATTTTTCTTGTAGTGTTGAATTCAATTTCGGAGTTTAATAACCAATTTCCAACATTCTAATGGAATCCGTGAGGAGTGGCGTGCTGTCCTCATTCGAACGGGTTTTGTCTTCAGAAATAGAATTCCTACGAAGCTGGATTCGTTTCCATTTTCTTAAATGAAACTCATTTGTAGATATTTTCAAACTCTGGAGTCATTCAGAGATGAAGTCTTTTCATTATCACACATATTTCAATAGATGAGTCGCAGACACTCGAAGCATCAACCCCCACCAAAAAAAAACACCACATGTCCCCTTCCAAAAAATAGGGTTGTCCTATAGGTCAGATACAAAAACTGAATAAACAATGAGTTAAAACCATAAAATTCTGACTGAAATTGGGGTAGTCTTATCTAATCCATTAAAATATACCTTAGTTTCTTCATTTTGGTGGCTTTTTTTATCAAGGCCTTTTCTTTAGATTCAACACTCAATAGATTAAGTGAGAAAACTATGTTTAAAGAACAACAAAACTACTCCAATCTGATATAATGTGTAATAATTATCTCAGTTCAATATTTTGACTAAGTTTTTATGAAATATTCAGTAATTGTCAATGCAGAAGGGGTGAGTTGCCTGACAAACACAACAATTGGGGGTATTAATGGAAGGGATATCAACAAGGTTTCAGGGAAAGACAATAAAAAGAAAGAAACAAAAAAGTTGAGGTGAGAGGGGATGATACCGACAAAGAAAAAGAGATCAGAGACAGGGGAAAAAATACAAGTAAGTAATTGTTACTCGAAGTAATAATAGCAACACACTGAAGACCTTTGTTAGTGGCTTATTTCCCACGGACAATACTGTTTGCCATCAGGTGAAGGCGATGATTTTGAATGTTGATTTTCAACGCAGGCAGACTCTTCAGACTTTGATGAGTGATGTTACACAATCTTCCAACCCTTATTCCCCTAAACCCCTTCCTCCATATGGCATGGATGTTAGCAGAAAAAATTGCCAAGACTGAAACTCTGTGTTGATAACACAAAAAATATTTTTGTGTTAGTTTGAATACCAAAAAGCGTTAAATGAAAAAAAAAAAAAAAATAATAGCCCCAAATGGCCAAAATGATCAATTTTTTGCACTGCTAAATTTATTTGTCAAATATTGAGTTCTGTCTGGAGATGGAGATTTAACATCCATGATATGGCATTTTGCTATATTAAGATTGAAAATATAATATCTACCCACGGACTGTTGCTTCAACATATGTCATCAAAAGTCTTCCTTTTCTCTATTTGTTTCATCCAACAGATGTTCCAATCTAACATATTTAGACCAAATTTTGAATAAAAAATACTAATTGCTTGAGAGAGAAAAAAAAATGTATCATTGTTCTAGTCTTGGGGTCCTCAAACTTTTTCAATTGCAACCCAGTTTAATCTTGTGCAATAAACCTAACGATCCACTGACATAAAATGAACAATTCATTTCACCTCTGGGTTAGGGAATAAAATTCATACAACAACAAAAATGGACTATTCCTCTCTCAAAGTTAAAATGCAAATAAACTCGTATTAGTTCTAAAGCTGTAGAGGTGTAGAACATACTTGTTGTACAGTAAACATATGAATCATCTCGCCTGCCCTCCCTACTCCCTCCCATTAAACGCATGTTGTTGTTTTTCAACCATGCCAAGACTGTTACTGTTTGTTTGACAAATGAATTATTGATGACAAAGGTAATAAGGTTGGTAGGGACATTCATATTTCAAATATCAATTATTCATTAGTCGCAAATATTTTTCTTGCTTACTCTTTATCTATTTATGGTGAAACTGCGACCAAATCAAGAGGACCTTCCAACCTAGCATTGCGTCGAGACGTACACTTTTAAGAACCTTGTTAAAGCCTCCTCCCCCATACACTGTGCATTGGGAATAGCAAACCATGACAAGTTAAAATCATTTACTTACTCTGGCTGGTGTATGTATTGGTGCCAATTTATCCAAATCTGTCATAGGAAACTCAATTCCTTTGCCTTTTAGATCTTGATAAACTTTTTCCACTTCTTTCAGTTCGGGTGATCCGTGGAAAGCATCAGCCCAGGTCTACATCGGGATCACAGTCAGCAGGTAATTTCCACAAGAGAGAAAGAGAGCAAAGAAGGGATTAATATTGATTGGCTAAGAAGTGAAGAAAAAAAAAAAAAAAAAGGTTGTTATTGCAAGGTATATTGTCTAAACACTTCTCAGTTGAGGCAGGTCAAAATTAATTGCATCAATGAAAACTGCTCTGCATGTAAGTAGTCAGTTGTTTTGTTAGGCCGTCTAAAATAGCAAAAACAACAAAAAAAGGAAGTCTTCTCTCCATGTAAAAGTCAAGTGTATATGCTCCCCCTACCCCAAATATTAATGACATCAAAAAACCCCTCTGTGTGTGTGTGTGTGTGTAGTGTTGCACCCACCAATGCTCTATCGGCAAATTTATTCCAGGGTTGCCAGATTAGCCATTTTCTGGCAACATATGGCAGATTTTTCCCGCATTAGTCTATAAAAATCTACAATATCTGATTAGATCAGACAAGTTTAATAATAGTAAATGTTCAATTTTTTTAATTATTAATTTGGTCAGGACTCTTATCTAATTTCATTAATAAATTTTAAATGAGTATGTACGTATATAACATTCAAAATGTACAAAATTTATCCATTTTTAATAACAGATTTAGCTATAAATAACAAACCATATTTGGCAACACTGATTTCTCTCCTCATTCGGGCTACACACTGAGACTGAGTGTGTTGGCAAATTAGAAGCCTGAAGAAAAAGTATGCCAGTTTCAACAGGTAATTTAAAATAGACATAAGGATAACTGGGTACCAGTTGGAAGGAAGAAAATAATCTCTAGCTAGATTGGAAAACAAATATATTGGAGAAAAATTGTTTTTCATATTTATTTGGAAAAAAAAAAAAAAAAAATACACAATCATTTTATTTTTCTATTAAAAAGTAAAAAAACTTACATAGTTTTTATTCCTCAGATTATTAGTTTTCTATTCAATTCCTTTTCAGTAAGTAAAGTCATAAGCTGTTCCATAGAAAGTTAAACGTTTGATCTTTAAAAAGAAAATTTGTTAACCTGGTTAAGTTCCTGCAACAGCCTATTTCTTCAATTTTTTTATTCTATTCACGCCATCTAGGCCTCCTGGAGCCCAGTCTACCCGGCTATTTTATCCATAGCTGGGGAAGAAGAGATGGATTCATGCTTTTACCAAGGGCATTAATGCTAAGTGATTGTAAAGAGTAGAGGCTAGACTTAAAACTCAGCTTGCAGATTCTATTGTCTATGCTGCTAATCACCTTGCCCTCAAACACATCTTCCAGAACAAAAAATAGCCCAACAGTCAAATATGACCATTAGTTGCTTCAAGGCAAACAATGAACCACAAAGTGAAAAGTGAGCAAAACAGTTCAATTCAAAATAATCTTTAAAAAACTTTTTTCTATGCTTTATTAAAATCAAAGAAAACTAATTCAATTTGTAGAAAAAAATGAGTAAAATGAATTTCAATGTCAACCTCAAGATGTTATGACCTTGAAACATTTTTGTAAAATTCATTACAAACAAAAAAATTAATTCAATTTGTAAAAATAAATGAGAAAAAATAGTTTTCAAAATCAAAATAAATGTCTAATTCTACAGAAAAGAGTGAATGCCTATGGGAAAATGCTTGGGAATTTCAGGGTCACAGGAACATTGATAAAGATGCCAAAATTGAAAAGAACAAGACTAAAACATGCAATCCAATATCATGGTTAGCCATTGTAAGTACATCGCTGGACAAAGGCCTTTATCATTTTCTTCCATGATGACAGTGATTGCACCAACCTCTGCCATGTCTTACAAACCTTTCTATCTTATCCTGCCATCTTATACAGAGTCTTATCTTACTGCATTTACTGTCCCATGGGCACCAACTGGTCAACCTTGCCTTCCATCTATTATTTTACTTCTTATTAAGTGCCCAGCCCATTTCTATTTTTTGTTGCTCAATTAATTGTATATCTTTCATCATGGTCTGCCTACGGATCCCTCCAGATCTTTTTTTTCATCTCTTTGGGCTATCCCTATCATTGCTCTTTCCATAGCTCTGCACGATTTCAAGTTAGTTTTCAGTTCATTTAGGTAATTTCCATGATTCCCATCTGTAAGTCATAGCTGGTACCGTGCATTCTTTGTAAACTATACACTTTGAGCAAATTGGAAAGGTGCTCTTCAATGTCTCTATCATACAGAATACTTTACAACAATCATGATGCATCATTTCATTTCACTTTTGTGATCTTTCTCTAACTTTATTAACAGACCAAGGTAAACATTCTTCAACCTCTTCAAAAGTCTAACCTTCTATTCTTGATGCCTTTTTGGAGACTTCATTGTTGAACGTTACTTTTGTCTTTGTTCCTTTCATCTCTAACCCAACCTTTCAACTTTCCCCATTTACATCACTCAACATATTGTAATCATTCAGATGCCTGTCATCATTGATATATCATCAGTGAATCTCAAGTTGTTCAAATATTCTGGGTCTATGTTTACTCCCATTCTCTCCCAGTCAGTTTTCCAAAAGATGCTTTCAAGGCTTGCTATAAACAGTTCAAGTGATATTGAATCCCCTTGTCTTACTCCCTTTATTATTTTTACCTTTTTAGTATCTTTATGTAGACTAATTATTGCGGGGCCATTTTTGTCTATGTTCTGAATAACTTGTATGTAATTCTTGTTAACACCTCCTCGCATCGAGTTGAAAACTGCCAGGTGTTCTACAGAGTTAATTGCTTTTTTGTACAAAAGCCAAACCAAGCAGTTAATTGTATTCTAATGATTTTTTTTACCAGTTGATTTATTGTGTGGGTGGTTTGTTGAATATCAACTCTTGAAGCTTGCTTGTCCGCATGCTTGATTTTCATGACTAGACAAGTAACAAAGTATTCTTCCCTTTGAACTTGCTTATTTCTGTTACGTCACTTTTTGTCCAGGAAAATTGCAAATTTGTAGGAGTACAACACTAGACATCTAAAAACAGTTCTTTTGGATATTTTTGAATATTTTTTCCAACATTTTTTTAAACTTTTAATCAAGTAAAATCAGGTGAAAAAGTTGACTAATTATTTTTTTTTCCTTTTTCTTGATTTTATGAATTTCTGTAAATCAGGTCTTTTTAAAGTCAGAATTGGGATGTGTCCGGGGGCCCCAAGAAGATTATTGGGGGTGGGGTCTCAGAAGTATTTTCAAATCTGTTTTAAGGAATAATAATCGTGTCATTGCTACCAGACATACTTAATGGCTGGTGCGGTGTGATTTATTGAGATAGCTTCATCATTAGAGGTGCTCAAGGCATTTTTTTTACAATTTTATAACAAGAGAACTGCTAACTATAAAAACAAGTCAGATTAGTGACTCAACAGAAACCATCAGATGACCCATGTCTTTTGGCAGCATGCCATATTGGGAGTGATCAGTTGAAGAATTCAAAAAAGGGGTGATCAATGAATAAGTTACTTGTCTCATCTTTTGTTGGTCAGTGATCATTAAAAAAGTCTGAATTTTCAGAAAACAAATGAATATAAACCGAGTAACCAATTTTACATGAACTCACATTGCAAGTTAAACCTGCCATTAAGAGCAATTTAGGGAAAGAGAAAAAATTGAATAACAAAAGAAAGAATAAAATATTAGTTTTTTTTTTTCAAATTCACCTGAATGAGGCTGAGCACTTTCTCCTGTACGACTGGAGGAGGATCATTTTTTGGCCCAATAATTTTAATCAAGTCATGGAGGAATTCTTTATTGGCTACCTGCAGGTGAAATCTTTTACCACAATTTTTGACACAGGTCTCCAATAGCTGCAAATAAAATGACAAAATATTAGACCAGAGTTAAGTATGTTTTTTTTTGTTTTTTTTCTCCTTTTTCGGACTGTCCACATCTTAGTCCATCTTTAGAACCCAATGTTTAGGCAGTTATACCCTTTTTAAGTTGGGTGCTGATGTCCTAACAGGGGATGTTTCAGAAGCTGAACTGGAGATTGGAGGGTTGTGATACCTTCAATGTGTGTAAACGGAATGACATCATTCTGGTGTCTAATTTTGAGTGAGAGTAATGGTGTTGACCACTTTGGAAGTCATAAAAAAATTTGGTACGGAAAATAGATCAAAGCTTCTCTGACATCTTGCATTAATGACACTTTGAAAATTAAACTTTTTGCAACATATTGCTCAAATTTCATTAGCCAAACCAAATATATAATGTCATTCCAGCTGTTCAACCAACTCAAGAAAAGTATCTTTTGGAAGATATACAAAATCATTCTTAATTTCGTGACACACCTAGAGATTATAAGTAACACACTAAAGTGCTGCGACACAGTTTGGAAAGCACTACATTAGACGAAGAGAATGAAAAAGCTTTCAAACCGACCAAGAAGTTAAGAGGATTAAGTAAGTAAGTAAAATCCTAGGGCAAATTTGAATTTTGAAGGTGAAAAGAAGGAGAGCTATTAAGCAAAGTAAATAAAGAAAAGAGTAAAAGGAATTTACAAAGGCAAATTAGAGATATAGTAACTGTTATAACCATCAAAGTATTGTTTTTCCGTACCTAAACCCCCTTAACTTCCCTTGTGACCCTTGACCAACAAATCTCTAAATCTGCAAAAGAGACTTAAATCTCTTGAATTACATTGTAGATCACTCAATTATCCCCAAGTAGGAAGGGAAAATAATCCTAATTGAGGATACAGATGAGATGATAGCACTACTTTGAACTTCAAAGAAAAAAAAAAAAAAAAAAACTATTAAGTTCTAATTCTTCTGATCATCTGATCTCTTTACTCACAAGGTGGAGCTGTAAGCTCAAAACTGATTTAGGTATTTAAAACAATAGAGAAAATTCACTTTCCTGAAATTATTTAACTATACTGATATCAGAAGAAGCTTGCACCAGGTTTTCAAGAACACAATGAAGTTTCTGTCATTTGTGATGGTGAGTAACGAGGGTGATGTCATGCCTCCCCACTTCTTCTCCCAGGGTCAATGTCATTACCTACATCAAGGTGTTAGAGACTGTGGTCAAGCCCTTGATCAATGGGGAGACTCTGTATATTCCAGAGTGACCCAGAAGTGACTACTTGAGAATTTTCACTATCATATGATCACCAACAAGTAGCCTCCAAGCTTTCCTGATTCGAATTCCCTGAACTACTACATATGCGCGTCTTATTAAAGACCACTATCAAGGACATCATGGCCAATATTAATGAGAACCACCTGATCAGGGCATACAGTCACTTCTGAGGCCAACCTTGAGGCTGAGGGCCATTTCATTGAATAACCTGTTTCTTTATTCCTAGTCAAACATGTGGACCAACTTTTATGAAAATGTATTGAATTTTTTCTATTGAATATCTTTTTTTTTCCTAATATCATAATTCATTTATTTCAATTACTTGGCACACCCTGCATACGATTAATCTGCTTGTCACAATTACATCTGTTATGCTCTGATTGGTCAAAATTTAATTAATCACAAGAGAAAATTTTGGAACAGCAAAATTTGACTGAAGCAAACATCAGGCATCAAGAATGTTTTGTGAAATGGATTCTTTATTCAGTCCTTTATATTTGTTACATTACAAAATAAGTTTTAGAAGAATCTGGGTTAAGATTCGGTTTAGCAAAAACCAGAGTAATTCTTCACAAAAATGTATTATCTTTTTTTACAATAGATTAAATAAATAAGCATATCATTTTCATCAAAAAAGTCATTTTTATCATAAACTGGAGTTAGGTAGTTTCATAAAAAGGTAAAAAGAAAGAGGGGAGAAAAGGAGATAGGTTGCAGGAAGGGACAAAGAGAGAGGGGAAGAAAAAGAAAGGTAATTAATACGAGAAAAATTCTATTGTTTACTGAAGAGTAGGAAGAGAAAGAAGAGAGAAAAGAAGTTGCAAAGAGAGGATAGGAAGGGGAGATAAAAGTTAGGAAGATCTTTGCATATGAAACCAATTCATGTTTAAATAACATTTAAGTAAAAATCATGGACATGTAACAAAAATTGGAAGAGATAAGAGAGAATGAGAAGATATAAAGTGAGAGACCAAGGGTATGAGTGGATAATCTTATCACTACCCATTGAATTTCCATAGTTCTAACTAGTAAAAATTTCATCCAAGCCAATATAAATGAGAGAGAGAGAGAAAATCATTGTAACTTACAATCAAGGTATACATGACTGCGGAATAGTTTTTTCCAGCATTCTGCTGCAGTTTTTTCTTGATGGCCCGAATTGCATCTTTTGGTCTAAAAAAAACACAAAAATATAAACGTTTTAGAAATTGAAGTATTGGGAAGAAGAAAAATTTGGTACAAAAAATAAAGCAAAATAAAATTTGAATAAAATAAAATCAGAGGAAGCCAGCACCACCCCACCTCTACTCTCCAACACTTCTGCTAAAAATCTTATTTGAAAAGAATTCAAGAATACAGGTGTAGAAGATACTCAGGTATTTTTAAGTCAGTAATTAAGCTGATTAGTGACATGAAAACCTTTCACACTTGCTATTCTTGTCTTCTGCGATAAAAAAGATAATTGGTGGTGCCAAATATAAGTTTAAAAGGAATAAAATGGGTTTTCGTTTGGCAAAATCTATTCTAATTATGAACCAAGAAATTTTCTAGATTTGCTGTCTATAACACTGGACTCTCCTGTTCAGTGGTAAGATTTCTGCTGATAAAAATACCTCCCACCCACCATTCTATACAATGCATGATTCCAGAATTTTTTCAAAGAAGAAAAAAAAAAAAAAAGAAAATAATATCAGAATCAAAAAAGAAATCCCAATCCAAATACATCCATGAATTCTTTTTCACTCGGATTGACATGAACCATATAGAACTAAAAAACAGTTCCAGATGCACATTATATAGCAATGATCAGCAGGCTAATCTTGCTGACTGATTTTGATGGGTTCAATCCTCATTGGATCTTCCATTATTGATAGTCTGATACCAAACAATGCCAAGTTTGGTGATCATATGGATAAAAGAAAATCCCAGGCAGGATGCCAGTCACATATGGCCTGATAACAATTCAGCTGAATTCATATACTTATATAATGAACAGTGGGATCTTTTTGTTTTTGTCAGTAACACAAAACTCTTCCACTCAGGAGAAAAATAAAATACCTCCCACTCACCATTCGAAACTAACTGAAAAAATTATTTCATAGGAATTCATGTATAATTTTTTTGATGATTTTTTCATAGATTCTAACTGGAGTTCAATAATACAAGGCATCTATTTATTTTCTATCTTATTACAATGTTTGAATAAAAACAGATAGGGACTTTATGGACACTGTATTTAAAGAGTATTAACCAACTAACCCATGGGGTCACAGACATTATTTGCTTGAGTCACCCCTGAACCCATGAACCTTACTTAACTTGTATACTATTACCCCATAATATATAACTAGACTAAATACCTGCCCTAATTCAGCTGAAAGAACAGGCATAAAGGAAAGAAAAAAAATCCATTTTAGGATAAATTTACATTGTACAACAACCATTTTAAGCCATAACCTCATGATACACTGGCCTAATAAACAATCCAAATTTTCTCAGGGTAGGTGCATAAACTTCATAATACTAAGAAGAAAAAAAAAAGAAAAAAAAAGAAAAAAAGGAAAAAAAGGAATAAAAAGAAAAAAAAAGAAAAAAGGAATAAAAAGAAAAAAAGGAAAAAAAGGAATAAAAAGAAAAAAAAAGAAAAAAAAGAGAAAAGGAATAAAAAGAAAAAAAAAGAAAAAAGGAATAAAAAGAAAAAAAAGAAAAAAAAGAAAAAAGGAATAAAAAGAAAAAAAAAAGAAAAAAAAAAAAGAAAAAAAAAAAAAAGGACCACTTCGAAGTTCAAATGCAACTAAACTCATGTTTGTTTCAAAGACATAGATGTATGGCACATACTCATTTTACTCTATACACATGAATTGTCCCGTGTAACACAACTCTCCCTCCATCAACCTTTGAACCATGCCAACCATACTATTACTTAAAGATTTAGACTGGTTTTTACCTTTTTGGTTTTTGGTGTAGCACTGGACCCTTCCATTGGAGAAAGTTGGGATGGGTCAGGAAGATATACTTCCTGCCGACCGTTTCAAACCATTCCTGTCAAATGAACCCAATATACCCCCCCCCCAAAAAAAAAATCAAGACAAATATCTCAATCTAAAAACATCTGAATGTTTTTCAACAGGGATTAAACCAGTAGATAGTATTGGAGAAAAAAAAAAAAAAAAAAAAAAAAACAGATCAAGATAGATGTTGTACAGTGATGATTAGTGAATTAATCTTGCTGGCTGTTGTTAGGATCTCCCAGTATGGATGGTCTGATACCAATTTACACTAAGTTACTATACTTATATGATGAACACTATGATTTTCTTGGTTTCCTGTTTATAACACTTGACTTTCAATCAGGGGTATAAAATTTTGCCGATGAAAGTACCTTATCCCCACCTTTTGGAAATATAGACTTTTCAACTGAAACAATTTTCTCTCAGAAAATTGGTTATTAGAAATTCAAATATATCCATGAATTTTTTCACAGGTATTAACAAGTAATTCAATAAACTTAAATAGATTATTGGTGAAAACGGTAATAAGATTATTAGATATGTTTATCATTCAAATCTCGATCATTTCATTGTTGCCAATAGTTTTCTCATTTTCTCATCATTTTTATTCATTTATTCATTGTGAACTTGCGATACAGTCAGCAGGACCTTGCAAGTCAATAATGGGTCGGGACCCGTACTTTGAAGAACTGTTTTAATAGATGATTTTGTCAGGTTTATTATCAAAAAAGGCTTATAACGTTACTTTACTCTCCTAACAGCAAGACATTGGCAAAATCAGACAAGGGGAAACATTTCTTTAAATCAATAAAATAAAAGCAGCTACAGCACATTTTGCTCCGTGCATGACTTGAATGTGGTATTGAGATCTACACTGTTTCTCTTTCTTCTATCTCACCTTTCTCTCTCCTCTACCTTACCGTCCCTTTGGGAATTAATTATATCAGTACTGTCATTTGGAATTCATTAAAATGTCACATTGTGGGCTGAATTTTGATTTTCTTTTTCTGGAGGAGGGAAAAACGAGCAAATTTGGCAAAAAGGAAGAAATCTGGGAAATCAATATTTTTCTTGGAGAAAATCTTGGAAGTGAATCAATTTTGGGAACCTGTCATATGGAACTTCCATTGTTCCGTTGTGCGGAAAAAGGAAAAAAAAAAAGAATAAAAAGATGAGAAAATCACATTTCATGCCCTCAATTTTATATTAGAAACTGTAAACCAAAACTGTCAACAAAGGTTTCTTCAGTTTTCAAGTGATGCTGGCTGGCTATGTATCTATCTATGTATGTATTGCACATACAGGCTACACCAACGGAGATACAAGGCTGAAAATTCGAGCATTTATTCCTTACATTTGGGAAAAACAATTTTTTTTTTTTTTTAAACAGATGGGGGGGGGGGTCAATTTAAAATGTAAATTTGTTCTAAATTGGGTCCTCTAGTTCATGTCTGGCAGCATTTCATACTTGTTTTGAGAAAAAAAAATTCCTTAGTAATCCAACAGAAGTTGAGAGAAGTAACTTATTCATTGATCACTTCTAACATGACATGCTGCCAAAAGGCATTGATCACTTGACAGTGACTAACTAGACCTATTATTATTTTATTGGTGGTGGGTGGTGATGAGGTAATGGAAAAGAAAAAAAATGTTGCCTGCCTCCTGGATTAAGTACATTTTTTTTCTTCCTCCCACCCCACTAAAAGCTTGAAATTTTACAGTGCATTGACAACTACAGGGGTAGTGCTGAGTATTAATTCTTTTTGTATCATTCTAATTATTCCTATTAATTCACATTATATTTTGATTGAAGTGTTTGTTTTTTTTTAGAAAAGAAACTTTAGTGGAGGCTACAATGAGTTTGGTTAAAATATCTATCCATGTTTTTGTGGAGTTTGAGCAGTTCCTTCCCATCTCTCTACTTTTAGACAATAGTTTATTACAACAAAATTGTAAATAGTCTAACTAAATTCTTACATCTAATCAATTTCATCTGAGGTTTTGTTTTTTTCCAAATTGTGGGTAGGAGATATTTTTCAGGTGTACTCTCTGAAAGTAAAGAGGGAATATTTTCTAGTAGTGTGAAGAAAAAAAAACAAAAAAAAACATTGTTTACGATTGTTTGTTTTTTTCCGTAACAACTGGAAAGAGTTCCTCTCTTCACATACAGGTAGTGAAAGATGGAATGGATAGGTTAAAACCATATGTGAATAACATAAATAACAAAAAGTAGAAGCTGTCTAAAAGAACCTTTGGAGAGGAAACTTCACATGGGACTGCAAAACAATGTGATAAGTGATTGTTCTAATTACCTCTGCCAAAGAAATTGGAGAGGTTTATGTATTCACTTGTGTTTTCTCATCTGTCTACACGATATCTCCAAAAGTACACAGTGAATTTTAATGGAATTTTCTGGAAGAAAGAAGGGTGATGAGGTGAGGAAGACTTGGTTAAATTTCAGGGTGGATCCAGGATTTTTTTTTTTTGATAGAGAGATAGCTCTCCATTTAAATATTTCATTCATTTATGTGTATGTTCATATTTGTCAATACAATATCTCATAAGATTGTCGATGAACTTCAATGAAATTTGATAGAACAAAGGAAAATAGGCTACGAAAAGAGTGATTAAATTTTAGAGCAGATCAATGCATAACTACTTCCCCTAACAATTGGCACTGGCAGAGGAATGCACTCTCCGAGTGCTTCCTAGTTTTATCAATTACTTTGGAAATAGCAGTAACAAGATAACCAGAGTATTGGCAAGTTCTCCAGAAAATAGATAAGAAATTAAAATAATTACTTAACGAGTTACATTCATCAATCTGCTATCTAATTATCAGTCGCCTGGGAGTTACAGGCTTATGGAATCTAGCCACATGGGCAAGTGATTTATGATGTAATGTTTCTATATATTCTCGAACCAGAGTGAGCTCTTTGGACAAGGGTGAGGTGGCTTGGAATGAGATGGACTGACTGTGCCAAGACGAGACCAACTGCGCAGATTCTAGGCTATGAAATTCAATGAATGGCAAAAATTGTTTCATGTGAGTTGGGACAGTTTTGTCTTGACTGATGTCTTGTCAAAGTAAAAATATCCTCAGCTAGAATTTTACATATCAAGCATGTAAGAGAGCAAATTTCTTTTGACTGGTATCTTTCTTGAAGTCATATTCATTCAGCCAACCCTCTCTATGTGCCGTATCCCTTCAGTACATGGGCGATCAATGAATCTCCACAGCTCTAAATTGTGCACTGCCATGTTTGTTTTTGAGAGGGATAATGGAGTAGTTTTTTGTTGCCTCTTCAGTTTTGAATTTACAGTTGTCAATCTTTTAGACTGGTTGCTCCTCAAAGCTAGAGAGCCCAGTCTGTCCCGCTATTTTACCCATAGGTGTGAGTGTGAAGGGTATAGGTTGATGTCTTTCCCAAGAGAATCAGCGCAAAGTATACATCAAGTCTTGGCCAGAGTTTGAACTTGGAGATTCAACTAACCATTAGGCCACCCAAACCAGCTGCAGCCAAATACATCTTGCAATTGCTGAATAAAAAGTATTTTCTTTGTCAAGAAGAGCTTCTATTCTTAGTGCTTCTTCTCCACTATCTTTGATCTACTTCACCATATGTCCATCTGATGGAACAACCTACAGCAACATAACCCCATGAAATTATCAGTGTGTACTAAGGTGACCCTGGGTAAGGTTTTCAGGAAATTTGTTTTCGAAAATTACCTCCCAAGATATTTTTTGAGGAGGATCTGACTTACAATAGAAATTCGTGCTAAATCTTTGTAACCACTTTTTTCACTACCAAGCTGTCATGAGGACCTTTGAGAAGAGGTGAGAGTAACAAGGAGAAAGGATGTTTGCTGATTGGAGTTGGGAGGAGAATGTCTATTTTAAGCAGGTTTTATGTACATTCAAAGTTTTGTGGAGATCTCTAATATTTCACTTTTTCATTTACATTCGAATCAAATCAAACACCATCAAACACTTGGGTAAGGTATCCTTTTTCTTGTAAGCAAAAGCTAAAAAGGACCTCATTGTAGAAAAAAAACAAAATGAAAAGGATTGACAGATTTTCGTCAAAGAGTACCTGGACAAACAACAATCCTTCTGGGTAAATATTCTGAAGACAGATGCTACCAAAATAGAGCTTTCCGGCAATGCCCACCAGCAATGTGTTTATTGATGACAAAATAAAACTTGTCAAGAAAAGAATACCATCCATAAAGTCAAGCCAGGTGGAGAATTCAATATGTGCTTTGCTGCCCTTGGTACTGGAGGCCTTAACTCGATCAAAGGAATCATATTACCAAAGGATTTTAGAGCAAAATGAAATACTACCCAGTGTAAGAAAACTAGGTTTGGTCCAAAGATCATCAGTGCTCCAGCACACAAAGCACATCTACAAGCATACAAGAATGTTTAAAAAGAAAAAATAGTTTTGAACTGGTCAGCAATGAGTCTTAATCTCTATCCCATTGAAAATCTTTGGAGAAAGAAATCTTGAGTAATATTTCCAATGCATACCATACACCCCAGGAATGCTGCAAACATTCTAGAGTTTGAGCAAATTAAAAAGAAAAAGTGGGAGAAACTACCAGCTGACAAGTGTAAGAAGCATATAGATGGCTGTGAGAAATAACTTTGGGAAGCAGGCATTGTTGCCAAAGGGGTTGTGCAACCAAATTTTAAGGAACTCTGCCAATATCACTGTCCAAGTCATATTTTTGATTTCTTCTTGAAAGTTGAAAAATAATGATTTTTTTGTTGAATTACTTTGTATATCATTAAAATCTTCTGATAATACAAATTTGGTAGATTTCTATTCATTTCTGAATATATTGTACAGGTTATACAAAAGACTCAAGGGGGCCACCAATCCTGATTGGCTCTATTTGACAAGTAATATTACATATATGGTAAGTAATGTTGTGTGTGTGTGTGTATTATGCCAAATTGGTGAAATTTTACTACCCCCTTTTTTTAAGACTAAAGGTAAATAAATATGTAAATTCATGTAATAAAAGTGAAATCAAACTTTTTTCTCATGTAAAAGTAAGTAAATTTTACCGATTCGGCATAACACATGCATATAGTTAAGCTATAATCAAGTTACTTAAGAAACATATTTGATCATTGGAGAGAGATGCTAGAAACAAAGTATACTAGTTTTCTTGAATATTGATGCAGAGAGGTTTTCAAATTCAAACGTGTGATGCTAAGGAAGGAGTAGGAATTAGATAGAAGAGGAAACTTATGAATTAAATCCTGTTCATTTTTTCAGGTCAAACACAAGAGTGAGATCCATTCTGATCATTTATTCTGTTAATAGTGTGGGTCAAGGCGTCAGGCAAGTTGGCTTACTACTGATTAGATTATATTGATCAAACTTATTTTTGGTTTCGTCTTATTAAGTTTTGTTGACATGATGACTGTGGACTTTAATTAAACCAAGTAGAAAATAGCAAATTAGGTTCATCATTTGCATTCAACAAGACTTTACAATTGGAAATTTAACGATTATCTTGATCAGGTTTTGAGGTAAACAAAACAGATGCTAATTCTGGCATAGTCAGGTTTGTTTTAATAAATGTTAGGGAGAAACGATTTTCTTCTTCATTGAAAAAGGCTCTGATTAGTAGACCAACTAAATGGCATATTAGAGAGATAATTCCGGAGTTATATCTAATCTCGAAATACAAGAAACTATTGATATAGGTTTCTTCAGTTTTTAAGAGATTTTGTTTGCCTGCCAGGATTGGCTATCCAAGTGTAGTAGTGTAGGATGCACCAATTGAGCTACAGGGCTGAAACTTTTGAACATTTTCCCCTTATCATATCTTAGAAGAAAAAAAGAAAAAAAAAAAAGGATCTTTTGTCTTTTAACCCACCCCCAATAAGAACGGGTGGGTGGGTTACAATGCAAGTTTACACTAAATTGGTTACTTAGTTTGTGTCTGGCAGCGTTCACACTTGTTTTTTGTTATCACCTCCTGACAAAAGGTGAGAGGAGTAACTTATTCTTTGATCACCTCTTTTCCCAATTTTTTTCCTCAATAATTTTTCACCCCCAACGAGGCTTGCTATTAAAGATGTTGGTCACATGACTTTCTTTGAGCAACTAACCGGACCAGTCTCAAGCTGCAGAAGCTCCAATGGTAGGGTTTGTTTGTTTTTTTTAAAAAATCTTCCACTAGTACTTGAGGTGTTATCAGGAGGCGGAGACTGTGGTCACATCATTCCACCTGTCTATTTTTATGCTTCTTTATATTACTTGGGCAATTTATTACCCACTTCTGGCTCACTAGGCGCATCAAAGCTTCAGAGCCCTGCTAACTGTACATTTTGGGAATGTTCCCTACACTGTGAATGAGGCTAAAACAGTATAACTGTAATTAATCTCTCAAATTATTTTACAAGGGTAGATTTACAGTTGACCCACTTTTTTTAAACCTTTAACTTTACCCATTGCCTAAAATGGTTCCAGTAGACCCCAAAATGAGCTGTAGATGTATAAAACTCACATTTAGTTTCCCCTTTCTAGAAGAGAAAAAAAAAGTTGTGGGATCAGCATACATTCTCACCTGGATAATGTTCTGATTTCTATCTATTCGTATATAACAGTGAAAATCTGATTTGTCGAACCTAATTGGTTTGCATACTCAATGGACTTACAGGAAGGTTTTGAAGTAAAATATACAAAAAAAAAAAAATAAAATAAAATAATACAAGGCCAAGAGGTATCATCAGTCTTTTCTTAATTTTATTGTTACTTTTAAAGCTAATGAAAATGCTTTATCTCATGATACAAGTAATCTAAAATTATTTTCAAGTAGTAAAAGCAAAAAATAAACATATGGTATCAAAATTCGTAGTGGGGAAGGTGATATGACAAAATTTGGGCAGGCTAGCAATAGGCTTCCATACCTAAACTGGCGTCATCAATGAAAGACAAGCTAACAGGATATGGAATGTAAGCTTGAGCCTCCTCAGAAGCTAACTCTTCACTACTTAATGGTACTTACATCAACAATCAGAACATATTCAATAAAGAAAGGTATGATAAAAAGTAGCAATATAATGGAGAAAATATTAGTAAAAAATGAATAATGAAAATTCCAGAATTCAAGTAATTCAAAACAATAAATAATCCAAAATAACTGAAAAGAAAAGTCTGATCTAAATAAATCAACAAATACCAAACAATTGAACAAAATAAATGAAATAATGCAACATTGTAGATAAAAATGAATAAATGAAAACCCAAATAATGAAAAAAATCTTATAAAAAAGGGGGGCAACAAGCAGTTAGAAAAAAAATAAAAAGGAGTAAAATGGTTATTCCCTCAGTTGAAAAGGAAACCTGTGCTACCTTACTAGCCAGTAGCCAGATGCAGAAAGAAGAAACTTATATCCTTATACTCACCAAAATTACAAAGTAGTTTAAACAAGCTGAAATGTTAGAAATTATTCGTAATTTTTATGGATGAATATAAATTTTAAAAAACTCTGAAATGTGAAATTCGACAATTTTATGGATTCGCTCTTGTGATGGGTTTAAAAGAAAATCTGAAGTTGTTTTTTGTAATAATTCCAGTTTTAGCATCCAAATCATCTCTGTGGAATTGAGTGTGAATGGTGGTGGAGGTACCATTCTTTAGTTTACTTACCTACTGAGCTTCTTTAAAATCCTTTCTTTTTATACTTTAGATATAGATTTGGTTTATTTAGAAAGCAGGATGAATAAGGTTTGCAGCAATATGAATTATATTCACTTGTTTGGGAAATTAGGATTTATAAGGTTGATGAAAGTTTCCAGCATTTTTTTTGACAAAACCTATTCCTACCTATAAATTCATAGCATCATTATTCCGTAATCAAAATATTTTCCTTGGTTTTCTACAGCCTTATGACACCTTTCAGGTCATTGTGTATTCAAACATGAAATAACTAGTTCTTATTTAAAGAATTTTTTTGTTTTGAATTTATTGGAACAGCTGACCACACAAGGAATTCAGTATGGAGCAAAACAAATGATAGTCTGAAGGTGATGGATCCAGAAAAAAAATGCTGCGCGTGGAAGAACTTCGCATCCTAGCTTTATGTCATTCGCAACAAAGCAAACAAAGAACAGATATTGTCACCCAATAAAAATCACTGGTTAAATTCCTTGCCAGGAAAAAGGTCTTTTCTCTTCCTGAATTGCATCATTCAAATGAGCCAGTTTCTCACTGAAGCATTGTGCAGTTAATGTTGGCCTAAGTTCCACAAATTCATAAAGAATTCCCACCCACACCAAAGATTTGGTTCAGGCTGAAATTTTGAGACTATTTGATAATATTAGAGTAAATTGTTTTATAGAACGAAAAAGAAAAAAAAAAAGTGGAGACAGAAAGTAGACTAGTAATACATTTCACTGTTTTACAAATTCATATCATACTTAGCATCTGAATTACTCACATGAAAATGAAACAAAACACACTGCTGAGAAAATTTCTATTTCCCAATAATATCAAGCTTGTGGATACACAATATACATATATTTTTGTAGTAATTCCTGATTAAGCATCTTATGTACATATTTTTTTCTCACAAAAGAAACCATCATTTCATAGAAATTCAAATGTATCCATATTTTTTAACTAGTAAATTATATGAATGATATTTTTTATTGACTTCAGTCACCCCCACCAACTGATATTAGCAAACCTCTATCTAATAATACAGAATAAGATAAGTGTTTGTGGATCCTAACAAAGGGTTTGAAGAAGATTAATATATAATTATATGCAATGGAATCCTTTTCAAGGTCAACAAAAATAGAAACAAAACAGTAAAAGAGAAATTAATAACAGAGGTAGAATCCAGGCAACCCTACCCCATCGATTAAAGAAGAGAAAGTAGCCAATGTGATTACACCTTTGAGATGAACTTGATGACACAATGGCCAACAAGTCCTCATTCTGTAACTGATTTTATCCAGTCACATCACCAGGGCCGTACTTAAAGCAGAATAAACAGTGCAGTTACACAGGGTCCCAAGATCTCATTTCCCCTTGTACATCTTTTATTGCATTTCTTTAAATATTCTTTTACAGGTAAAAAGTATATCCTGATTAAACTTGTTTGTGGATTTATTGTTACATAACAGATTATTGATCTTATAAAGGACTTACATTTAATTAATCATAATTCATGAATTTTTCATTTTGTTTCAATTTGTTTGAAAATCATACCTAAAAGTATGAAAATAGAAAGGCTCCAAGAAATATCATACACTGGGCCCGATCAATATTGAATTTGGCTGTGAGCATATATTTATTAAATGGTTATCTTCCCTTTCTCTACCAATGTAAACATTATACCTTATTACTAAACCAATATGATAGAAGGGAACAGTATCTAAGGGTATAAGAATATGCTATCAAAACAGACTGTACAACCAGCTCCTAGCCGCTACAATTACAGCTTCGTGCAGAGTGAACAAGTGCTTTTCAGTGCAAGTGCTAAGGTCAAGAGCTGTCAAGGGAGGTAAGCATGAAACTTTCTTGTCTTCATGGTTTTCTTTTCCCTTTTTTTTTTCCATTAGAGAAATATTTCTCAGCTCAAAATTTTTGTTTAATCAGATGTTTGCAATGACAAATTGACAAAATAAAAGCGAAGTGCCCAGCTGTGTATAAGCTTAACCTTTATCACTCTGTAGGCAATTTTGTTCTCCGAACAAAAAGTTTGTCCTGCTACTGCAGGCAATTACAATTGATAAACAAGAGAGTTTGAATTTCAAAGTTGTGTTGTCATGTCAATTTCAGTTATACGAACAGACATGAATTTACAGGCTTTCAAATTTACTGAACGCAGGAAATCTTGGCACTCTTGGAGAAAGAATGCATAGGTTAATGTACTAAGACAAAGACCTGATTCATAAATTGCTTTTTATATGAAAAGAAAAATAATTTTGTGAGGATAGAGTTCTCTTTGTGTATAAACTAAATAAACATGTCATCTACAGGTAAAGATCACGAGAGAGAATTTCTCTAACTAGTATTGGATATCTTCCATAACGGGATTGTTAGAAAGCTTCTCTTTTCATTTTTCACTTTGCTAAAGAAGTGAGTTCAATCCTCACTGGTTTCTTTCTTTACAGGTGTGGCCTTGTAAGCGCTAAACTTGATAAACACTTGGTGCACTTCATGTTTGAGTTATGACGAATGAACACATTCAGCTGACCATTACTACTGTAGAGTGAGCTTAATCTTCACTAGGTACCCTATACTTGGGGTTTTGAGCAAGACTAAGCTAGGCATGTCATAGGAAAATTTTCCGTTTACCACCATCACATTCAGATAGTATACGTGAAGGAGGCTGTTGAATGGATTGGCCGAAACAATGAACAACAAGAAGGAATTCAATAGTCTGAAAAACTTTGATAATATCCAGTGGTTACACAACTTCGACTGTGGGATGCCATAGAGTGAACTTGTGTACTGAGAGACCAATGTATTTACAACGACCAAGTCATTCTTTATGTCTTGTGCAGGTTTTAAGGGGCATAACGTTGCATCATCTGGGTCTGTCGACTCCCTTATTGTCCAGATTTGATAACCAGCAACTTCTAGCTTTTCCAAAAGAGATTTTAGAACTCAGATGAGATTAAGAAGAATGTATTGAGGCAACTGATGGTAATCCCAAAAGATAACTATGCAAACTGTTTTGAAAAGTCAAACAGATGCTGGGATAAGTGTGCTAGGTCCCAGAGAGAATTCTTTGAAGGGGTGACTAGAGCACAATTGCCCTGGGTGGGCTACTTTTTTTTTTGCTAACATCAAATGCCTGGATACTTTCCAGGCAAATACTGTAACTTTATACACACAAACATGTGCACTTAAATACCTGCATTTTTGTGTGTGCATAAGATGGAGTATATAGAGATATATCTACAAATATTCTCTTCAGTTCAGTTGAGGCATGGCACTCATACGTTATATATTCGTTATATCAAAAGTTTATCTATAAGATAATGGAAGAATGAAGTTATCTTGATGTAAAAGAATCATTTTGGCAAAGTTATGGTTAATGAAATTCACTTGTCCAGTGCTTCACCGACCAACAAATATAGATATGACAAAATGAAAATGAAATATGTACAAGATAAGAGAAGCCTTTTTCTTCATACAGATATAGCAATGATGGATATACATTTCCCACATTCTACAGCCATAGAAAGTGCAAACCATAAGTAAAACAACACAACTACCAAGACTGTATTCAAATGAAGATTCCAAGAACTATCCAAACACAAAAATTACTAATCTGTTTTTATTTGTTTATCTATTAGAATCTATCACCAAAACTTAAAATGGGTTTCTTCAATTTTTAAGCATGGCCGGCTGGCTGGTTAGCAAAGTATATATTATGCATAAAAGACAGCAATGGAGCATTCAGATTGAAAATTTGAATATTTACTACATATATTTATCCCGGCCCCCAAATGCTTTTTTTTTCCAAAAGTCATCCCTGAATAGTTTTTAGAGGGAGTTCAATTGTAATATATAAGTTTACGTTAAATTGTTCCTTCAGTTTGTACCCAGCAGCATTCATGTTTATTTTTTGAATAAAGGCTTTCTTCAATGATCACTGATTAAAAAGGTGAGAGAAGTAACTTATTCATTGATTACCTCTTTCTCTGATTGGTCACCACCAACATGGTATGCTGCCAAAAGACATTTGTCACTTAACAGTTCTGATTGAATGACTAACCAGACTTGTTTATATATTTCTCGTCTATTGTGCTGAATGAAACATAAAAATAAGTGGAATTTGCCAGGATTTAAACTGACACGGACCATAGCATTCTGATGACTTACCAATAGGCCTAGAATAAACTGATGACACGGTGTTGAAATTTTAAGCAATCAGTACATCAGTCAAATTGTATATAATGTGGAAAGGTAACTCAGCAAATAAACAATGTAGATCGGCAGAATTTGGAAATCAAAAACAAAAAAAAAAAATAAATGAATAAAACTGCTGTCATTTTTTGACAACCTGTGTACAAATTTTAAAGATAAAATAGAAGAATCTGTACTGCAAAATTGATTGGGTCAGGGGCATGGATTCTCAGACAACACCACATTTTTTTCTTTTTTTTAGTTTTCACTGACGTTCTTTCATTAGATCCATTTCTTTTAATTCATGCACCATTTTTAATATGTGTGCATGGATGCGAATGTGGAAGTTTGAAAATCATCCAAAAAGTAGTGGATCATTTGCTTTTGTATTGTTGATAGAAATACCGTCACTTAAACAATTGAAAATTATTGAAATTGTCCAAAGAAGTGACAGATACTATGCTATTTTAAAATTAGGGCTTTCTTCTAACAACCAATCAGGACTTAAGATAACGAAAATGAAGGAAGTTTATTTTTATCTGAAATCAAATCACTTCTATCTCTTGTATCAGCTAGGATTCTTCTGGTAACCTGAGCCCAACTCAATAACTTAGACAAGTGATTCTCAAAGTGGGTGCTACCACTCCATTAGGCACAGGGGTGGGGGGCACGGGCGGCAAGGGGACTGTAGAGAACTTTGGAAGACAAGTGGTGCTGGTGGTGGGGGCAGGTTACAAAGAATACAAATCGATACCTCCTAAGCATAAAGTTGTCTATCACATCAAATATTTTCATATTAATTAATCAACTACTTTTGTACAATTAAATTTCAAAGTTTAAATGCCGTTATTGCCAGATGAGGTTACAAAGATAAGGTAAGAAGCATCTTATAAAGGGCACCTTTCTACAAAGTTTCAAGTAAATCTGACTTGAAACAGATGAGAAACAATATGGGGACAGACTGATGAACAGAGCTACTTATAGGGAGGTGAGGAGATCTAAAAAAGAAAAGAAAAGAAAATGCCAGCCAACTTGAAAGTTCAATATATCAGCTCAGATGCAACTAACATGTTAATTAAAATATTAATAATTGGTTTAAGCAGTTTTGTAAGTTGTGATAAAAGCAAATTACTTCAAAGTCACAACACTTTTAGTAATGGTTCAGTGCAGGGCATAGTAGTAAAGGCTAGTAGAGAAACAAGGTCCAGTTGATTAAATTCAGGCAGAGAAAAACTTAGACAGTCAAATACATTCAAAACTACCAATAACCACATTACATAAACAACTACTCTAATACTACAGAGAAAATATTTCCTTAGGAATATCTACGATATTTAATTCATTGTACCTAAGAGGTCACACTGCCAAAGACAATAATTATAATTCTTGTCCAAATCTAATTCATTCAGGTCTAATGGACATGATGAAAATTTCAATATCTCTAGCTAATTATACAAAATACTACAGAGTCCTGGTTAATTTTTTCAACCTTTAGCGGTCTTGTAGGCAACTTCAAGCAAAAATTGTGTCCAGCCACTGCCAGAAACTCTGATCACAGCCTGCATTTGAATTTCCAAGTTGTGTCGTCAGGTCAATTTCAGTCTTACATTAACAGGCACACAAATTACAGGCTTCAAAAGTTGCTAAATGCACAAAATCCTGACACCCTTGGGAAAGAATGCAGAATACTACAAGTATTCATTGGTCATAATCACGAGAGATTAATGCTCAGCATTTTCTAAAGCCACATCAGCAATTTTCCTATGGTGCAAGAACATCACTCCTTGCGGACACTAACGTATTGAGGTCAGAAAAAGCTGATGTAGTCATTATCCAGCTCCTACTGATATTAAATAATCCACATTTTCATCTTCCCCATTGATTGCTTTAGGAGATAATACATAATCCAAAAATCAAGCTGTATTATTATTATACTATTTATATAAAATAAGGTTGGTCCTCACTACAATTCTCTCATTCCACTATCTGTCATTGTTTGTCTAGTAAATGTTAATGTTGAATAGATTGAATGGTGATGGTTGCTGGGAAATTGAATCGTGTTTGTATTTGCAAAGAGTATATTTATGCAAAAGTAGGCGGAGAGTAATGTACTACAAGGGTTTGAGCAGATGAACTACAGAAAGAATACTGGAAGGCATAGATGAGAGGGAG
Organism: Thysanoteuthis rhombus; assembly: GCA_963457665.1. Lineage (NCBI taxonomy): Eukaryota > Metazoa > Mollusca > Cephalopoda > Oegopsida > Thysanoteuthidae > Thysanoteuthis > Thysanoteuthis major. The sequence goes on along the minus strand of OY735228.1, from coordinate 12,072,474 downwards.
TCGCTGAGAAAGGAAGCTGTGGAGAGTCATGATCACCCACCTTCTGAAAGGATATGGCGCATAAAGAAAATTTATGCTGAAATAATGAAGGAGTCAAAAAAAAATGGTCACTTCAAAGAGATTTTTGAGCATTTTCAGCCAGTTTCTCACATGCATGGGCGTCCATAGCATTCATCATCTTTAATGTTTTCTTTACCATCACAAAATCAAGGAAAAGAAATGAGATTTATCAAAGGAAGGATGAACACCAAGAGTCAATGTCCAGCTAACTAGTAGTGGTGTCTCGATAAAAATCATCTATCAATCAATATACCAGTAGAAACCTGTTGGGCAGCTTAAGTCTACAAAACTCCAAGTTGTATTGACTCTAGATATATTGTCTATAGTTTTTAAAAGATCCATTAACATTCCAAGGTATCTTTGTAAAATTGAACTCATTTGTGGTTTGATATTGTCATTACAACGTTCCAACCGATCTGTTCTACAGCCTTCTTCAGTTGTACTATTTGTAAAGAAAGGAAGCAATCAATGAATAAGTTTTTTTTATGTTGTATCAATGAGGAGTCTGAATTTTCAAGCACAAATGCTGATAGACACAAACAGATTTAGCATTAACTTAGTAAATCAAACAATCCATTAAAAACTTGTTTGGGGGTAGAAATTTCAGAGAGTGAGAGAGAGACAACAAAAAAGAAGAGAGAATGAACGAAAAAAAAAGAAGAGAGAATGAACGAAAAAAAAAGAAGAGAGAATGAACGAAAAAAAAAGAAGAGAGAATGAACGAAAAAAAAAGAAGAGAGAATGAACGAAAAAAAAAGAAGAGAGAATGAACGAAAAAAAAAGAAGAGAGAATGAACGAAAAAAAAAGAAGAGAGAATGAACGAAAAAAAAAGAAGAGAGAATGAACGAAAAAAAAAGAAGAGAGAATGAACGAAAAAAAAAGAAGAGAGAATGAACGAAAAAAAAAGAAGAGAGAATGAACGAAAAAAAAAGAAGAGAGAATGAACGAAAAAAAAAGAAGAGAGAATGAACGAAAAAAAAAGAAGAGAGAATGAACGAAAAAAAAAGAAGAGAGAATGAACGAAAAAAAAGAAGAGAGAATGAACGAAAAAAAAGAAGAGAGAATGAACGAAAAAAAAAGAAGAGAGAATGAACGAAAAAAAAAGAAGAGAGAATGAACGAAAAAAAAAGAAGAGAGAATGAACGAAAAAGAAAGAAGAGAGAATGAACGAAAAAAAAGAAGAGAGAATGAACGAAAAAAAAAAAAGAGAGAATGAACGAAAAAAAAAAAGAGAGAATGAACGAAAAAAAAAAAGAGAGAATGAACGAAAAAAAAAAGAGAGAATGAACGAAAAAAAAAAAAGAGAGAATGAACGAAAAAAAAAAAAGAGAGAATGAACGAAAAAAAAAAGAGAGAATGAACGAAAAAAAAGAGAGAATGAACAAAAGAAAAGAGAGAATGAACAAAAGAAAAGAGAGAATGAACGAAAAAAAGAGAGCATGAACAAAAAAAAAAGAGAGTACAAATTTTTAAATTTTCCACCCTTTAACCTCATAGGTACAACTTGTGCACACGATAGTCAGCCAGCTAGGGCATAATCACTTAATAACTGAAAAATCCTATGTTGACATGTTTTGTTGTCGGTTTCAAAAGAAAATTATGAATAATACATCTGAAGAAGGCTCAGCTTAAAAATTGTAAGAACACAAAGGAATTCCAACGTCAAAAAGCTTGGAACATCACTTATATACTAAAAATCCATTGGCATAAATAGACTTATCCAGTGATTTCCAAAGTGTGTGCTGCAGCTCCCCAGGGCACTGAAGTTAGCTCCCTGGGGTGCTGTGGAATAATCAAGAACTTTGATAATTCCATGCAGTCATAGTTCAATATGCAAATGAACTTTCACAATGATGGAAAGCGATATGTAATTAATACATCATGAATCATTCTGTCCATCTAGCGCTGAACTTCACCGTTTCAACACAAGATAGCACCCTGTCGATAAATATGGTTTACTAGAACTGTGTTGTACATTTGAGGTAAATACTAGTTGCATATGGATAACCAAATTCTCTATGTAAATTCAAATTATGCAATTTATCTTACTTTTTTTTTTTTCTCCACACAGCTAACCTAATAACATGAATGTAAATGCAATTATTCAATATTTTCTGACTTACAACACTGTAATAGAATCCAGTGCTGTATTAACCATGAAGCACAGACTCTAAAGGGCCCCCAGAACAGATTTAGGGGCCTTTATGTCAAGAAGGCCATGGCCTTAGACAGGAATAAAAAAAATTTTTTAAAATCATGAAGTTTTTTTTTTGTTCTTATTTATTTATTTATATATATATATATATATCATAACGGAAGGGCTTCCAAGCTGACCATTGTCTCAGTCCCGTATTAAGCTCAATCTGGCCCCAATAAAATCCTTGTACACTAAGTGCACCATGATTCTAAAAAGTTTGGGAACCGCTGGACTAAATCCTGAACAATACAGCGATGACTTGAAGCTATGGCCCAGTTTTGGTTGATATTAGATGATTTGGCAGCAGTCCTAGAGCAGAAATCGTATGCATAGAATTATTACAGTTCTCCAGATACACTAAGTGATGATCAATAAGCACACTTTGTTAGTGCACTATTGTAAAGGAAGATAAAAGCAGCAGGAATCGTTTAATGATGCACCAAGCGGAGTAGATGTTTTATTAACACTGTCATGTGCATCTACAGAGGCATCTATATTTCCTCTGGTTGGTCAATTTTCAACTGTTGCTCCATTGCACAAATACTCATTCATGATTCTGCTCATATCATTTTCTGTCATTAAAAAATAAATAAAAAAAGCCAATCTTATCAGACAATGTGCATCAATAAAATGCTCCATTTTATTCTTGAAACCATTTTGCAAATTAGGTCTACATTTTGACAAGCAGTACTAGTATGTAAGAAACTGTCAATATAGGCTTTTTCAGTTTTCAAGTTGGTCTAGCAAGCTATATATGCCTGTATGATGCACACAGGCTGCACCAATTGAACTAGAGGGCTGAAAATTAAAAACTCAAACTCCATATATCTAGAACAAAACATTTTTGTTTTTTGAAAATTCCCTTCCCCCAAAAGAAATTTTGTGTAAGAGGGTTCAATTTGCAATGGGTAAATTCATGCTAAATCGGTCTCTTAGTTTGTGTGTTTTTTGAAAATTCAGACTTTTTTCAAGAGATCACTGTCTAACAAAAGACAAGAGAATTAACTTATTCATCGATCATCCTGTTTTCCCATTTTTTTTAATTGATCACCTCCAACATGGCATGCTGCCGAAAGATATTGGTCACCTCACGGTTTTCAGTATTATTTATATTTTGGAATACTTTTGTGAAATATACAAATCAAACAAGTTGGATGAATATGAAATGTCAAAAGGGATGGCAATGTAAATATGTTTACTCAAGGTTTCAAAATACAACTGCAGAAATGACAAAACTCAAAAGATAGGCTAGGGGCAGTCAGAAGTATGCATATACTACCCATCAATATATCGAATTACCATAGCAACACAACAAGCCTGCCTAACCAACAAACCAAGTGGACAATAGATCCTTCTCTCTTTGTTCATCTGTGTATATCTCTGGGTGTTCCATGTCACATTTTGGGGGTTACAGCCTCAAAAATTAGCATGAGTTCACCCCTACACACCATCTAAAAACATATTTTGGGTTTAAAAGAAAAGAAAAGAAAAAAAAAAAAATGCTTTTGGGTCCTTATGTTTTTTTAGGACCAACAATGCCCGAATCTTGTGCTGGTATTTTCTTTAGATGGAAGATCTACGTTTTTTTTAATTCTTTTTTTTTCAGATAATTAGTTATGGTACACTTGTGGGCTATGGTGATTCATTCACATGAAGCACGGATATCCTTTTGAGGTTGAAAACTAGATAGCAAGAGCATCAGTATGTGCTATGATATTGTTCATCTTTGCATAAAAGCCCCACCTATAAATAGTATTAGTCTCATAGAAAGTATATGTGCAAATTATAGGGGGGAAATTTAGAGTTAATGGTGGGGATATTAGAACTTGAAAAAATACTTTATGAATGTGGGGCCCCCACATTTAATCTGGCCATGTGTCATATTCTGAACTGTTAGGGAGGTTGTTAAACTACTTTACACAAATCTGAATTGTCACTTGGAGCTATCTTCAAACTATTGTAAGTTTCCAGGCCACCCATGCAGTCCTTAGTTAAGGAGTTCAATCTTCAGACACTGTAAGTGCCTTATCATGACCAGAAAGAAAAGAAACAAGACTGGTTGCTCCAGGGTCAAACTCCATTCTGACTGACGCTAAAATGACTTGGCATATATGTTTCAAAAAGATTTCCATTTTTGTAAAAACAGTTTTCCTCCAACTGAAGGAGGATCTTTAAAATTGGCCATGGAAGGGGACTTGATGAAATAGTTAAACAGATATTTTTCTGGATAAATACCTATAAAAATCTAAAAAGTTCTAAATATAATTTTTGCCAATTTTATCATAAACTAGAAAAAAGTGGGGAGGCCTCAGGTAACCCCAATTTTATTTACAAATGTTCTAGTAAGGGTTAAAATAAGGTGGCATGCCAAATTTCAGCTTCCTTAGTAGGCTTGGAGGGTTCTAACATTGGTCATTATTGTTATCAAGGAAAAATGAAGTCAACTCAAGAGAAAGAGTTTGATAAAAAATACATAGAATATCTGAATGAAAATCAGTGAGAATTCTTCAAAAGAATCCAAGGATAACCAACAGAAGAACTGATGAAAGAGTCCACAAACATGCATGAATCAGTGTCTACAATTGAAATACTGCTACATTGAGAAATGACCAAGACAGTTGTCATACAAGGAAAAGGCCACCACTGCAAACAAGGTACATGAAAGCTCACTAAAAGTTAATGATAACCAAGACAAAGACTGAAGGTTATATGAAAGTGTGCTATGATCTGACAAAACTGAATTTGACCTGTTTGGGAACAATGACCTGAAATATGGGTTTCAAAAACCTGGAGAAGCCTTCAAGCCAAATAATACCATTCCCACAGTAGAGCATGATAGTGGGGATGTTCCAGTTGTTCTCATTACAAGGTTGAAGGAATAATCAAAAAAGAATATGAGCAGGGAGTTTCAAATCGGATCTTTCTGTTAGACAGCACAAAGCAAACTAGCGTCATGCTGGCTGGATAAGAACAAAATGAAAATTGTAGAGTGACTTCAGATATATAGATAAATGTATATCTGGTATAGTGTGTTTAATTTGTTCCAAAGTTTTCCATACTGTTCAAGGTCTTATAATTTCATGTTTGCTTTTTCTCATCTTAAACTTAGTGAACATTAATTTGTACAGCAATACATTAACCGTACTAGATCAAAGCCCAAACTATTCAAGGTATTTCTGTACATATATACACACATGTTCCGGTTGAAAACAAATTAACATTACTAACCTGTGTTGGTTTAATGTTTTATATGAGAAAGAGCATTGATAAGGAACAGAAAAATGCTATACAGAAGGGAAAAAGCCAGTTCATATTTAACCAAGGACAAATCTTTGTTCTGGCTTACATATGCTAACATAAGATCAATTGTAGGACCTGTTCTGTTTCTCTCATGGACCTTTATTATGAATATGTGTAAATCAATTTCCCAGGTTGTGACGCCAAAGCCTTATCAGATTAGTGATATACTATGGTCAATAATAATTAAATAGACATCTCTAACCTGACATTATCACTGGTCACAGCCAATATTTTTTCCATCCTATGATTCAACCTTCTTTGATTGATAGGAGCTGGTGTTTACACTTGACACAACAACTTTCTAAAAAAAATATTGCTAAGATTAAATCTGAACAAATTGAGCCCGAAATCTCATAAAAAAGAGATTATCAGCAACAGCTGTTTCTTTCATGTCAATTGGTCAACCAGTCATAAGAATTTTAGCTGACCTCTCAGATACAATATTGGCAGTGTGCTTGAGATCCAAAATGGTGAATTACAACCTAATATTCAAAACCAAAATACAAGCCCCCCCCCCCCCAATAAGATGCGGTTTGCAATATAAGGAGAGTGAGTGGTGTATCCTAACAGCTTTACCTATATTGTCACCTACTCATCTAAAATACCAAGAAAACAGAATTTTTTCACTGTTTTTTTTAACCATTGCTCACTCTTGAATACCACCAAACTCTCAGTTATTGCGGCTCTGTTATAATGCAGTTGGATTTCCTGAGAGACACATGTATATCCAATATTTTCAGTTCCTACGCAAAATTCAATAAAACCTGTTTCGGTAGTTTCTGGGTACTAACAAGACATTTGAATTATCCGTCACACCCAGACAGAAGATTTATTGATAACCCTAATAAAAAGTAGTATAAAGTTTTCTTCACTAAAGTCAAAGCAACGACTAATAACACTTGCATTTGGTACCAGAATCAGATATATAACATTACTTAGTTTTTATTTTGATCATTGTGCAGTGGCTAGGACTTGAGACCATTTTCAATACTTTTTGTACACAAGTAATCAGAAAATAATTCAGCATCCAGGAACAAAAATTGCATTGCAGTGTTATAGTTGTTGAAGAAAGCCAAGAATTTTTTATATTTACTGATGCTGTGTTGAAGAAGTTCTGGTTATATATCACGAAATCTATTAGTTCAAGTTGACTTTGCTAAATGACTATCATTCTCTTTAAACTTTGCTTTTGTGACCAAGATAGAAATATTCATATGTAGTTGTTTATCTTACTTTATGTTATTAAAAATGTGCAAATTCACCTGATGTCCAATTGAAAATAAGTATGTTTCAAATTATCAGTGTTCCCTTTGCAGAAGCGAATTTTGAAAATGGACATTTTTTATTATTTTTAGACATAATCAGAAAACAACACTTATCACCTAGGGAAAAGAAGAGAAAGTAAAAAAAAGTTGCAATGTAATATTCTTGCATCTCACAACTCCATATTGCTACCATATCAATTGGATTGATTAAGCACTCATTGACAGCTGGTGTCATTTTGATTCAATATCACTGGATTAGTGGAGCTTTCCTGTCAAATATAATACCATAAATGGTAAACAAATTGGCAGAAATACACATTCCAAATTAACTGTGTCGCATTAGTTTTGAACTAATATTTACCCAGCCTCATCACAAATGCAGGATGTGACACAATGGTGATTTATTGCAGGGTCCTACACATCGTGGCAAACAGTCCCAAATATTTCTCAAGTCAGACAAGCTTGACTTGGTCACAGGAAAAATCCTAATCCCATTTGTCTTGAGTACATAGAGCCACGCTATGCCTCAGAGAACCCTCATTGACTATGGCATCACAAGGGTGTCCATCTGGTTAGAACTTCGAAGGGGCCATCCCCACAGACAGCACCTTCCCATAGCATCTGAAGGGGTAGAGTCAGTAATTCATTAATCATCATTTTTAAGGGTCAATACAGTAAATATACAACAGTATTTTGTCTCACAAAATAATGGCCAAATAACCACTGAGATTTTAATTCTATAGAGCAGTATTCTGGTTGCAACCTGTAACACAGAATTTTGGGGGTGCCTGGTGACCCTCAGGGCAGAACCACAATTCTAGTGTGCGATTGTTCAGTTTTATCCAATAAATTTCACTGAATCAAACTTTATTTTTAAAGTAAAATTCGTAAAGTACGTAAAGGATGTGAGCTGAGTAGAATAAGTCAGGAGTTTCCATGCATTTGTGGATTCTTTATTATTCATAACTATTTTCTCGTTCCATGGTCTCAATGACACTTCATACACCAAAATTGTGATGTAAATTTATTTGCTTTATTTTCTATTTTCAAGATTTTTTTTCTTTTTTCTTCACATTATTTTATTTTTTCAAAGCATCCTGCAACCCACATTTGGGTCACAACCATGAGTTTTTGAACTACTGCTATAAATAAAATTAGTATTTTTATTGATTATACTTAAAGTCATTATCTTTTGTTAAATAAATTGTACACCTGGAATTTATACTAAAATGAACCTAATTCTAGAGAGGTCCTCGAGAGATCAAGACACGAGTACCTAAATAGCATCTGTATGAATGTATGTGATGCAGTTTCGCATTTAATTATTGAAAAAGGATTTCAGTGCAGTCGAATAATCTTAGTGTATTTGGTTTTAATACAACAACCTTTTTTTGGTGACATCCATTGGTCTTGCAAGACTATGGATCCGCACCCGGAAAGTCTTGCTTTCAGTCCATCCAGGGCACAGACCAGAGCAAGGTTGTAAAGAAGACTGATAGTTGACTAAACAGTGAGTACTCCCTTCTCCACACTTTGATCTAGTCGGCGAAGATGACAATGGCCAAAACAGCTTGTCACCAGAATTGTCGCAGGAGTTGCTAGAACGAGGCTGAAAACAACCCCCAGCTGCCTTACAGACTCCAGCACCTGGTTTTGAATTTAGAAATGTCCTTCTCCTGAACTAGTTGACTCTGGCTAGAGAGCCCAGTCTTCTCTGCTATTTTACCAATGGCAGGGAGAGAGGAGCTTGATTCATACCTTTCCCAAGGGTGTTAGTGCAAAGTGAACATAAACAGCCTTGACCTGATTCCATTGTCCGCATTGTAAAATTACCACCTGCACTGCTAACAATAACCTCCTTTGTGTCTACATGATACAATACAGTAATTTATAGTGAAGTCTAGTACAGGCAACTTTTACATCTATTTATATAAAACAACTGGCTCTGTCTACCACTGCATCCATTTCCTTAAACATTGGCCTAGCTCAACCAAATTTGGTATGAAAACCTTTTGGACCTAGCGAAAGAACTTGGACTATTTGATTTTTTCCCCTGAAAAAAAAAAAAAAATTGTCAAAAGGGTTTTGTGGGCGGGTTCTATTTACAATTCAACTATGCTAAACTGAACTATTACTTTCCATGCAATATATTTATATATATATATACTAGCTGGAAACCGCCCTATAGGGATAGCTGAAAATCCACCAAGACGGAGGTAGTGTCCAGCTAGTTATCAAATAAAAGGGTTTAAATACTTGTCATAAAAGCTGTGTTTTTGTGTGCAAAACAAAGCATTATTTCATCATGGATTGTAAGCATAGAATATTAAAATAAAGAAAATATAATCACCCTTCATCTGTCTCATTGATGATATCACAGGTATCAAGGAAGAGAGTCCAATTCTCAGAGGCTTGAGAGCCATCACTAGCTTTTTCTGCAAGAAAGAATAAAAAATTATTAATTCATCAAAGAACAATGAACAGGTCTGGTTAGTCACTCGTTAGAAACCATCACATGACTGTCTTTTGACAGCATATTGTATTGGGGGTAATTAATTAAGAAAAAATGAAGAAAGGGTGATTAATGCATAATTTACTTCTCTCACCTTTGGCTAGGTAGTGATCAGAAAAAAAGTATGAAATTTCAAAAAATAGGCAGACACAAACTCAGAGATCAATTAAGCATAGAACTACATCTTAAATTGAACCCCAACTAAAAAACCTATTGAGGATGGGGTTGGAGAAAAAAAAAAAGAAAAAAAAAGTTCTTGCTAGACATATTAAGTAGTAAGTGTTTAAATTTTCAGCCTTCTACCTCCATAGGTGTGGCATATATATATATATATATGTGTGTGAAATGATCTCCTGTCATTACACTGTTAATATATCATACAATTTAGACAATGTAAATAGAATAAGCACTCAAAGAAAATGGGGATGCTGCAGGAATCAAACCTGACACCAATAGGGTAGCCCCAAATGTAGTGATCCTCTTACCATTAAGCTGAACAGACGCTGGTAAGGCAAAGGCCAAATAACTGCGTTCAACCCAAATTCACACACACATATATATATATACATATATATATATATATAATATATATATATACATACATACATACACACACACATATATATATATATATATATATATATATATATATATATATATATATATATATAGCCAGCCAGACCAACCTAAAAACAGGAGAAACCTATTGTGACAGTTTTGGTTGATGGTTTCTAATAAACTAATGTATTATCTTACTATAAAGTAAGTTTTCAATTCCTTCAGGCCCCAAGGAAGTGGAATTTCCACTTGTTTCTCTGTGGAGTATCCATTATTATTATAACAGGAATTACAGCTGTTTGTATTGAGGATGTTGAAAGTGGAGAGGGTTATATCCAAGATTCAAGAGGCTATATTCATTGGCATTAGAGATTCTTTACAGGGTCATGATTCATTCTAGACATCTGGTTATATGCACATCCGAGTAGAGCTGGTAGTAGGTCTAGGCCAGATGGTAAATGTTGGTCTTATTTCAAACTGCTAATGAAGTATATTTGTAATCAGTGCTAAATAAAAACAATATATCTTTATAAGTTTATACATGTACATCAAGTATACCTGATGTACTTACAACTAAGATAATATAATGATAGAAACAGAATGGATTTATGAGAAAATAAGTAAGCTCCCTGAAAATGGTTGGCTTAAGCAGTATCTGGATTCCTCTGTACTTCATGTCTAACAAGTATATACCAATAAAAATATTGGGGTTATTTATGCATAAATCAGCATTAAGGAGCCTAGAGCTACTTTATTAGGTGATTTATTTCTAATGATTCAAGAATCCTAATTTCAAGCGTATTTTCAAGTCTAAAGTCAACATTAAACATTTCTTCCATGGACTCATACATTTTTTTCTTTCAATTTAAAAAATCCAGCTATTCTGTGACCAATTATTCATTGTTAAGTCATAATGGATTCATTTTAATACAATCCTTTAATCACTTTCTCTAGACTAATTATTCTATTTCACATAGACCAATCCACTATAACTACGGTTATAACAAGACTTGGATAAAATACAACCATTTATAAAACTAAATGTGTTACTTTGCATGGATGGCTTTTATATAGGTAGATTATCGAAATGAAGAGAAAATGCGAGATTATATATATATATATATATATATATATATACACACACACACACATGTATATACACACACACATGTATATACACACACACATGTATATACACACACACATGTATATACACACACACATATACACACATTTTTTCTTTTAAATATAAAATAACAATGAGAAGAAGTAAACAGAATTTAATGTAACATGTAAATATCTATGTTTGAGTTTATCTATCCACTTGGAATTTTTAAAATATGAAATATATGATTGGAACTAAAAAACAAAATCTGTTCATAACATGCCACTTAATCCATCAAAAACAAAACCAGGGTCTGTTTAATCAATATTCATCCACTATTTTCATCTGAAGACAATTCAACCACACCGCAAAAATTAAAACAGAGTGAACAATTTGTAAACTACTACAAAGCCCGCTAGATTCAAAGCTAGACTGTTACAAAAATAGACAGTTTTTTGGTAATTCTGATTTCCTGGAAGTCGGATAAAAAGTGTGGTACTATATAAGATATCTATTATTATGGATTTTAAACATGTTTTACTGAATTTGACTGACTAGGTTTGTCTGTTCAGTTTTTTTTAATGATTTTCTTCTTTTTGCCAAATAAGTAGCCCAAGACATCCATCTCATTGATGATATCACAGGTATCAATGCATCAAGGCAATGTATTTGCTAACAAGAAAAACTGATTAAAAACTGAACAGACTTATTTCTATTATTATTCGGACCATCCTCATCTTGGTTGTTTTTCATACAACGTTTCGGCCATTGTACTCTATGGCCTTCATCAGGTATCATCTGGTAGGTGTGGGGAAGTAACGAACCGAACCCTTTATTTAACTGACATGGACACATAGCGTAGTGGTTACAGAATCAGACAAAATTACTGCAAGTAATCTGATGGTTCTAGGTTCAATCCCAGCGTGAGACAATAATAATACTACTAATGCTAAGAGGGGAGTGCGGTTAATATACTCCCATCGGTTAAACAAAGGGTTCGGTTCGTTACTTCCCCACACCTACCAGATGATACCTGATGAAGGCCGTAGAGTACAACGGCCGAAACGTTGTATGAAAAACAACCAAGATGAAGATAGTCTGAATATTAATAGAAATAATAATAATAATACCTCTTCTCAAAAATTCAGAGATATACTAACTGAACAGACATTTTCGATGAATTGTTGTTCAATGAAAAGTTTTACAACATTTTATTTAATATGAATATGTAAACATGGAAATTAGTCTTTGATTATAAACAAAAATATTCAGGGTCCAAGGGTGGAGAGAAAAGAAATTATCCAATCTGAAGAGCTTGTATAGCCTTAATATTCATTAGATTTTGTGTTGCTGACATTCTAAGAAACCAAATTGGTAGCAGCCCATTATCATATCTAATGAAATGCTATTCAGATTTTCCAGTTTAGTGCTTTTCACACTGAATTCAGTGCACTCCTTGTTTTAGCAGAGTGAAAAAGCGCTAAATTAGTGTAGGCGTGCTCAAACATTTTGGCCATTTCGGGGCACCTTTTTGACCAATTTTAGCATTTTTTTTGTGTTTTGGCCATTTAGGACAATTAAAAAAATAGCGTGTTTTAGAGATTTTTGGCTGTCAAACAAATGTAAAGATATTTTTTTAAGTTGGTAACACTGATGCTATTATGGGTGAGTGTTGTCAGTGGTTCAAGATGGTATCTTGGCTAAATGAGGTAAGGACATTCTTTAAATTCTTTTTGAAGATTAGAGAATCAGTAAACCAAACAAACTCTTAAAATTCATTAAAGAAAATTTGAATATTGGTACCAAGGGGAGTAACTACTGATTTGCCTGTATCTCCTTATTCTCTCCCTAATCCCTTCCAAAGTCCGATGCCTATCTATAATTTTTTTTCCAAATGTTACACAAATGTGGATTAGTTTCTTTTGTGAAACTCTTAACCTCTCAGTAAACTGAGAAACTTATTTCTCCCTTTCTCCCCTACAGTTAACAATATCCATCTCCCTTCTTACCCTCTTATTAAAGTATCTTTCCTTTATCCTCTGTCTCCCTTAGTAAACTAGCCTACTTTCTTTACTCCCCTTTCTCTTCCTACCCTCTCATCAAAATTAAAGTGTATTGTTTGAAAGCAGAAAGGTAGGAATAAGTAAAATAATATCATAGACACCCAAAAACAGTGCTGTTAAACATTCAAGATATTTTTTTCTTTCTGAGGAGAAATTAAGAAATTAAGAAAAATGAAAAAAAAAATTCAAAATCCCAAATTAAATGACAAATCTTCCAGTCACTCCACTTGCAATTCATTAGTCAAGTCAGAGTTGCATTTGGCAACAAGCTAAATTTAGTTAATAAAATATCAATTAGTAGCAATAGGAGCAGATTGATCGGGGGGGGGGAGAACTTGGGAAGATGTTAGAATATATGGAAAAATAAAAAACAATTACAGCAACCAAAAAAAAAAAAAAAGGTCTAAGAGGATCTGTATAAAGAAATGGAATCTACAATGCTCAGATAACAGCAGTGGTTCGTCAGAATATTCTAAATATAGTTCTTTAATACATTATCAGAACAAGATATGTACAAGAAGAAGGTTGGGAGAAAAAGTTGGTTAGTGGGACAATATGGATACAAGAGAGAGAGAAAAAAAAAAAAAAAAAAAAATCAACATTTCATTGGTAGTATTAGACAGACATCTTATCTTTATTTCTTTTTCTCCTCTTTGACCTAAAATAGCAGCAAAATGCTAGAAGAGTAGTCTTTAATAGAAATTTTCAGAAAGATATGCAATCTAGGTTAAAACATTTGAATTAAAAACATTTTGGGTGAAAACAGCAAACACTAAAATTCTGTACAGAGTAAAAATTATACAAATACAATTCAGATAGATTGGACGTATAAAACAGAATAAGGAAATAATTTCTTTAAGATAAGAAATAAGTTCTACAAAAAGATCTGATGGTGGTTGTGGTGACGGCATCTGTCAGTCTTCCAAGACCATGAATCTGGACATAGGAAGTCATGCATTCAGTACTCCAAGGTGTAGGCCTAAGCAAGTTTGTATGGAAGATTAGTGGTTGCCTGTGCTACATATTTCCTTTCTCCCACATTGATGTTGTCGGAGGGAAAGGGCAAGGCCCCGAAGAGCTTGATAACAGTGTCATCACAGGAGTTACCAGTACGAGGCTGAACACAGTATCAGACAAGCTAAGGGACTCCAGCTGTAGACTGGTGGGCTCCAGCTACTCTTGGCCTTCAAGTAGACTGGTGGGCTCCAGCTACTCTTGGCCTTCAAGTAGACTGGTGGGCTCCAGCTACTCTTGGCCTTCAAGTAGACTGGTGGGCTCCAGCTACTCTTGGCCTTCAAGTAGACTGGTGGGCTCCAGCTACTCTTGGCCTTCAAGTAGACTGGTGGGCTCCAGCTACTCTTGGCCTTCAAGTAGACTGGTGGGCTCCAGCTACTCTTGGCCTTCAAGTAGACTGGTGGGCTCCAGCTACTCTTGGCCTTCAAGTAGACTGGTGGGCTCCAGCTACTCTTGGCCTTCAAGTAGACTGGTGGGCTCCAGCTACTCTTGGCCTTCAAGTAGACTGGTGGGCTCCAGCTACTCTTGGCCTTCAAGTAGACTGGTGGGCTCCAGCCACTCTTGGCCTTCAAGTAGACTGGTGGACTCCAAAGTTCAGTCTGCCTTGCCATTTAACTGAAAGCTATGACCATGTAAAAGACTACCATTCCATGAAATACATTTACGTTTGCTCAGAAGAGCAAAAATATATTTCGTTGAGAAAGACAAACCTAATCAGACAGCTGACAAAACAAAATGAGCCAGGGACATCAATAGATTGATTCTTAAACTGATGATGGGTGAATAAAGAATGAATGACTTAATTTACCAAGATATTTTTTATACATAAAAAAGTAATTTTTGCAGTAAGCATATGCAATGAGAAAACGTTTTTATAAATCTGATTATAATTCCTAAGAAAGTCTTGTTGATGGCATGAAGTATGTTTATATGACTCTTATCGAGCATTCCATTAAATGTAAATACCTAGATATTTGTTCATTGCCATTTTTTACCCAAGAATATAATGAAGAAACCAGAGAGAGTTCAAATGTTGACAAGTGGTTCTGTCTTAAGCATCAAGTTAGTAAGACTTTTTCTAATGAATTCTACAAAAGAGGAAAAGCTCAATTTCAGATCAATTGGTTTCTGTCATGGTACAGCAAAAAAAAAAAAATGTATAAAATTAAGGAAACTCTGCTTTTATTCCAATATCCCACCTAGAGGTAAACAGACAAGTTTCATACCCATTAAACCGATTTGAGACAGTACAGTAACTATACAAAGAACAGACTACCTTAACATTTTTTCATTGATTAAGTGTATAAGATTAGAGTTCAGGAAACCTAACTTCAGAGAAATGTTTCCTTTGATTTTTTTATGGCCAGCCTGGGACCAAAAAGCCTGTGAACAACTGAAAGAGTGGAGAATGCAAAATTATATTTTTTACTTTTGAGACCATCATTGATTATTTTTGTCCATAGTGAAAAAAACCAAGGTCAGTTGCTTCCAACAAGAAGTGCATAATGAAAGAATTTGTTTATTCAGGGCATGGATTTTTCCTTCATCAATTCAGCACAAAAAATAAGATTGAATAAACATTTCAAAGTGTGGTATAATTGTTTCTCGCACGTAGCTGAGCTGCTTAGAGAGAACTTTGCTTCAGAGTGCAATCCAAATATTCTCCGTACAGAACTTTTTTTTGCTTGATCAATCATAAGATTTATTGTCAATGATTCAAATGTTGAATTTCACAATTAAATGTTTCACTATTTTCTCAAGCTATATATAAGGCCATTTTTTTTAATGACCTTTTATTCAGAACTAGCAGAACGTCTGTAAAAAAATGGCTGCATTATTGATTTTATGCATGGATAAATTATAGATTAGTGTAACACCCTCTTTTAACCCTCATTTCACTCCATTTGGCTTTGAGCAGTACTACATACTGGAGGAAAATAAAAGCAAGAACAGTCTGACAGACACGCCAATAAAGCTGTTATCAGTGCCTGCTTGGTTGATTGTTCAATTGTAACTTAATTTCACTCAATATTAAAGCAGCATAAAGTTGGCCAAATGCTACTTGCCTGTTTAGCTCCAAGTGAGACATTCGAATAACAGCAGAGATTCGTTAATTTTATATATCTCTTTGCTTTAGTGTGATAAAAACCAACCAACAAGTGACAATGGCTTTTATATGATAAACATGAATAAGATTTTCTTTGGTAAATCAACAGATACTGACAAGCAATTTCGAACAAGAACATTTTTTTTAACAAAATTGATATTCTTTATGAGTCATCTGGAATGGATTTGAGTAATGACCTTACACTAACACTATACAACAAACTATTTTTTTTTTCTGGATAATATTTAATGTTAGTTCATTGCAATGAGATTTTGAGGGTATTGACAGTTTTCAGATGTTTTGAAGATGAAAGAAAGCAATCAGCCTATTCTAGATACATAAGCCTGTATTGATACATAAGCAACTTATCCTATTAATTACAGATGATGGAAGTTCCCATCATTGCAGTTCTATGGTTAACACAAGAAAATTCCAGTTTTATTGTGATTCATGGCAACTCGGTTCTATCTGAGTCAGGGCTTTTACCTTGCAATGGATAATTTATAATGGACAAGGGCTTTCATCTTATCATGGATAACTATTATTCTTTACCACCTACTGCAGTAAATGGGTCGAGATATAGAATGGACGGATCTAGTTGAGCAATCGTACAGGATCTAAGTTGTGAGTAAATTGTCATGAGACAGAAACAAATGGTCAGGGAAAGTGCTCATACCAGTCTAAAGAAGTTGAAGCCTGGAGTAAGAGAGGTCTACAATGAGATGGAACAGTGCCAGATAGCCAGGCAGCAGTAAAGTTATTTGCACGGTGACAAGACAATCAGGGATTTGTAAATAGGCATCAATTAAAGGAGAGAAAAGATTATGAGAATTAATCTAATTAGAGTGAAAAGAACTGCACTACTTTTTTTTTTCATTTGGTTTATAAACAGTATGAGTGTATTGTCTACAAAAAGACACACACACACACACATATATATATATATATAAGACAATTTACAATGGACAAGGGATTTTATCTTGTAATAGAGATTATATATATATATATATATATATATATATATATATATATATATATATATATATACACACACACATTGTTGTTAATATAACTGTTTTATTTTCAAATCCCTAAAACTGTTACATGTTAAACAACTGATTATCACAAGAGAAAATTTACGCATAGTAGCATAATATCAAAGTCTGTGTGAACAAAAAAAAAAAAAAATACTGAAGAAAATTATATCAACAGATGCTGGGCAAATAAATGACTGGAGCGAATTTGAAAATGTGTTCAAATCTGTTCACACACGCAATGATATATTTATATATATATATATTCCTAAAAAGCTTTGCAGCTTAAATCATTGAATATATATAAAAAAAAAAAAAACTTTTCCAAAAATTCATGTCATTTCAGTCAATCTATTGACGTAATTTAAGTAAGTATTTTCAGTGGGTTTTATGTTTTATACAAAATTAGATATTAAGGTACTACGTGTGACTTTTCTTGTAGGATCATCAGTTGTCTGCCATGTAACAGTTTGGGGGATTAAAAAACATTTATATAGATTGATAAGATTAATATTTCTAAGCGTTGTGGTTTATGTTTGAATTTTCTGTTTGATATATTTTCGGGGGG
The DNA here is from genome assembly GCA_963457665.1 of Thysanoteuthis rhombus. Classification (NCBI taxonomy): domain Eukaryota; kingdom Metazoa; phylum Mollusca; class Cephalopoda; order Oegopsida; family Thysanoteuthidae; genus Thysanoteuthis; species Thysanoteuthis major. Next base: position 12,054,690 of record OY735228.1, on the reverse strand, counting down.
GGGGGGCAACACCAGAGAAAGAAACTGAAAGGATTCCCTTACAGATACAACTTTTTATATCTGAAAAAGGCCATAGAAAGAATTATCCATAAGGCAGTGTCTACATCGAGAATGGAAAGAAAATTTTAGATTGTCTGAACAGAAGTAGGTAAGTAAGTTTGTAGTAAATATACAGAGAAACCGCGATTATCTGAACATCAATTATCCAAACAAGATTTCAAGGTCCCCAAATTGTGTCCAGTATGGTTTCCCTTATGGTCAGATCAGTTATTTGAACAAGCAATTATCTGTTTTGCCTGTCTCGTTCGGATAATCAAGATTTGTCTGTATTATGAAGCAGATCTTCTAAGGATCACATTTCAAGGACTGCAAGCATATAGTATAAAAATAAGATACAAAAAATTCCAAATAATATTTCTAAAGTATATTTTTTCCCCATACATTCCAAGAATAAATGTTTGAAAATACTGCAAAGTGGTTATAGAATCAAATAATTCCAGCAAGATGGGTGAGAAGTTTTAGACTTGTTTATCTATTTTAAAGGCTAGCCACAGTAAGCAAAACAGTGTCAGACTTGAGATAATACCCAGGTTCATGAGTCACTCAAGGCTGAAAGGGTGACCAAAATAACACAGTAGATAAATATATACACAAACACAAGACTATAAATATATGTGACTGTATGTATATCTTGAAGCTTATTTCCCCTTATTTGACTCAAATTTCTTGAGCCTGATTACAGTGAATCAGGTTAGGAAGGTCTTACTGAGCCACACCCCACCATATTAGAAACTGCCTCCATATGATTTCATATTAGTACCACATGGGTAGCACAGATTTCCTTCCTTTTTTTTTTTCTTTTTTTTTCTTCTTCCACACATCTTGATAGATGCAATTTGGTTGGTCTATCAGTCAGCCGGTCACAGTCACATTAAACATTAGGAATGAAAGAAGAGATGCGATATCATGAAAAGGTGTGACATCATTAAATGAAATCAATTCAGATCAATTTTTTTTATACCAGCTGCTAATAATGCCATTATATTTGTATTTAAAGAAACGCCAAAAATGGCCATTCATGATTTTCATAGTAAGTAAAACTAGCAGAATATATCGATACCGCTATATTTTACAAGTATGAGAATCAACTGACTCAAAGGAAGATTACTTGCTCTTCTTCCTCCTCCTGCTATTACTACCATAGATGCTGGATGCATTGTTGAACTCATGGTTTTTATTTTTCAATTCAGAATAAAAGTAAATAAAAGGAAATTCAGAAACTTTTCCTCATTTTAGAATTTATATCAATAAGTTTTACAAATTTAATACTTAAGACAGATCCACAGGGCTACATTTTTTCCCCTGGTTTCTTCACTATAATCTTGGGGAAAAATAGCAATAAACCATCTTCTTCAGTGCTGCTAATATCTAGGTGCACAGGCTTCATGCTTTACCTTTGCCAACAAAGTTGTGAGAGGTACATGTATTCACACGTCTTTCAGTCACTCTTCACAATATCTCTCGAAGTTCTCAATGAATTCAAATGACATTTTGTGGAAGGCTGGGCCATGGGCTATGTAAGATTGTTAAATCATAGGGTGGATCAAGGATTCTTTACAGTTACCTCCTGGCATCGTTGCTAAATACAAGGTATTTGTAAAAAAACAGAAACTAACAAACAAAACATTCAAAAGAGAAATAACTCATCAAGATAAACTTATCTACAGTTATCTACTGTAAATTGTCAGCTGATTGGCAGAGATGCTTAACTAATAATACATCTAGCCAAGCTTGTCAGCCAACAGTTAATTTAAGGGAAATAATGAAAAAATTTCTTCTGAAGAGTAATCCTTTTGAATGTTGATTTTTTTTTTAATGAACACCCTATAAATGAACTGATTTCATTCAGTCTTTAGTAACCGTGATGTTGACAGAAGTATTGCTTTCTAGTCACATGAATTGTGCTTACTATTCAAGAGCCCAAGTATCAAATTGGAAATAATGAACTTGACAACTAAAGCAAATACAATAACAGACCATTTATCCGGCTTCCACCGAACTGGAATTACCAGGAAACCATCTATTTTTTGGAGTGGCTAGTTTTGAACCCTACCAGCTTTGTCAATTTGCCGCTTGACACTTTCATTTTTTTGGTAGAGTAGAATCGTCTTCAGTGGTGTATGAATAAGCTACTCAAGCGTTTATAAGCAATTCATGAATTTGAGATTCAATAATGATCAAACAGACCCTACTTTAGAAGTGTATTAATAAGTATCTGTTAAATATAATTTCATTCTTTGCTTTCCATTGTTAAATATGTATTAAGCCTTTGTCCAGAAATCTGGAAATCCCAAGCTCACCAGATAAATGGTCTGGCATGGTTGTGGAATTATGAAAGTTAAACTAATGTGTATAGATTCAGCTCAAGCAGGACTTATTATAAACAGTTACAAAATCTATAAACAGACTAATTACTAATCTCATAGAATATGACAGGGTTGGTGAAATGAGAGATGGGTGGTGCTTCTAGAGACTATTTTGTCTATTAAATGAGTAATAAACTTGGTAGATTGTGTGAATCGATAGGCAGTTCAACTATGGTCAGACAGTATCATTGGGAAGGTTCTTAATAGATCTGCAAGCATCCATTGCCGTCACTAACATACTGAAACTTTAGTTATGTCTTTAGCTCTGTGTTACCAATTTAGCTGTTGTAGAGTTGCATACCTAATCCTAGCTCTGTGTTATCAATATATATAAAGATTTTTTGGTTACTAATTCCATGATTTTTAATAAAAGAATATTTTTAATGAATTCATAATAATAGAATGAGTAATATTTTCAATAAATTAGGTAATATTTTAAAATAAATTTTGAAGATCAAAGTCACATTTAAATTAATATGCAATATATTTCCTAGATTTTTTATGCATATCTGGAGAATCTAGATATTTCTAGGTGTTTTTTTGGGATCAATTTTGAATGTAAACATGAAAATAAACTGCTCTAGCTCGGCCTTTGCAAAAGAAGAGAACTTCTAAAAAGAAGGTTTGTTATAGCATGGTTCATCTTATGTGAGTGGGTGGTGGAATTGATTGCAGCTTGGTTATAATGGGGTTGGATTTCTTGGACCCAGACACTCATTATAACACCATCATCCTGCAGCTAATAAGTTGTATGAAAGTGACAATATCTCAAATTCATCTTTGGGGTCAGATCAGTAAAAGATTAGTCAAAAAGTTACCAAGGAGAAGGTAATTATAAGAAAGAAAAAAAGTTCAATAAACATCTAAATCAAGGGGGGAGTAATGCTTTTAGGTAGAGAAAAATACAGAAAAAAAAACGAAAAGGGTTGTAATCATTATGTATGACATGGTTGAACTATTTCCTTCGTCTATGTACTCATTTATTCACAACATATCAGTTGTGTACTGTCAGGCTTTGTTAGTTCCAGAATGTGGAATCATTACTTAGAGCGCATGCTTGATCGGACTGAACACATCATATCCGTTTTTTGCATATCCGGGTTGCGTCATCAGGGTACTTCCGAGTTTCTTCCCTTGCATTGGGTAATCCATTTATGCTTTTTTTTTTTTCTTTTCCAAGTCTCTTATGATGAGAGATGCTATTGATATCAATGCTCCGTTGGCTTTTGATTAAAGAAAGTATGTGCGCCACTTCCTTCAGTAATCAAGTATGTGCGCTGAGGAGTTACTCCACATTCTAGAACCAAAAACACCAGACAAAGGCCGGTGGGTTCTTGGTCAAAAGGTTGCGAATAAATGAAAATACGGACAAGGAAAATAGTCTAACCATATCGTACATAATGATTAATACTACCCGTCTATCAAAATTTAGACAAAAACAAGGTTGTAATATTTTAAATGACTGTAAAGACATTTTACATTATGAAAGCACCTCAGCATGGAGGAGGGATAGAGAGGATTACATGGCTTGGCAAAATTACAGTTCCAGTTGCTAGTATGTCCAGTCTGTGACCTGTACAATTTTCATAAGTGTATAACAATCCCAGTTGATGGCTGCTAATGATATCATAAGAGTGACAGACACAGTAGGGATTGAGAAAAAAGTTAGATAATTTAAGAAAAGTAGTTTAATAAGAGGGTACCTAGGAAGAGGGGATGATGGTAGCTGAAAAAAAAAAAAAAAAAAAGTAAATAAACAGGTGAAATGAAGTTACAACTTTGTAACCAAGCAAACAGCTGGAACTGCAGCTGATTATTTGCCACCAATTGTTTACCTCCAGTATGTGCTGCACAGAGGAAAATGGGGGTCTGAAGAGCGTGTTATACCAATCTATAATTCATCCACACATAACGTAAATAGTACCCATCAAAAATAATAGGATTATGTTCATACAACCATAACCTACAACAGAATATTTTAGTTTTGAAAACAATGGCAATTCAAAACATCATAGGAGTAGAATATTCACTAGCAGCTGACATTTTTTTGACATTGAACTTTACAATTAATCCCCTGTAACCACACTTACTAATTTCAAATGAATTAGCATCAGCTGAAATATGATACCTACTCATGTTAGTGATGCTTCCAAGTTGAACGTAAATAAACTCCATTGAAGGACTTCGGTCATTCGGTGGAGTCTATCTACATGTTTAATATATACTGTAATTTTGAGAGGAGTCGTTTTTTTGGACTAACCCAACCCATTCTTTATGTTGCTTTTGTTGCAGCCACAATGCTTTGACTGATCAATTCTAGAGCCTTCAACAAGTGTGCAATTCCTAAAGAAAGAAAGACTTTTTTTTCTGAACATTAGAGCAAAGAGAGGAGAATTGGTGACAAATATACTGACCAGCTAAGGGTTATCTCCAGCAATGTGTATCACAAATGCAATTTCATTCTCAGCAATCTGTGTAACAAGTGATTCCATATTTTTCACTGCAGATGCTTTCCGTTTTTTCTCCATCTGAGCAAAGAAATCTATACCATGCCAAAAGTCGCACGGGTCAGACTTGAACATTTGTTTATCAGGTTAATGTATGCCGCATCCTTCAATTTTCCCCACCCCCTTCAGTGATGATCCCTGGCTATTATTTCAACCTAATCCCAGCTGGAATACGTTGAGCTGGTCGCTATATTTGCTACCACTTCCTGAGGAAAAAATGGGGGGAGAGCGCATTCTTTCCTTATGGATTGTACTATGGAATTGATCTTCTGAAACAGTATAGTAACAACAGAAGAAACAAGGAACTAATTCAGTAGTTTAAACAACTCTAGGAATGTTTATTGATTGTATAGATATTCTATTTACAGTTGCTCATTCAGTCTACTCAAATGATTAGCACATCTGCCTTACAAGCAGAAGGTCCTTGGTTTGATTCCCTGTATGAGCAAGGAGTAATGAAAACTCTTCATTTAGACAAACTTCCCTGAGCACTCAGCTACTAGTTCAGTACACAGTATGATTAGGGTAAAAGTATCCCTTTGGTAGACCAGCATCTTGCCATGGGGGTGGTCATAAAAACTGGTCCTGGTCTACTTGAAACTTGCAACTAAGCTGACTCATGCAACAGAAGCTGGGATTTTTGTCATCAGCCGTATACTCCATTTGGGAGTTGTCTCTTAAGAGATGGATGTTTTACTTTAGTCACTCATTCATTGGTGAAACAAGACAGAACAGACTGTTCCAAACCTGCAACATTGTTTATCCAATTTTTGACAGTATTTGTCAACATTTGTTTCTGTAATAAAACTATTTGTTTGCTATTGGTTTTTCAAGTTAATCCCTGTTAAAACATCTAAAACAAAATAAAATGAAAAATATTGTCTGAAATGTAATATAATTCATTGGGAAATGAAAAAGTTATATCAGTTATTAACACAGTATAGTCTGCTTTCTTTCTTGTACTATTTTTTTTTTCATCTCGAGAATTAATTAGAAAAAAACAAAAAACAAAAAAACAAATAGTGACATGCTGAAATATTGATTGACATTCCGGTACATCACTGCTATGAATCAATTCAAATTTGGTCTGAGCAATAAAACCTTATTTCATTCATAGAACTACTGACTTTCATTGCTTTTAATGTTCTATCATTATTACTCACTTTATTTTAGCCTTTAATTCTATCCATTTAATCTGACTTTGTACAACATTCTATTTGATGTCCTGAAGAGAAAATTTGATATTGTTAGTCCTTGATTTCCAAAATGACTGCAACAAAGTCACATTGAAGCTTAAAAGACAAAGGATGTTCTATATTGTACCACCTGCAAAATGACAATTAGAATGTCTGAACAAGACTAAATGGTAGTGAATACACAATAGTCATGAGAGAACAGATGTAACTATCCACATAAAAGCCATACATGCAAATTAGAATGTTTAACTGTATAACAGTATGATTGTATCTCTGCTTTGTCCGACTCCTTTAATAACATAAAAGTTAATGGATTGGTCCATATGAAATAGATCAACACATCTAATAAAAACAAATAAAGGGTTTTAAAATGTGATATATTGTTATGACAATGAAGAAAAGATATTTGACATAAGAAACTAAAACAAGATTTTTAAAATAATGTGAGTTTATTTTGTAATAAGATAATTTTCTTCCAATGATCTTTTTTCTATACCATACGATATCAAGTGATTTTTCTGAAATAATATTTTGTCCTAAGACTTCATGTCTGATCACTTTTAAAATAGCTTGAGTACAATGAGACTTTGAGAAAAACTTGAAATTAGAATACCATGTGCCAATACATACATGGATAACTCATTTTTTTATGTGTAAAGGCTAGCTTGAAATTAATGCAACAATTAAGAAAATATATACTATTTGATTTCCACATTCAGCAACCAAATATGTGCACTTTTCAGAGAGGGCAAAAAATATTATACATTAGAAAACGTTTATTTCAACATAATTATACACTTTCAAAATTGACAGAATTTGGATCCAAGATTTCTGATTTTTTAACATAACTTTTCAGGGCTCATTTTTGTTCCAATACCTTTTTGATTTTTGTAATTTTTTAATCTGTGTTCTGAATTCTGTCTATTGTAAAGGTGTATAAAGATGTTAAAATTAATTTTTGGAAATGTATCGGATGCTTTTTGTACTCATTGTAGCTATAGGTCATCAGAAGTTTCAACTAATTTCTGCCCAAGAGTAGGTGTAAAACTATCATTTATCCCTTAAAAACTGAACTATATCTCCTTCTTGGCCAAGAGGCAACCAAATTAACTATTATCTATCTCTATAAAAGCCATAATGCAAATTAGTATGTGTATGTGGTTGGTTGTTATGTCAGTCCTGCTAAAACCTAAAAATCATCATAGATTGGTCTTTGTGAAATAGATTGACAGAGCTAAAAAAGAGGGTTAAAATGTGATCATCTGTTTTTATAATGAAAAATATGCCACAGAAATGCTGATAATATGAAACTAAAATGGAACTGAAAAAAGATCACCTTTAAAACAGCTTGAGTTGAGTTGAGAAAAAAAAAAATTAAATTAGGATACTTGAATGATTGAATTTTAAAAATTGTTTATTTGTCAGTCATTTATAAGTTGAGGGAGAAGCTGGACAAAAAAAAAAAGAAGAAAAGGGAGTCTGCCTTTAGATCCTCTACCCCTGTATCTTTATCTCCCCAACCCAATCTGCCACAAATCTTTGAACAGTTTCTATAGACAATTGATTTTTCTAAGCTCAAATTGAAAATTTCTTTTTTTCGAATTAAAAGAATATACAACCCTTATTTTGTTTGAAATAAATACATTTATAAAACAATATATACTTGTATAATTTAGCCATACTTGAATATTCCCATCATCTTATTGTTATATTTATTTTACATTAAAACAAACACATACAAAATCTTTTTTTCTCTTATTGATTTTTCTAAATAATTCCAATGTTATTTTTTGAAAATTGACATTTTTTTTTTTTTACACAACATTCTGTTTCCAGACTTCATGTTCGATCACCCTCTCAGAAATGTGACAAAAAATTAAAAAAAAAACTTGAAATAAAAATACTTGAATTATCAATTACGTAAATGAATTAGCTTTAGGCTCATTAATACCAATCCACATGTAAATAACCGTTATTTTTTCACGGGTATATACTAGTATACTTAATGAGAGTCGTGTCAGTCACACTTATAGTATCAGTAGAAGTCATATGCCTCTCTCCCTTCCTACCTTTTATTAAACTATCTAACCCTCTTTTATTCCCTCTCCACTCCAGTCATAATGGATTATTGCCCTTAGTGGTCTCTGGTTATAGTATCAATAGCAGCCATCAACTTTGTTTTTGCACACTTCTGATAACTGTCAGTGAAGCAATAGGTAATGGACTATTTATAAAAGTTACTAAAAAAAAAGAAAATTACGTGACTTAATTTAGTATAGATACAGCTGTGATATTTTGACAAAGTTGTAAAAATCTTTGTGAGCCAGCCTTTTTTTCCTATAAATCAAAAGCAAGCTAACCAAAGCAGGTTAGCAATGACACTGGTGTGTCCTCTGCCTGGTAAAGCATATGAAGATCCAGGGCATTGGCTTGGCTGCAGGAGCTGCCAAAAAAAGTCACAGCTTCAAGGATACACCACTTCCTGGTTCGGAGTCAGATGTCATTCTCTTAGACTGGTTGCTTTCCCATAGCCAGGGAGCCCAATCTGCCCCACCATTTAACCCAGAACTGCAGATACAATTAACCTAATAATTACTGATATATGTTTGGCTTTAGTAGGAGAATATCCGGCAACTACAATGTCAAAACACTCTCGACAGACTCCTACCTAACCCAGCTAAAAAACAATCATTGGGATGGACATCATTGATTTTATCAAAATGAGAAGACCAGGAGAAGAACTAATAGAACTGAAAAGCAAACATCTTCTCCACAACTATGGAAGAGAGAAAGTGAAACAAAGTGGAATAGACTTTCTCATCAAAAAAGACCTCAAAGACAACGTGGTAGGCTTCAAAGCTGTCTCAGACCGCATAGCCAGCGTCACCTTAAAACTCTTGAAGAGGTACAAGTTGAGTATTATCTTGGTCTACGCTCCCACTTTGCAATCAACCAAAGAAGAAATAGACAACTTCTATAATGATTCAAACTCTCTACAGTAAGATACCAAAAAATAGTTCAATGTCATCATGGGAGATTTTAATGTGTAGGTAAGGCAAGGAAACAGATGCTGCATTGGAGAGTCTGGATACAAAAAAATGGAACAAGAAAGCTGAAGATCTTGTAAACTTTACAACTGCAAACGACTTCAAAATCCTGAATACATTCTTCAAAAAGAAATAATAATAATGGAAAATGGACTTGGAAGAGTGCCAACCATGAAACCAAAAACGAAATAGACTACATCCAAACAGACAAAAGCAACACCCTCACAGACATTAAAATTCTAATCCAAGTAAATATAGGAAACAACCATAGAATAGTAAGATGCAAGTAAACACCAATAAAGAATGCAGAAAAATATTCCACATCAAACTGCAAAATGTACCAAGTGAACTCACCCAACCCTACAAACTAGAATTGAAAAACAGATATAAGATTCTTACTGAATAGAATGACATCAACATCAACGAACTTCACAGTAAAATAACAACCTCTCTAATAGAAGCTGCCATTATGTTTAAATCAAGAACCATAGACTATTATTAAAATCTCAGATGAAACCAGAAAACTCATTGAAAAGCGCAGAGACCTTAAATCTCCAACAAGGGAAAAAGTAGAGGAGACGGAACTAAAGACAATCAAAAAAAAACTATGACAAAAAAAAGGTATGCAACAGCAATAATCGAAACCACTTTTGAAAAATGTTGGAGCATTAAAGTAATAAACAAAGCTCTCATTATTGGACAAACAAATAACTTGCACACTTGAAGAAAACTGACACATAACAACAGACCGGGACAGAATTGTCGAACGTGCCCAAGAATTCTACCAAGAACTCTACTCTCTTCAAGACATGGACAACAAAACAACGAACAGGATACGCAAGACGCTAACAATCAGTTTGAGGATTTGGAAGATAAAACAAGCCATCAAAAAAAAAAAAAAGAAAAAAAAAAAGAAAAAAAAAAGAAAAAAAAAAAGAAAAAAAAAAAAAGGAAAAAAAAAGAAAAGCCCCTGATAACATCACCATTGATCTACTTGAAAAAGCTGGTAAGATCATCAATAAAAAACTAGCTATTTTATTCAACGTGTGTCAAAAACAGAGTAAAGTCCAAAAAAAGTAGAAGACAACAATCATAATGTTTCTACATAAAAAGAGAAACCTGAAAGACCTCAACAACTACAGGCCTATAAGCCGCCTCAACTGCATCTACAAACTTTTCACAAAAATCATTACCAACCCGATCACTAAAACACTAGATGAAAACCAACTACGGGAACAGACTGGATTTAGAAGAAATTACTCGACCATGGACCATCTCCATTCAATAAATCAGCTGAAAGAGAAAGCAGCAGAATACAAAATGTCACTCGCTGTAGCATTTATGGACTTCAAGAAGGCATTCGACTGCGGAAATTTTCATGGTCATGAAGGCCATCACTTTACAAGGTGTAGACCCTGTATATGTCAGGGTACTGCAACATATATACAGTCACGGCAGCTCCTTTATCAGGCTACATAAAGACTCTGAACCCTTCCAGCTCCAAAAAGGAGTAATACAAGGTGATACCAGCTAACTCCAACTCTCCACGGCCTCGAGATGATCCCCCGAAATCTGGACTGGGAGAATAGAGGAATCAAAATCAATGGCTAATATCTGAGCAACCTCTGATTTGCAGGCATCGTCCCAGAGAACTTACACAACCTTCAACTAATGCTACATGAAGAAAGCAAAAAAGTCGGCCAACACATGAACTTCAGCAAAATGAAAGTTATATGCAACAACAACATCGAGGATAAGAAGATAACTGTCAAAATCCAAGATGCAAAACTGGGGAAAGTAGACCACTACATCTACCTAGGACAATGAATCTCTCTGGAACCCACAAAAGAAGAAATCAGGCAAAGAATCACTCTAGGACCCACAAACTGAGAGGCATGCAACACGCAAGAAAAGAATCATGCTCAACCCCACAGGGAGAGATCACAAGACAGTACATCAGGAAGAAAATAGGGGTCTGAGACATCATAGAATCTACTAGAAAACTTGAATGGCTATGTGATAGTCATGTTGCAAGAATGGCAGACAAATGATGGACATCATGGCTCACAACATGGATCCCCAGAGATCACATGCAAAACCAAAGCTGGCAGAATATAAGATGGAGAAATGAACTAGACAAATTCAGAAAATACTGGCTCCGTGACACCCACGATAGAGAAATGTGGCAGATCCTGGGGAAGGTCTATGACAATAAAAGACTGATGATGATGATGATGATCCAATATCTGACAATCTTGAACTAAAAACCTATTGAGGATAGGGCTATTAATTTCATGGAAATTGCAGCTGTTTCAGTTATGCTAAATATTCATAGCCAAATTATAGATGGCTGTTATATAATGAGTTACTTTTCCTTAGCTCAAACTTGGCTACATTATTTTGTACAACAATACGTTAACCATATTACATAAAAAAAATTCACTATACAACATATTCCTGTATAATAATTTTGCTGAAAAGTTATTCTTTTTTATTCTTGGCCCTTGTCATTCAATCTAAAATGACAAGTTCTGAATCATGTGATAAAATTCTGACAGGGGTGTATAAACTTGACTATTACTCCCTATTAGGTGTTAATGGAGGGGAAGAATCAAAGTTTAGTCAGTAATATACACCCCCTGTATTTTGATTAAGATTTCAAATGCTACCAAGAGTTGATCATTGTCTATCTTAGAAATGTGCATCAAATGAAACAGATTAGTTTTGAAATAATTTCCATTTGCCAGCTTGATTTCAAGTCTACCAACAATTGGCTGCCTACAAACCCTTGTAAAACAACTGGCATCATCTCTCATTTGCTACCACAGAGTTATTTAGCACAAGATAAACTGAAAATCTGGAGAGGAAAAGAGTGGGCTCTTTTAAACATTCCTTAGGTTCATTTGAGTAAGAAACAGATTTGTTTTTTTTTCTTCCACCACTATACAGAACAAAAAAGAAAAGAAAAAAAAAAAAAAATAACAAATTCACCGATGTGAGACAAGTGGGAAAACAAGGAATAAAAAAATACAATAGCGTTCAAGAGAGAGACAGGGGAAGAGAGAATGAAAAGTGGCTGATCTCGTGACATGACAAAGACAAGAATCCAATTAAATATGAAACATGTGATTCTATCACAAAACAAACGTTTTTGAATTTTGCTTTCGGTTGTTATATACCGAAACAATTAAGTTTAGGCTTTTTCTTCAGTGATTTTAGGTGCTGGTGGCCTAAATGCTTAATGGCATGGTTATATAGCAGAGCAGCTGGAGCCTTTTTGTCTCATAAGACAGGGCATCACAATAGCACCCCAACTCCAAAAACCCACAATTGAAATGATGATGGGGTTGCCACAGACCATTTAGAAAATGGGGACCAAATCATAGCTTCATGTGTCACAAGAAGGAACTTGGCTTCGTTTTTTTTTTCTTCAGTGATGGTGCAAGGAGTTTGAAAGATTGATTTTACATAAGCTATCATTTCATTGTAGTATTGGTTATTTTTTTAAAAAGTTGATAGGAACACGGAAAATCCCATGGGGCTCATTATCAACGGGAATTTACAAAATCTTAAATAACAAGTTTTCATTACGAAACTAGGGAGATAAATTAGAACCGATTTACTCAGACTACTGTCCTTACCATGGTGGTTATAGTCACATTTTGGAGGTTTTACTTCGGCTTTTTTCAGGAGTATGTCCAAGTTGGTAACTGGCAGGTAATTTCAAACTGACTCCTTTATTCAATCCACGGGGATTAGATTGTTCTTATTCTGTTGTTCATGCCAGAGGATATTTCTTATCAGTTAATTCTTCCCATTTAATTCATCCTCATCATGTCACTTGTGTGTCTTTCCCACCAAATTAGAGCATATATCTTTTTAACACTACTTGACTCAGGGATTGAACTCATGACTGCCAGGCAGGTTATAAGACTTTTATCTCTTTCCTGTGGGCTGTTGTAACAACCAAGATTGGGACACTAGTCCGAGTAAATCAGTTAATGATAAAGATAATTCCTCATCATACAAATTCAGGTAAAAAACTATAAATTAGAATATTTACAGAGAAATTGAAATGTAGTTCAACAAGTGGAATATGATGTGAATCTTTTTTCATAGATATAATAAAAAAAATTAAAAAAAAGAAATCAATATTTATTTGTGGAGCAAAGATTGCAGGTTAGATATGTAAGAGGTTAGCCCAGTCTCAGTCGACATGGAAGGATCTGGGGAAAGCGATTGTCCAGCAGTGGATTCATGATGGTTGATGACAACTATATAGAGCAAGATGGTCACACTTGAAATCAATGTCAGTGTGAATTCCCTTTATGGATTTGATCCGAAAAACAAAATGATAATCAGATTCTAAGTACTTCTATGTTGCCACTGATGAAGTGTTTAGAGATAAAACTACTTGAACCCTCCAAAAATAAGTATGAGATCCAGGTTGACAATGAGCAATCAATGAATAAATTACTTCTCTCGAATCTTTAAAAAAAAAAAAAAAAAAAAAAAAAGTTAATGCCACCAGACAAAATAAAGGACCCATTAAGCATATTAACTTACATTGTAAATCAACAGCTTCATAAATACTTGGGGTGGGGTTTTTAAAAAAAAAAAAAAAAAAAAAAAAAAAAAAAAGAAAAAAGACAGTATGTTTGAATTTTCAGCCCTCAGCCATTGGTACAAAGTGTAAGTGTGATAGATAGATAGCAAGAATCACGTAAAAACTGACAAAACCCATGTTGACAGTAGTAGTTCTAATATCATTTTTTACATGCATATACACCACATTCTTTGAGCTTTACCTATTCAAGAAAAAGCTAGCCACACAAAACATGATTTTATACCATTTAAAGGCCCAATTTTGACAGAACCTGGCTTATATGCAAAGCTGGATTATTCTCCGCACAGTTCTCAGATAATTAGATGAAGATTTTACTGCAGGGCATCTTTACAGCAAGCCAGGTCGGCAATGCTGTCTTGGGAGTTGAAGAAACTGAAGCCATAAAGAGCTTTATTTACTTCCAAGGTGAGAGAGAGAAAGTGAGGAAACTCAAGTCATTGATATTCAGTAAGTGCCAGTTTTCAGAGCTCTACAGCAGAATACTTCCCCTGGACCAACTGCGTGCTCCTCTGACAAAGTTGTAGGTAGATAGACAGGTAGGCCTAGCAAGAGGTAGACCACCTTGTCATCAGTTATGCACACAAAAAGGATGAGAAACACAATGAGGAAGTAATAGACAGACAACAGGTCTGTGTTTAATGTCGATATCAGTAAATAGCAGGTAAAAATGTGATCTTGTAGACAGTAACCCCCAAGGCTCATAAACCAGGAAGAGAAAAAGGTAGGAAAAAATCTACTTATATAATGAACAGTGTGATTTTTTTCTGTTTCTCTGTAAAAATGGACTCCCACTTGAAAGGTAACAGTTTTGCTAAGAAATCTCTCCTACCCACTATTTTAAACAAAGGACTCTTCCATTTGAAATAATTTCAGTAGTTTCTTTTCTGAAAAAAAAAAAAAATATTCTAAAAAATGATCCAGATGTAAATGAATTTTTTTTCACAGGGATCAACAAGTAAATATATTGCAGTAGAAAAATTATGAAAATGTCATTTATATTCATAAATTAGAGAAAATATATTTAGGTATCTCATACATATTATGCACAAACGTAATCACACAAAAACTTTCATCAGGAGCGTACAGTGTTTTGCAATTTATAAGTTGACAAAAAATTGGATTATGTTGCATTTTTCTTAAAACGAAACGTGAATGGTGTCATGGTCAACAGCATGGACAATGGGATTGGCAGAGTTTAAATTCTGGTCAAGACTGTTTACATCCACTTTGCAATAATGACTTTGGGAAAGACTAAGTCATCTCTTCTCCCCCTAGCTATACATAAAATAGCACAGCTGACCGGGTTCACTAACCTTGAGAAGAAGGCTACCAGTCTTGCAGAAAGTCGACCGATTCCAAACAAGGAGTGGAGCCCCTTAGAGGCAGTTGGATGTCAACTTTGACGTTCTTCCAGCAGCTCCCGTAACCAAACTAATGCTAAATGCATAGCCCTCTGCTTTCCTTTGGACAATATTGGCTTTGAAAAAAAGAAGGCCTCCTTCTGTTTTGATTGACAATAGAACGATGCTGGAATGACCTAGCCAGGGTGCAAGCCTGGGAAAAGAATATGGAGATCATGGGATGCCCAGTCAAAAGAATCTCCCTCTCAGCCTCTCTGATGTCATCCAAAGGAAAATGGAGCATAATACATTTTGAAGGAGCTGCAGGAAGGATGTCGAAGTTGACATTTAACTGCCTTAAAGGAAGTCCACCCATTTCTTTGAGAACAGAGATAAGATGAGACACCCATATCAATCTGGATTTCAATGTGACCAATAACTAAACAAAGACCATGGAAATCAGACTGAGGGTCTTATCTGAGGGTCACCTTATTTACTGATAATTACGATAACTATTGTATAGAAATTTAGATTTGTACAGACATTACATACACATCAAACAAATTCTAAAGTTTTAAATATCTTATATAGTTAAATTATAGAGAGAGAGAGAGAGAAAGGAAAGGGAGACAGTGAGAGTTTTCCCTATATTCTGATTGGCTTAAAGGAAAATGGGTTTCGTTAAGACAAGGTCATGTATTTTGCACCATAAACACTGAATCATCACCTTTTTAATCAATAACTAGTCCATGACCTGTCTCTTCACAGATGATTATCATAAGTGTACAACAACAGACTTGGTTGATGGCTGCTATTGATGCAATGTGTGACAGCGGGAAAGGAGGGAAGATTGTTGAATAGTTTGTATACAGATACTTCAAGTGTGGCAGCCATGGCTCTTACATGAATATGATCACTGAACAAGTGACATTTTGTGGCATTTTTTTTTTGTTCATAAACCTGTAAGGAAGATTGAAAAAAAACAAAAAACAAATTGATATTGAATGCTCAGAAAGCGAGCCTATCTACATAAATGTATATTTTCAAATACAGACAAAGTAATAAGTACTGAAAATATAGTTGAACTAACATTACAGAAAAACCTTGCCTCTTCAGATTACTTTGATACATGTCTCTTGATTTTTAATCTTTATAGCATCCCAATTTATTGCGCATGATGGATTAATACTAATCATACACTGTCTTTTTTAATAGAAATAATAGCTGAAGGTCTAGTAAAGGATTAGATTATAATGAACATTTTAAGACAAAAAGGGTTTATAATCTATTGCTGTTTCAAGCCCTAGTACATTACCCATGCTAATAAATACATATCTGGAGAGTAATGAAGTGCTAGGGAATGTACATACTGAAGCACACATCATCATAAAACAAGCCACATCATCAGGATATTTTTTCTCACATGAAATTTCAGGGCACTTTTCAAGCACCTTATAGTCAAGTTGACGATTCTACAATACAACTGTCAAACTTGAAATTTTACTTTATGCTTACAGCAAAACATTTTTATCTTTGCCCCCTCTTTATAAAGTAGCTGGGAGCATATTACATGAGGTGACCCATGCTTTATTTTCTTTTATTTTCACCAATCGCCTGGGAACACGTTATATGAGGTGACCCATTGTTCACCAATCGCCTGGGAACATGTTACACGAGGTGACCCACTGTTCACCAATTGCCTGGGAACACATTACATGAGGTGACCCATGGTTCACCAATCGCCTGGGAACACATTACACGAGGTGACCCATGGTTCACCAATTGCCTGGGAACACATTACATGAGGTGACCCATGGTTCACCAATCGGCTATTAGGTAACTAAGGAATCAGAAAAAACTTCTCATACAACATTTATTGAGAACTGCTTTTTCCAGTGTTTTGGCTTCTGTTATCACTTGTGCAACTTTATACCATATTCATATATGTTAGCCAATAGAAAATTCCGCATAAATCGTAAAGATAAAATTTCATACCGATGAGAATACTCAATTTTACACCACTCTGATATCAGCAATACTATTTCTTCCACAGTGATCAACTTCCAAGAGCTCTAGATGGACATTAACAGTCTTGGTATTGTGAAATGTCCCAGTTATCAAGAGGCAGACATCAGATAACTAACATTTTCTTTGATAATCATTGATACAAGAAAAGAAAAGAAAAAAACAAAACAAAAAAAAACCCCAAAAACAATGAAGATTTAATGTCACGATCAATTTGAATGCCATCAGAAAAAAAATCTATGAGACTTGATAGGAAATTGGTTAGAAAGGTAATTTCCAAGACAAGAAAAATAAGTGGTTCAGTACACTTACTCTTTTACATCAGTCCAGTTACTTATTCATACAGATATTTGACTATTCCATTCACTCATTCATTTACCTTCAACTGTCTACATTCACCAACTCTAACACTTATTCTTTCACAGATTCATCTACTCACTCATTTTTCTCTCATTCATTTAGATTCTGAGTTTGCAGGCAAGAAGGCCAAAGAAAAAAAGATACAATCATCTTTATCTTCC
The DNA here is from genome assembly GCA_963457665.1 of Thysanoteuthis rhombus. Classification (NCBI taxonomy): domain Eukaryota; kingdom Metazoa; phylum Mollusca; class Cephalopoda; order Oegopsida; family Thysanoteuthidae; genus Thysanoteuthis; species Thysanoteuthis major. The sequence goes on along the minus strand of OY735228.1, from coordinate 12,037,001 downwards.
AATACGTATTGTATTACAATGTGTGGGCGTTACTCTTATTTGAGCAATATCAATTTCCTTCCTTGTATTAAATTAGAGACATGGCCATTATGGTAAGTTGATTAGTCATTCAATACACTCATCCAAAATTAAAGTTCATTACTTTAAAATACGCAACATCAAGATCAGTCAAAGTGGTGTGTGTTTAGGTAGAGAGTACTAAGACAATACTAAATGACTTGTGTCCCTACACTCATCATAGAAATGAACGGGATGGACTCAAAGCAGAAAAGACTATAATACCTATTGAAGAACATCACATCGGACTACTAGCAGACTGTGATGAAAGTACAAGACCAGTTATTCACTAGAATATTTAGGAAAAAGACAAAACAAGAAAAACCATCTCATTCTTGAAAAGTTCAATAATGCTGGCTACATGAAATGTTATCTCTACATATCTCTCTTTTTTTTTGCCTCCACAATGACTTTGTGGTTTGTTCACATTCCTTTGTTGTCTTAAATGAATACTCAGATAAAGGTTGCCTGTGATGGCCATTAAGCTTGATGTAAAACCACTTCCTATTCAAAGTATTCATATTTTCAACTCATCCTAGAGATGTTTGACCCTTTGCTCATCTGCTTTTTCCTTCCAGATATCATTCTGACCATATCCCCTTATTCTGAAGACATTTAAGCCCTTGTCTCACCTCTATTTTCTTCTCTCCTGTTTGTGGGTCTTCCCTTCTATTTCTCTTCTAAAGCCTCAAATTGGACAGGACATAGCTGCCATCTTCAAGTTGAAGCATTTCATCAGTATAGTGCTAACAAAACAGACTATGATGTGCTGATTTTGCTGTGTAATGGTTACATACCAAAACAAAAATTGGATGATCAGACAAGTGGTTTCTAAGTTAAGCATGTAACTAAATATTAGAAATAATTTCATCATAAAACACCGAGCCAAGCCTCTTCAAAATATCAGCAGAAAAAATAAGCAAGATTTAATTACTCTTAGACAGAAACCGTCTAGTATAATTACATGCATATAGAAAATGTAAAAATGTTGATAAATTATGCATATCCAGTGAAAAATACCAATTTTCCTCTATGTTAAAATAAACATGGCCAGCACTTGTTTTTTGAATTTTTCTACAGGGAAAAAAATTACAAACATGTAAATAAACAGTGTTGGTATGCATTTAAGTATTTGTAAGAGAAGAAAGTTTCAGCGATGTCTTTCCCTGAGAAAGGATGGTATCCACTTGTTGTAAATAGTAGTGATTGTGTCATTTCTACTATTATCTGGATATACCAAGCTTCTCTTGATATTCAACATGACTGGGGATAAGACTAGGCACAAAGCTGAGCAATTTTTCTGATATCCTTTTATCCAAGTTTGAACAGCCCCATCATAATCCATTAAATAAGCAAGTTAATATAAGTTTTTACTAATATCAATTTGTTATTTAAATATAAAATAATAATAATATAATTAATGGAATACTACCTGAATTACCAAAAAGAAAAAATTGGGACAATTTTCAAACCGGCATTATTGTCAATCAGCGTGGATCAAACCAGCACAAAATCAGGGCATCCTGTACTTGAATACAAGAGATGAAGAAAGATGCTTTTCCCTGAAAGTCATTTTTTTTTTTAAAGGGTATCGATACAAGCAAACAGCAAGGACTAAAACCAACTTTCGTTTGGACAATCTAATATCTTCCTCATATCTTTGATGTTTAAATGTTTTGGATGATTTATTCTACAACCTTCTTCAGGTATAATATGTAAATCTGCAAGGAGAGAGAGTGAGAGAGTCTCTTCTATCAGTCACTTTCTCAGGTGGTGCAAAGCAAAAAAACAGTATCAAACAGAAAATCTAAATCTTTTCTGCAATGTTTGTAAACATTCTACTTTAGCAATTTGTGCACTACAGCTTGTTCCATAATTTCAACATGGAAAAGTTCATTTTCTTTCTCAGTTAAACGAAGAATTCATACAAGATCCTATCCAACAGACCATGTGGGAAACTAATGTAGATCTGACAATATGAGATGAATATAAAACAAATTGGAGGAAGAGGAGGGCATATAAAATATTCAACAAATAAGTTCTTTTACTGCTTATGACTCTTTGTATTGCAGACAAAGGAAGGAAGAAATAAAAAGAAATGTGATTAATGTTCCCATAAATATATATTTCTACAGAAGAAAATAGTTTATTCTAAGCTTAATATTTATAAACCTAAATTAATGCTGTATTGTTTATACCAGAGCATTATCTATTCCAAAGATGCATGTTTGGTAGCAGCTGGACTTATAATGGGTGTAGCAGCCTGCCATAATTGTCAGTTTAAATAATTTGAATAAACCCAAGTTTTATGGTTGAATTGAATGTTTGGAAAGATTTTAGTAGCATTCAATGCAAACTGTATTCCATTGAGCAAAAGTCAAGAGAGATAATTTATAGAAACTGGAAAAAAAATTTCTCGAGAACCGCTGAGAAAGAGGATAACCAAACAAGAGAAAAGATGTCGCTGATTTGGTACCCTACCTAGAAGTGTAGAGTGGATGGACAGTCAACACCACAAAGAATGTATTCAGCAACCCAAGTTCAAACTCCAGCAGAGGGTTTGTGTTTACTCTGTATAAAAGTCCTGGGGAAATACATAAATCTATCTCTTTCCACTGGCCTTTTAGCTATCGTTGGCCAACAGTCTCGGAGGAGGACAACGATTCTAAAGAAAAGCCTGAAGAAGAATGGGCTCTGTCAAGTTATCTCATCCTTGATACATCTAAAAGGACCCTGCACTGGATTATGGAATGATGATTTTCTTAAAAGTAAGCTTTGTTTATATAAAAAAAAGAATCTTTAAAAAAGAAAGCTATACAACTCATAAATGCCACTGCCAGAGAATTTCATGTCCCATTGATACTAATACTAATTCAATCTTCTTCAGGTTCTGTATCTCTCACTGTAGGATAACACAGTGGTTATCTACTGTGTCTGACCATGGGATGATATCTAATAGGGCTTCTATCTTTTCCAAGTTGGCTGGCCAACAACTTTTTAATGCATCCTCACACTCAATGTTACTCTTGGATGCCTTTCGAGTTGGCATTTCTCATCTTCTCTGCCAGACTGGTTATTATTTGGCTCATCTTCACCTCTTTTTACCCTGATGGTGCCGATCTTTACTCCGCCTTATTGAGTGATACGGATTCTAACTAGGAAACTGCTGTAGTTCTATGTCAGATTCAGGAAGGATATTACATCCTTGATCGGACATCAAGACTCGCTGGACATGGAGGAATTGGCGGTGGGGGGTAGGGTGCCCTGCCATACTGGCCGATGATGTCTTGGCAGGAGGGAGGAGATATCTACATGATCCTCAGCTTACTACATGTGGTATTTCCCACCTATTTACTGATCAGGCTCAATGCTACTCAACTTTCATGATCTGACAAAAACCATGTGATTTGACTGTGGAATATAAAAGCTCAAAAGTACTCAGCATAATTACATTGCCATCCAATATGAGCACCAAATTAGGACCAATTTCAACATAATGCACTGGATTTATGAACTGGAAAATTACGAAGCTGAAAGCATATTCTGATACTCCAAATTATCAATAAATTGCATATAAAATGTCATGTCATGAAAGAATAAAATTATATAGGCACGACTAGAGAGCGCATACTTCAGCCAATGCTACTGTCAGGGGAAGTAAATGCGCATGGATCCTATCCTAAGTTTAATCCTTCCTCCCGTGGCCTATTGTCCACCCTTCCACAAAATTTTTTTAGAAATCTATCAAGATCTTCTGGAGACATCATGTGGACAGATGTTAACATATACAAAAAAAAAAAAAAAAAAAAAATATTTCTCAAAATACATTCCTAGATCTGTCCGATAATTCAACCATTTCTTCCTCGACCCATTGCATACCTTTCCACATCATTTTTTTAAAAATCCATTGAGTATTTTTGGAGACAGAGGTAAAAATACTAAATTTAGCTTTTTATTTGCTTTGAGTATTCAACTGCCATCATTAATGTTTACAAATTCTGATTGGCGATGTCTGGGAAATAGTGGAAATTTCATTAACAATATACTTAATGCGATTATAATACACTCATTCTCACACAGGTGATATAGGTCAGATTATACAAGGAGAAAATAAGCAATTTACATACATAACAATAGGTAAGTGAATGTAAACAGGTGTCTCAGCATCTTTCAAACAAGAAAAGCTTAACTAAATACCATTATTGTGGAAAAACAATGATGCACATAATTTCCCTCCATCTGCTGATCCCGAACTAATATCCTTCCTCAAACTGACAGAAGTTAGAGTACAAAGGCCCCCTATTAAAGATTAGAACCACCCAATAAAATCAAGCAAAGATTGGCACCACCAGGGTAAGAATTGAAGGTAAAGGTGAGCAAAAAAAAAAAAAAAAAGGTTTTACAACAATTTATTGAACATTATTTTTCAAACATCATGAGGTCTGCATGGGTCGTCAGCCCAGGGGTGTATCTAAGATCTTTTTGAATGTCATAATAAGCCTAACCTAGTGAAGATCTTCACCCCCAATAGGACCAAATAAAGATCACTCCCACAAGGAGGATGAGTGGTACTGATCTCTACTCTACCAAAAGACAGAAAACATAATATCCTTTAAACATATTAGATGCTAACATAACAGTGTCTTGGTTTCAAGTATTACCAGATAGAGGCATCAAAATAAGTAGATTTTGAACAGTAGGGGCGAGGCCATATGCTGAAACTCCAATTTATGATATTTTCAGCATAAAACTTTGACCATAACATTCAAAATCTTTACACATCAATGCCTCTACCTCTTATAATTCATAGTAATAAGATGTTTTACATTTTATTTATAGCACGAAAAAAAAGTTAAATGTTTTCATAAAAAAATCACTCCAGTTAGCAACCTTGTAATTCTGTTACAGAGAAATGAACAAATATACTCCATGTCTGTTGTCTGCTTTATTCATTACAAAATTAAATGATCTTACATGCTTGCCCTCAATGACACTAATATAATGCAAGAGGAGATTTGTCATAATATTCCATATTATTTATACTATATAGTGAGAATATATATCCCAATTTCAAGAGAACCTTATGATACTTGAAAGGCCCAACTGTCCTGTTGTAGTATGGGGCCTTGTTGCATCATATTCAATCGACCTATGGTACTTCGTAGAGGACTTCATTCACTGGGCAAAATGTTTATTCTCCCATATCAGGTGACTCCATTGTCAAATGACTGTTGTCATATCAATTTCAGTCATACAAAAATAAAATACAAGTTAGAAGCTTTGAAAGTTTATTCTCATCTGGACAATGATCTGATTTTTACCTCTTTGGATGTCTATTTATAGGGCATAGAATTTAGATATTCCTAATATGAAGAATGCGGGGAAAGAGAAGAAAAGAAAGAAGAAGAAAAGCTGCGCAATAGCCAATCTGATGATAATAGTGTGGGTTCAGTGTTAGTGCCCACCCCCATCTAAATTATGATGACTGGTTTGTCAAGGGAGATGATCATTAGATTCTATTGTGGAGCAGTTTCCCTCACTTATTTATTTGCAAATGAGTAAAAAATTCCAGTTCATTCTGATCACATCAGGTTGTAATAATTTTCCCCCAAAGGGTGACCAAACGGGTCACAAAATCTACTTCCCCACCACCCCTGAAGTCTAAAAAAGGGTTATCGAAACAAAAGATTACTAAGCAGTGAAGAAGCCCAATCCTAGCAAATATAAAGAGAGTGACGAATAATCCAGTGATATAGCTAGAAATTTGGTGTCTGGCGCTTTTAGGGGTCCCTAACAACATTAAGTGAGATTTGATGAAGAAGGAAAATTATCAAATATACTCGTGCTCTCACTTGAGGCTTAATTATTCATACAAATTCCTGTGCAAATATATCCTTGTTACTTTGCCAGTAGAAATGCAGTAGATGAATTAATACTATTCATCAAGTTTTTGTGCCCCCAACCCCAGGTGAGTAGTTTTTCAAAAAGACCTCGCCCCCGCCTCTAAATCATCCAAATTTTATGGCTCATTTTTGAGGAAGGATAGATGTATAAAAATGTCGAAATGTTAATCCAAACGCAAATGACTATCACATAATCACACTTTACAGAAGTGAAGGGAGGGGTGGATGTAGGTCGTGGGGGGTACTTATGACACGTCGTCGTCATCGTCGTCCAGATAATAAATAAATACATCACCTGACTATCACCAAGGGAAAAGAAGGTAATTCACACTGCGTAGAAGTACTTTCACAAATGATATTCAAAAGATATTATTGTGGTTATTATTACTTTTCAAACACAAAAACGATATAACTGGACAAGTGCTACTTACTCTCAATGTTATGATTAGATATTATTGTCAGTCGAATTAATAATATTCATAAAAAGCAAAGCAATAACTAATGTCACACCAAGCAACGTTGGACTAGATGACGATTTTTTTGCATCTAAAACAAAACCTTATGTCACCAAGATGTCAAATTTAAAAAGGTCGTCCGTATTCGATTGGAAAAAAAAAACTCTTAATAAGCAGTAATTTTTCGACATACTGGATATTACCAGTTACTTTTAACTACCAATAGATACTAGTTGTTAGTGTCGCAGTTACAAGCTGGCTTAATTTTACGTCGATGAATGCTTTCCTAAAGGAGGTGTCGCGTGAACAAAATAGAAAAAAAAAAATTACTATAAGGATGTTCATGAAAGTTTTTAAATATTTCATTTTAATGTATAGAATGATTAAATAATAATTTAATTAATGAAATAACATGATTTACGAAAGAGAAAATAGTGTTACTGTCAAGGTTCGGCGTTATCAAAACAGAGTAAGATCAGGGCCGCCTGTATTTTCACCTCCAAACCAACATTCGTGCTAAATTGGAGTTAAATTTACAAATAGAGATTTTTTTAAAAACTGTTTCAATTTGTGAAAAGGTTAATGAGTCAAGATGGCATTTATTTGATTCTTCTTGCTTAGAGTGGTGTTCTTGATATTGAAAACTAGAAAAAAAAAAAAAAACAACAAAAAACAAAAACGAGAGCCCCAAGACCAGCAGGAAGAAACAGAAAAATCGATGCGAGGGAGTTGCGCATCCCCCGGGGTATCAAAACAACTGAATATCACACCCCACGTAATTTTTCGAGAATAATCGGGTTTCCAGTACCATGGCATCTACATGGGTCATTAGCTACAATCACTTGTGTTGACAGAGTTATAAACGAAAAAGATGTTTTTATTGCATATTACAAGGGTAGGGCAGAATCTAATCGAAGGGTTCTCTATTTCTAACGTAATCCAACCCTCGAGAGACAACGCTTAAAGTGCATTGCTATCTGCATGGGCCATTTAGACAACCAATAATATCCTTTTTCATTACGTTATATTTTAGTCGTCTCTTTGCAAAGACCAAGCAGAATTTTTGTTCATCTCGGTGGGAAAACGAATAAAATTAACTAAAAAAGCACTCCGAGAGCGCATACCTCAGCAAACGCCATTGTCAGGGGAAGTAATTGCGCATGGATACGCCCCCAATTTTAATCATTACTTCCGTAGCTTTTCATTTGATTTCAAGGAGAGCTTTTGGAGATATTGTGTAAACAGTCATGTACTTATGTACGAGAAAAAAAAAAAAGAACTGAAAAATCTCTCAATCAAAATTATAGTTAGATCTGCCCAAAATTAAACCAATTATTCCTTACACTATTATCTACCCTACGACAAATTTTCATCAAAATAATGAGAACTTCTGGGGGATATCGTGTCGACGGGAAGACAGACATGACCGAATAATACCTCCCCCTCTACTTCGTAGGCAGAAGTAACGAGTGGATTAGATTTGACGTTGCACTGAAGAAAATCTACGAAAGAAACTAAGTACTTCATAATTACCATCATCTGCAGAATATCCGGCTTCGTATTCGCCGATTTAATGTGAAGTTAGAGAATAAATAATAACTGTACACTGGTGACTACTATTGTTTTTAAAACAGGATTGTGTAGAAATTACGATGGACCACGATTGAAAGAAATGATTTTACAACCTTAGTCAATCGCCGATGAAAGAAAGCAACCTTTCATTCATTCTTTAATAATCATCTTTTCGCTCACAAGTACAAAATCGTAAATCTAAAACGACTGATGCGTGACTACTACATATAAATAAACATTTATTTCAATATTATTGTGGTGGGTACACCATACTTTCCAAGATGGTGGGACCAACAATATACTTTCCATATTTCATATTTCATTTTAACGCCCAAAATCTCGTAAAGTAGAATTAAAAATTGAGCCCAATAGTTGGTGGAAAACTCAAAACAATCAGTCGCAAATAGAAATTGTATTATTTGGCATGAGACTGGTTTACAACGGAAAAAATGGGTCCCGATTATAAAGTTTCACATCCTTGCACACTCAATGTTAAAATCGGCGCACAATAAAGACAATTTGATCATTTAAATTCAAAGCAATGACAATATAATTTATGTATTTACTTGTTTTTTTTTTCATTTGTGCGCCGTTTTTTACATTGTGCGAAACTTTATGATCGGGACCACCATCTTATATTAGTGCCCGCGTGTATGAATGTCAAAAAAGAACCTACATTTTTCATTATTTTAATGATAAATATATAAGTATATCATTGTCGAATATTGTTAGTGTTGGCACTAAACACTTCGTCTGGCATATTTGTTGTGATTAGAACGTTTATTTTAGTGTGAAAAAGAATATCCAAACTGTTTATAACAGTCATAACACTTATATGATTATCTATTCAAAAAGTTGAAAACAGGAATAGCTTTTTTTTTCTGGATAATAAAATTGAGGAAGTTATTTTACAGATACATGACAGAAGTTTTAAGATGATCGCAATATGAGACCTGGTAAGAAAAGATTCTTATAACCAGAGAGAGCTTCATTTTCAGAAATATTAGAACTCACTCTAGGAAAATATACACTTCGTAGAAGAAGGAGAAATACATAAATAGAAAAAAAAACTGCACGAGTCAATAATAAAAGAAGTTCTATTTTTTATAGTAGAAAAAAGGCGCATTTCTCCGAGAAATTCCCGAAGAAAATCCATTTCATTTTCTTACAATAGTCAAGAGCTCAGGGGTGGGGGAGACAACGACGACGATAAATTTCTCGGGTAATTCAAGGAAATTCCAAGCCTTACTAAAACGGTAGAAGACAATAGCTCTGAGAAGACTTTCTTTTCATCAAGAAATTCATTTTGAAATTCCAGTGACCAATTAAATTCATTAAGTTTGCAGGCGCTGATTCAGGAGCAGGGGTCAGGGGACCTGGATCCATTTCCAGCTCAGACAGAGCACAATTAGATTTTTTTTTTGAAATATCTAAAAGATAAATCATTTAGAAATACCCAAATAATCCCAAGTTGACATAAATTAACCTCAACATTTTTATAAGTAATGTCTGAGAAAAAGATCGGATCCCCCGCCACTGCTGAAAGTCCTGGAATCGCCCCCTCCCTGAAGTTTGTGTGGTTAACTCATGCCGTAAGTCTCCTTCCTCTTAATTAAAAAAACAAAAACAAATCTCCACTCCACGAATTCATGTGATATTGTGAGAGAATTGACTCAGAAGTTGAGCTTTACTATATTATTTCCGAGAAAAAAAAGGCAAAATGAAAACAGATAGCACTTGATTCAAAACTGTTTTCATTTTCCTTTTCAAAAGCTTAGGTAAAACTTGGAGAAGGTAATCACGTGACGTCACGAAGGTGCGATATATCTTTAAGAAATTTATAAAGCGAAGCGGTAACAATATGATTTATGTATTTATCTACTTCTGTTTTTCTTTCATGAATTCTCTCATTTCTTTTCATACATGCATCCCTTTAAACATCGCGGTAGTGAAATTTTCACTCTTGCACCCGCTTTGTTACGTCAGCTAAATTTCAACCGGGACCACCTTCGCTGAGTTGTACCGATACAACCAAACCGAAGTATTTATTTGCATGATAAATACAGCTATTTTTAATGAAGGTTTCGAGTCAAAAAGTCAAAGCTAGGGAAGGTGTTAAGGTTCTGATAGTAAAGTTTTATACCCTCAACGTTAAAACGGCACACAAATATAAAGAAATAAGAGAATTCATGAGAGAAAAACAAATTATACTTTGATTGCATAGGGTAAATTAAATCATGCTTGCGCCATTTTCAACAACGAGTGTGCAGAACTTAATAATCGGACCACCTTCCTTACGTTGTACCAAGGCATGTTTGCAAAATGAAGAAATATAAAAAATATATCAATAGTGGCTCCTAGTAGTACTTTTATAACTGCAATAATCCGGAACATTCCAAAGGCTGGAGGTTGTTATTGATGAGCTGACGAGAGTGTTTGATAAATAAATAAGAATCAACTCATTACTGTTAAACTATATATATATATATATATATATATAAAGAAGAAAGTAGAAACGAAAGGGCCGAAAATACTCTGAAACACACACACAATAATGCAGTATAACTGTCTTTGTAAATTAGCATTTAAAGTAGTGGTTCCCAACCAAAAGGACCCTTTTTTATTTAAATGAGTTTTCCCGCGGATACCGGGCTTTTGAAAGGTTTGCCTGGTCAACAAGCTTACCGACCCCAGTGATACCCGTGAACCGCTGATTTAGAGGCCTGTCTCTCCGGTAACTGGAAAACCCCTTCTCCGACACAATTAGCCTTGATAAATAGTGGAAAAAAGTATTGTACTTCACAATTCCAGCTTTAGATAAGAGATTTTTTTATATCTTCGCCAGAATTTTTATTCAAAATTCAGTGTTACATAACATTTATAGAAGACTGCGTAGTGTGTATCTAATAAAAGATTTTTCACAAATTGTAGGTTTCAAATCTGTGTTGACAAAACAAGAGTTGTTTTTTTTTTTCGTCACTTATGCAGATGCCAGTAGGCTTGTATTTTTGTTCGGTAAGTTGAGGGTAACTTACAAGAGAAAAACAACAAAAAAAAACTAACTAGAATGCACCTCTGCCAACATCATTTGTCATCTGAAAACCGAATAGAGATCAGTTCACCAATGTTACGATGAAGGGGAGATAACAGTAGAATTTCCTAGATCCCCACCAAATTCAATCAATCTTTCCTCCTTCCACGGTGTACACTTCGATAAAATGTCACTAGAATTCATTGAGAACTATTGGAGATATGTAGTGTTTACATATAGCTACGATGCAGGGGAGGTAACTCTGATTGCATCAGTACCAAAATTTAATCCATTTTTCCGTGGCCCATCCTTCCACGAGATGTGACTGAAAGTCATTGAGAACTTTCTGAAAGATCATGTTGACAGATACAAGAGAATACACACCACTCCCAATTCCGTTGGAAGGGATGAATTAACGTAAGCTAACAAGTAAAAAAAATCTTGTGACTTTTTTTTTTTTTTTTAAATCAATATTTACAGCGGGTGGATATGTTTCAATAAGGAAGAGAGTTGTTTCGTAATCGATATTTATTAGTGTTCCTTAACAACCGAGAAGGGTAAAATAAGACACACACTAATGCGGAAGTTTAATTTTTACTCCTCGCATTTTACGATGTATAAAGGTTTCAAATTAAAAAAAAACGTTTCGTATTAAATTAATCTCTCAGTTTTACACACAACTACATTTGGCATTAAATCAAAAGGTGTTTCATGGATATCTCGTAATTTATTAAAACACACTGAATATAGAAAAAACTAAAGAAATCACGCAATGATACTTAATGTATGTATTGTATCTTTGAATTGATAAGTTTGAATTGTTGTACTCTAATATGAAATAGAACGGACGTTCAACACTTCCGCATATCTAGCTCCGATTGTCATAACTGACTGACTGACACACCAAAATGTCAGTTATGTCCCTTGTTCAGTGTTGCCCATAAAGATGTGTCGAGTCACGTCCCTTATACTAAGTGTTGCCAATTTAGCTGTCTTCCAGCTAAATCTACGTTTCTGATTGTGTCTAGATGTCAGAAATTATTACTTGGTTTATAATGAATCAAGTATTATTTTTTTTATTTAATCTATAGTTAAAAATCAGGTAATATTTCAATGAAACAATGTTGACAAATAAAGTCACATTCAATTTATTAATTATATGTAATATATTTCCAAGAGTTTTAGATATCTAAAGAATCCAGATGTTTCTAGGTGTTTTAAGATGTTTTTGGCTCAACTTCAGACGTAAACTTCAAAATGAAGTTCGCAACAGTGTCCTTCCTTCACACAACTAGCGCATCTATAGTCTGACTTTCAGGCCTGTTTTTCATACCTTACGGCGTAAATACATCTAATTGAAAACAATGTAAAACATTCCTTTATATCACTGAATTACAAATCTAGATAAGTCGGGGAGAAACGTTATGAAAACTAATACTGATCCTCAAGTACCATATTTACTTCAGTACACTGCTATCTCGAATATAATGCAACCCCACTTTCTGTAGATGAGAATCGGTAATCTTTATATCACCATTTATTTTACAATCGAGTATAATCTTACACCCCTTCCAATTTTGTCCCTGAATTTTATATTAAATTTCTCACATAATACGCGAGAAAATACGATGTATTACTTGTAGCATTTATTTATCATCATCATCATGAAGACTCAGAAGGCCATTTTTAGAAATAAAAATTGGGTCAGAGGTTTTCCCCAGACTAAAAATGTCAATATCTCATAATATCAGTTTCATTACGAAGAATTATATAATGCAATAGATTGAAGATTTAATTTTTTACTTCTTAGATGGTTGTTAAAAAATGACAGTAAAAGTAGAAGGGATAATATTGATAACTGAATAATACAGAATCTCATACTGAACGTAACTTGTATGATGTAAATAGTGTACTGCAAGTATTTATTAAATAAACAAGTAAAAATACTTTGGTTATTTTTCTATTACAAATTTGATTTTTGATACGTTCCCCAATGACTATAAAGAAATATGAATGCGTTAGTTTACCAATAATTAAATAAACTTCTTTCGTGTCTATTTCTAAACAGAAAACACCTGAATGGATGGATATATTCATCAGGTGTGTGTGATCTCACATAACAAAAGCAGTAGAATTTTGTTATCTAGCGTACAAAATTATACATTTGTATTAATATACCACCTAGATTCCCCTAGTAACTATAATAAAAGGGTTTTGATGGGGGTCAAAGTTCAAAATACTCAGTTATTGTCGATATTTACATCGTAAATGCTGCTCTCTTATAACCAAGGTTATCATTTACTGAAATTTGGTATGCATAATGAATGTCTTCGTTAAGATTATTCAAAGAGTTTATGTATCAATTCGGTGAAGAAGGAAGAAGCATAAGTGAGCTTTAAAAGACAATCATGTAACGATAAACATGGCATAAAAATAGTGGTAGTAAGTCCGAGTACTAACTCGATTCAACATCCTCAAGCATCTTCACTCTCTTTACTTTTTACACTCGCCGATTGTCAAAAATTCAAAAACGATGAAACAAACAAGCTGAGAGACTAAAGACAATGAAATCCAAAATAAACCGAACAGTACAAAGAAGGAACATTCCTCTAATAGCCAGAAATAAGTTAATGAATTGCTACAAACAGAAAATATTAGTAAAGAGACGATGAATGATAGTGTCACGTAAATAGAGACTAGAGGAACCTGTCAGGTGGTCATAAAGTGGGGGATCATATACATTCCATGTATTGAATGTATTCGATCCCCCACTTTTTGTCCACGTTCTGTGTTGCCAGTTCAGTCATTTTACAAGCTCATTTACAGTTACACAGAATACGCAGTCAAAAACGAAAAGAGTCCCGAACCGGCGAGAAACGAAGGCACAACACCTTTAAGTTGACATTCCGCCTTAAAAAATACCTTGTATGTCAATATTTACCTACTAACTGTCCGACAGGAGTACTCAAAGGGTTTCCGTGTCCAAACAGAGCTGCCATTTTGATTTTTGACTTCCATAAAATGACGTCACTGATTATTGCGAATGTCTTTTTTTTGGAAATACGTATTTTTTTCACATTTTTGTACGTCGATGTTTTTCATCGTATTTTCTGCTCCAAAAATTGTTCTGAGACCTACATTGATTATTTATAATCCCACAATAATGTGTAGGCGTATGAAGAATTTTTTTTTCTCGGAAAATATTTAGACCGGGCGGAAGTGCACGTTGTCTAGGCAACGGCAGGACGCTTTTTATGAATGGCACAAAGATGAATCCGTGTTCATCAATGGTGTAAAATATACTATAACATAGTTTAATTTACAAATATTGGAATTTTAATAACGATAATTTTTGCAATTGATATTTCTATATTTGTCTTATTCTTCCTCTTCCAAAGGACCCACGAAAGAATAATTAGTCACTGTTCCAGTCAGGTAATTATCAATATTTTTGTGTTAACTCATTAAATGAATAACTGTATTTGCTGGCATATAAGACGCAGTTCCAACGGTCGAATCAGCTCTTCCCATTTTTTATGTTAATGCATCGTTTCAGCCGATTTATTCTACGGTCTTCTTCGGGTGTTGTATCCCCAAGAAAAGAGAGTCTCTTTTTTATTGGTTTGTCTCTCTAACCAGTGGTGGAAAGCGAAAAAAAAAAAAAAGTTTCAAATATGTATTTATTACATTTTACATCTGAAGAAGGCCGTGGAATGAATCGGCTGATACTTTGTGTTGCCATTAACAATAACAATTAATATGGGAATAAGTGATGCGATAGTCGAAAAAAGTTCTCAAAGTTATAGATAATGATATAAAAGGTTTTGCAAGGGTATTTTAGGGACTATGGCTCACTGCAACACACTCAAATCCCACAATTCTCTGATTCAAGCTTTGTTAGACTGGCCCTTAATCATAGAATAATAATACATTGGACGAAGATAAATATTTACATAGTTTTCCTTTTCTATGTTTTTTTTGTTTGTTTGTTTCTTATGCACCTTATATACAGGCGAATACGATACCGTCTTTTTTTGTTTTGATTGTTATCATAGAGACAATTTTTTTTTTCAAACGGTTTTACTTTTTTTAAAAATAATTATCTGGGGCGGATCCAAGATTATATTATTTTTTTTACTCTGTCTGTGATTAGATAATCGATGTGATAACTTTTTGCTTTCAAGTTTAATTTATGATTACTTGGGATTATTTGGGCTTTTTGTTCATGAAATTCCTTATATTATTCTAGATATTGAAAAAAAAAAATCAAAATTGCGCTTTGCCTGGGAACAGGGAGGGGGGGGGATGTCCGGATCCAACCTCCCTTGATCTGTGCCTAAACTATCCAATTTTAAGAATATGGTGTGCGTGAGTCTATGGGTATTTGTGTGTGTCTGCACACACAATTATAATATACCTATGTTCACTTTTTTGCTGAAAAATTCAAATCAAAATTTACATTGGTTTATATTTCAAGAAATAAACTTCTGAGCGTAAAAGTCAAGGGAGAGTATCTTGAGACACATTCTCAACGTAATACATACAGCCAATCAGGTTCTACCTTACTTTTTATTTCTTTTTAGAAATAATCTGCCAAAATTGTTAACGTTAGTTTCTTCAGTTGCTAAGTTGGTCTGGCTGGCTGACTATGTATGTATCACCCATACAGGCTGCAGCAATGGCGCTAGAGGGCTAAAATTTGAAACATTCCCTTCTTATCATGTCTTGAAAAAAAATGTCTTTTTCGTATTTCTTAAAATTCACACACTGAATAGTTTTTTTTAGTTTTCAATAGTTTATGCTAAATTGTTTCCTTAGTTTGTTCTTTGAAAATTCAGACTTTTGATCACTGGCTAACAAAAGGCGAGAAAGATAACTTGTCTGTTGATCAGCTCTTTTTTCCAATTTTTAATTGATCACCCCCAACATGACATGCTGCCAAAACACATTAATCACGTGACAGTGTCTATTAAGTGACTAACCAAACTTTTTTACTTTCATTTCAGTTCTAATAAAGATGAGTCGCCTGTATGATTCTGTTGAGCCATCTGTGATTGATGAAGAGATGCTTCGTGGTGCAGTGGAAGATCAGGGACCGAAAAATGAAGCTGGGCTCATTGCCAAACAAGAAGGAATTGATTTTGCAGATGTGCGACAACTCAGACTTGACTTTAAAAGTAAGTTGTTGGTTAATTCTGAAAATACATCTATAAAATGAGGATAACTCTTGTTAACCTTGAAATCGACCACGAATTATCTCCCTTTCTTCTACAACAACAGAAGAACACTTGCCCACTCGATGTTAAAAACAGCATATAAATAAAATAAATAAATACCTAGGGGCTGAAATAGAAAGCACTGCAGTTCCTGAGAAGACTCTATCTATCTCTCTTTCTCTCCTAACCCTGACCCCAAAATCTCTGAAACTCCAGTCTTCATTTTTAAATCTAATTGGGTAAAAAACAACATTGACACATCAGCAGTTGTGTCCGGGGTATTAGTAGCTATATTTCCAGAAACCTGCGGACATACATATACTCACGGCAGAACTTGCTTTGTCCCAGTCAATTTTGTGTTAGTGTGTTTGCATTGCACACTTTCTCTCTTTCTGTTTGTAATGTGACAGATTAATACATCACAAATTATAATATAGACTTGTTAGCCCTTACCGCAAAAACTGATGGCAATATTTAAGATAACATTATATTGCATGACATTTTCTTGCTCATGTTTAATATTTCCTGAATATTAACTTAACTAAAGGTAGAATCAAGTAAAGATACCCCCCCCCCAAAATTAGGAAGAGTCCAATACAGAGAGATGGTTGAATTGCTGATCTTCACATTCTTTTTTCTGTGTTTACATATAATAAATTGTTATATATATATAAAAAAAATATACAAAGCATAAAATTCTATTTTCATTATGTTATGGAACATGAAATTCTATTTCTACTACATCATCATGTGGTGATGTAAAACACGTGACAGGAGACTAGTAAGTAAATGCACATTGCATTTTATTATATGTGGAGGTTTATGTACTTATACTTTAGGTCAGTAGTCAGCAAACTTTTTTGGATGCAAGCCGGATTAGGAATGTTTTTATGTCTTACGAGCCAAGGTGAATGAAAAAATGGAACAATGATTATCAAAGGCTATGGAAACAGCTTGTTTTTTTTTTTTTTCAAATTACTTTAATGTTGTTCATTATAGGAGTATTTGAGGTGTAGCTGAAGGAGGGTGTGGGTATTTTAACCCTTCCCCCGTCATCATCACCAGCGGGTCCTCCGTTATATAATAACAAATCTCAGTAAATGTTGGAGGGGACTCTTCATACACACCCAGCCCTCAAGCCCTTGAATCTGTTGCTATGCCCCCGAGAAGAGTAAATCCTCATAAATTTCTTTGTAATATTAGTCAATGAGGACTATAAGATTCTTTCACTTGGGACAAAATATTGTCAAATTGTAGTTCAAATTCAGCCAAGAATGTTAATAGAAAAAGAAAAATGTGATGTTAGAACATTTTTTGTTAAAACATTCATTTAAGTTCATTTAAGACCACTGCAAGAATGAGACTTTTGCTCTATTTTTTGACACTGAATTTTCAGGTTTTCTTACAAAAGATTTATTAGGATAAACTTTTGCATGCCACATGACATATTCAATAAAGTCAGCAGACTAGATGAAAAGATAAAAATCCTTGTTAAAAGACAAGAACAAAGGATCTGTCCCTGTTTACGCCAGTCTGATGATCAATATATATTGAGATTAAGTTGACTTTAATGAGACATCTTTCCTTTGAAATAGTTGAAAATGAAATGATTTCTTTAATCTTAAAATATTCAACAATAAATATCCTCTGAGAACAAAAGTCTAATTAATTTTTCTTCTGTGCTGAATTTCAGTATTTTTCCCATCAATATGTATGTTGGCTGTCCAAAAAGAATCTGAATTTTTAAAACTGCACACCAATGTGACATTTTAATGTGCTTGCTACTGTTGTATGTTGTGTTGCAGTGACTTTGATGATTTGTATAAAAAAAACTGCATTACACCACATTGGTTAGTTTTTTAGCTACACAAGCTAGAATGGATGGGTGTGTAGTGTTGGGAATTTTTTTTTCTACAAGTCAACATACTATGATCACATTGAGAACCTGCAATCTCGTGGAAATCGTCAACTAACTTTTATAGATTCCTGCCTCTTTGAAAACTCTATAGACAATCAGCAGCAAGCACCCTAAAACATCTTATCTAAAAACAGTGTGCTGTTTTAAAAGTTCAGCTTCTTTTTAGGCAAACTTTGTGTGTGTATACATATATAAATATATATATATATATATATATATATATATATATATATATATATATATATATATATATATATATATATATATATATATATAAAAATATATATATACTAGAATATACCCGTCAAAATGATGGGGTCATTTATGTATGGATTGGTACTAAGAAGCCCAAAGCTAATTTATCTTCAATAATCAAAATATTCTAATTTTGAGTTATTTTGAAAGTTTCTACTCAACATCAAACATTTCTTTCAGTCCCTTACACATTCCTTTTTTCTTTTATTTTAGTTTCAAATATTCTGATGTATTATTCATTGTTATGTCATAACAGCCTATCTCATTTTAATACAACCCTTTAATTGTTTTTCTTGCTGTGTTAATGGATTTCACATAGACTAATCCATTATTACTTTTAGGTTATAACAGGAATTGGTCAAAACAGAGATATATACAACCACACAATTATGCAATTAAAGAAAATTAATTTGCATGTATGGCTTTTATATGAATAGATATGTATAATGTATATGTATAAGGGCTCAAAATTTATTCTTTTTTTAATGTTACTTAACACAAAATTTATTTCTCTGCTCACCTTGAATATGATTGTTAATGATTCTCCAGGCAAAGATCCAGGGGGTTCACTTCCCCTTCCACCAAGCCGAAGTGAAATGTAAAAATTCTTTTTCAATATCTTAATAAAAATGTTTTATAAATGAAAAACCTAAACAGTCTGAAGCAATCATGAATTAATCTCATTTATCTCTCTTATCCGGCAAGTAAGTAGTTGTCTGTTTGGTCATTTGTAAGTTAGCCTCAAGATTACAACTTAAAAACGAAAATCATTTTGTTTTCATCTAATATAAGTAAAATGTCTGCCATCTCATTCTTTATCATTTTTTTTATCTGCTGTTTCTGTGACAAATTTCGGAATTATTTTTTTCACTTTAATCTTTTGACAGTTCTAGTGCTAAGTTGCTACAATTCAAATTCAAGTGAAAAATGCTGTATCACATAACTTTCTTGTTTTTGATGCTTGGAATTTGTTTTCTTTTTTACATATCTATTTGTGAAAATAATGTTTTCCATTTTGGATTCCAACCTGCTCAAAATCCAAGATCCACCTCTGTTCAACTGCCAAAAGTATTATTTCCATCAAATTCATTGAATTTCTTTAATTTATCTTTTCTGACTTCCTTTCCACAGACATTCTTAAAATAGACAACTTGTGGAGTTTTGTTAGTCTTACCAAATTACAACTTGACAACAACATCATTGAAAAAATTGAAGGACTCGAACCACTTGTGAATCTTATTTGGCTGGGTAAGTTTTTAAATTTTTTTTTCAACATTCACCAGCATTTAACTTTAATCCAGATATCATATATATTCCCATGCTTTTGGTTGTATCCAACATTCAGGTACATTTCATATGGGCCATATATGATTGAAAAGTTATTTTTCTTTATTATCATTGTACTTTTAATTTATACTTATCTCTTATGCAGTGATTTAAGAACTAGATGTATGGTAAGGCTTGATTTGGTATATGGTAATGTCTCCATTAGTAGACATTGAACATACATAAAACCTGTTTAGCACCCCCTATACTTTTAGTTAGGAATTAAATACGAAATCCTTCTTTTAGCTAGATATCGAAAACGTTACTTCCTCCGAAGAACCCTATAAAACACCTGGACGCGCATGGTCCAATGCTCATTGGTGCCAACACCTCTAGCTGGTCATGCCTCTGGCCTCGGTACTTGTTGCTGTCCACTATTTCTCTCTCTTTCCTTCTCCCTAAAATCGTTATCATTTTGCCAACCACCCAGCCGATCCGATCTTGACCATTCTTCCACCGCGACCTATCTCTATACTAACTTTGCCCATTTCACTTCACTGATGTCAAGACATCACACATACGCACAGCTACGTAACTATGTCACCGTGTCTTCACCATGTACTACAAACGCATATACACCACTCACTCTCATTAATGAAATAGCAAGGCTTTTCACTATCTAATAGTCATGATAATCTTTCCTAAATTTCTTTACTTTGGGAAAAGCACATGGATAAAACTCCATGTTCTCTGTCTTTCATGGTCTGTCCATTGAGAGTTAATCAGCGTCAGAGAATAGCCCCCAAGTCCACGCACACTTGGTAGTACAGCTCATACACTGAACCCGGTTCCCACATATTACCTCAGTACCATCCAAGCCATATGGATATCCAAGCAGTTCAGACAACTTTGCTTTGACACTGACGCCAGTACTATCAAGGACTAGCAAGCTCCCACCTTTTGCTATCTCTTCTCTTCTCATCTCTTTACACAATCAGGCAGATTTACTTTATCATTTTATGTACTTCATTTTCATTTGCCATTAATGTCCTTCTATTAAACGTATGTCTTATTTGTCTATTCAAAATATTTGTATGTGTTCTTTTTACTCTGTTTCATACCCACATCCAAGTTCATACTTGGCGTACATTCTCTTTGTACATCCCTCTTAATCCCTTTTTTCCTACCACACTTCCAGTGCTGGCCCCAACACCCAAACCATGAGGAGATCAAATCCTCAATCTCAAACACTCATCACAATATTCATATTCCAACAAGAACCAACCTTTACCTGGAAATTGAGAAGTAGGAATATGCCAAGGCCCCATGTACCACCTACCTTTCATTAAATGTGGATTGGACTAAATAAAATTAATTAGTAAGTGTTAATGATGATCATGGAAGCTTTTCAAATTTGTAACCTTGCCAGTCATAAAGGACTATATAAATGGAATCAGTTGGAGGGAAGTTGTACTCATCATCATTATCACCACCACCATCACCACCACCACCACCATCACCTCTCTGTCAGGTGCGTCATGGAGTCAGTAATTTCTGAACTTGTCTAGTTCATCACGCCATCTTATTTTTTGCTGGCCACAGTTTTGCATATGACCTCTAGGAACCCATGCTGTGAATTGTAATGTCATTCTAGTAACATGACCAGCCCATTGCCATTTTGCTTATGGATTCTATGATATCTCTGACTCCAGTTTGTTTTCTAATATGATGTGCTGTCTTGCGATCCCTTTATGTGATGATGAGCATGATTCTCTCCTGTGTACGAAGCCGTATTTTGTGACCACTAAACCTCAAGAATTTTTTAAAGATGGCATACTATCATTAGAAGTTTGTTGAAGAAAGGTTATTACTTTAAATATTTACTGTTTTTCTTGTTTATATCTTACTATCCTAAGATTAAAAAAAGCAATATTTTATGTGTTAAAACCTGATAAGAGCCCAACGGACCTGAGGTTTTTGAAAAGTCTGTCCACAGACCCCCAGTAATACCTTTGTGGACCCTTTGGGGTCCACTGAGCCAAGTCTGGAAACCACTGCAGGAAATGTTGGAGGGGTGCCCTTGCCAAATGCACAGTTTGAACCACTATTTTATTCTTTTAAAAGTGTTATCCTTGACCTTAATTTCTACAATATTGTACTGAAGGCCTCCTTCTGTCTTGATTACAATTGAACCAGAGTCAAAGTTCGTATCCATCCACTTTAAAGAGTCTCCACTCTCTGGTTTTGTTCATCTGCTAGACTGATTGCAAACCATGGCTATAAAGCCCAGTCTGCCCTGCTATTTGTATCATGAAATGTTTTTGTTCATGTTGGCAATGACAAAATATAGGAGATGTTTTGTTAAACCCATTTAAAGAATCACAAAAATTTATAGAATCTCTTTTATGACTTGTTTTTTTCTGTTAATTTTATTACTGAGTTAAATCTCACCAAAAACTTGCTTTTAAATTTGATCCATGCTGTTTACTCATTGCCGTAGGTTGACTGCTTGAATCAAGTTGTGATAAGAACCAACAAAAAATTAAAATGAAGGAAAATAGTTGTCAAAATTAATTATAATGGTTTACAAAAAACTTCATTACAGTTTTTTTTGTTTTCTTCTTTTCGTCTTTTTTGCTTTTTTATGAGTCAAAATATCACTATTTTGGGCTCAGTTATATCAAGTCCACCAGAAAATCAAATCCCAGATGTCATATTTAATGGATGACCCATCAATATTTCATTGATGATATGATATTGAATTGGTGAAAACAACTGATTTTAAGATCTGATGTGAAATATAAGGTTGCTTTTATTCAAAAGAAACAGAAACACAAATACTGTCAAATATATGATTTTTGACTCTAAATCTCTTCCCTTTTTTCTTGCACAGATTTATCATTCAACAACATTGAAGTCATTAGTGGACTTGACACTCTCACTAAATTGCAGGATCTGACACTTTATAATAATCGGATATCAAAGATTGAAAATATGAATAAACTTAAGGATTTAGAAGTCTTGTCTCTTGGCAACAATGAAATAAAAGACCTTGACATGGTGAGACTTAATTTTTGTCAAAATAATTTTTTTGTTTTCGTAATGTTTTGTCATGAACAATCACCTGGTGTATATCACTATTCGGGAGAAATCTCTTTATATAAGCATACATTCCAGGCATGGATCCATAGGATGGGGTCTGGATACTCACACCCAGCTTGGAAAGATCCCAATTGAAATTTTGTTGGGAATATCTATGTAAAGAAATTTAATGCACAAATTTAATCTCAAGTAAATATTGATTAGTCTTATAAAAAAAAATTGTTTATATTCATTTTGACTCCCCTCCACTGCTTGGATCAACCCCTGCATCCTCTCTGTTTTCAAAGACTTACTTCAGAGGAGAAAATTTGTTTTGTCTAGATGTAATAAAGAGTATAAGTTTAAATTTTCTGCTGAAAATTTTTCACTTGAAAACTTAGGAAACCTATGTTAATAGTTTTAATAGACAGTTTCAAATATTTTGTTGTTACGACATTTTCTCAAAAATGCTTATAGCTTTATGTAACTTTTTGAACTGTTTGGATTTTACTTAATTGCTTAATTGGGTCTCAGGTTGGCCATAAAGTCACAGTTAAATTCTACATTGAACCAAAAATTGATATTGAAATTGTTCATGATTTGGAATAACTTGGATTGTGAATCTATAATATTCAACTTTTAAAACAAAGAAACTTTGTTTACATAAATTTACTAGCAGTGTGGTTATCATCATTGTTTATTCCAATAAACTCCTTAAGGATCATTGGGCTACAACCATAACATAATATCATACTTGGTTCCAAGCCTCTTAGAGCTTTTAAATGCCTCTTACAGCTGACGTTGACAGAGTCCCGCTCACTTTTGCTATGATTTCTTTGTCTGACTATCTTGATATTTAACCCATTTGTTTCATTCTTAGAGACATTCTGGTTGTTGTTTCTATTCTTATTATCATTAAACACTACTAGTTAAGTGTCTGATGGCATCAGGCTCGTTAAAGCTAATTACTCTGACTAATTATCGTATATCACAAATCCTTAGAATAACAATCTACGATATTATTCTGCTTGGTCCTAATTTCTTGCATTCAAAGGCACAGATCTAGGGTGAGGAGGGGGCCAGGGGGGAGTCCAGACCTCCTCTTGCTTTGGCAAAGCACAATTATAAAAAAAAAAAATAATATCTAGATAAAGAAATATTATGACCCCAATCCACCAAAAAGTAATCCCAAGTAGCCGTAAATTAATCTTGAAAGCAAAAACTTATTATATCAATTGTCTAATGAGTAAAAATTTTGAAAAAAAATTACCACCCCATTTATGCTTTAATTTTAATAAGAGGTTGGGAAGAGAAAGGGGAGAAATGAAATTTAGGTAGTTTACTGAGGGTGTAGGGAGGGAGAGTGGAGAGTAGGAAGTTAAGTAGTTTATTGAGGGGGGTAGGAAAGGAGAGAGTGGAAGGAGGAAATTTAGGTATTTCAATGAGAGGATAGCAAAAGAGAGCACAGAAAAAAAAGGCAATTACTGAGGGGTAACAAAGATTGGAAGGGATAAGGGAGAAATGAACCGACTCAGACAAAAAGTGAAAGATAAAGGATAATCTTTGTTATCATCGATTTTGACAAGTTTTTTTTACTTTCATCCTAACTTTCAGTTGCTTTTTATTAGGAAGAACATAAAAAGCTAGTCAAAATTAATAGTAATGTCACAATAATCCAAGAATAAATTTCGAGAAAAAAAGATTAGAAATAAACTTAGTTGTCGGCAACCACAAAGTTTGTCCACAAAGTTCATCTAAATGAAGATGACTGTTCAATGAGAATAACTGACTTGCCATTTTCCTGAAAATTCCATTACAATTGTTACCATATTTTCAGAAATGATTACTTAAACAACTAAGCCAATACAGAAAAACAATAGAAACCATCAGGTGACCAACGTCTTTTAGCAGCATGCCATGTTAGGGGTGATCAATTAAAAATTGGAAAAAAGGGTGATTAATGAATAAGTTACTTCTCTCACTTTTTTTAGGAGCAGTGATCAATAAAAAAATCTGAATCACCAAAAACAAGCTTAATAAACTTAGATTGTAAATTTAACCCCCAACTAAAAACCTGTTTTTGTTGGTGACGGGGAACTAAAAAAAGCAAAAAAACTGTTTTTTCCAGATATAAGGAGTAAATGTCTTACTTTTTATCCCTCCAGCTCCTTTGGTGCTGCTTATATGCATAACATATACATACACATCATATACATACACAGACATATACATAGATAGACAGCCAGCCAGACCAACTTAAAAACTGAACGAACCTATGTTGATGTTAACTATTTTGACAGATTTAGTTGATGGTTCAAATTATAAATGAAATCAAGGTTGTTTTCCTTGTCATGCAATATGAGGCAATGATTTTTGTCTCAATTTCTCAAATGATTCCTGGAAACCCAATCGTCATTTGTTGTAATAGTGGATTTCTATGGGACTCGAGTGCTAGCCTGATGCCAAGGATGAACTGCTTTATTATCATAAGATCTCCAACTGCTATTCAAAAGCTGGGGTGAAAAGTGAATTTGCGACTTTTGCAAAGGCATTAGTGTGAAGTGAACACGAACTGTCCTGGCCAGAGTTTGAAACCGGTTTGCCAATTCCATACTCTGTACCATTTATCCTAGTCTTGTGCATGAGAAAAATTTGGAGAAACTCAAAAAATCAAATTGAGTGAGAGTTTTATCAAGAATGTTTCAAGTCTGGCTCCACAAACACGCATGTCATCATTTATTCTCTTCCTATGTATATATCATCGCTCTCTGCTTATATCCTGATCAAGGGTGTTACAAAGTTATGTACATACAAGCAATTGTTAGGAAGACCTACTTCCAGCATACCAGGCCTGTCAAAGCTTAGTTCTACCTATGGCACTTTGTATTCTCTGATGATCTACTGTATTTCTTTGTATTTAACACAATTCTTGTCTAAAAAAAAGGTGAAAAATCCTTATAATACAGTTATCCGATCTGGCACTACAATTTGACAATCCCTTATGTTTTTCCACCTTGATCTTCCAAATTTGCATGCTTAAATACTGCAGTGGGTAATATTGTAATACAATAAGTGCCTAATTGTACTTTTACTCTGATAATTGTTTTAATTCCATCAAATATGATATTACAATGATAAAACAAAGGAACCTTGATACATCTTGCGCACACAATTCGAAGCTCAAACTTATTGAAAAAAGTTTTGTTCACTGACTACTGGAATGTTTTTGTCTGACTGAACATAAGGGAGTTACATCACCTGTGTCATTAAATTGGCCTAATTTTACTAAAGAATATAAAGAAATTTCTACATACATTCAATTATAGAACATACTCCCACTCTATTACTACGCAGATTTAATTACAAAATTTTTCATGTTTTACATGAAGAAATATGGTGTAGATTGAACAGGCTCATTGTTGCTTAACTTTAGTGATCATATGAGAAACAGTGTATCTAATGTGATTTTTGCCCTAACCCTTTAACCACCGGAAATGTTCCTCAATTCTAGTCCATGTGCTGAATGCTTAACAGAGAGGCATTGAGAACCATTTTTAAATTTTCTATGACCCAGGGAGAACCATGGCCTACCTAACCTAAGGTGAGCACTCTACCACTGGAACACGGTGATTGGTCTCTCTTTCTATTCTAATCATTATTGATTTATAAATTGATTCTTCAAAAACACTGTTGTTGCTTGTGGCAGTAAAAGTTAATCTGAGGTGCCTATCATATGGGATGGTCATAGCAAAACAGTAGCATTTTAGATGAATTAATTTTCTTCAATAAGTCCTAAGGGGATCAAATGTTTATTACTCAAGATGCTGCCAATTTGATACAAGTTTAGGTAGGCCCCTCCTTGACTCAAAATATTTTTTAGAACTACAGCATGTTCAAACAAGACAATAGTTCAAATCAAAATATGAAATCAAATATTTGAATCTTTTTCTTTGATACAGAGAACTAGCTGTAGATATTTATTTATTTACTTATTCATTTTACTTAGTAAGGGTTACAAAGAAGGAGTTATATGTATATAAACAGATTGTGATAGATAAATATGAACAGATAGATGTGAACAAACTGATAGATAGATAATGAACATAGATATATGGAAAGACTGAGAAAAATATGAACATAGATAGATATGAACAGATATATGTGACCAAATAGATATGAGCATAAATAGATAAATATAAACAAATAGATGTGAACAGACTGAGTTAGAAAAATAGATAGATATGAACAGATTGATAGATATGAAATGGAAAGATATGAAAAGAGATAGATTTTGACTGAGATAGGTAGATAGAAAGTTATGTACAGACCGAGATATGAAAATAAATATGTACAGACCAAGATATTTAGATAAATATGTACTGACTGAGATAGATAGACAGATATGAACAGACTGAGATATATAGATAGATAGATATGAACAGACGGAGATATATAGATAGATAGATATGAACAAACCGAGGTAGATAGATATGAACACTCCAAGATATATAGATAGATGTACATAAACAGACCAATATAGATAGATAGATATGAACAGAATGAGATAGATAGATACGAATAGATAGATTGATATGAACAGACTGTGATAGATAAATATGAATAGACATGCAGTGAATATTCATTTTGCATTAATTTCAAGGAATAAAGTTGTACAAATTGATATGTGGTGAGCAAATAAAAAGAAATTCTGATGTAATTGCATGACAAAATTTCCAACAAAGTCCTGTGCAAATATACATGCAGAATCTGTTCATCAGTGAAGAGGCTAAAAGTGGATATTCTCAGGTGTTTGCAAATAATTAATTGCAAATAATTAATTGACATATTTGCAAATAGTTAATTGACATATTTGAACCAAAGAACCAAGTAACCATTTGACAGTAGGGTAGCAAGGGTTCTCCGTGCCTGAGGGCAAATACAGTGACCAGGGGATGAATAATATAGGAAAAACAATAGACAGACATTCACAAATATAAGAATGTTATAAAACAGAGGTGGCACATGGGAGAGCCCCGGAGTTCTGGGTGCACAATATATCAGGAGAACCCTGAAAAATCTAAGAAATAATCTAAAATCTAATGTGAAATTATCTATAAAAAAAAAATTTGCAGGAGGTGCAATCGGACATAGTGCTGACACTAGATATTTGGTAGCGTGTTGGACCTGCTGACTCTTCAACTGCTGCAGGATGCTGGAGCCCTGGGGGCACAAAATATCTGAAGAACCCCGAAAAATCTAAAGAATAAAATCTAAAAAAATCTAAAATATGATGCAAAAAATCTTTAAAAACTCTGCAAGTGGGTTGGGGCGGGAGCAGTTGGATCCAGCACTACTATGGTTTAAAATAAACTCAAAACTCATCAAACAATGAAAATAAATTATTGTCATTTGAAAGCATATTATCTTTTGGTCAGAGTTGGATTAAACTAGTGCTGAGCCTATAGCATATGTTATAAAAGGGCCTTGAATTAAGAAAATACACTTATGTATTAAAACACACATTTTTTTACTTGCATAGTAAAGTAATAACTTTTTCCATACAGTTAGATAATACCATAATCATGTCTGACATTTCAGTAATAGTTTTACTTTGTTTTTGTTTTGATGTTTGTGCAGCAGCTATGACTTCAGTTTCAGATTCCTTTGATATTCATGTGTTGGATATGTATCACTTAGATACCACATTCCCATCGATTACTGTGTTAAAATGATAATCCTCAGTTGAAGGTGATGATTGGCTAGAATTGTTAACCTCAAAAACCTCGTCATTCATAAAGGTTGAAAGCAGTATAGAACTATGGTAATTCAGTGAGTGCAGAATTGTTATGAGGCGCACAGTATAAGTTACTTTTGTTATATAGTAGATTTAGCTCTAATTCTGATAAAGGTGAACCACTTGATAATCTCTCAGTATCAAGCGGATGTTCATTTAGTTTAAATCAAATTTATTTCAAGAACAATTAGTATACTAATAACAGAGTCAGCTCTAACAAATAATTTTGAAATACTGTTAAGAAAAATAATTGGAAAAAGCTAAATAACAATTTTATAAGAGAATTACTCAGGAAACTTGGAAGAGCCAAAATGGTTTTTGAGCCAAGCACCCTCTATAGTTTATTTATAACAATGTAAAAGTTGTTGGGCTTGAAGATAGATTAATTACAATAATTGTTTTTAAATAAGTAAGGTGTTTAGTTTGAGGTAATTTTACAAAGTCATACAATTTGAATTCAAAATAACAATAACAGAGAAAGTAATAAAATGCAATACTGATATTTAAAGAGAGAAAAAAAGGAGAGCTAATGAATGGTGACGGGGTAAGAGAAAAAGGGGGGACAGGAAATTAAGCAGAAGATGGGAGTGGGAGTATGGATTGACACAGTGATTTTACTGTAGCATTAAGAGTTTCAAAGTTTTTAGAAAAAATTGCAATGAAGAACGGAAAACTAAGTGAGTGAAAAGTTCAAATCTTGGATCTTCCCAAGAACCACAGAACCAAAAAAGTTCTCACTTGACACTGAACTGTCTTGTGTTCTGATTAATATACCTAACGAATGTCGACTTGGTACTATGGTCAGTTGTCTAGTAATTGTGGTGAATACAAACACAAACAGACAGATTTCTTCAATTGCAGTTAGATATAGTAATTCACTTTATTTCCAGAATCTTTCAAAAGAAATTTTACCCAATAGTGAAGGGGGTGGATTTCACTCTTGATTTTGAATTTAGAGTTGTCTTCCTCTAAGACTGGTTATCAATTAAAGCTAGAGATTCTAGTCTACCCTATTATTTTACTCATAGATGGAGAGAGAAGAATGAATCCATGTCTTTCCCAAGGGCATTAGTGCGAATTGAATGCAAACAGCTTCTACCAGAATTTGAACTCAACTCACTAATTCCTCTTTCTGTACTGGTAATCATTACACCACTCCAACCTCCACTGGTGGTGTACAGAGAAACACCTTTTATCCAAACATCAAGTATTCTAATTTTTGTTTATCCAAACAAGATTTCAAGGTCCTGTAATTGTATTGCTTAAAGCTTCCTTTTTTTATGATCAAATCAATTACCTGAACAGAATACTCCCTACCCATCTCATTTGGATAATTGAGATTTCTCTGTAGTGAGTTCAATTCATAGCCATGGCAACAGAATAGACCACGAAATTGGAACAATGAGTCAAAATTAAGAGCTCCACTCTAAGTCTTCAGACAATGCAAGTTAAGCTGATGGAAACTTGCAAGTGCACATGTCACAACATCATAATGAGAAAATAAAACACAAAAACTTATTATCTCCAACTTTGAGACAAGTCATTAACATACCAACCTTTTTTTTGACAATCCAACTTCTTCTCACCCATTTTTGTTGTTGATAAATTCTTTATTTAGCAGAGAAAGAAAGTGACAGATTTCCCATGTTAATATTGTGGAGCAGGCTGTACTACACACTTTGTTGAAATAGAATATTAACAAGTGTTGCGGTTAACATTTACATTTTCTCCATGATAATGTTTTTTAGCTTTGTACCGCAAGGAGACTGATTCGAGAGACTCTCTTTCCTTACAAATATTACATTTTACACCTGAAGAAAGCCATAGAATGAATTAGCCAAAACATTGTGTCAGCCATAAAGATGGGAGGAATTCAAAAATTTATTGCATCATGACGATACCTTATTTCTGTTACGGATATACATCATTATGCATTGAATATTCAGAGTTTTGTTTAGATTTTTAGTATAACCTTTCTGAAAAATAATATTTAATTGAAAAATTTACCAATCATTTTTTCTTTCAGGTCAAGTACCTGCGCAGATTTAAACAATTGAAGATGCTCAACTTCCAAGGGAACCCAATCTGTGAAGAAGAGAATTACAAACCCTTTGTTGTGGCCTACTTATATGCGGTTGATTATCTGGATTATGTAATGATCAAAGATGAATTTGTAAGTAGGGCTTTCTTAATCAGGTTTGCCAGATTGGGCTACAAGGGGAGATCAGCTGAGCTCAATCTTTGAAACAACACAGGCATTGGAATAGCGTTGAATTATGAAATTAGGCAAGTCTGGAGTCAGTGGTTCAATATTAGCATCTGGAGGCTTGCTTGGATTATCCCCCTTTGTATCCCAATCTGGCAACAGTTTTTTATTTTTCATTCTGCCATTTTGAAAATCCTTTGTGTGATTATTATGTGCTTGCTCAAAAATTAGTCGTACTAACTGAGATCCAGTTAATGTGGAATCAGTAAATAAATTCTGTGTGACTGGTTTTTGGGAAAGTTGGTCACCAGTTGGAAGAATGCAATGATGAGAGCTGCTGGAAGATAAATGAAACATAGAAGACATAATGTTTATCATAAGTGTATAACAACAGGCTCTGCTGATGACTGCTACTGGTACTATAAGTGTGAAAGACACAGCATGTAGGGAGAGAAGACAAAAGAAAATTAGGTTGCTCAATGAGAAAGTAGGAAGGGAGAGGGGAGAAAAGGAAAGTTAGATAGTTCAATTAGAGGGCAGGGAGGGAGAGAAAAGAAATGAAAGTTAGCTAGTTGAATAAAAGGATAGTGAGGAGGAAGGGTAAAAAAGTAGTTAAAATTTGAGTAAGAAAGGAGGGTGGAAAAAAAGTTAGGTAGTCTAATAAGTGGGAAGGATGGGAGAGGGGAGCAAAGAAGATTAGGTTGTTTAATAGGAGGGGAGGGGGATGTGATGGAAAGAAGGTTAGTTTAATAATAGGGTAGGAAGGTAGAGGGGAGAAAAAAATTAGTTTAAAAGAGGGTAGGAAGGGAGAAAAGACAGAAAAGTGGTTCAATAAGAAGCTGTGAAAAGAGGATGATGGTTACTACTGATACTATAAATATTATTTGTCATTATATTCTTTCATCTGTTTAAAAATAAATAAAGAACTATATCATTAAAATTGTGAATAACTCTTTTTTGTAAAAAAATGTCTGCTTTCAGTGAGAACAGAAGAAAGAACAGGTGTGGTTAGACATTCAATAGAAACCATCATATAACCAACATCTTTTGGCAGTATGCCGTATTGGGGTGATTAATTAAAAAATTAGAAAAAGAGATGATTAATGAATAAGTTACTTCGCTCTTTATTCTATCTTTAAAAAGTCCAAATTTAAAGAAAAAATAAGCATGAAGACAGCCAGGGATTAATTTAGCATAGGCTTACATTGTAAATCTACCTCAACCCATTAAAAACTTACAAAAAACAAAAAAAAAGTGTTTTCTCCAGACATGAGGAGTAAATGCTCAAATTATCAGCCCTTTAGCTTCATAGGTGTAACCTGTACACATGACACTTACATACATAGTCGACCAGCAAGCCAGCCATGCAGAATCACTTAAAAACTGAAGAAACATACATTGACAGTTTTGGTTGACTGTTTCTAATTAAAAGTCACAAAACATGTTACATCACTTTTTGTGAAATAAACAATAGACCAGTTAATTCCCATGAGAAAATTCATGGATATATTTAAATTTCTACTACTGCTGAATTATCATTATTTTTTGCCTATTATTCCCTTTCATCCTAATTTTTTGTTGATTTTTTTTTACCACAATTTAACTCAAGCTGTCAATCTGACGCAGATTGGAAATAAAGAATAAGCTCTTGGTGTGACTTGAACTCACATCCCTTTTGGTACAGCGTAACCTTGTTGGATAAAAAATAAAAACTGAAAAGTACTGCAGTCTCCTCAGTGGAACACTACATTGTTTCAAATAGTGGGTAGGATATATTTTTAGGTTAGAAAAATTGTTATCTCAAAGTGGAAGAGTCCATTGTTATAGACAGACAACCAAGAAATTGATACTGTTCCTTATGTAAGTAGATTTTGTCTGCCTTTCTGATCGGATTCCACTGTTTCCTTTTCAGAGACAGAAATCCATAGAAAAATATCAGATTGCCTTGGATGACCTTGCAGAGAAAGAAAAGAAAGAAGAGGCTCTGGAGGAAAAGGAAACTGAAAAATATGAAGCTTATATGAAACACAAGGTAAGACATTGTTGGAGGTAGAGCGGGGGGGGGGTGTCGATCCCCAAAAGGTTTGTAAATAGTAGTTCACCTACTGTGTTTCTACTGATAGATCTTACAACATTGGAAGGGGCCCTTCAAAGAGCCAAGCACCCCAAATTTTTTGCTACACCTCGGGGTATCAGCAAAAAAATGAAGAGCTAATTTCAAAGTATAATTGCTGCAAGCATTTCAAGGGAAGTTATGAATCACCACCACCCATATATGGTCCGTTATGGGGCGGTGATCCTATAAAAAGTTGGAAAAAGGGGTTATCAATGAATAAGTCATTCCTCTCGCCTTCTGTTGGTCTCTGATCACTAAAAAAAGTCTGAATTTTCAAAAATCAATTGACCAAGTTAGCATAAACTTGCATTGCATATTGAACCCCACCCATATTAGAAACCTATTTTGGAGGGGAGTTTTCAAGAAACTAAAAACATACTTTCCCTACTGCGTGTGCAAAATTTCAAGTTGCAACTATGAATGATTAAGGACTGGGCAAAGTCTGAATAGTACACATATAGATAGATGTATATAAATGTTAGAACACATAAATAACCTACATCCAGCAACAGTAATTAAACTGGTCTGTTGTGGATAGCAGTGATTAATCACGTTAAATTGATGAAGGTTGAAAATTTGTTGTTTTTTTTTTAAAAATCAATTCTCAGATCTATAAACCACGTGTAACTGCTGTGCAACTCCTCTGTGAATTGGATAGAAAATGGAGCCTTTTTGTGAATTGAACAAAAATTAAAAAATCTACCAAAGAGTGCTAGGGAGGTAACTAACCAGAAGTTACTGCTCTTGGATTATTCTTCTTAGTATTAGAATGAATTTAAGAGTTAATCAAACAAATATTCACTTCTGTTCCTTTGATTCTTTGTTTTTTTTTTCTGCCAGCACTTTTTGTAAGTAGAAGAGTTAAATCACCCACATACTTACATTGTAAATTGAAACCCCCTTAAAAATTATGATTGGGGGGGGGACAGGGGATTTGTTTTTTCTAGACATAATAAGGAGTAGATGTTTAGATTTTCAGGTTACTGTGTATGGATCCGTCCTGAAATCTAATCACTTCTTCCTTAGCCTACAGCTCTTCCTCCCAAATGTCATTGAAGTGCAGTGAGAACCTTTGGAGTTATTACTTGGACAGATATGCGCAGATGCATAAATGTTGGAGAAAAAATCTCTCAATTGAGGAAAAAAAAAATTCATAGATTCACCATGAAATCAAACCAATACTTTCTTTGCCAATTGCTCACCCTTCCATGAAATTTTATTGGAATTTATCAAGAACTTTTGGAATTATTGTGTGGATATACAAACAGGCAAAAAAGACATGACCAAATACATATAGCTCTTCAACTCTTGTTGTTGGAGGTAAATTAGGTCAGCAATATTCAGTTGTCCGTGCTGTTTCTCTTGTTTGTGTCAAATCAAAAGCCATTATTTTTTTTTTTTTAATTCACAAATCACTCACATGAGTGTCAGATTTTTTCCCCCATAGCTGGTGGCTGTTTTCTGTTTAGATCATATGACAGAGTTTCAATGCTTGCATACAAAGAAAAGCCCCAAACAGGTCTGGTTAGTCACTCAATAGGAACCGTCACATGCCTAAAGTCTTTTGGCATCAAGCCATGTTCAGGGTGATGAATTAAATAATTGTCAAAAAAGTTGATCCATGAATACATTACTTCTCTCATCTTATATTGCATCACTCAAAAGTACAAATTTTCAAAAAACGAACATGAATGCTGTTGGACATAAACTGAAGTGCCAATTTTGCATGAATTTACATTGTAAAATACCCCCCCCCCCAAAAAAAAAAACAGAAAAAAAAAAAATATCAGAACAACAAAAAGTCGAAAACCCAAACAAAAAAAACAAAAAAAAAAACAAAAAAAAAAAAAACTTATTTCTGGTTGGAATTTTTTTCTGGTATAGTATAAGTGATGAATATCTAAATTCTCAGCCCTCTAGCTCTGTTGATGTGGCTCATACATTCAACACATACATACATACATAGGTAGCAAGGCAGAATCACTTGAAAGCTGAAAAAACTTATGTTGGTTTCAATGAATCTATTTTGACAGTTTTGTTCTACAGTATTGAATATTGCAAACACTTGAATGAAGTTTGTTATAAAATGAAGACAAGCTTTTTTATAAAGATTATTCTTGTCAGAAACAATTTTGACAAATCAGATTTAAGTAGATATTGTATCAGTGATGGGAATTGGGTGGGTGGGTTGGTGTACAGCGCATACCCTCCTCTCGAATTTTGTATTTTTTAATGTTCAATGTCTACTAATGGAGACATTACAATGTACCTAGTTCTCACAACCCAGCCTTACCACATTACTAGTTCTCAAAACCCAGCCTTACCATATTCATCATCATCATCAGTTTTTTAACGTTTGCCATTGGACATAGACCTTCACCAGGATTTGCCACATTTCTCTATCATGAGTATCGCGGAGCCAGTACTTTCTGAATTTGTCTAGCTCATCTCTCCATCTAATATTCTGCGAGCCTCAGTTCCGTATGTGATCTCGGGGGATCCATGCAGTGAGTCGCGATGTCCATCGGTTGTCTGCCATTTGTGCAACATGGCCAGCCCACTACCATTTCAGCTTTCTAATGGATTCTATGATGTCCCTGACTCCTGTCATTTCTCGGATGTACTGTGCTGTATTGTGGTCTCTCCATGTGAGGCCTAGCATAATTTTCTCATGTGCATGTTGCATAGTTCTCAATTTGCGGATCTGTCTCTTGGTTAGGTTCCATGTTTCAGCTCCATAAGTGACTATTGAGAGGATGCATTGGTTATACACCCTTCTCTTTAAGATTAATGGGATCTTCTTATTTTTGAAGGTTGAGCTTACTCTGCCAAAGGCTTGCCATCCTAGTGTGATTCTTCGCTTGATTTCTTCTTCTTTTGAGGGTCTCATGGAGATTCATTGTCCTAGGTAGATGTAGTGATCTACATTCTCCAGTTGTGTGTCTTGGATTCTGATCTCAGTGTTTTTATCTCCAATGTGGTTGTTGCACATGATCTTTGTCTTGCTGAAGTTCATGTGTAGGCCGACTTTCTTGCTCTCTTCGTTTAGTTAATCTATCATTAGTTGGAGGTTGTGTAGGTTCCCTGCAAAAAGGGCTATGTCGTCTACAAATCTGAGGTTGATCAGATACTCGCTGTCTATTTTGATCCCTTTTCTCTCCCAGTCTTCTGAAGATCATCTCGAGGCAGG
Organism: Thysanoteuthis rhombus; assembly: GCA_963457665.1. Lineage (NCBI taxonomy): Eukaryota > Metazoa > Mollusca > Cephalopoda > Oegopsida > Thysanoteuthidae > Thysanoteuthis > Thysanoteuthis major. Next base: position 12,000,941 of record OY735228.1, on the reverse strand, counting down.
CTGTGAAGAGTTTGGGTGAGCTGGTATCACCTTGTCTTACTCCTTTCTGGAGCTGAAAGGGGTCCGAGTCTTTATGTATCATGATAAAGCAGCTGCTGTGATTGTATGTATGTTTCAGCACTTTGACATATACTGGATCTACACCTTGCCGACTGATGGCCTCCATGACCTTAGGGATTTCTACTGAGTCAAACGTCTCTTTGAAGTAGATAAATGCTACGGCGAGTGGTAGTTTATACTCTGCTGCTTTTTCTTTCAACTGATTTATCGAGTGCAGGTGGTCCATGGTCGAGTGGCTTCTTCTAAAGCCAGCCTGTTCACATGGTTGGTTTTCATCAAGTGTTTTTGTGATTTGGTTGGTGATGATTTTTGTGAAAAGTTTGTATGTACAGTTGAGTAGGCTTATAGGCCTGTAGTTGTTAAGGTCTTTCGGGTTTCCTTTTTTATATAAAAGCATTATGATAGCTGTGTTCTAATCATATGGGACTTTACTGTGTTTCAGATACAAGTTGAAAAGGACGGCCAGTTTCCTAGTGATGATTTTACCTGCTTTTCGGAGTAGGTCGATGGTGATATTGTCTGGTCCAGGGGCTGTTCCTTTCTTTGTCTGTTTAATGGCTTGTTTCACCTCCCACGGGGTTACTTGTGGGAAGTTCTCGAGTTGATTGCTTACGTCTTGCATATCCTGTTCATTGTTTTATAGTCCCTCTTACCACACTACTAGTTCTCAAATCCCAGCCTTACTATATTAGTAGTTCTTTAAATCCATTTCCACCTCTGTACTGCATGGAAAAAAACCTTATATGATTATCCTTTATAATCTGTTTCCATTAAAGAAAGTATTGTAAACTATTATTGCTAATTTTGACATCTTTTTTTCCTTCATTTTGATTTTCAATTAATTAGTTCTTTTTTAATCTCAACTTGATTCAGGCTGTTGGACTACAGCAGTGAGTATACTGTGCAGATCAGAAAGAAGGAATCAGTCTCTTGCCTTTTATATCCGATCTGCAGTTTACTCATTGCAATAGTTTGACAGCTTGAATTAAGTTATGATGAAAAGCAGCTAAAATATCAAGATGAAAGAAAATAGTAGAATAATACCTTGAATAGTGTGATTTTGACGAGTGTGGATCTGGATGTAATATGGTTAAGGCATTGTTGTACCAGACAATGTAATGTAAATAAGTATTAGCTGGAGAAAAACAATTTTGAATTATAAGAAGACCTTGAAGAGTATTGTTTTGAACAGTACAGGAAATTTTGGAACAAATTAACCACACTAATCAAGGTATACCTGTAGTCAAACATGAATAATAACATGATATAAATTTTATCTATATGCTTTTTTTCTCAAAAGCTAGCACCAGATTAACTATGTAACAAATGCAGTGTATGCTACGGTCCCTGCAATAAATGCTTGCAAGCCCTCTGTTCCAATTCAGTGATGCTGCACTTGCTCCATTACTATAGTGCTATACTGCCTTCAACTTTATGAATGACTCAGTGTTTATGGTTAAAAATTTTAGTCACTTATCATCTGAAGTTATTATCTTAATACAGTAATTAAAAGGAGTGTGTTTGTATTACATATATGACAAATATCTATGAAGGTAATTTGAAGCTGAAGTCATTGCCACTGCACAAAGATCAAAATGAAAACAAAGTAAAACCATTACTGAAATGTCAGACATATTTGTTGTTTGATCTGACAATAGCAAGGAGAAAAAATTTAATTACTTTGCAAATAAATATGTATGTGTTGATATAATATAGATTTTCTCAATCTGAGGCCTTCATTATAACATACGTTGCAGGCCCTGTACCGTCTTAATCTGGTCTTGTCAAAGCCTATTGTCTCTTATATTATGTCAAGAATCTTCAGCTTTTATCTCTATCTGTTCTGCTTCAAATTATCTTGTGTATCCTTTTCTTTGATTCTCCTGAGATGAGAACATCTGGTGAAGCTATTTTAGGCGGTCTTTTCTAGCACAAGAACATCATGGACATTCTTCACTAAATTTTTCAGAACTGAATCATAGCATGTTTGGGCAACATCGACTAACTAGCAGCGCAAAATTATTTCAAGATGTTTCTGTCCATTAAAATGTTAGTTATATCATCATATATCAGCAAAGTGACGGAACATGGACTTGTAGCTTTAAAGCTTCATTATTAATGTAGTTTCACAAAGTAACTGGTTAGAGTAGACCTTCCCTGCAAAAGCAACCCTGAAAGTCAGACCATAGATGCTCTATTTCTTTTTTTTTTTCATGCAAAGATCTAGCATGGACAGTGTTGCCAAATCTATTTTCAAATTTACATCTAAATTTGAGTCAAAAGCATTTTGAAACATCTAGATTCTCAATATATATCTAAATAGCATATTATCAATAAATCAAATATGACTTTAATCTTCAACATTTATTTCATTAAGATATTAATTTTAAAAAATGTTACTTACTTTATTACTATGAATTAAATAAAAATATTTTTTCTTATTTTTCAGGAAGCTTATGTGGAAGGTCTCGATGATGATACACTATTTAATAATATGTATGATGATGATGTAGAAGGGAAGAAACTGAATGAGATGCCTGGAGTCTTCCTACAATTTGCTGAATATCCTTTGCTTTCAACTCAGACAAAGAGAAAGATAACATTCATTAATCACGCATGTTTCAGAAGAGATTAGAAAAAAAGTCATGAAAAAAAGTCATATATGATAATATGAGGTAGGAAACAACAATCACAGGAAAAAAAAGTCATTACTTTGGCTCCTGGATGAGAAAATAGTCTTGGAGAAAATTTTATCCAGTTTTAGTGTACTATGAGATAACGGGTCTGTAGTTTCATGTTTCTGGCATGTACCATTTTATAGTAGGAATGAACACACTCACACACACATGCACACACAAATATATCAATACTCTTTAGCTACTGTAGATTTTATTATCATTTATGAATGTACTGATTACTCACAAGCAAGAATAATATGTAGTGCAGATCTTCGAAGTAGGGCCAGCCTTGAAAATATGCCATAACTAAGTCTTCAGTCAAATCTGATCAGTAAATCTCATAATATATCAGTCATAACAAAGTAATACATCAATATTCAGATCCACCATTTTACTTGCTAACTTACATCTATGTAGCTCTGTTTCACAAGTAGTTGTCTATCCCATTATTATCTATCAGTCTATTTCTCACTTTCATACAATAGAAAGACTGTCTATTTCAGTCGGTTCTTATCTATCTATCTATCTATCTATCAATTTCGGTCTGTTCATATCTATCTATCTATCTATCTATCTATCCATTTCAGTCTGTTCACATCTGCTTGTCTGTCTATCTATCTATCTATCTATCAGTCAATCAATCAATGAAAAGCAATGTCGCAAAGCTAATTCACTAGGCAGCCTTGGAACTCCTATCTATCAGTCTATCTATCTATTTCAGTCCATTCATACCTATCTATCAATCTATCTATCTATCTATCTGTTTCAGTCTGTTCATATGTATCTATCTATCAATCTATCTATCTATCTATCTATCTATCTATCTATCTATCTATCTATTTCAGTCCGTTCATATCTATCTATTTCAATCTGTTTATATCTATCTATCTATCTATCTATCAATCTATCTATCTATCTATCTATCTATCTATTTCAGTCTGTTCATATCTATCTATTTATTTCAGTCCATCTATATCTATCTATCTATCTATCTATCTATCTATTTCAGTCCATTCATATCTATCTATCTATTTCAGTCCATCTATCTATCTATCTATCTATCAAAAGCAATGTCATAAAGTCAATTCACTAGGCAGCCTTGGAACTCCTTGGTTGTTGTTATATAACATAATACAACTCTCTACATATCCTACCCTACTCTCTCTAACTTTTGTCTCTTTTTCTTCTCCTCTTTCACTCTTTCTCTCTCTCTCTCTCTCTCTGTTTCCCGTGTGTGTGTGTGTGTGTGTGTGAGTGTGCTCTAAAGATGTTCTCTTAATCTCCCTTGCCCACATCATAAATAGCTTAGTGTTTTGTTTCCTGGAAAAAAATCTTTCTCTCTTATTTTTTTTATTTCTGTTTCAGTCCAGAACCTTCTCTCTTTAATGATTCCATTTGAACTTGGCCTGGATTAACTAATCTGGATTAACCTTATTATTTTCCCTGTGTTCTACTGTTGCACCCATTCAATTGCAGAAACAGATTTCTGCTCTTCTTATTTCAAAGTCAATGAATTCTGCCACGTTAGGAAGAGACTCTCATTTGATGATGCGGTTAGGTATCACTTAAATTACCCCATTGGGAAAAAAAACTTGACTCTTTAAACAGACATTGATGTGGAATCTAGAGACATTGATCACATAGTCAAGTCTGAGTACTATATATATATATATATATATATATATATATATATATATATATATATATATATATATATATATATATATATATGTGTGTGTGTTGTATAATGCTTCATTTTACAGTTCATATTTCTAAATGCGTATTTGTGGTACCTTGAGTGTTGGTCGGGTGGGCTCCTGAGTGTCAGTTTGAAAGAGTCATACATATGAGGGGGGACAGTGTTCAAAGGGTTAATAAAAGCACAAAAAATTACTTGAACTAATTGATTTCTTACAAAATGAACAAAGGGAAGTAACAACATACTCCAAAGTCTCACTTCCATACAATAGACAGATTGTCTATTTCAGTCTGTTCTTATCTATCTATCTATGTATCTATCTATGTATCAAGATTTACCATTACAATTATATTATGATTTAAAATCCCTAGACCTTGGAAATTTTTCTGAAAACTAACAAAGTCCTGGAAGGTTCTGGGGTGAAATGGATTTAAAAGCACAAAAAATTACTGGTGAAATTTTTTTTTTGACCAGGTTAATTAAAGTGGATCTCAACCAATAATGATTTTATTTCTATAACTAGTATACCCATGCCACCAAAAATGACAACATATACCATGTGAATAAATATTAACAAATAATCAAATTAATCTAGGATATCCGGGGACTTGAAACGAAAGAAGTAGTTTTACTTTCCAAATAAAATAATCAAACTCTCGCACATCTCTCCTTCATCTCTTGCATCATGTGCACTGGGTGGGTTGAGGATTGCTGTGATGGTGGAGGAGGATGTTGTACAGTGGTGACTGGCTGCCCCCCTCCATCAACATGGCAACCCCCAACCCATCTAATGTACATGGTGATAAAAAGGGGAAAGTAAGACTATATTCACATGTATTATACTATCTTTTTCTTTCTTTCTATTTCCCCTTTCCCCTTTTACATTGGCTGGGATCAGAGTTGCTGCACTGAAATATTCTGATACAGAAAAAAAAGGACAAATAATGTTGTCACTTTGTTTGACAAGGCTTTTGGATGCACTACATGTGTACCAGTATAAAAAGGTTGATTAAGGATCTGACCCTAGAACAACCAATTTAGAGCTGTCTATAGGAAAAGCATGGAGAAGTCAGGTAAAGGCCAGTGATCTTGAGATATTGTCCTTGTGCTTCATTACAATTTCCTGAAATGAAATCAGACGGCCTCTTGTGATCTCCAGCATCAACCTCACATTACTTTGAACTTTTGCTGAGTAAAGATGTATCCCTATGCGAGATTTCTGCATCCTAAGTGCAATATTGTGGCCAAATACTTAGAAAATAAGAAATAACCAGAAATGACAGATGGTGACCTTGAATGATCCCAATGTCAAAATCACCTTTTTTACCCCCACTGTCAAAAAATGACAGCAGTATTTGAATAATTTCACAATTCCATTCTATTTATAAAGCATCAAAATCATTACATTGTTTTGCATTTTCATGTTTATGTTTAACCTGAATGAACCAGGATTTTTTTATGCATTTACAAAAATATTAATAAATAAAAGAGATTATCCTAAAATTAGCATTCACTACTTATCTTCCTTTCTTATTGTTACATACTAAAAATATAGACATACACATGACATTATATAAGTAGATATTGAACCAGATTCATTTTTCATTATTCTCCTTTTCTGAATATATATAAAGTCACTCATAGGAGCCGTCATGTGACCAACATCTTTTGGATTTAGCATAAACTTACTTTCGAAATTGAATCCCACCCCCCTTATGAAACCAATTTTGGGAGGAAATTTGAAAAAACAAACGTATGATAAGGAGTAAATGTTTAAATTTTCAGCTTTCTCACACAGATAGATTGATAGATTTGCCAGCCAGCCTGCTAGACAGACTCATTTAGAAAATGAAGAAACTTATGTTGACAGTTTTGATTCGTTATAAACCCCTTTTTTTGATTCAGTGTTCAAGTGATGGTAATCTAAAAAAAAGTTGATTGGTTGATATTTACTGAAAGACATAATCTGATTGGTTGTCTACTCTTTGATTGAAGCTAATGATACTTCTGATGTTTTATAATCAGGTAATTTGATTGGTTGATATCTGATGGGAAGCACAGCCTAATTGACTGACTGCTGCCTAATTAACCCATTATGTGCGAATGAGAGAAATTTCAGTCATTGCAGTTCTATGGTTCACTTAATAAAATTTCCGTTATATTATGATTGATGGCAACTTAGTTCTATCTGTGAGTCTGGGATTTTATCTCACAGTGGATAACTTGCAATAGATTATCTTACAATGGACAAGAGCTTTTATTTAGCTATTTCTAACTATTACACTTGCCACCTTCTATTGGGTAAGAACATTTTTTAAGGAAACCATAACAGTTCAAAATCAATATCTTATTAGTGTCAAAATTGGTAAGGAAGTACCTGAGTTTGGTTTTGATAAAAAATTTTTACAACAGATTTTCTGAGCAATGAATCCTTAACCTTTGGAATGTTCAAGGAGAACTTCACGGCCGTTTGCAAAGAGATATTTGATTATGGTATTGAAGAACACAAGAAAATCATGGAAGAAGTGAATATATTTTGGGAATGTGTGCATGAAGCAAAGCAAGAAAACAAAGATAAAGCTGTGGAGGTCATCAGTGATTTTCTTGTCTACAAAGACAGGGTAAGATCATCAGCATTTCATAATCCTTTTGTCAAACTCCAGGAAAAAGTCAGCAGTTGACTTTGTTTTCCTACCATAACAAGAACAACAAGAGCAACCCTCACCAAAATGAGGGTTGTTAAAGGATATGTGAGATCCACATTCCTCTAATGTGATTAGAACTCATGACCAACTGATTGCCAGAAGGCTGTTTAGATAATTGAATAAAATTGACAAGTCTTGGATATTGTTGAGGATTGTTGTTGTTCTTGTTACTGTAGAAAAAAAATCAAAAGTCAACTCCGGACTTGGACTGGAGTTTAATAATGAAGATGGCTGTTGGAATAACTTGGTGTGTGCAGATCTGTCATTCTGTTCCTTGACTTCTTTCCTGTGTTTCTTCCCTAAGCTTACTCTTAGAGCATGGCTGCCATTGAAAGGTTGGCCATAGCTTGCTTCTCTTGAGTAGAGAGCTGGAAATCTAAACATTTACTCCTTATTATGTCTTTTTTTTTCAGCCCTCCTTGCCACATGGATTTTTGGGGTTTATGCTAAATTGGTCCCTTAGTTTGTGTCTGGCTACATTTGACAATTTGGACTCTTTTTAGTGATCCAGTAAAAGTTGAGAGGAGTAAGTTATTCATTGATCATCCTCTTTTCAAATTTTTCAATTGATCATCCCCAACAATGCATGCTGCCAAAAGATGTTGGTCACTTGACAGTTTCTATTGAGTGACTATCTATCTATCTATCTATCTATCTATCTATCTATCTATCTATATATATATATATATATATATATATATATATACTCTGCATCAACAAATTCATATTTACTGATAAGGGGATATGTGCTTTGGTTAAGTCTCTTCACAAGAAGAAAATAATGAAAAACGAATCTGGTTTACAATCTACTTATATAATATGTTTGGTGTATGTCTATATTTTTCGTCTATAACATCAATAAAGAGAGATAACAATTGAATACTAATTTTAGAGTAGTCTGTTTATTCATATATTTTTCACTGTACAGTCAGGTCAGGTTCACTCATTTCTGGTGAAACCTTTTTTCAAATGAAGTGATTTATTGTAGTGCATCTAATAAAAATGAATTTTTAAAAAAGAATTAAATGCTATGTTCACTAATTAGTCATAGAAATTTCAAATGCTTGCCTCTGATTGCGTTCAAGAGATGCTGAACTATCAGTTACCAAGATTGTGATTTTTTAACTGGATATGATAAATTGCTAATATTACATAGAGATAGCTTAATGATCCATAGAGGACTTCATGTTAGATTGAACATCATAATTTTATGAATACTTCATTTTTATTATGATTTATCCAAAAATGAGACCTGAATACAAAAAAAAGACGGGCTCACAAGAAATTTTATGCACTGGGCCTTATCAATGTTAAATTTGGCCCTGCCCATCAATCATATGCCTGTCTACGGCTCTAACTCCCAACTTCTTTTACAATGTCTACTACCTTTGCCAGCCAAGGGAGAAGCACAATTACCCATCACCACCTCTGCATGTCTCATTATCTTGCATGTCCGTGACTCTAGAAACATCCTCACATGATGAAGTCTTTCACTGCATATAATGACATAGACGCTCACCCTTGCATTCTTGTTTGTCTATCTGTCAGAAAAACTGTGAGTCTGTCTGTATAACTGACTAGTGGGCTGATCCTCTTCTCACCCCTTTACCTTACACCCCAGGAAATTACCTTTTGTCATCGTTTGAATAACTTAAGAGAGGTGCCTAATTGTGAAGAACAACAGGTGATTAAATAACTGAATTGCTTCAGGCTTACAACAGAATTTAAACTGTATTTTGATGAGACATGAAGGACTCTGGTCGCCATCTTGTCATGTGATGCAACTGATAAGCACTTGATCTCAAAGCAGGATTACCATTTTGACCATTTCGTGGCCAAATTTGACAAATCTGGCCATTTTTTTAGCCATGAGCTTTTTGGTTTGATTATATTCAAATTTTTGCTATTTTGACTTTGTCGCAAAAATATTTTTAAAATTTCGGGGTTTTTTTGTGTGTACTTCAGTATTGCGATGTTTTATAAACAATCATTATTATCAATTTTCTAAAATCTTCCATTCACCTTCATCTCAATTTCTCAGTTCCTTTTTATAATTATAACTTTGGTACTCAAGCAATAAAAAAGGCGACTGAAAAATTAAGATGAAAGTAAATAGTGATGATTTTTTTTCAACGTAATCCTAATGATTTACAATATTTCATCCAATGAAAACAAACAATAAAAATAATTGTTTTGTTTTTTGGGGGGAGGACAATTTTTGCTTTTGGCCATTTTTCAACGCGTTTCTGGCCAGAAATGTCTCCAACTATCTGGCAACCCTATCTCAAAATCTCATTATTTTTTTCAGGTTTCTTAGTAAAGGATTTTTAGTTTTTAATTCCTTCTTTTATGCATGACAATATTTGATAGCAGTGATTATAAATCCGTATGGTTTCTTCAAAGATTACAAATTCTTTAAAAACTACTATCATTATTTACCCCTGCCAATGAAGTTGGAAGAGGCATGTATTTCTTTCTGTCTGTCTGTCTATCTATCAGTTGGTCCGTCCACAATATCTTATGAAAATAAAGTTCCCATGAATTTAAATGAGGTTGGCCAGGGACTAAAGAAGAATTAATCAAAATCTTTTGGCAGATCCAGGAATTTTTCGTACAGTTATGACCCCTGCATCATCTAAAAACGTTTTTGGATTTTTTCCTTTAACTCTTTTAATCATATGTCAGCATTACCACCAGATACTTCTTTTGGTATAGAACCTTGCAAATTCACATGAAGACTCAATTAAACATTTTTTTTTAATGAAATATTTTTTTGACTCTTTTTATCTTGTGTCAGTGCCACTGGACACACTACTTGGCCTAAAACCCTGCATATCCGCATGAGTATGCTTTATAAAAACGCTTTTTTAGATTTTGGGGAAAAAGGGTTTGTTTTTTTGTCCTAAGAAAAAAAAAGGGGGGTTATAATTATTGCATTTTGAGATGAAATACTTGTAGCAGAGACACTCACACATGCATTCACACATTTTCCAGCAGGCAAGATCAGGTCAAAAAGTTGACAGTAATTTTTCATTATTGATTTTTTATTAGATTGTAAACCAAAGCTTCTCAAAGTTGGGATCGGGATACTTCCAGAGTCCCAGGAAGATTATAGGGAGTCGCAGAAATATATGAAAATCTTCTTTAAAAATTTTTGTTTCAGTTTAGGAAAAAATGCTATTTTTCACACACAAAAAAAATGGATTCTTGTAAAATTGTGTCATTGCTACCAGACATACTACGGTGATTCATCCAATGGCTGGTATGGCATGTTTATGAATTTGATTTGACAAAAGTTATACAAGTAATTTAAAAAATGAGAGCCAATACCTCTGAAACACCAGACACTAATTGAAAGCTAAAAGAAAATCAGTTTATATATTGCTATGATTCAGAGGAGTTAACTATGTTGGTTTTCCATACTTGGATCATTGTCTTAATATATGAAAAAATAAGTCTCAGTTGAAAAATGATTCCATGCATCCACTATAAAATTTAATCTATTTTTCCTTAGCCTCTGGCCTACTCTTGCACAAAATTTCATTGAAATTCATTGAGAACTTTTGGAGATACTGTGTGGACAAACAGATTGACATACATGTGTGAGTGCATATACCTCTTTGAATCTCATTGGCTGTGGTGAATAAAAATTAGACAACGATATTGGTTAAATGTGTAGAGCTATTTGGTCATGAGCTGAAAAACTCCTTTTTTTGTTTGAGCTTTAAAAGATGCAAAATGCAGCTGGAATCGTGAGTGCGAAATTATTTTCTGAATAAAGAAGAGAAAATTTTAGTTTAAAATGATTGCATCAGATGTGAAGATGGACCCCTCCCTCCAATATCTGGGTGTTTTTTCACACGTGTTGGCCATCGTCGTCTCTGTTTCTTCATTATGCTGGTAATGACTCAGGCATAGATCCATTTTTCTGAATACCTAAATAAAAAAATTCTTTAAACAAAAAAGTCCAAATAATCCCAAATAATCATTAATCAACTTTGAAAACAAAAATATCATTATATCCATTGCCAGACAGGGAGATTAAAGAAAAAAAATTTAAATTGAACAACCCCCCCACCCCCGCCAATCAAAATCCTTGATCCGTCCTTGTGATGGGTTAGCTCAGTCTTGCTGAGGATGATTTGTTATTTATAGCTAGAACTGTCTCTATAAATGGCTAAAATCAGTTAGAGTTTTAATTTCCAGCACATTTATAGCTAAAAATGTTATATATATATATATATATATATGCATATAAAGAAAAGACAACTATATTCCAATACTTCAGAGCAAATTAATGATAAAAATTCTACTTTTACTCTTATTGAATTTACCAGATTTTAATCGGCTTAACTTTTAAAAAAATCTCCAGATCTAGCCAAAAAATGACTGATTTGGCTACTGTGGGTTAAGTGCATCTTGGAAAGTCCTAATCATCTGATCAATTTATCAACTGGCAGAATTTTACTTGGAAATAAACACATGATGACTGATCTTCCCCAAAAGTAGAAATTTGTTTGGGTCTCTTCGATGAATCATCTGAAGCTTAGCTTAATTAGGGGGGGTATTAGCAAACGCTGCCCAGGCTCTTAATTGAGGGGGGCCCTAAAAAGTTTTATAAACAGTTTCACCTACTGTATTTCTACTGACAAATCTCACTGAATATCAGAGGGTACCCCTCAAGGAGCTTAGATCCCAAATCCTAAATCTCTAGCCACACCTCAGCAATTCATATACCATACTAGTGTAGAATCTGCCAAAAATCAAGGGATCATTTATGTATGAATAAATAGTACAAATACATTTTAATAAAATGCATTTATTGCAAACATAAAATGCATTCAATGGACAAAATATATATTTCTTTTAATTTTCATACAACTCTTTTTTTTTTCCAAATAATTTCAAAACAATAAGGCAACAGGATTATGCCTTTCCCAAGGGCATTAGTGCAAAGTGAGCACGGCCGAAGTTGGATCTTGGCTTGCTGATTCTGTTCTTAATGTTGTTAAATCAAGTATGACTATCTACACAAGATAACAGGTCTGGTTAGTCACTCAATAGAAACTGTCATATAACCAATGTCTTTTCGCAGGATACCATATCAGGGTTGATCAATTAAAAAATTAAAAAATGGGGGTGATCAATGAATCAGTTACTTCTTTTGCCTTTTGTTGAGCACTAAAAAAGTCTGAATTTGGAAAAACAAGCATGAACATTGGTGGACACAAATTAAAGGACCAATTTAGTGTAAACTTACATTGTAAATTGAAATTGAAACCATTAAAATCCGAATAGAAAGGGGTAGGTGAAAAAAAACGAAAATGTTTTTTCTAGACATAATGAGGAGTAAATGTTTAAATTTTCAACCCTCTAGCTCCATTGGTTGTGGCCTGTATGCATACACATACATAGCCAGCCAGAGTCTCTTAGAAACTGAAGAAACCTATGTTAATTGTTTTAGTTGACAGTATCTAATGATACATTATCAGATGAAACACATTGATATTTTCCCTAATAATGAATTCATTTGTTAATTAATCTTACAGACATGAACCTCTCTCGAGATTTCTCAATCTTAGGTGTCACAGTACACATACCTGTCAAACTTGTCTATATCTTCAGGTCATCTCATTTTCATCATCATTCCACATATGATCTCCGCAGATCTATGTTGTAATAATGCCTACATAATTGCTTACACTCCACCCATAATCTTGAGGAATTTCATTTACCTAGGTCAATGAAGTTGGAAGAGGTATATATATTCATTCATGTTTTCTCTGTCTGTTTGTTTATTCACAAAATATCTCCAAAAGTTCTCAATGAATTTCTCTGACATTTTGTGGGAGGGCCATGGGCTAAAGTTGACATTTTGGGGCAGATCCAGGATTTTACAGTTAGCCTTCCCCCTGCATTTTAGCTATATATGAACTGATCTTCAAGCTTTTAAAAAAATTTTTTTTTATTGACAATGGTGTTGGCAGAGGTTTGCACTCTCTGAGTGCTTTGCTATAGTTTTCAGTAAATTTTTCATCTTTTTATTTTGACAGATGTTTTCAGAGCTGAACCAAATCACAGATGAAAATATCTACGATGCCAAAGTGGCTGAATATCATAAAAAACTTGATGAACTTCATGATCAGCAACTCATGTATGAAATGCAATTGGTGGATCAGTTGGAGGTAAGGTCAATGTCTCATTGGGCAGTTGCCTGGGGGCCCCACAATCTTGGGAACCCCTAAATTCAACCTGGAAAATCAAATTGATATTCATATATCATTAAATAGCAGACATACAGAACCTTCTCTCAACCTATGTTGACATTGTTGTTTAAACCAGTTCTTGACTCTTTATTGAATCTGTGTATTAAGTCAGGGTTGGCACTATGCGCCAAATTAAGTACTTAGCTTTGCCTAGGGGCATCAAAAATTCTTAAGACGGCTCCTGGGCGAGGTCAAAGTTCAGACTGGTATTTTCATGTACTTCATCTGTTTTTGGCAAAGACTTGTAACAATGTCTGCAGATGCCTATAGAACACACAGTTATTTTCTCTCTATGTTATAGTTTTTGTAAATGTAAAATTGAGAATATATTTGAAATCAATATAGTTGTATCTATGAATGTGAATTTGTGTATGAGTATACGTGTCTATCTGCGTGCGTGTGTGCAGAAGCATAGCTGAGGGGAGGCTATTTGAACTTCCCGCTAACCCCCAATGGATGGAACTCTCTTCCCTCCAAAGCTTTATAAATTTTAGTTCACCTACTGGATTTTTTCTGACAAATTTCACTAAATGTAGGAGAGGGCCCCTCATGGAGCCGAGCTCCTCAAATCTCTTGCTATGCCTCTATATTTGCATGAGAGAGTATGTATATGTTTGAATGATAGGAGGGGAGAGGGAATATAGATCTTTCTATTCTTGTTACTTTGATTTTAACCAGACATTTCCAGTCTTGTCAAATTTTGAATCATAACCAACGAAGTTTAATGAAAACAAATATAAGATAAAAAAATATTCAGATGTTGTCTATACTGTGTATGGCTTTTTAGAAGTGTTTTTTCCTTATAAAATATCTTTAGAACTCATCCTGCATCTAAGAAGCTGAAGATCAGTGACTGGAGTTATAAATACCCATAAGTCAAGCCTAACTTTATTTCTGTATCCAAAATGACATATATTTGATTGAAATTTAGTTCTCCATCCTAGTTTGTGATGAATTTGTCTTAATTTGAAAGGATTTCAAGCTGAAATAAGCTTGGCTGTGCTGGGGTCAAATGCTCTTGCTTCATTAAAATCTAAAAAGTAAACAAAATAAAATCCATTTCGCCATACAATATTATCCCAAAACTACGTGTCTCATTACAACTCTTTTCTTAACAGTTCCTGTAAATGGGATTTGCTAACTTTAGCAGAACAAGTCAACCTGAGTTGGAGTTTAGAAGTAGAAGTTAATTTGTCTTCAGTTTTTGCATATGTGACTGTGTGACTTGTTTTTGGACTGGTCATTGTCATCCGACATATGAAAATAAGGTCAAAACTCAGTGGTAAGAGTTTGACAAAAGAAAGGAAAAAAGCCTACTCTACCCACTGGTCAATCCGTCACCAGCATTAGAAACAAGAAAGGAAGGAAAGGCCCACTCAGCCTAAAGGTTAATCTGCCACTGCCCTCAGAAGTGAAGAAAAAAGGAAATTAGATTAGATCCTAAGATCTACTGATGTCTGTCAGAGTGTTGTAGACCACAGAACCATGAAAACACTACTGCAAATTGTAATTTATTCGTAATTATAGATAACTCAGTTGGTGAATACCTTAAAATCATGGATGAATATCTACTGTCTTTTTAAATTCTTATGTTTTCATAGTGTTTAATGGTTCTATTATTATATTGACTGTTTGAATGGCATCTTATAATGAACAAAAATGAATAAAATATCTATACTTTTTACTATGTAAAAATGATATTTTTCATAACAGAAATTCAATGATTACAAAAAAAACTACTGAGAACTTGGAAACGCAAGCTGACACGACCTGATGTCACAGAATCGCTCTTTCCTTTTCACTCTCTCTGTTATTCATGTATTCAATTCATGCATTTTAAATTCTAGATCTGAGAGTTCGACAATAAGGTTGGGTTTCAGCAGAATAAATATTGCTTGGTATTATGCACACTAAATTATTTTTCTGATTATAGCCTTCTAAATTTAGGCTTGTATAATGCATTGAAGCATTTAATAAGCAACTGAATATGGTAATTCTAAGAAGACTCATTATTATCCAGAGAGTTTTTTTGAACTCATATTTCTTTTTATTTTTATTGTTCCCACAATGTTTTGGCCAATCCATTCTATGGCTATCTTCAAGTGTTCTGTTTGTATGGAATGAGAGGGTTTTTTTTTTCCAGTAGTGCAATTTAAACATTGACAGCTATTCCATTCCAGAAATGCATGCAGAAGAGCTTGTTCCATAATTTTCAACATGGAAATGTTCTCAATTCCTTTTATTTGTTAAGGAAAGAATCCATCTCGATGCTGAAAATAGAATAACTTATTTTACTAGCAATGCTGTTGATATTTAAATCTTCTGTTTGTTACTGTTTTTTACTTTGTATCACTTGAAAAGGAGACCCTCTCTTTCCTTGTGGGTATTAAATATCACACCTGAAGAAAGCCATAGAACGGATTAGTCGAGGCATTAGGGAAACAACAAAAGTAACTAGAAAAATGATTTCAATTGTCCAAAAAACTCTCTCAGCACTCAGCATCCCCCTTAACCTGGCACTGGTTTATAGTTCAAATATTATCAAATACTTTTTTTTTTCTAAGCTATCCTTGAACTGCATCCGTGGACTATTTTTCACTGCTTCAAGGATAAAGATTTAATAGTTGTTCATTCTTTTTTTTACAGCTCTTTTATTATTTCTAAGATAACCTGCCATGTTTGGTTAAAATCCTTCCAGTCACCTAAGGGACGTAACATTAGATACACATACCCTGATTTATTTTTGTATTGTAGATATTAATACAAGGATAGATCCAAGAAGCTGAGCAGGAATGTCCAATTGGAAAAAAAATGCCATATTTCATTGAATATAAAGTGCATTGCTATTTTCAAGAGAGATATCCAAGAAAAAAGCTGTGATGGCATCTCATAAACCGAAGATCCATTTTTTCTAAATCATATTTTTTTCTTAATTCAATTTAAATGCCATGAAATGAAATAACTTCATTTCCTTTTTTTTAGCTCGAGTCAACTAAGCACTGTCTAAGGGAGGTAACTGCACAATAATTTTTGACCAACTAATTTACATGAAGTGGTAAATCTGTTGTTTAAGCAAGTAGGGATTGTTGATAGGTCATCTTTGGTATATTAACCTTTCGGGGGAATTCGGTTCAAAATACAGTTAAGATTTATATTATTATTAGTATCCAGTGTTTTTATTTGATATTAACTGAAAAATATGTTTTTAAATTGCGAAAACGATTTTTAGACCATACCAGACACAGAATCATAAATTCATTCACAAATACATATCCATACATACTTAACCACATACATAAATACGCTGAAAGTCCATTTTGACTTTTCTCCCCGCTCAAAATCTGTTTGGACCTCCCCACTCCTCTGGCCTGCTTAAAATCAATTCTGACCTCCCCACCTGAACAAAATCGTGGTTTTGTCCATGAATAGATATATCAAGTGCATAAAATAGTCCAAGTAAAATTTTAACCCATTCCCACAAGTTGTCTGTGGGAAGATCCTAAATTCTTGTCTTTTGATGAAATGTTTTTACCTTTTTATCGATTTCTTTATAATTCATAGGATGTTGTGAAAGATTTTGAACGTAACCTTGCAGACCTGGTGGGTACGTATATTGAAGGAGCACAAGGTCTTCTGTCCCAGTGCCGAGATTTGGAGAATATGCACCACGAGAAGATGATGGAAGTTGCCCTTATTAACCTGGAGAAAGCGAACAAAAATGAATTAGAAGATGACGTTTCCGATGATGTACGCAATGTAAGTGATTGTCTCAAAAACTACTGAAGACAATTATTCCACCACTGACTATTCCTCATGAAAAAAATTCAGATATATTTCAATTTGAGAAAAAACTAACCAGCAAAGTCAATAATTGAACAACCATAGCAACAGAATTTGAAGTTGTGTAAAAAATTCTGTTGAAGAATGAATATGGTCAGAATAAGTTCTATATATGTCATTGCTGGCATTTTCCATTGAAAAAACATGTAAAATAGATTGTATAAACATCTAGAAATATCTAGATCCTGGAGAATCTAGATATTATTAATAAAGCCATCAGAATGAGGCCCCCAAGTCAAAAAAGCTTTTTTTTTCAAAAATCAAAATATCATTTTTAGAATTGGTTTAGTGGAGTACTGATGTCAAACAACACACAAACACATGCACATATTGAAATAAAAAAAAAAAACCTTCACCATCTTTGATGGCTATGGTTGTTCAGTATATGTGAGATTGATCTTTTTTAAAATATATATATATAAGTTATAATGTATTTAGTAAAAATATCTACCTGTGTATCTGGGGAGTTCAAGCAGTTTCTCCATATTCTCTTACTTCAAGAATTAATAGTTTATATTGACCTGACAAGACTGCCCAAAAAATCTTTGTATAGAGAGCTTGTGACCTGTGCCCAGCCCCTGGATTCTCCTAAGTGCAGATACAAGGGTCAGTTCAAGAAAATGCTGAAAGACGCAGGGTTGAACCATCTGACCATGGATGCGAAAGAGTCAGACTAAGATAAATTGAGAAACATCATCCATAAATTCACAAAACTTTTCAAAACTCTGAGAGTACTCACCATCCATGCAAAAAGAATAGAATGCAAGCATTGCACAGCTGCCCCCCCCCCGTATCTGAAAGTTTTATCCTTCTCCCATTGTCCCCATGGATTCCAGGCAAGAATTGGTCTTGTAAGCCACTTCAGAACCCATGAATACTGTCAAACTAATGCGGATTGAGATATAATCTTCTCCATTCTCTGAGGAAGAGTGGAAGTTGTCAACAACAACTATTATTAAGACAGCAACAGTTATCTCCCTTCGTATATCAACAGTATTAGTGGTCATGTAGACAAAAGTTCACGAACATATAGCCAGTGAATGCAAACGTATAGACACAAGCTTTACTTTACCACCTACCACTCTTTTTCCGTTTGTTTTTGCATGACAGACTCCTGCCAACCGAAAATAGAGACAATGGCTTTCGTCTAACAATATTAATTTAATTTCAACTTTTTCTGTTGTAGTCGGTCCGTTTTCATTCAAATGATTTTGTTAACTGTTAAAACCTGATAAAGTTGTGGTTTTTCAGTTTATTTACCCATGCTTCCTCTTCACCATATTCCCAAATGTCATTTTCTCCATCCAAGATTGATTCAAAAGATGCATTCCAAATAATATGCATATAATATTGAAAATCTTGTATTTTTTCCTTATTAATACATTTACATTTACTATTTTTAAAGAGGAAAATTAATTTACTATACTATCAAAAAGATCAATGTTCAAACAGTTTAAATCTGTCAATTTGTGGTTCCAACCCCCCAACGATAGCCTAAAATTATCCAGGAAGGGGTTTCCCCCTAGTTGAAAATCTCTGTGATAGAGCAAGATCCAGAGAACAGTGAATATCGGATGTTTGGGGGGTCAGGAATGAAGTAGGTTTTCCTATCCAAGTGTTATAAGAAAAACTTTTGTGGTTCCCCTCATAAGATCTCTGTAGAAGGAAATTCTTTTATACTGTTTTGGCCTCTACTTAGGAATTCTATAAAATAAAGGAATCTTACTGATCGCCAAAAGTTCATAAATTTTCTTTGAACCTGGAAACTCTTGTTGGTGCTCTAAAATTACAACAGACAGTCTTGCGAGAATGCCATTGATCAAAATTAGCACCAAAAATATTCAAATATCGTGACATCATTCATCCTGTCTCTTTTTCCTGTAAAAGCCAGAAAAAACACTTGTGTCTGGCTTTTATAGGAAAAGAAGATTAGACAAATAACGTCACGACAATCAAAGATTTTGGATGCCAATTTTGATCTGTGGCATTCTCGCAAGACTGAGTGTAGCTATTTTGTGTGTGACACTCTTGAAAACAGCCAGACATTTAATCACAGACTGACAACCTCTTCTGTTTGATTCCCAGAATCCAGACATAAAATGGAGATAAGTCCTGTAAGCCTCAAGATGGACTGAGGATTATCTCCTTTTTTTCTAACAATAGAAAAAAAAAAAACAATCATTCAATATTTCACAAACTTGTCCACACAATGTTGAAAACAGCGCACAAACAAAATAGATAAAAACCTTATGTTTATACAAACCTGTAATGTTTTGCACACTCACCTATTCAATATTAAAAGTGCTGCACCAATTTAATAATTTTATTTGTTAAAGCAATAACAATCTGTTTATCTTTAAAGGGGCAGATAATCCTTGGTTCATCTTGAGGCCAATGGGAGATATCTCCATTTCTATGCACTGATTCTTCTACTTTTTGTATCATTGACATATTGTTAGAAAAGTTATTTCTTAAATATAATGTGAATATTACATAATAAGGGCAGTTGGAAATACATAATATCTATTCATTTCAAATACATGTTGATGTTTATCATTATCATTCAAGCATATACTTTACTGATTTAACTTCATAGTTATTTGCTTTATTGACAAATCAGTGCTTGAATGGGAAATTTGTCTTGTTGAAGAAAAAACAAATTTGTATAGTGTAATTTTTTATTTATTTCATTCCTCTCAGCCAGTGAAGTTGGAAGATGTATATTCATTCATTTATATTTGTCAGTCCACACTATATCTCCAAAAGTTCTCAATGAAATTCAATCACATTTTGTGTAAGGGTAGGCAAAAGGTTAAAGAGGAATTGATCAAATTTTTTTGCAGGATGGTTGTGGGTGAATCCAGGATCTTGTTTTACTGTCACCTTCCCTACATCGTTGTTATATGTGGACGTTTTAGATCATTTTTTCCAGTGATAATGGTGTGAGCAGAGGTACATGCTCTCTGTGTTCTTTGTGATTTATTTCATTTCATTTTTTATCCCTACAGATATTGGTTGACAAAGACACGGTTGTGAGCTCGGTGACTTCGTCGCATGAAGTCCATTTGCAGAAGATTGATAATCGTGAAGATCAAATTGTCAGTCGGATCCGCCAATGGTTAAAGTCCCTCATCAAAAACATCCACGAAGAAGAAGAAGTGCACAGAAACAGACAGAGAGTCATTGAAATAAATAATCTGATCGACCATTTTCGTGATCAGATAGAAAACCTTGACACTGGAACATAATTACTTCCCTTGGAACTTTCAAAAATTAAATTCAAGTTACTCCCCTTTGTACTTCCACAAAGCTCCAAAAATCTAAATTTTATTGACTCGTTTTTCATGGCAGTTTGCGCTTAGTAATGAAGATCAAGATTGCTTTCATTGTTATTTTAAAGAATTGGTTACCTATATTAATCTTTGTATTGTGAAATTCATTTATAAATAATTGATGACATTTTTTCAATTCTTTTAAATTGATTCTCAATAATATTTTAGATAAAAAATTACGATAAAGTATTT
Organism: Thysanoteuthis rhombus; assembly: GCA_963457665.1. Classification (NCBI taxonomy): domain Eukaryota; kingdom Metazoa; phylum Mollusca; class Cephalopoda; order Oegopsida; family Thysanoteuthidae; genus Thysanoteuthis; species Thysanoteuthis major. The sequence continues at coordinate 11,980,169 of OY735228.1, read as the reverse complement.
TTCACTGAAGCCACAACTGATGTGGATATGGGTAAATGGTGTTAATGAATTCAGGAACTGCTTGCCTGCGTTTACAAGAGTATTTTAACAGGGGCATAATTGAGGGGGTAGGGTGATGTTAAATTGATCCCTGAGCACCCGGGGGGCCTCTATGAACAGTAGTTAACCTACTGCATTTCTTTTAACATTAACGAATCTCACAAAACGTTGTAGGAGCCCTTCGAGGAGCTCAGCTTTCTGGACCTCCAAATATCTTGCTATGCACCTGTATCCAAGTAATGCACTCCAAGGCAATAATTTGGTTAATGAAATGTGTTGAAAGGTTATTAAGAGTAGATGGCTCAAGCATTGTGGAGTTGTCTCCCTTGATATGCATTGGAAATTATTTGATATCGAAATGAATCAGGAATTTGAAAAACGCAAAATGCATGTGAAATTATTGAAGAAATGCGTATGAATCATTTCTTTTTTAAATGTATAGGAATTCAATGCTATTAGCAGAGACGGTGCAAGAACCCACAGACCCATCAACAGCGGGGAAGGTGCTGGATCTCTGGGGTTGCAATATATCTGATAAATCCTAAAAAAAAAGTAACCCGGAAAATAATGTGGAATAATCTAAGAAAACAATCTTTAAAAAAATTGCATGAAGGCGAAGTCGGGCCTCACGCTGTCATTACTGTTAGACAAAATCGAGTATCTTAAATATGTTTATTAATATAACTGTCACGCTATAGACCCTCCCCCCTAAACATTGGCACAGTCCAACCAAATTTGGCATACATACTCAATAGACATTGGGGGAATTTTTCAATGAGTTATTCCCCAAACACAATCTCGAGTTATGCTTTTAGGATAAGTTGATTTTCGATTTGATTTCAATGTTACGTAGAGACATAATTGGAGGACGTTTTCTAATGACGTAATGTAGCGTTAACAATAAGACTTGATTCAATTCATATCAGCCGGAACAACAACGATATTTCAACGTAACGATCATAAATAGAACTGATTCACTTTAATATATATGCACTGTGAATTAAAAAAAGATGGTTATTCAAGGAACCTTGAATCACTTTTCAAGTGACCAAAGCATTTTAAAATCTATCCATTAGAATTTAATTAAGTCCAAGGGCTCGAACTCCAGAAAAAAACAAAAACAACCCCCGCCTAAAAAAATCAACCACAAGAGTCCCACTTCTAGCTATCTTGATGACTGTTCTTCCTGACCATGGCCTGAGAGCTGTGTTGGTTAACTACCGTCTTTGTGTCATCTTGTCATCACATCCTACATACGTGACCGCTCTGGCTCTGACCAACTTACATAAGTATAGTCTGACACTTACATGTGTGTACACAACGACACCCATTCTGTGGACATGCACACACACACACACACACACACACACACACATACGATATTTCAAAGTAACGATCATAAATAGAACTGATTCATTTCGATATATATGCGCTGTGAATGAAAAAAAAAGATGATTATTCAAGGAACTTTGATGCACTTTTTGAGCCCCCACCCCGCCAATTTTTTTATTCACGGATCCTTACAATGAAAGAATTTATCTTTTTAATCTCAAGAAAATCAGAAAAGTTTCATTTTTTTGTTGTAGATTTCATTTGTTTCACTATGGTATAAGAGATTCCGTAGATGATTAATTCTATTCTTCATAGAATTTACAGATTGATGAATGGGCAAAAGAAGATATGATTGAATTTCAAACTTTGTCCAAAAAATTAATTATTTGAATTCACTCCAGCACATAACCAAAACAACTATGATATTCAGATCATATACAGCATTAATCCATTTCAATATATATGTGCTGTAAAAAAAAGAAGAAAAAAAGATGTTTACTGTCTCATACACCTTTTCTTATGCCTCCCCCCTTTCTACTTACCTACCACCTCAAAAAATACCCAGAAGTGTTTCATTTTTCCCCATCTGTTTCAAACAGAAGTTTTGTAGATGATAAGAATTGAATAAAATAAAATGAAATAAAGCCCAAAACTTCAAGTTTGCAACATTTTATTCAATTTGATAAATAAATATCAATGATTCTCTCCAACGTACATTTCAAAGAAAACATATTTCGGCTGCATACGCCATTGTCAAGGTTTAAAACAAAAATTTCCAGATGTGCTCAGTATTCATACAAATCAGCAATAAACTCTTCACAAAATTGAGCAAAAACGCAACGAGCACACGTAGACGATTAATTCTATTTATTGCAACACTTACAAGGTGATGAATGGTCTAAGGCAGAAATGATTGATTTTTTTCATCTATGTATTTAACTTTTAATTGAAATCAACGCGTTAAATCAGAGCGCAGATTGACTGTATAGTGTAAAATTCGTAAAAACAAACAATAAATAAGGAGCTTGGTTGCAAAATTAGCCATTTTTCTGTTAGATCAAGCTGTTTTTCTTTTCCAAATCCAAGCAATGAAAATCTCCAATAGTCGATTAAATTCTCCAGTTAAGGGTGAGATAACAGGGCAGACTGGACTCCATAATCGGTAAGGCAATTATGATGCTGCAGGCTCAAAGTATAGTAATGTGGTATGAAGTGATGTCTTTTTTTACACTTTAAATATTCAACCCTGTGTAGACAGGTACTTCAGCTAGTAAAAATATACTGGGAATCGGTTTTTCTATTGTCGTCTACAAGAAATCGTTTGCTATAAAAATGCACGCTAGATAGTACAAAGAATGAAGCAGGAACAAAACCCCTGGACTTTACTAATCCACCAACACATCCCAACTCTTAGGACTGATAAAAGGTTACACAGAGCACGATATGGCTTGGCGAGATCAAAGGCGTCGACACACGACTGATGTTGAATTTGGTTCTATTATGTGTAGCCGATTTGGTGTGAGCGTTAAGGTATCAAACCTATTTTTGTGTTCGCCTATTTTATTTGTAAATTTGTCTACATAGACGGTTTTAATGGAACAAAATTACAATATATATATTTGATGACGAAAATATTACATTCGAGTATAATGCTACCCACCCAATTTTGACCCCCCCTTTTTTATATCAAATTCATATTTGTTTGAATTATATTTTTGAAGTTATACATTTCCATAAAAGTACTCTAGTTTGCTAAACTGAATCTTGACATAGATTAAAAAATATCTATAATTCCGTATTGTAACAAATAATCAAACAAAAATAATTTGCGACCAAAAAATAAAAAAATAAAATGAGAATTTGGATGCTTAATGAAGAAAATCTACTCAAGTTCAAATGATTGAAAAATAATATAATTTTCATATCTACGATCTAATGTGTCTATCAATAGATTTTCTTTTATGAATGTTTTTTGAAATATTTGTAATGAAAATATCCCAAATATTGAAATCTCAATAAAATGCCACTTGATCGAGTGACATATGCAAAAAGAAAAGAAAAAAAAAAAGGTTGAAACTATACTTCGAATTGTCAAATTCCTGACAGCAAAATAAAGTATATCATTTCTTTGTTGATTTTTTAAAACCTTTAGCTTTACTTTGTTCTATTAAATAGTTGATTCTCGTATGTAAAAAATATAGTTTTTCCAAGATTCCCAAATGATTTAAATCTTCTCTAGGACTTCTCTTGATGTGCACATATCTAAAAATATTTTGTTCGTATTACGTTCTAATAATTTATTCAATGAAAATATTTTTCTCTTAATGAACACGGTAAAATATAATATAGATTATAAATACATTACAATTTTTTGAAGCTATTTTTCCATGTTTAAACACTATTAGATTGCAGTGGAAAATGGTTATCCACAGTTTTGTCTCAATAAAAGGGGTCGCGATGGAGAAAGTTTGAGAAACCTTGATTAAAAAAAAACACATTTTTTTTTTTTTAATAAACAGGTTTGATTTATTCATTTATTAATCGATGAAGTATTGTAAATTATTATTAATAATAGTTTCATTTCAATGCAACTATTTACCTTTACCTTAATATTCTTCTGAGTATTCAATTAACTCCTTCAAACCGTCCCGTCAACTTCTTAATTTCAATTGACCAACATTTGTCATGTGACCAAAACCTTTAAAAATCTATCCATTAGAATTTATTTAGTCCAAAGGCCTGAACTCCAAAAAAAAACCCCAAACAAACAACCCCCCCCCCAAAAAAAAAACAACCACAGGGGTCCCACTTCTAGCTATCTTGATGACTGTTCTTCCTGACCATGGCCTGAGAGCTGTGTTGGTTAACTAACGTCTCTGTGTCATCTTGTCATCACATCCTACATACGTGACCGCTCTGGCTCTGACCAACTTACATAAGTATAGTCTGACACTTACATGTGTGTACACAACTACACACACACACACACACACACACACACACACACACACACACACACACACACACACACATATTTATGCGATTACTAAAAACTGCCGAAGTTGGTCGGGTTTCTATCCTGGTTAACTGACAACCATGCCTCCTATTGTCTAACACCAGGATATACCTGTTTTGATTAAATTTAAACAACGTATTCAATCATTTTGTGAAAAAAAAAAAGAAGAAAAAAGAACTCTTTGGTCCAGCATGTGACGCGTAGCCTCACAAACGGCGTTTTTCTACTTTCAGCGACGCGAGCAATAGAGTTTGTTACGTAATTCATATACGGGGTCCTTTCTTAGTGAAGTGAGGAATTCCTTACTGTGTCTCTGTCAAGTAACTGTTTTGCATAACCGGATAAAGGGGACCATCCCTTTGCATACGGATAATACGCGTGAAGAAAACTATAAAATAAATCTATTGAACCGTTGTCGGAACAACATACCATATATGACGATGTATAAGTTGTCCCTATAACTAAGTTGTTAATTTAAGTTCAGTCCAATATTCATCGTATCCCAAACAAGTCTGCACTGCACCCTATCAATTGATAGGGTCTAGAATAGACTAATATAATACATTAAGGAAAATTCTTTACGCTTGAAAGGTCGATACAGCGGTATATATGGGGGGGGAAATGAGTTCAATTGTCTGAATAATATTTTGGAAAGATAAAGATACTTCTAAAAATCATAGATAATATGCATTAAAATCCTTTGTGCTGCATTGTGATCTCTCCATTTGATGTTAAACATGATTCACATTACGTGGGGAGAGCACAAGACGACATTTTAGAAAACAAAATGGGATCAGATAAATCAAAGATACCAGAAAAAAGGCTTGTCATATCGCAGGATGTCAGACAACCTCTGGATATCACGATTCACAATGAGGATCCCCGAGATCATGAGCAAAATTGCGGCCGGCAAAAATTAGATAGTGTGGAGAACAAGACAAAAAATTACTGGCTCCACGACGCCTACGATCGAGAAGTCTGGCGAATCTTGTGGAAAGTCTATGTCCAACGATGGGCATTGAGAGGCTGCTGCTTCTAATGATGAATGATTGGGCTCGATGAACCTTCTCTTACAAGAGAAATTTCATCATCATCATCAACTGTTGCTGATCAAAGGTTTTCCCAGCTCCTCCCATGCCGACCTTGACTGTGTTAATCTCTGCCATATCCTACCGTCGTTTTTTTCAATATCTCATCTCTCCATCTTATGTCCGGTGTTCTCCCACTGCGTTTACCATCCTATTAACAATCGGTTAATCTTTTGAACCATCTGTTATCCTCCCTTCTTGCTATACGTTCAGCCCATCTCTATTTTCGTCGCTTAATTACTGCTATGATATTTTTTACTTTGGTCAGCTCTCAGATCCATTCGGGAAAAGTGACGGGAAAAATGCGTGTGGACATGGGCAGAGAAAATGCGAACCATTTGAAATTTGCGGACGGCATTGCAATTACATCGGAAACACCGGACAAATCATGCTAAGTGATCTAAGCAGGGTTAATAAAGTTGAAGATGAATAGAATTGAAGCAAAAAGTTCGAGGATCGCACCCTGAAAATGATTATAAGAATAGAAGATGAAGATTTGGAAGAAGTTAGGGAATACATTTGCTTAGATCAGTTGATAAAGTTAGAGGAAGACCATGAAAACAAAATAAAACAATGCATAACGATTAGTTGAAAAACTTAGAGATATATTGGAGAGCAACTTGCCTGTATGCTTGAAACGTGAATATGTAATACCAGCTATGACGCAAGGATTGGAAATACACAAAATTATTTGAAGAAAAAAACCCAACTCAGAATCAGATATATATATATATATATATATATATATATATATATATATATATATATATATATATATATATATATATGTATATATATATATATATATGTATATATATATATATATATGTATATATATATATATATGTATATATATATATATATGTATATATATATATGTATATATATATGTATATGTATATATATATATGTATATATATATATATGTATATATATATATATATGTATATATATATATATGTATATATATATATATATGTATATATATATATGTATATATATATATATATGTATATATATATATATATATGTATATATATATATATATGTATATATATATATGTATATATATATATATATGTATATATATATATATATGTATATATATATATATATGTATATATGTATATATATATATATATATGTATATATATATATATATATATGTATATATATATATATATATATATGTATATATATATATGTTTATATATATGTATATATATAAATGTATATATATATATATGTATATATATATATATGTATATATATATATGTATGTATATATATATGTATGTATATATATATATGTATGTATATATATATATATATGTATGTATATATATATATATATATATATACATATATATATACATATATATATATATATATATATATATATATATATATATATATATATATATAGAGAGAGAGAGAGAGAGAGAGAGAGAGAGATAGATAGAGAGCAATGGGAAAGGCTATGTTAGGAATAATTCTAAGAGGTAGAAAAAGATCACCATAGAAGGCTCAATCATGACTGTCGAGTAGAGGCGGGTCAGTAACAATAGTTCATATTTGCGGCCAAGATCTATTGTAGAGTCAAAATCACATGTCTAGCTTTAAGGTTAGCATAGATAATGACTCATCACAATGTTCAACACGTTTTACCCAAGTGGAAACAGATGGATAATTTCTTACCAACTTGGATTTTTTATTCGATTTTTTTATTGACTGCTGCTTAAAAAATAATCTTGGCTTATAGCGTTCATGTTTACATAATTTTTTTATGGAAACTACGAAACAAATAATCGACGTGCACATTGCATAAATCCAAGCGATTAGAATTTAACTGAGGTCAACTGAAAAAATACATTTCAGCATGTTCTTTCATTGATATTAACATGAAACCGTAATACAAGAATACCTTGAACAGTGCGGCTTTTGATGTTGTCTGGTTAAGGCATTAGTGTACAAATCGATAAAACTAAGTCTAAACTGAAAACAAAAACACATCAGATTACAATTTGTACGTTGAACAGTGCGGTTTTTAACTGTACGGAAAATTTGGAATCGCATTAACCGCACTAATCAAGGTATACCTGTACTTAGTTCTGTGAATTTGTCGTAGGGGTATGTTCTGTTTCAGTGGTTCTCAACCTTTCTACCACCACACCCCTCTTTAGTAGATGGACCTTGCCTCCACGCACCCGCTTTACATTTTCAACCAAACGAATTATCTAAGATGGGTGCAACAAATATACAAAATAATCAAAAAATTTTAATACATTATGTTCAGCATGATATTATGCAAACACGTGTTGAAAGAGCTCTCACTAAAATTAGAGAAATCCCTACTTTTTCTTCTCGTCCTCTCTCTTGAATCTACTCCCCCCAGTGGGTAGGGACATGTCTCCCTGGTCAAAAAAACACTGGTCTGTCTGATGAAATGAAAAGGAGAGGAAAGAAAAAAAACAAAAAAATAAAACGCAGTATCAAAGTTTGAAATTTAAAAAAAAAAAAAAATCTCCCATTTGTACTCAGAGTGCCCGGGGCAGGTTGAGACAGTGGTCGCACCTTTCCTCTGTCCGTATTTATTCTCCTTTATCTTACTTGAGAAATTTGTTATAATCCACTTCCAGCTTGCTAAGCCTGATGAAACCTTACCAGAGCCTCATTAAACGTAAATTTCGGAAACACATTGCTTATTCAGTCCGTTACTAGCCTCTAACGACGCTGGACGAGGGGTTAGACTTTCCTGGTTTGGATTCAGAATAGTCCAGGCTGAAGTTCACAATCTATTTACTTATATCTGAGGTACGAATGAATGAATGAATATATGCGCGCATAGTGAACGCTGGAATCACAGCCGGAGTTTAAACCCGGTTTGCTGATCCCATTTCGGTGTCCTTAACCGTTAGGCTACCTTGCACCTCGATTAACAATGTGATGACAAAAATATTGTTTAAAAAGCACACAGATGGAGAAAATGATTCGAAAAACATGCGGAATAATGGAAAGACTTCATCTCAAAAATCAAGAAAACAACCAGATTTGCCATCACAGTCAATAATAGAACAACCGTTGAAATTTGAGGTCATTCACAAAAATTTCATCGAAAAATAAATATGGTCAGAATGAATTCTATTTATGTCATCACTGGCATTTTCCTCTACTAAACACCAAAAACCGATTATTAAACACGTATAGAAATATCTAGAATGTAGATGTTAATAAAGCCGCCAAAATAAAGCCCCTAAAGGTAAAAAATTCTTTTAAATAATGAACAAACAAAATATTTTTAAAAGGGGTCGAGAATTGATGCCAAGGTGTGTAGACAGAACAGTATGCCCAAGAGCGTTGAAACACACAAACACACACACACGCACACATATAAAACAAGATAGAACACTTCTCCACCTTTGGAGGCTACATTTGTTCAACTCAGTCCCAATGTCTGATGAATATTGATGAGCTTTTCTGGACTAATTCCCACACAAGAACACACACATGCATCAGTGTCCGCTGCCACTTTCCCGGGGGGTGGGGAGCTAAAGGATATATTCAAAATATATTTCACGAAAAGTGAATAGTGATACCATGATATTATAAGGGTGCATTAAGTCAGAGTTTCTAACAACAATTGTACCTCACCTTGATCCTTTATTGGTTCCAACTCTAAAACCCCTAGCCCCTAGGTGAAAAGGCCTGATACGGGGAAGAGAGTAAATGCTTTATTTTCACCCCAACGAATGCCCATGTACACTCGCACATGTATTTATATTAGGATGTATTACCAACCTTTACCCCCAAAGCAAGTTTCATTTGCACATCGAAAAACTATTTAGGACTCCATTAACTACATACATCATATCACTATCAATACTAATCAGTTATAATGGCAGACAAAAGTATTGAAGCATTATTTAAACTGAGCCTCAGAGACACTGAAGCTGCTAATAGAATTTTGGAAGAAGAAGAAAATGAACCAATATCTGACCATATTGCTCCAAACTGGTTAAAACGTCTTGAGGGTGATGGCTTGATCCTTGGAATAAAGCTCTGGAGTGGATGACCATCAGTTGTCGATTATGATGATCTAAAATGCAAGTTTATGGATAACCCAATTACTAGCACTCGGGAACTTTCAGGAGACCTTGGATCACCGAAAGATACTATATGCAGAGCATTACATAAACTTTAAAAGATATAAAGATCTTTAAGAGACGGAAACACTTTTAGTACACTCTGTATTTTCAATTATTAGTCAAATGATGAGGAATTCGTTATTGGAATCCAATCAAAAGGGAAGTAATCCAGTAATTGCCGTGAGAACATCGATCTCAACCAAGATCCCGGTTTGGATTGGTATGGGTAGTATAACTTGATTCCTTTTGTTAACCATGCTGACCACCAGCTAAATGTTCCGACTGAACTGATGCTATGGTTGCACTGAGACAAAACGGCAAGATCTATTCCTAAAGACTCATGCACGAAAAAAGTGTTGTTATGACCAAGAACCTGTTTTGTCCATTTAATGTCATCTGAACAGACGACAAATACTGGATTAGGGAACCTCTTTCGGAAGTAAAGCATCGACCTCTGAAAATAGCCGGCTGGGGCAGTTAAATACCCAAGGTCCACGTTTTTCTTGCTGAGGAGATCTCCTCTTCTCACGTGGACACCGACAAAGGACACTTCTTTCGAGGAGACATTGGGCGACCGTTTTAGATACGCACCGAGAATCATCCGCAAAATGACAACGGCCGTCTCCTTGATTTTGTCTCGGAACACAAATATCTGGCGAAGTTCGTTCTCGACATGAACGAAATAAATCCACGACTGGAAATAGCCCATAAGAGTCAAATCTCTGTCGTTTTTCAAAGCGACTGGTTCGAACTTGCTGCTACCTCGACCGTAAATGACATTTTTCGGACAGGCAGGTACGATAGGGATGACTGTGATGTTGAAGATCTTAAGAAGCGGATCGGACAGGTAATTGTCAACCAAAGTTAATTGCATGCCTTTCGTACGAGCTATTCCATACGCAGATGCAAAGAGGAACATGTTGTTGCCAAGCCGGCCAACAGTAGTTATGCATAGCTGCCTTTTACTTACGTTGGACTTAGAGTAGATGGAGGTTGTGTCAGGGACAGATACTGCTGGGTCAAACCCGTCAAAAACGCATCTGCTCATCATCATCAGAAAGAAACAAGTGAAGACGATTGTGATATGGAAGTAATCTGAAAATGTAGGAAAAAGTAGGTAAATACTTGATATAATAACAATAGTAATCCATCATTAATTTTTGACAACTTTGACAAAATAGTCAACGTATTATTTCTATGATCATTCGGACTATCCTCATCTTGCTTGTTTTTCATACAACATTTCGGCCGTTGTACTTTACGACCTCCATCAGGTATCATCTGGTAGGTTTGGGGATGTAACGAACCGAACCCTTTATTTAACCGACGGGGGTATATTTACCGCACTCCCCTCTTAGCATTAGTAGTATTTTCGAATTATTACTGTCTTGCACTAGGATTGAGATTAGAACCATTAGATTACTTTCAGTAATTCTGTCTGATTTTGTAACCACTACGCTATGTGTCCATGTGGACAACCGGAGCTAATTTTTAGGAGCCTTAAACCTCAGGTGACAGTTTTTTTGGTATTTGATGTTACTGTTTTCTGTCTTTCATTATTAGAGGTTCCCATATGGTATCCATTTCAATGCTAGGATTACTGGGGCAGTTTTTCTTGCCTAGCATATGGACCGACTCTTCCAAAAATTCAGAGATACACTATTGTTCAACGTGTTCAGAAGAAACGTTGAACCACGTCATATTCTTTTTAAAAAATCAATTCTCGAAATGAAAAAATGTGATGTAAAATGCATCAAGGATCAAGAAAATCGATGTGTGTCAATCTTCAGTGAATTTTTAAAATAATCTCTCATTAGATTCACATAATTCATTTCGACAGAGAGAGAGAGAGAGAGAGAGAGAGAGAGAGAGAGAGAGAGAGAGAGAGAGAGAGAGAGAGAGAGAAGACGGAATATTTTTTGTCAGACTATATCATATAATTGTTTTTTTAAGTCAATTATCGAAATAGAAATGTGACATGAAAAAAAGCGTTCGTAATTTAAGAAGCTAAACCATTTTCCAACATCTCATGTTGTAAGCGTAGATTTATGACCTATAACTTATAGGGAACACAAATAGAGACACACTTCTTTGATACAAACGAAAATGTAGCAAGATTCGAGGTGTCTATTTTCAGGGAGTTATTTTTCAATCCGTAAACAGCTTTACGTTATTGTCTCTTTAAATTGATTGTTTGAAAATAAATAGTTTGATTACAGAAACGAAAGTTGTGTAAATAAAGCCGCAGGTTTAGAACATAGTTTTTTTTCTCTCTCTCTCTCCCAAGCATGGCCAATGCTCAACTGATTTACCTATTTGAACCATATGTCAGTCACCTTCAATATTTTAGTCTTGAAATCAATTAGAAACAAATACTTTTCTGCAAGAGTAAATGTTGACAGATATTGCAAAACACTGTAAAAAAAAAAACCCAAAACAACGTCGTAGTTTTTGAACAGAGTCAGTTATTTTCTTGTTATCACAACTCAACCCAAGCCAAGCCATCAATTACGACAGTGAGTTATGAGTGTGGATCGGAAATAAAAAAAAACAGCTCCTGGCGAGACTCGAACTCACGTCCCTCATGCCTTGGGGAAGTCTAGTTAAACTCACCAGGCGCTTTGCTATCCAAGTGAAAGGAACTTTGATGGCTTACAGAAGCTCAAACCTAACCTTTATACTAACTCTCTATCTCGACTTCAGCGGTGCCGTCTTCGTGTTTTGCTGTTTACGGTGCTATCTTATTATTAGATGAAATATTGTGACCCGTTGACATTATTTTTATTACAACGATTTACCTTCATTTTGATTTTTCTTTAAATTCTCCTTTAGTTTTTAAAAAAAATATCTGATTTAAAAGTTGATATATTCTTTATTTTTAGAGTTACAATACTTTTTTTTTAGCTTGAGCACAGAATGTTAAAGCTTCAAAATGAGAAAAAAAATCTACTGAAGATTGTAGCCCTACAAATCACGATAATATCAACTTTTATCATATCATCATGCACAGCAACTCACCTCATTTAATAAAAATAAATACTACGTATTTCGGCAGGTAAGACAATCTTTGGAGCACTCCCTAATCACCCATAAAATGAGGTCCTCCTCTAGTCCAGATAAAGAAAACGTGACAACAGTGAGCTGAAACAATGAAATTCAATGTTGGGCCTCTCTTGCCTTATCAGAGGGTCATCGAAATAATCATCCTCGTCATCAGCCTTTAAGCGTCTGTCGTTGGGCATAGATCTTCACCAGGATTCGCCACACCTCTGTATCGTAAGCATCTCTGAATTTGTCGAACTCGTCACACTATCTCACTTTCTGACGGTCACAATTTCGCATATGATATCTGGGGATCCATGTTGTCAGTCGTGATGTCCAGTGGTTGTTTGACTTTCTTGAAACTTGTCCAAACCCATCACCATTTGAGTTTTATAATGGTTTCTATGATATCTCGGGCTCCTGTCTTTTCTCTAACATACTATGCTGCCTTTTTGATCTCTCCAAGTGGTAAGGTTGGGCATGATTCTCTCGTGTGCATGTTACATGGTTTCCAATTTGAGTGTCGATCTTTTGATTAGATTCCATGTTTCAGCTCCACAGGTGACTATCGATATGATTCAGTTGTTGTAGACCCTCCTTTTCGTACTAGTGGGATTTTCATGTTCTTGAAAGTCGAGCTCAGTTTACCAAAAGCTTACCAACCTAGTGTGATTCTTCGCTTGATTTTTTTCTTCCTTCGAGGATTTCATAGGGATTCTTTTTCCTTGGTAAATGTAGTGGTCTACTTTTTTCAGCTCTGTGTTTTCGATTTCGATTCTTGAGCACATGACATTTGTTTCATGTGAAGGCACACTTTCTTGCTTTCTTCGCCTGATATCATATGGTTCTTAGCGAAAAGGACGATGTCGTCAGTAAATCTGAGGTGACTTGAGAATTCGTTGTCTATTCTGATTCCTATGTGTTCCTAGTCGAGGTTTCGGAATATCATCTCAAAGAAGGCTGCATAGAGTTGAGCTGGTATCACCTTGTCATCCATTTTTCTAGTTGAAAGGCTCAGTCATTATGTAGCCAGTTGTAAGAACAGCTGTGTCGGTAGATATGTTGAAATACTCTGACAAAAGCGGGGTCTACACCTTGTTGAACGATAGAATCGATGAATTTTGGGATTTCCACTGAGTCGAAAGCTTTTTAAAAGTCAATAAATCTTAAAGCAAGAGGCATTTTATATTCTGCTGCTTTCTCTTTTAGTAAATCAACTGAATGGAAACGGTCGATGGTTGAGTAGCTTTTTCTGAAGCTTGCCTGTTCCTGTGGCAGGTTTTCATCTAGCGTTTTTGTGATTCGGTTGGTGACCACATTGGTAAAAAATTTGTATATGGAATTGAGTAGGCTTATTAGCCTGTAGTTGTTGAGGTATTTCGGGTTTCCTTTTTTTGATATATAACATCATTATTATTGCTGTGTTCTAATCTTCTGGGACTTTAGTGGGTATAAGTTGAATACAATGGCCAGTTTCTGAGTGATAACCACCCCATCTTTTTTTAGTAGATTGATGGTAATGTTATCAGGTTCAAAGGCATTTCCATTGTTTAGTCACCATCTGTTTCGAGCACGCAAGTTATCTGCTTTATTCCTATACCGAGAGATTTTCCAATAGTTTTGTAGACCCTACCTTTCTCGGGAATGCTTTCGATGAATGCTGTTGTGAATCTTTTTTTTTTACCTTCTTTACATTTCTTTTGGATGGTTTTGTCCAGTTTTGTTGCTTCGATCTCTTTCTTGTTGCTGTTGGAGACTTGAGGTTTCTGTCTTTTTCCATGAGATTGTCGGTTTCCTCTGTAAGTTTACTGATGATTTGTGTGCTCTTTGGCTTGAGCATATTGGCGACTTCAGTCAAAAGAATTGTTACATTATTGCTGAGCTCATTTCTGTTTTCTTCTCGTTCGTTAAGGAGTTCATACCTGATTTTCAGTTCTAGTTTGAAAGATTGAGTGAGCCCCTTCTCTACTCTAAATGGTTGCAGTTTGGTACAGAACTTTTTCTGCGTTCTATTTGGATGTCAATTCGAATTTTGCATTTTGTCATTCTGTGGTCACTGCCTACATAGACTTGATTTAGAACTTGAATATCTTTGACAGTGTCACCGTTGTCCGCTAGGATGTCGTCTATTACATTCCAAATTTCGAGATTGGGGTTCCGTCAATTCCATTTTCTATTGGCTTTCTTCTTGAAAAAGGGGTTTATGATTTTGAACCCGTTTGCTGTTGCAAAATTGACAAAATCTTCACTCCTCTCATTCCGTATTTTGTATTCGTACTTGCTAGCGCATTTTTCATTACCTTGTCTTATTTGGACGTTGAAGTCTCCCAAAAATATTTGAAATATTTTTTGTTTTCTTTGGTTTCTTGGAGTATGGGATTGAAGTCGTCAAAGGAGTTGTCTATTTCCTCATCAGTTGACCGTGAAGTGGGAGATTAAACTTGAATGATATTTGTATCCCTTTGAGAGCTGTACAGTGACACTGGCCACACAATCTGAGATTGCTTTGAATCCTACAACATAGTCTGAGTTTTTTTTTTAATGACTAAGAAAGCCAATTCCGCTTTGTTTCCCTTTATCCTTTCCGTTGTTGATTGGAAGATGCTTGCTGTTTAGTTCGATTAGTTCTTCTCTACATCTTCTCACTTCACTGATACCGATAATGTCCCATTTGATGTTTTTCATTTCATTTCCCGGATCTGTTAGATTAATGTCTGCTGTTGTAGGTGTCAATGTATAGTGTTGTTTTCTTGGCAATATTCTTGGGTTGTGATTGGATAGTCACAATTGAGGCTCATCATCCCCACCCAAAGCAAATGATTTGGCTGGGCCTTTCAAGACCGTTGACCCAGCAGTAATGGCCGGGATATTTTTTCATTTCGCGAACCATGGGGAGTGTCAGGCCATTCTCCCTGACAAACGGGCCCATGACGCTTTTTTTGTAGGGTAGGATAGTCAGTACTACTTGGTGGTGCCTATCACCATTCCAAGTATCATGTGGCAGGTTGCACTGAGTTATATGGTTCCAGTAACAGGGAGTGATACCCGATCTTGTGTTTGCTGGCAGTATCTGTAAAGGCTCAAATTGACACGTTTGTTTAAATGCATCCTAGGGATTGGCATATTGAAGATTCACATCTATAAAATTCGTTTCGGAAGATTTAAGCATTCTCAAATCAATCTGATATTTCTTCGTCAGATGTGGTTATCAACTGATATTCCCAGTTTTTTAATCATGAGAATCTGAATAGGATTCGAAAATGACTCAAGCATAAAAAATCTGTACACATTCCTGGAAATGTTGTGATGGGTTAGAGCAGTAATCTTTCACCGTTGTGTGTTTTTTAATCTTTGAGACACACTGCGACGCCCCTCTTGCCCTGTGTTGATTTTTATGTCTTGATTTCCATTTACTTCATTTACATGAGAGTGGTTGGTCTAAAATTTGCAGGTAATTATAAAGGGAAAGATTTGTAGCTATTAATACCTATATCCACGAGTAGCTACGTGGGTAATGTTGGATAATTCACACCTCTTCCTCATTTCCTTCGAGTTTTGATTTAGAAGGAGTCCCGAGATTTTAATATGAAAAATAGTTGATTTGTAACATACGATTAGAAGGGAAGTAACACAGCAGAAATCAAGCATTAGAAATACAAGTTGGGTAGATATATCTATTCAATTCAATAAATATCAATTGGTGTGGAGTTCGTCAGTCTCCATATAAACTATAACTGTAATTCAGCACTTAATATTACAAGAGGTACCTTCAAATTTTAGCAAAGGAAGAAAAAAAGAATTCAGGAAAATAAATGAATATTTGTTACTAAACTTTAGCATTAATCTGAAATAACTTATGTTGTAGGAATCAACATTTTAACAATTGATGGTTTGCCGGAAAAAAAAACAACAAAATGATCGTTGAATAACAGTACATTCAGAAAGTAAAGTCGCATTTTGGGGGAGGGAGAATATAACCTCTAATAATAATGGATTGATCTCTGTACTTTTCAAGATTTTGCTACGAAGAAAGTGTTCCAGAATTTTGATTAAATGGAAATCTCAACGAAGTTGAATTAGAAGGATGCGATAAAATATCCCAACCGAACAATTTGGATAGTTTCTGTACGTGAAAAAATAGAGATAACTCTTTTTAGCCTTGAAATAAACAGTATTATCTCCCCCCGATTTGCCAGGTTGCCTTTTTTAAAGCCAAATTAGTCTTTCTCTCCCCTATTTTAGCCAACGGTTTCCAGTTGTGGGTTATGGTCAAGTAATAAAAAAATCATTTTTGAATTAATACAAACAAATAAATAAAATCTGTCAAAATTAGGAGCTAATTGGCTAAGATGGCTTCTATTAATAGGAAGCAGTCAATCACTTCCTTGCCCAAAAGCTTGACTATCGAATTCTGATTTTTCAGCAGGCCCTCGTCAACTTGGGAGATTGGTGCATACAGCCTCCCACTCCCTCATCAGGTCCCCTGGTATAAGCTTATTGAATAATTACAATGGATCGCGAAATATACTATATTAAGCCTTATGTTATACACTAAACAATTCCCGTGAAAAAAAAATTAACGGATATGCAGTTTTCCCCGCTATCAAAAAGTAGATTGTTTCTTCCAAAGACTTTCGTAAGACAAAATGGCATTAAATGAAGAAGCAATTACCATTAATTCACATAGGAAAATCTTTTGAACGTTACGAGAGCACAAAATTTTGTGGATGGTGTGTCAGGTGGGGCCATTAGATGGCTTGGTAGTGGGGATAGAGGGCATAGAAGAAAGAGGAAGAGGGTGTGCTGCCTCTTTGATGGTATGATGCTAAGAAAATGCTGAACACTATTTTCACTTATCGCCTTTTCTTGAAATAAGTAAAAAGTGGTGTAAAACGAACTTTCGAAAAGAGGAGACCACCTGTATCTGAATTCTATTTGTTGCTTATTTTTCGAAAAGAAACTAAAAAATCGTTACTGTGGAAGAGTCCATTGTTCCAAACGATGGGTAGAAGATATTCTCATCAGAAATATTGTCACCTTCAAGCGGAGGAATTTATGATTACAGACAGAGAACCAAGAAAACCACACGGTTTATTATAAAAACGGTCTCTTTCCAGAAAATGGAATGACCCCATCGGGGTGCATCCACCTTCACATTTAACCATTTTTTCCATACCCCGTGGCCTTCCCTGCCAGAAAATCTCATTGAAATTGAAAACTATTGGCCACGATACTGGGTATATAACTATAAAATTTTCTTGATATTCCCCCATCACTTCCCCTTTAATCCATGAACTATTCTTCAAGAAAAAATTAATTGAGATTCATCGAGAACTTTTGGAAATATTGTGTAGACAGCCTGACAAACAGAGAGACAGGAGTGAATACATGTACCTCTTCCAACTTCATTGGCCGAGTTGAACTAGCAACAATTCGAACAGCTGCGAGTAAAAATCGTGATTTTCAGTATAAGAAAGAGACTTACCTCGCCATCTGAGAAACGCTGTCATCATTCACACTGTAACTTTGTAAATGAATGAACCTAAATATGACTCTTTGCATATGGACTTGTGTTGACTAGCAACATGTTTATTTAGTGGTTTATAGATTTGAGCATAAATCGAACTTGGGTGTGGTTGACGTTGGATTTGAGCCCATGGGGAGCACAAATGCACTGTGTGACTGCGACGCGAGAAAGTGACATTTGGTTGATGTAGATAACAATCTATTTATATCATGAATCTAAAGAATTTCCAAAAGTCGGGACTACCTGTATTTGAATTATATTGAAATATTTTTGGAGAAAAAAAAATCCCGAGAAAATTCGTTTCAGATGTAGAGTCTATTATTTAAAATGATGGGTAGGAGATATTTTTTTTTTTATTAAGTAACTGTGTCACCTTCAAATGGAAGAGTCCATCATTATCGGGTTTGAGAAAATCACCGTTCATTGAATTCTGCTTAACAGCTGACACAAGATTAATTTCTGACACGAGATAAAGATGTGCGTCTGGTTTCAAGATTAGACTGAAGACCGTTTGTTCATACTGTTTGGTGTATCGTCAGTATCTGAACTGAAGAAAAAAACACATTAATTAAGAATGACAGACTATATATAAAGAGGCCGTATATATTTGTACATAAGATCGCACAAATTCTGTATGTGCACGTTCGCGAGTGTGTTTGAGAGAAAGAAAGTCAGAAAAGGAGAGGGGTACACACATTTGCTGTCTAGACCCCTAGAAATTACCCTCGGAGTATTTCTCGTACGTAAGTAGACCCCTAGAATTTAACCTCGGAGGATTTCTTATCTATACTTGGACCCTTAGATGTTGTGCTCTGAGGATTTCTGTCTTTACTTCGATGCCTGGAAGTTACCCTCTGAGGGTTTCTCGTCAGGACTCATAGAAGCTGCTCTCTGAGGGTCTATCATCATGGAGGTTAGCGTATGAAGATTTCACGGTAGTAACTTAACCTATAGAAAGTAACCTCTAAAGATTTCTCCGTGGTATCAAAACCTAAAGGATTTAATCGCTAAAGATTTCTCAGTAATACCCGAACCCATGGCAGTGAACCTCTGAAGATTTGTCGACTCTAACTAAAGCGATTGAAGTTAAGTTTTGAAGATTTCTCGTTAGTATCAAAACCCGTTAAAATTAACCTCAAGATTTTTCGGTAGTACCAAAACCCATTGAAGATAATCCCTGAATATTCCCGGTAGTAATTAAACCAAAGGAAGTAAACTCATTAAGATTAAACGGTAGTACCTAAACCCATTGAAGTTATTCTGTGGAGATTTCTTGGTAGTAACTAAACCCATTGAGTTTAACGTCAAATTAGCCTCCCGTGTAAATAATTGTACAACACCGGATATCCTAGCTAGTGATCAAATAAAATCGCACCAAAATTTGCTTCATCAGATACCAACTGCCCATCCCGATGGTACATCTCACTCATTTCTGTGCAACTGGAGCTCAAAGCAAAACCTGTGACTCAGAGCAACTTACACCACTGCTCCAGTCATTTTATTTCTTCTCCAACCATAGTTTTGCTTTTGATATCAAGGGTTCATGTTCTAGGTTATGATGTCCTGACGGTCTGGACGATTTTGATAAGTTCAAAATCTTTTGGTACCATGACGTTCAGGAGCAAAAAAAAACAAAAAATACTGGCTGACCACGGGGAAGGTAAAGATCAGATTAGCCTATGCACAAACTACATAGGACCCCAAGACATTAAGGGACCCAAAAATAAATACCAATATAGAAGTTTATCAGTATTCTCTTGGGGAAAAGACCTATCTTGAATAAAAAATAATTTCTTAATACATTGAGCACATTATTAAAATATCATTGTATAAGTAAAATATCCCGTTTTTCTTTATACTATAAACCATATTTTGACGTTAGTAAACACCTGTTATTGTCATCTTTATAATTTATTGGATATTTCTTACAGATTTTACATTGTCCGATTATGACTTTTGAAATCTTAAAAATATTTCTCTTACTTCAAAAGAAGAAAAAAAAGAATTCTACTGGTGTTTTAGTATGAATTTCTATTAATAGACTAAGTTTCAATATAAACTTACTATTCGGGTCTCTTTTAGTTTCAATTTGGTGGTCCCAGAATTATGAGTGGCATAGAACTTATTGGAATCTTAATCTGGTTGACATAGGCTTTCCCAGGGGCTATGTCTACCAACGGTCTACAAAAGGTTGGTTGGTGATTAGCAATTTATCCCCCTACCTTTTTTTAGTCGGTGACTAACTTAGTGATAGTTGAATAAAACTAGTCAAAATTTTGCTGGTATCCTTCTACTTGACTTAGTCGCTGAGAATCTGAAATAAAACTCTAACAATTGGTTGCTAGTTCTTTGGTGTAGAACTGAGTCAAATCCATAAATGGTCAAGTGAATGATACTTTTTGGATGTCAAGTGGACAATACAAGGCTACTTTTATGGATCACTTTGTGAAGCACATAGTGGTTGAGAGACCAGCAAGCCGGCTTAGGCACTGCCAAATGCTCTCAATGGAGGGCATTGATTATATATCTTGGGTGTGATAATGTGTGAAACTGATAAAAGTCCGGGGGTAGGGGATATTGGCTCTTCCACCACCAAGCAAACATCGACTTCCGTTGGAAAGCCCAAATTAACCACTCAGACAATTGTGCACTTTTATGAATTACACTAGGTGTGTTTAGAGAAGATAGAGAGCGTTCGAGTGTCCACTTATGGTAATTGTCGGTGAATTGGCTTTATGCATAAGTTTTTTGAGCTTAGGGCTTTTGAGGAAGATCCTGTTTCATCAGTTCATTCATTGTAAACCTTCTGTAGATAATAGATATGAGTCACATGATCTGTAGTTGCTGCCTTATTAGTATAGAGATTATTTCCTGCAATATTTCATTTCCAAATACATATTACAAACTAACATCGATGGCTTCCCCTGCAATCGGAAAGAAGAGCATTTCTTTAAAAGCATTGTGTAAGCCGAAACGGTGTAAAGTGAAGGAGCAATCACCATTGATTTATATGGGGATTTTTTTAGAGCGTTCCCAGACCAAAAAATGGTGATAATGTCAACTTGGGCTGAGTATTTGGAGGCTGGGGTAGTGGGATATAAAGGACACTGGAGAATAGGGGATTTAAGAGGATGCGCGTTGATACTATAACGGCTCGATACTATTTTTTGCTTTTTTGCGTAAAACAAAAAAACGTGGCGTAAAGCGAACTTTCGAAACGTGGAAGAAACCTTTATATCTATTTAACAAGCCTGGCACAAGATCAAAAGAATTGCAGAGAATCTGACGGCTTTTACGCACATCATACACTAATTAAAGATAATTATAATGTCCATATATAGTTGCGATACAGCGGAGATAATTGTTTAAATTTTCTATTATTTCTATTGATATTCGGACCATCCTCATCTTCGTTGTTTTTCATACAACGTTTCGGCCGTTGCACTCTACGGCCTTCGTCAGGTATCATCTGGTAGATTTGGGAAGTAACGAACCGAACCCTTTATTTATCCGACGGGGTATATTGACCGTACTCCCCCCTTTAGCGTTAGTAGTATTGTTATACTATCTCACACTAGGATCGAACCTAGAACCATCAGATTACTTAACAGTAATTTGTCAGATGCTGTAACCACTGCACTATGTGTCCATGTATCCGAATATCAATAGAAATAATAATAATACCTCATCTCAAAAATTCTGAGATATACTATCAATTTTCTATATTTCGAATTATTGTCTTAGTATCTGAAAAATATCTCTTGATCGCAAACGAATCCCTGGATCCGCCCCCAAGTTCAATAGAATCTTTCTTATCCCGTGGTCAATCCTTCCACGAAATTTTATTGAAATTCATTGAAAACCTTTGAAATCATTGTGTGGACAAAGAGGCAAACATGAGTGAATACATATACCTCTTTTGATTCCGTTGGCAGAGGTAAGTGAATTTAGTCCAACCTTCCACAAAATTTCATTAAAATTCATTGAGAAATCACATGGGTAATTATAAAATTCTGTACCACTTCGTTGGTGGGGTTAATGGTTAAGAGATAAATTGTCAAAATGGAATGCATTCCAAAGACCGGGTATAATCGGTCAGTAAAACAATATCAAATTCGAAACTGGGGGCTCCTACTTTATACTTTATACTGATTCTATCATTATTCATTCTGAAAGGTAATGAAACTGACAGGTCAAAACACATGTTTTTGTTGCGATGTACTTGATGCATGTAAAGACTAATTGTCTGTCTGTAGATGTGCAATTAAATCATTTGTTTCCCAAATAATTAAACAAATAAATACTACACAGAAACTGTCCAAACTAACTCATATACAAGCAATTTAGAAACAATATATATATATATATATATATATATATATATATATATATATATATAGTAGAATGTGGATTCGCTACACAAACTAGCTCATGTTTCTGCCCTCTTCAGGCCTGATCAGGCGAATGATTGTCTCTTTTTTTCGGTCTATTTATTGGGAATTTGGTGAGAATGTTGTGAGTGTGGTAGTGGATGGTGTGGGGATATTCATTTTGTCAAAGGGGTTTGAACTCCGTATAGGGGTCATCTCTGCAAGGATGCCTAGTAGTGGTCTGGGAGTATTTTCTTTCTTGACCTAGGTATCTTGGCATTGGGTTTTATTGCCCCTGTTGGTATCTTCTGTAGCTCTAATGGATAGTATTAATCTTGATATCTAATTTATAATGTGTTTGAGTAAGTTTGAAGGTAAAAGATGGTGATGGGAAGTTTTTGGGATGATGGACATGGGGACGAATTGTCTACTTTATTTTTTGATTTATTGGTGTTGTTTCATGTTGATTAAAAGAAATTTAGAGCGATGCCTGATATATATATATATATATATATATATGCAGGGTATAACTCCACCCCAACTTCTATTCCAACTGGAGATGATTACTGCAACTTTTGTATTGTATATATGATAAATAAGTTCATATATGAATAAGACGTTTCAATTTAGCCCTGTCGGTAAAAGAGCTGCTTACCAATCCGTTGGTCGTGATTCTATATCACGTTAGGAGAATGATAACTTTATATCTCATTTCGATTTAATGTGAAGGCACTGACAAACAGCGAAGAGTTCATTCCCTTAAATATTGTGAAGATTGTCCTTGTTCTTGATACTATATAAAAACATAGTCAACTCCAGACATGGATCGGAGTCGGACAAAAATGTTTCAAAGTTATTTTAATTTCTTAGATGGAGCATTTTAATTACTCTTTTTTTATTACTTTATCTTTTTTCGTTTCCAGTCTATGACCCATCGCGTTTCTGACGGTGATCATAAGTTTAAAAGAGCATGCTCGGTGGATGGCTGCTACTCACACTATGTGTGACAGACACTGTAGAATGGGAGGTCGGGAGAAAGGTTACTTAATGAGGTAGTTCAATAAGTATGTTGGAAGGGAGAGGGAGTGATGGCTGCAACTGATACTGAGTGTGACAGACACGGCTCGTAGATATGATGGTTTCCGATCGATGCTGATTTATGGCCGTAGAATGAAAAGCTATGTTGCAACAAAAAAGCAACAATAATAAGATGAAAGATAAACTAGTCTAAAATCAATAATTGAATCAATAATGAAAATTCTTATTCTACAAAATTAGACTACTACTATTCTTGAAAATAAATTGACCTGAAGAGATGGGATGAGAGAAGATGTATTTCTATGATTAGATTTACCTTTATCAGCTGATTGGTTATAGTGGTCAAATCAGTGCCATCAAAGCGTAATCGACTTGGAAAAAATCTTGTCAAATACTCCTCTATTTCGCGTCGATTACTTGATAATTATCCAATGTAAAGGCAACAATAAAATAATTGGTATACTACTCAAAATAGATTATCAATGTATTCCTCATACTTATTATTTCAGGTTTAATTAAAATTCATTTACGGTGATGCAATTACCGATACGGAAGACGGTACCGAATTCGAATCTCACTTCGCATTAATTCTCTTGGGAAAAGCAATAATCCATTTCTCTCGCCGGCTATGGATAAATAGCAGAACAGTTGGAGCTCTTTAATCCTGTGGGGCCAGCAACTCCATATAGCTGCTCTACCATCCGAGGGAAAATGAGTGAATGATGAATGATAAGTGAAAAAGTAGCCAAAAATTAATGACTGCATTGTAATAATTGATCTAACGAAAAATAAAAACTGGAGAGCAATACTCTAATCCTACGCAGGAGTGCCGAGCCATACATAAATGATGCTGGTCGGTAGGTCTCTGTCCACATTGCTTCTCAGCTGTTTTGAGTCGGATTTACTTGAAACTTGATTGAAAGGTTGATGCCTCATTGAACTTCGAGTTCTTGTTTCTCGATGGACAACTCTGTTCTCACAGTCATTATGGAGACTATGTTGCCTCAGATGACTACCATCGACACACGCTGGAAGAGCCAGTTGGTCTCGCGCGGTTCGTGTTGGTGTTTGGTGGCTCTTGGACCTATTTGATGGATGAACTTTGATGAATACTTTCGTGCCAGTCATACGTCTCGACCGCCACCAGTACAAAATCGTACTTATCGATCAAATAGCGTTCCTCTATCTGTTGGGCGACAATAACTGACTCAATGGCCGGCGAGATCAGGATATCGTTTGGGAAGGAATCACTGCAAGTGGCATCCAAAATCAGTGTTTTGCCCGCTGTGAATGAGAAAACTGATGTTTCTCTCGGGCGTTTTCCATCTGCCGGATCTGGGCAGATGGACTCTAACAAGGCTGGAATTCTTCTGATTTCACCTTGTCTTTGCTTAGTGTCGACCATATGGTGTCGAGAACTATTTCAAAGTTTAGCAGATCGGAATTGATATTGATTTATACGAATTGGTTTTTTAGTCTGATTTGTGATAGAGTTGGTAATTATGTGTAAGATTATGCTAAATTGGTGACTTAGTTTGCGTCCGGCAGCGTTAATTTTCTAGTGGTCCATCAAGAGGCGAAAGAAGTAACATTCATTGATCATCCTCTTTCCAGTTTTTGATTGTTACAATGTGGATGACGTCGGTTGGTCTTCCTTGGGTGACGTCATCCAGATGCCAAATGCTGAATAGGGAATGTTGTTTAGGTCTAGTGAAAACAACAGCAGACTTAATGTGGACTGCTGTTACTCATTTGCTATGTAAAGAGACATACAAAATCATGTGGACCACTATTTCCTGGTTGGGTACTCGAGGTATTAATACATCTAAAGAAAAAGAGATCAAGCGAAAAATCACACAAGTGACTATTGAGAGGATGCATTGCTTACACACCCTCCTTTTTAGGATTAAAGTTCCTCAAAAGAAGAAGAAATCAAGCGAAGAATCACACTAGGATGGCAAGCCTTTGGCAGATCTAGCTCAACCTTAAAAAATAATAAGATCCCATCAATTCTGAAAAGAAGGGTGTATGGACAATGCATCCTCCCAATAGACACTTATGGAGCTGAAACATGGAACCTAACCAAGAGACAGACCCGTAAATTGAGAACCATGCAACGTGCACATGAAAGAATAATGCTGGGCCTCACATGGAGATACCACAAGACAGCACAGTACATCCGAGAAAAGACAAGAGTTAGAGACATCATAGAATCTATTAAAAATCTCAAATGGCGGTGGGCTGGCCATGTTGCAAGAATGGCAGACAACCCATGGACATTGCGACTCACGACATGGATCACCCGAGACCACATGCGCAACCAAGGCCGGCAAAATATTAGATGGAGAGACGAGCTGGACAAGTTCAGGAAGTACTGGCTCCGCGGCGCCTATGATAGAGAAGTGTGGCAAATCCTGGTGATGATGATGATTGTCGTGTGAGTGTGTGAATGTATGTATAAATAGCAATCTTAGTTCACTCCAAAAAATGTGTATTCACAAAGATTATTAGAGCGTATTTCCTTAGCCCCTACCTTCCAACAAACAGGTCATGTTGCATCTACCTATATCAAATCAGTCGATAGAATGTAAATTCACGTTAACCAGCCAAACCTTTGGAGATTCAACTGGTGTTGGCAAGTAATACAACCCATCATTTCATGCCTCTCACATTCTCTATAACGTAGTACCTTCTCATTTTCTCCCTTATCCCTTCCAATTTTACTTTCCAGTCCATGTTTTTGTCTAAATGATATACAGACATGGATTAGTTTTCAATGTAGAAATCTTCTTATCCTCACAGTAAACTACCCTGGTCCCCTCTCTCCTCTCTCCCTTCATACCTTCTTATCAAATTATCCAATTCTCTGAATTTTTGAGATGAGGTATTATTATTATTTCTATTATTATTCGGACTATCCTCATCTTGGTCGTTTTTCATAATACAACGTTTCGGCCGTTGTACTCTACGGCCTTCATCAGGTATCATCTGGTAGGTGTGGGGGAAGTAACTTTCCCCACACTTACCAGAAGTAACTTCCCCCATACACACCTACCAGATGATACCTGATGAAGGCCGTAGAGTACAACGGCCGAAATGTTGTATGAAAATCAACCTAGATGAGGATGGTCCGAATAATAATAAAAATATCTCGTCCACCTTAAAAAAAGTACCTGTCTTTGTTGCACTCATCCTTCCTACCTTCTTATTAAACTGCATAACTTTCTTTTCTATCCTCTCTCTTCATACCCTCTTGTTAAACTACCTAACCTTTCCCTCGTGTTATCACCGGAGAGCGTAACACTCGGACAGAGTAAGGAACACACAGACCAATACCATAGACAGTTGTTCCGATATGTAAGACTTGTCAATTTGGTTCAGTTGGAAAGCGAGTCGCCTACCAATCATTTGGTCATGATTTCAAACGTTAATTCTGTGGCGCAATGCGACGGAAGGAACAAACAGTGAAGATTTCACTCACCTAAATCAGATGAGGATTGTTGTTGTTGTCGTTAAGGGAGAGTGGGTTATTCTAGTGTCCTGCTTGGACTGTAATTCAAGAAAAGTTAAACAATGCAAAGTGGGAGATGAAAATCAAATCACGCAGTTATTTTCCCCTTCACCGCCCTGCGTGAAATATAAACCGAAGATCGTGTTTATAAATGAAGTAAAATAAAGAATAATGAAAATACGTCAGTGAAGAATCAAATTTTGGGGTTGGGAAATATTTGATTGTAGGTGATTGGGCTTGTTCGTACCTGCCAGCCTACTTACGTATTCTGTTGAAATATCCAATCAGGAATAATGTTAACTCTCAAAGCCGGTAATGATAGGAACAAGAACCGTAAGTTTAAAGAGTCGCCCACTATAATGTTTAAAAACCATTATTGCAAGATCAAGTCATCCCCAGGAGCAGATAATGTTAGATAAGAAGCATCTCATCAAGGAGCACTTTTCTATCAAGTTTCAAGTAAACTTGACTGAAAACAACTGGAAAAATTTGATTTTAAAACATGGAGTCTAAGCGCAATTATTGATCAATCTGTTGACCGTGAGTGGAAGATTTTCATAAGTAAGAAGCATCTTATCAACACACACCTTTTTCCTAAGTCAATCTAACTTGAAACAGCTGAGAAACAATATTGGGATCGACAGACCGACGTAGACTCTTGTAGAGAGTTGTGGACATTTCTGAAAACTATAATAAAGTTATTCAATGAAACATGGCCTGAAACAAAACTTTTGCAAAGGGTTGCATGGTTATTCGAAAAAGTAATGTTATGTAGTAATGTAATAAAGGGAACACTAATCATTCAAATCGAATTTAATCTATTTCTCAAGAACAGAATTATCATGATTAGCAATGACTAATACCAACTATGGAATTGATTTTATCCCTTGTTGAAAGATTTTAAGATTCGCAACGAAAAGAGTTTCTAATATTCGTACCCGACATAAATGAATCAACGTCGCGTGTAATAGAACTAGTTATATGAAAAAAAAGTATTGGAGGTTTTCTGAAAAAAATAAAATCTTATATTTAAACTTATCTAAAAAAAATACCAGCACAATATTTGGGCATTACTGGCCCAGAATGACCGTAGAGGCCCCCGAAAAGGACCTTTTTGAAAAATCAAAAATCAATGTTTTTTTATGGTGCCTAGTAGTAAATTCATGCAATCCCTCAAGGTTGTAACATCCATAATGTAACCAGGAGCGCCCCCCCCCCACACACACACACACAGACGAGCAGAGAGAGAATATGTAACCCATTTGGCTGGTTGGTCCAGACATTTATCGGTGGTTCGATAATGTTGAATTGATTTCTTGCTTGCTTTTAAGGGTTTACCTAACAATAAAGTTTTTTCTGTGATCTGATTAAATGAAATTCTTGAAGTACAAAGATGGTTGGGTTCGGACGATGCTGTAACATTTCACAACCTAAAAAATTAAACATCAGAGTTTATTTTACTGAATGTAGGTTTTTATTATCGCCCTGAAGAATGATATTTTCTGGTGTTGGAGACCTCGGACGTAATTATTTTCTTCAAACTTAGTCCAAGTTGATGACAATATGCTGTGATTATCTTGTCTTATTATAAGAGGTTGTTATAGACGAAAACTACCATAGTTTATCGACTGCTCACCAAAGCCTTATATGGGCTGTGCTTCGGTTAGATGTTCACACAGATTATTCGTCCATATCCTTTCAACAAGGAATGCAAGTATTTTCTTTTGCTATTTACGGATTAAAAAACCAAGAACGATAACCACTGCTGTCCCTTTACTTTGCACCATTAGAAAAAAAGATCCCCCTCTTATCTTACAGATAGTAGCCCTGGAGAAAACTCTTGAATGGATTGGTCAAAACGTTATGAGAACAATAAAAATAACCAAAAGGATAAGTTCCATTGCTCAAAAAACTCTTTGAACGTCAATGATTCTTCTCGAAATTAAGGACACGATGTACAATATTGAAACAACTCTGGCCGCGCAGCCAGTGTCACTGTATATCTCTCAAAAAGGTAAAAACTGAAAGCTGCCACTTCACAGTCAACAAAGGAAAGAATAGACAACTTCTACGGTGACTTGAACTCCATACTCCAACATACAAAAGCACACTTCGACATCATTACTGGAGATTTCAACGCTCAGGTAGGACAAGGACGTGAAGGCTGCGTTGGCAAGTTTGGTTACAAAACACGAAAGGGGTGACAAGCTCCAGAATCCTGAACACCTTCTTCATGAGGAAACTCAGCAGGAAATGGACTCGGGGGAGCTCAAATCACGAAACTAAGAACGAAATCGGCTACATCTTAGCAGACCAAAAACATGGCATCCAGGTCTTGAATCAAGTCAATGTAAGAGGCGACCACCAAATGCGAAATTCAAATCGATACAAAGAAAGAGGGCAGGAAAATGTTCCGCACAAAACTGCAACCACTTACCGTACAAAACGAGCTTACTCAATCTTTCAAACTAGAACTGGAAAACAGGTACGAACTTCTCACCGAACCAGAAGTGATCATTGACGAACTCAACAACAAAATAACGACCTTTCTGATGGAAACCGCCAATATGTTTAAGCAGAAGAGCAAACAAACCATCAGTAAACTCTCTCAAGACATCGACAACAAGAGAAAAGATGGGAGGAACTGAGTTGAACAAAACCATCCAGAAAAACAAAGAGGAGATAAAAGAAGGTACACAACAGCAGCCATCGAAAGCATTCTCTAAAAAAGTAGGGACTTTAAAACTACGAAAAGGGTTCTCGGTACAGGAAAAACGCAAACAACTAGTGTGTTCGATGAAAATGGAGACTTAACAACGAATAGAGACTGGATTGTCGAACACGCTCAAGAATTCTTTTAAAATTCATTTCCCATAAAGAAGAGACACAAGACAACAAACAGGATATACAAGTTACGAGTAATCAATTCGAAAAATTCCCAGAAGTTACTCTGTGGGAGGTGAAATAAGCCATCAAACAAACGAAGAAAGGAACGGACCCAGGACCCCATAACATCACCATCGACCAACTAAAAAAAAACTGGTAAAGTCATCACCAGGAAACTAGCCATCCTATTCAACTTATTCCTAAGACAGAGCAAAGTCCTAGAAGATTGGAATGTGGCAATAGTAATGCTATTACATAAGGAAGGGAACCCGAAAGATCCAGTCTAACTACAGACTATTAAGCTAACACAACTGCATTTAAACCCTTTTTACCAAAGTGATCACCAGAAGATTCAGAAGACTTACACAACCATTGACCATCTCCATTCAGTAAATCAACTACAAGAGGAAGCAGCAGAATATAAGATGCCACTTGCTGTAGCATTTGTCGACTTAAAAAAAAAGGCTTTTGACTCAGCGGAAACACCCAAGGTCATCAATGCTATCATGCAACAAGGCGTAGATCCTGTATATATCTTGCAACATACATCTACCTATGACAACAGATCTATATGAAACCACCGAAAGGAGAAGAAATCAAGCAAAGAATCACTCAAGGATGGTAAGCTTTCGGCTAATCAAGCTCAATTTTTGAGAACAAGATAATTCCATTAGTTAAAAAAAACCAATGCCTCCCTCCCCGATAGTCATCTATGGAGATGAAACATGGAAACTAACCAAAAGACTATCTCTCAAACTACAACTTGCACATGAGAGAATCATGCTCAACCTCACATGGAGTGATCACAAAACAGTTCAGTGTATCAGGGAAAAAAACAGGAATCAGGGATATGATTGAGTTCATTAGAAAACATATGGCAATGGGTTGGTCACGTCGCGATAATTTCAGCCAACTGCTGGACATCACGACTCACAACATTGATCCCCCGGAGATCATACACGAAACTGTGGCCGGCAAAATGGTGTGACGAAATAGACATGTTTAGAAAATATTGGCTCCACGACGCCCATGATAAAGAGGTCTAGCGAATACTGGGGAAGGTCTATGTTCAACGACAGACGCTAAGAAACTGCTGCTGCTGATGATGACAAGTTTCTGTAATGGATATAATTAAAGTACGTAGTTGCATTTCGAGTACAAAAGCCCAATGAGAGTGATATCCTCGTGTCACAAGACTGCTCTCTCCGACAATGCTTAAGGTCAGCGCATTAAGTTCATAGAAGTCTGGAATTCCTTTTTGAATAATCGATAAAAATAACGGTAAAGCGCGCTTTCTTTTATATTGAAGAGGAAATAAACAAGAAAAGTGAAACGGACATAATTGTGGGTGTTGCCATGAATTTTATTCACCAGCCCACAGACTCTATAAGCTATTTTTTTTTCAGGTAAAAATTGACGCGTCATGGCTTACACAAAATTACTCTACTATGTCAACTTTCTTTTCCGGGTACCTGGGCGATCATGGTAGCATAAATGATGCTTTATAAACATGTTTATTATTGTCTTCCTCCTCCGCACTTTCCACGTCTACTGCCTTTTAAAGTAAAAATTCCATTTCTCCTTTTCTAATGAAATGACTCAATAATAAAAGTTTTCTCACACTTGATGTTCTCATAAAATATCGTTTTGAGTGGAAATACTGTTGTAGTGGCTCATTTGTTACCCTATCCCAATATCAAGCTTCTTCAAAGTACGGGCCCTGACCCATAACTTGGTTGCAAGGTCTTGCTATTTGGGTTGCAGGTTCATAATAGATAAAAAAAAGAGTAGGAAAAAAACTATTGCTGTCAATAAAATAATCTATGTTTGAAATACAAATATATCTATTGATCTTAACATTACCCTAGTCATTGATAATTTATTTGTTACACTTCAAATCATATCATAATTGTAATAGTAGCCCTGACATGGTTGAAAAGCGACAGCCGAGTTTCAATGAGAGAGAAAAAGAAAGGGAGAGAGAGTAGCGTGCAAGATGGTTCATACGCGTATAATACAATGGATATGTTCCACACATCTACACTTTTGAAACAAACACGAGTTGCATTTGGACTTCGAGAGTATGAAGTGGTACTTTTTTTTAGTAATATTGAGTTTATGCCTTAATCCTAATACAAAATAGATTGTTTATTATATGCCAGTGGGTCACGAAGTTACTGTATAGCATTGAAGTGGTTTGTGATCAAAAATGTTTGAAGAAGTCTGCTCTATATGATATTTTCAGCTTTTTATTTAGCTTTGAGTATGTGATACGGGAAAGGAAAATAATGAGCATTCTTTCCTGTATTACGTCCAGTTTAACTTGATGCATATAGATATTTCAATCAGCTTGGGGATGTACTTGGGATAGACATAACAAATATGGATTCGAAACAAGTGTGTGAATTGTACGAAAAATCAAGTAGAATGAGCATTGAGGTAACAATAATCCTTCATTGAACAATTCAAGAGAATTTGTTGGCAACTCTTTTCAGGTAATTATGGCAACGACTCTCTCCTCCATTTTTTTTCCTTTTCTTTATTGTTTTTTTTGTTGTTGTATTTGTTCTTGAAAGTTCACTGATTCAAATTGTTTGTGCTACCTGCAGCGGGAGCTAGGTGACTATGTGTCCTTTCTCGCAGTGGATGACATTATTATTGAACGACCATAGCCACCAACGGTGGTGAGAGGTTCTATCCCTTTTTAGTATATGCGTGTATTTGAGTATGTCTTTTTGTGTATGTGTGTTCCAACGCTCCAGATCACACTATTCTGTCTACAACAAATTGGCATCAGTGCTACACTAGACCCCTTTTAAAGATATTCTTTTCTTCAATTTTTAGAAAGTAGCTTTTTTGACCTTATGACCTTTTGGTTTTGACAGGCTTATTGATAACTAGATTCTCCAGAATCTGGATTTTCTTTTCTATATTTTACATGCTTCTATAAGGATTATTGTCCTTATATTTTGTGGGATAGAGCAGATAATTGCTGTTGGTTAGATGTGGCAAAATAATGTAGGATTTTACCTCTACGCAGTGTAGTGGCTGACACCATGCGCCGACGTCACTGGAGAAGTCAATGAAACAAGGGAGATGCATAGGGAGCATGCGCGCCAAGTACAAATGTTGACGTAGATATCAAACAGAGTAAAAAAAAGATACATGCAAATATTTAGAATGAGAGGTAAATTTAATGCAGAAATTAGGAATGTAAGTGAAATACATCTAATGGAAACATTGATACATTGGATCGTGTAAAGAAGAGAAGAGAAGAGGCCCGTTAGGTTTAGGTTATTCCTATGCGTTAAAACGAGATATAGGATAGAATGGGGATTTAGGGGACACGTGGCATAAAGGGCCTAATGTTTCGTTAATCCATCGAATGGAGTGGTATAGTTGACCGAGTTAGATTATAATAAGGCGATTAGTCAGGATAGGTGTAAGAAAGAGATTAAGAGGCGAAATAATGAATGCAGCGTTTGCGTGGTCGCCAAAGATAGTAGTTGCAGTATTTGCATTTAGTAGCGATAAAGTTCTTGCAAATACTCACACCAAGGAAGATAAGTGACAAGACAATATATTCAATCACGGTGAAAGAATAGAAATCACGGTGTCTGCGAGTTTAGAGAGAGGTAAAGAAAGATAACCAGCTTGAGATGCCGAGGCCAAATAAGCAGTTGACCACGTGCGTTCAGGGTTTTTATAGGGGGCTGTCGTAAGAACTGACGTTCTCGATATCTAGCTAAAAGTAGGATTTCGTATAAAATTCCTGACTAAAGATATAGGGGTCACCACACTTCCTTGTGGAAAACGTCCGTGATTTCATAAATAGTATTCCGATCATATCTATTCCTCGATGGAGTTTTTTTTACAGGAGTTCAAATTTAGACGCCACCGTTGTTCCATAATTGACTGTGATGGCGACTTGTATTCTTATTCAGTTTTTAGAAGTAATGAATAAAATGAAAAATAAAAAGTATTTCCAGCAATCTTTTAACAAAGGAGAAAACATATTTTGTACTTGGCTCTACATTTCTATGGAGTTCAAGTGTTATAGTCCATGTTTTGGAAGCCTGCAACAAGATTGTTCAGTATTATCGTAGCTGTTAGTAACACTTGGATTCTTTCTCTCAGTGATCCATGCCACTCGATACGAGTTTGATGGTTCCTGGGAGAGCACACTGCTATGTGTCCTCCCCTGGAACGGAGTGTGCATGACAAAGGACCGGGTGTACAGCCCGTCCTAGCTTGGCAAGATGTTCAGTTTATCGATGGTAGGGCATAGGCTAAGATAGAACAATCTTGTTGCTGCATACAGCACCTGGTTTTCAAAAGGAGGTCAACATACCCGGCGATGACCAGTTTCGACATCGCTTAACCTCGGTGATCTAATGAGAAACAACGCATATTTTATCAGTGACGCTTGTAACAATCCCTGAACACTGAATATTTCTTTCTCTCACGTTTTCAATGCTCAACATACATTGACGATACTTACTAAACGATTTTTTTAAATAAAAAAATACAAAATCGATAGTTAAATCATCAAATTTCATTTTATTGTGTTACTGTTGCAATCTTCATTCAGTCATAACCTTGTGAACGATCTCCATCTTGTATCAAGAGATAGCTTCTAAAAAAACATTTGAGAAGGAGCAGAAGGTAACATACCCTTTCTAAGCCCACCACAGAAAATAATTTTATGTCTGTTATCGAACAGAAGATAGATAAATACTTACTTACACAACGAATGTAAACAAGAATTTATTACTAGCTAAGTTATGGTACCTAGTTAATACACGCAAATTGTTTGGCGAAAAACGTATTCAAAATAACTCCGTTTCCGAGATACACAAAAATCATGTCATGTTGTTTGCATGTTATGTTTAGCTATCGTATTTTACATCCGCACAAGTAAAGCTCAATTGCTTCAGCACAAACCACCAAGTGTAATAAATCTTAAAATGGCAGGCTATTGATTGCTGGAAACCACACGAACAATATGAATGCATGTAATCAAATGAAGTGGGAAGACCGTACGAATGAATACTGCAAGCTATTATTGTTATGTCTACTTCGTATGTTCAAACAATCCTTTGATCAAAAGAAAATATGTAGGTGGTTTGTAGGCGAGAGGAAATGATGAATCATGATTATTAATTATGATTCTAAATTTAAAAACTGTTTACACAACACGGTGAATGAACAAAGGAATGTTAATTGTTTATCAAGTGTCGTTGAATTTTACAGGTTGTTTTCAGGTGAACAGCATCTTTTTAGTGAGATGCAATCAGGCTTTTTCCCATAAAAACTTACCACTTTTCTTATATTACGTCAAAGCGCTGGGCTTTATAATCTTTCTTAAGACCTGACAGACGCTGCGAGGTCTATGAAAGCCGATATCACTTTCTTACAGACCAAACTGAAAAATAGGAGAAGGAATACACGGAGAGAGAGAGAGAAAGAGAGAGAGAGAGAGAGAGAGAGAGAGAGAGAGATTTACAATATTCATATTTTTTTACCTATTTTAAAGAAGGTTTAGTTACACTGTTTTGCAGGGGATCCTGGAAAATTTCTTGATTGAGAGATATTTTTTCATTTGGAAGAAAAACAGGTCTGGTTCGTCACTCGATAGAAACCGTCATATGATCAACGTCTTTTGATCGCATACCGTGTTGGGGGTGATGAATTAAAGAAATGGAAAAAGGGGGATCAATAGATAAGTCACTCTGGTTTTTGTTGGGCGGTGATCGCCAAGAAAAATCTAGATTTTCAAAAACCAAGTGGATCAATTTAGGATGAACTTACATTGCAAAGTGACCCCCCCCCATTAAAAACCTTTTTAGGGTAGAATTTAAAAAAAGGAGAAGTATTCTTTGTAGACATAAGGAATACATTTTAAATTTTCAACCCTCTAGCTCGATTGGGACGGTCTGTACGCGCGATACACACATATATAGCCAGCTAGCTTTGCAAGAGGGTGAACCATGAGCTAAAAAAAGAATTTATTGAATTTTGGGTTGAATTTAGAAATTATTTCTTCCGATTGAGAGATATTTTTTCATACATCCAGACAATAATCCGAAACATGGAAAATCTAAACTAATGCAGTTATCTCCCTTCTTTGAGTTTTCTTTTAGTGTGAAGCACTGGCAGGGTTTATGAGCTCTCTGAATGTCTTCTTGTTCAACTTTCCCTCCTTCCACCATCTTTCATTTCCCCCCCTTCTTTTGTCCAATTCCAGTACCAGTCGGAACCTGTAGTTGACTTTATGTTTCCAACATAACGACAACAGCAACAATAATCCTCACAGTGTATTCTCCGTGAGAACAAGAACAGCAACAACCCTCACCTAATTTAGAGGAGGTAAGTATTCACCGATTGCATTTCCAATATTGGAAATACAATCAGTGAAGTGTTGCCTCCCCAAAATTTTCTAGTCAACCAATAGTTTATGAACACAATCTTTGGAATGTATATAATACACAACTTGTAGCTTTTACTAGAGAAAATTTAATTACCCTTCCGTCGGAATAGAAATAGGAGTGAAGTAATTTATTTCGCTTCTTCATTTAACTATTGATCATGATTTCTTCTCTTTTGACTTTGTCGTTCCTCTTTTCCTATTCAAGTTCCGTTCCTTCGATTCCAGTGTTTCTCAACCTCTTTCGCTTGGTGGCCCACCTGGCTTTCGATGTGACATGTCATGGCCCAGTGGAGATCATAGCCAGCACATTTTTGAAGCCAAAGAGATGCCAATAAAAACTGCAACTTTTTTTTTTTCAATTTAAAAGTGTTTAATAAAACGAAAGAATGGAAACTTTATTACACATTGCAATAATAACCAGAAACAAGTTTGACTGAGCAAGGATCAAATCCCTGTCTTTATAAAAATCTGAAAGGTAAACAAAACAGAATTTATTTCTCCATACAATATTAATCCAAAAGCTACGTGTCACATTTCAGCTCCTTTATTAGTCGTTCCTATAAATGGGATGTGCAAACTTTAGCAAAACAAGTAGACCTGAGTTGGGCTTTAGAAGTGGGAGTGAATTAGTCACCAGTTTTTGCATACGTCACTGTGTCCCTGATATTCGTGCATGACGTCTGGTTTTTGGTCAGGTTATTGTCACCCATTATTGTTATTATAAACGAAAATAAAGTTAAAACTGAATAGTGGGAGTTTGATAAAATATGAAAGCCCATCTCAAAGGTGTGATATAATAAAAGACAGGAAAAAAAAAACAAAGAAAAAATCAAACCAGTTTAAGTTGAAGCTTTTCCAATGGGAGATATTCTGAATTTTCTGTTCAAGCTTCCCAATCGTAAGTTCTGTTATGGGAAGTGCATCTGTTCCGAGCCTTTGTCTTCAGCTACACCAACGTTGAGAAGCCTGAGTCACTAAGATATATTGATGCAAAAGGTAGGAATTTCTTTAGGCATTACTTACAAAAAGAGGATTGGAGAGTCTTTATGGTTCACCTCGAAAACGTGCTGAGGCCTACCTGGAAAACGTGCAATGGCCCACCAGAAGACCGTGACCTTCTGGATGGGAAACACTGCTCTATTCTCGACCCATATTCTGCTTTCTTCCTTTTTTTTATTATCTTCTCTTCTTTCTTCTTTATTTCATACATTCTGTACATTCTTCTCTCTTTTCTCCTCCCACTTTTTTTAGCTAAAGATTTTATTTTATCGAGTCATCGTCGACCAGAGGTTTTCAAAGTGTGCACTGCGGCGCCCTGGACACCATAGTCTGGTCTGTCAATAATCAACCCAAAACACTCAAGAGGTTCAAAACTTTCTTCTGCCTCTTCTCACACATCGAATGCATAGTTTTATCCCCTCCTTCCATATAGTTCCGTCACATCAGTCTTTAATCATCCGTTGTTAGGTATAGAACTTCCCCAGGATTCGCCAGACTTCCTATCGTGGGCATCACGGAGCCAATACTCTCTGAACACGCCTAGTTCGTCTCTCCATCTTGTATTCTGCCGGCCTCGGTTACGCATGTAATCTCTAGGGTTCCATGTCGTGAGTCGAGATGTTCATCGGTTGTTTGTCATTCTTGCAACATGACCAGCCCACTGCCATTTGAGTTTCCCAATGGATTCTGTGATGTCTCGAAATCCTCTTTTTTCCTTGATATTTTTTACCGTCTTATGATCTCTCCCTGTGAGGTTGAGCACGATTCTCCAACGTGCACGTTGCACGGTTCTCAGTTTGAGTGTTAGTCTTTTGGTTAGGTTCCATGTTTCAGCTCCATAGGTAATTATCGGGGGGGGGGGGGATGCATTTGGTGTATACTCTTCTCTTTAGGACTAATAGGATTTTCTTGAGGGTTGAGCTTGCTCTGCCGAAGGCTTGCCATCCTAGAGTAATTATTCGCTTGATTTCTTCTTCTTTTAAGAATTTCATAGAGATTCGTTGTCCAAGGTAGATGTGGTGGTCTACTTCCTCCAGTTCTGTGTCCTCAATTTTGATAGTTGTGTGTTTATTTCTGACGTGATTGTTGCACATGATCTTTGTCTTGCTGAAATGAATGTGAGGGACGACTCTCTTGTTTTCTTCATTCAGTTCATTTAGCATTTGTTCGAGGTCGTTGAGGTTCTCTGCAAGAAGGACGATGTAGTTCGCAAATCTGAAATTGCTCAGATATTCGCCGTCTATACTGATTCCTTCAT
The DNA here is from genome assembly GCA_963457665.1 of Thysanoteuthis rhombus. Classification (NCBI taxonomy): domain Eukaryota; kingdom Metazoa; phylum Mollusca; class Cephalopoda; order Oegopsida; family Thysanoteuthidae; genus Thysanoteuthis; species Thysanoteuthis major. The sequence continues at coordinate 11,941,488 of OY735228.1, read as the reverse complement.
TTTCCCAGTCTACGTTTCGTAAGATTATCTCGAGGCAGGCTGGGAAGAGTTTAACAATTCTGATCTCATTTGCATAATCTTTGCTTCTCGAAGTCCATGACCTTGCTATGCGTTGAAACCTTTCAAGGTAAAAATTTGTGTTCGTACGATTCTCCACAATATTCTCAGTTCCTTTTAGTTACCCCCTCTCAACCTGTCTCGTGTGTTCCGTTCAATGCATCCAGTCTTGAACTTCACATTTCCATCACGAGTTTGTGTCCTTTTTATCCAAGGATCACATTCTCGGTTGTTTTAAACTACCTTCAACATTATCTATAGATTCCCCACGACTGCATTGAAGATTGAATCTAATGTATGGTGGAGTGATCAAGGAACTAAATTAAGATAAGTATTTTGATTAAATGATGATTTCAGTTAGTACAAGTAATTTGATATGATTTGAAAGACTTTTATTTGAATTTTTTAGATTGTAGTTTTCCGGACAAATGGACAGGTTTTTATCAATAAACGTTGTGAAAGTGATGATCCAAAACAAAACATGGAAAAAGGCGGAAATATCGTAAAAATGATGATAGTTCAAAGAGTTTTCAGACGATCTAACTCCTTGTTGCTTGTGTTCTAAACACGACGTTTCAGCTGATTCATTCTACAACCTTCTTCAAGTGTAATATCCAAATATGATGGTGGTAAACAGATTCGGATATCACACCTGAAGAAGGTTGTCGGATGAATCGGCCGAAATGTCGTATTTATAAGACGAACAACAAGAAGGAGTTGAGTCATCCCCCCCCCCCCAAAAAACTAATTGAATGTTGATGACCCTTTTTCGAAACTATAGACAGTATGATGATAGTTATTTGGACCGGGGATTCACTTCCAAATACATCATCAATGAAAAGAAAGAACAGAGTCAATTGTGTTGGCACCAGAGTGAATGCTTCAAAGTAAATTAACAGGCTTCCTAGAGATAAATTATTGCAATATGGTTGGCAAATCCCGTGACTATCCTGATAGAAAGTTACAAAATTTACAGCAACAGAAAAAGCACTTTATTTAAGCGTGCGTCAAAGCCAAGCAATGCTTTCCTAGTATCCTATAAGTTGGCATACAGAATAGTGAAAGCTAAAAACCCTCATACGATAGCAGAAGATCTGATTCTACTGGCTGCTGTAGATATGTTAAATATCATTATTAGTGAATCTTCCAGGAAACTATTCTTCAAGTTGTCTTTATCAGATTATATGATTGATTGCAGAATCGAGTAAATGGCAGAGGACATGGGTGAACACTTGATTAAAAAAAAACGCGAGGGGAAGAATTAGGGTTGTCGTTCAACGAGGCCACTGACGGTGATAAGGATGTCAATCTCACCTGTTAGGTACTATTCTTCTATTTGCAAAAATATATCTGCAGGGCCAAAGACTCTGGATTTGTTCGGGATACTATACGCATTTATCAATGAAAATAATCTGTAGTAGACGAAGCACGTTGGCATCTATACAGATGGTGGCTACTTTATTTCCGGGGCTTATGGAGAACTGCAAGCACTCATTGGAAGAGAAGCTCCTGATGCACTGTGGACCCATTGTATAATTCACAGGAAACCCCGTGTATTAAAACATCTCCAGTCCTCCAGTTAATCCGATCCTTGGATGTGTAGTAAAAACGATCAACCATATAAAAGGTCGGCCATTAACGATTTTTCGAAAAATTATGCGAAAATATGGGAGCCAAACAAACATCTTAATTACATTACTGAAGCTCGTAATGACTATCGTGTGAAAGTATACTGTTCCGTACATTCGAATAACGACAGGAACTTTATGTATATCTTGACAACAACGCACACGAGTACGCCAGATATTTTGTGGATACGGATTTTTAACCAAATTGGCATACTTGTCTGAAACCTTTGAAAGGTAAAATGTGTTGAATCTCTCTCTGCAAAGACGTAACATGCACTTTTTGAAATCGGTGGAGAAGATTTTAGCTTTCAGGAAAAAATATTATTTCAGGAAAAAAATGAATGAAGACGGTGGCAAAGAGTTTTTTTTTCCATTGTTGCAATAATCTGTGGCATCCAATGATATTGATTTCACTTGGGATATGAAATTCGCTTATCACGCTTATCACAGCTAAGCAACTGGTTTGAAAAATATTTTCAATAATTTGATTAGTAAAAATTCACATTGATTAAAGATGGATTCAGGACTAATCTTCATCTGCAGGTAAAAAGATCTGTTTGACTTGTCTTACGACAATTCATTGGAAAATAAATGTTCAAACTGGAATTGATTGAGATAACGTATTCTCCCGATAGTCACCTATGATGCTGAGATATGGAATCTAACCAAAAGATTGACCCTCAAACCATGTAATGTGCACAGGAAAGGATCATGCTCAACATCATATGGAAAAACAAGAATCATAGAAACCATTAGAAAACTCGAGACAATGGATTGTTCATGTTGCACGAATGGCAGACAACCGATAGACGTCACTCTCACAAAGTGAGATCATAGGCGAAACTGAAGCCGACAGAAAAGAAGATGGTGCGACTAACTAGATAAGTTCAGAATGTAGTAGCTCTGCGACACCCGTGATAGTGAGGTTTGGCAAATCCTGGGGAAGGTCTATGTCCAATGACGGACGCTAAAAGACTGCTGCTACTGCTACTGCAGATGATGATGATGATGATGACGACGACGATGATGATGATGATGATGATGAATATTCTCTGCTAAGTGCTGAAGCTCAACGAATCATAACTCCATTTACAACAACGTATCTGTACGAAGCTGGGTTTTTCGGTTGTAGCTGTGATGAAAATACGAAAGTGTCATGCAAACGTTGACGTGGAACAGAAAATGACGATGGCTGTCACCTGTTTGATTCCAAGATTTGAAAAACCCTTTGATGGACAACAGGGTCAACCACACCTCCCTAGTAGTCAAGATCATTGAAAAAAGAAATAAATAAGGTTTTCGTGAATTTGAATTCCTGGATTTATAATTTTTGTTAGAATTCTGTTAAGCAAACGAAAGAAATCATGGAAAAATACTTTTCCTGTCGCTGGGGCGACTTCGACTTCTTCTGACCTTCAGGAAAGCGAATGGATTGGCTCTGAAGTCGGTGATCAATTTACAGTTTATGTATATTGTAAAACTAGAATCTTTTTTTATGTCTGTCTCAACAACACTTGATGTTCACTTTACAAAATAAGTATCAACAGTCAGACCCTTATTTTGCAAAAAATATAAAAAATATAAATAAATTAAACTATTTCCCCATACATCTCTATATTTTTGAGATGAGGTATTATTATTATTTCTATTATTATTATTCGGACCATCTTCATCTTGGTTGTTTTTACATACATGGACACATAGCGTAGTGGTTACAGAATCAGACAAAATTACAGCAAGTAATCTGATGGTTTTAGGTTCAATCCCAGTGTGAGACAATAATGATACTACTAATGCTAAGAGGGGAGTGCAGTCAATATACCCCCGTCGGTTAAATAAAAGGTTCGGTTCGTTACTTCCCCACACCTACCAGGCTGTAGAGTACAACGGCTGAAACGTTGTATGAAAAACAACCAAGATGAGGATGGTACGAATAATAATATAAATAAATATTTTCTCATACTTTTTCACACTCGTTTGCTTAAACGAAGCTTGTCTTCCCCCTTCTATTTACTAACAAACCAAACCACAGGAACACAAATGCAATGTTTTCAGCACTAATTCACTTCTGCACTCAACATAACGAAAATCCTATTCATTTCGTTTGTGATATTTAATTTCATAATCTTTGTAATCAAATCGATTCTCAACATAGACTGATTTCTTTCTATTTTTATGAAATGTTTCAATTAAAAAAAAAAAACAATAAAATAGCATTTTTTTTACTGTGAAACGATTTAACATTTTTTGTGAAACGTTTCAATTGTTTGAATATTTTCAATAGAAAGAAAAAAAATCGATCAGATATCACTTTTGTAGTATGAAATTCATTTTTTTGTGAAATTATTTTGTTTGTAAATATCTTTAAATGAAAGATGAAAGAAATAGCAATTGTGTCTCGCTCCAGAACTGTGTGTATTGTTTTTTTCCGCATTTTTCCCCAAAGATAACCTCCCTTCGATCGTTTTGAAAATTATATCCCTTGTTGACAAGGGATGCAGGAGAAAAAATTTGCGTAGATTTTCTGACTTTAGGGCACCGTGAAAAATCCTTGTACATCAAGGGCTCAAAAACGTTTGCCGTGGATTAACAGATTTTTCTCTTTTTTCAGTGTCCATGAGTATGTGTATTTGTGTGTGTGTGTGTGTGTGTGTGTGTGTGTGTGTGTGTGTGTGTGTGTGTGTGTGTGTGCGTTTGTCCATCCGAGCACCCCATGTCACATTTTTGGGGCTACAACCTAGAAAATTTGCATTAGTGCACCGTTAAGTACCATTTAAAATATTTTTTTTTTCCAAAAGGTTTTTTTTGGGGCCTCTATCGTCATTTTGGGCCAACAGTCCCCAGATCTTGTGCGGATATTTTCTAGATAATTTTAGATAAAAGATCTATTCTTTTAAGATGATTCTAGATAAAAGACATATTTTTTTGAGATCGTCTTGAATATTGTCCATATAATTAGTTAGAAAATTAGTTCTGGTACATGCGCAGGCCTTGGTGATTCATTTATACGGGGTAGGGATATCGTCCTTTTTTTAAAAATTCCAACTCTTTTCAAAATTATCACGTGACTGAGACAGTAGGACTTTCAACAGAAAAGCAGAAAGAGGGTGAATTATTCAGATTAGAAACAGCCAAAATAAAAAAATGCTCGATATGGAGGTCAGACTTTTTTTTTAAGGAATATAAGATAATATCCTATTTCAAAGGGCGCTCAAATTTAGCTTTCAAGGGCGCCAGGTACCCTAGGGTCGGTCCTGGTCACGGAATAGATGAAAGGTAAAGTTAAAATATTGACCCTGCAACGCCCGTCATAGAGAGTTGTGACGAATCCTGGGGAAGGTCCGTGTCCAACGACGGACGCTAAAAAGCTGATGATGTCGATGAAAAGTGAAGCTCTTTCCAGTATTTCAGAGAATATCCCTTCGGAAAAAATATAGTTCTTTTTTTAGATAATAAATTTCCGGATGAATGAGCAGAGGTTGTGCCAGGGGAATTTAATCAAAATGCACATGATCTGAAAGCATGAGGCACACGAAAGCCGGATATGAATAATTGTTATGAGTGCGTTCCTATCAACGAATGAGTTCAGCGTAGTAAATAGGAGGGAAATCCTGCTACAAACCGCACATACACATAATGCACCTCTAAAGTAAATGATGTAACTTTTTATCTATAGTATTTAGTCATAGGAAAAAATTGACTTTTTTTTTCATGGAGGATTTAATTGTGATCGTGTGTCTTTGGTTTTCGGTCGTTTCATCGAACGGCTTGCAGTCAGCCGATAGCAGTTCCACCATGCAGCCGATTCGTAGACTATCTTTATGATGAAGTGATGTTCTGCCGATTCTGCTTTGTACGGACTGCGGCTTCATCGAATACTTTTTGTTGTACCATTTAAAGGTTATAAATGAAGGGAAAAAAAGTGATAAAAAATAGTGAAATTTCTAAGCAAATTTTAATTTTTTTATTTTACATCTTAAATAACAACATTGGAAGTCAACTCTGAACCTTGTACTAGAGTTTGACCAAAAATATTTAATAAGGAGGATGGGCCTGGTGTGATGAGACCAGGGGTCGACCAAGCGGCGGGGGAGCAATAATAAGCATCATGGGAGAGGAGGGGGAAGATCCAGGAATAATTTTCCATTGTGTGATATTTTTCCGTTTTTTTTCTTCTTCATACGTTTGAATATACGCCCTTGAATGTCCACATGATATCACCTGATATTCCCAATGGGTGGCTCAGGCCATCACATTCAATAAAATGAGATAAACGTTATGAATAATGATTAGTATTAGTACAAAAGATCAGAATTATAGATATCCTGGCAAGAGAGCAAGTGCTAAAAGGAGTGGTGACACTTTGAGTTACCGGGAGACACCAACCATAGGTCTGCCACTCGCTGAGACAAAGAATTAAATGAGCTTTCTAGACATGGGAATTTATGATTGAGGGGCTATCGATTTTTATTCTCTGCTCCCTATGCACCGTCCTTTACCTTCCAGCGTACCCTTCAGCCTTCCAGGGTCAGCGAGGGGGGCGGTTGCGTCCACTTTGGGAATCGCTGATCCAAGGTTGAGGATAATTTCGGAAATGATTTTTTGACATAAGTAGTGCTGAGTAATCAGTAATTAAGATAACTTGGACATGTCCGCTCAGAAGCTGCACCCGGTTCTATGAAAATCTTTCAAAATTCACATAACGAGACGCAGTTCTTTATTTATTTATGATGTCGTTAATAGCAACAAATAGTAGCAAAAATCAACAGTAATGATTTGTAATACTAAAATAAAGGAAAATAGAATTGAAACGAACTGAAATATCAGTTGATAACAAATATAGCGCAGAGGAGATCGTGAACAGGGAATGAGTTGAACGGATTGATTTTGACTGACGCTTGCCTCCAAGTTCCAGTAGTGAAGTGGTAAGAACAGCGGTGGGTCAAGTGAGCCACCTTCGAATATAGTCGTGGGTTCGATTCTCAACTGTAACTTCATTTCGATCTGCGCTGTTAATCTACTTACTCACTGCTGAAGCCTGAGTTTAGTTGCGATAAAATGCAGCAACAATTAAGATGGGGGTAATTTGTTGCGAAAATTAATGATAACGATTTATAATACATCTTCTAAAATATATAGAAATATCGTTGTTGATCGAAATAACTCAGTTAAGTGATATTTGCTGGAACAGGTTTTTTTGTGAATCCTTTTCTGCAGATTCCTGTAATTATTTTAGATTTTCACATGACTTCCAAGTGTTTATTGTGGACTTGTAGTTATATCGAATTCCTGTTTATTTCAGTATTTATCAAGTATGTTTCTGGAAGAATTCAGATTTTTGGACCACACTATTCAATCAGATAGATTATTCCATATCCACATTATGTAGACATTGAAATTATATTTTCGTATATCAAGTCGGTACATTCTTTAGTTGTTCCACATGTTTCTTGATGTATGGGTCAACAATGGACTCGCTTGTTGGCTGCTACTGACACTATAAGTGTGACATAATGGTAGGAAAGGAAAAGGTGGAAAAACACTTGTATCATTCCATTAGACTGAAGGAAGGGAAAGGAGAAAAAAAAAATTAGGAACTTTAATTAGAGGGTAGGAAGGGAGAATATAGAAAAAAGTTGGGCTGTTTAATAAGGGGGTAGGGAAGGAGAGGGTGGAGGTCAGTTGGTTCAGTAAGATGATAGGGAGGAGGAGGGTTGATGGATCCTACTATGTGTGAAACACGTTTCTTACTGTATATATTTATTTGTTTTTGAGGTTTGGGTTAAAGAGTGTAAGGTGAGGTTTTGGTTTATTTTTCGTTACTTCCCCCGTCTCCGCATCCATATGGGATTGTCTTTTGTCAGAGGTTATAAAATGGGACTTTTAATGGATGATATATTTTTAGACAATATCTGCATTTTTGATTGTTATTCCTCTTGATAAAAAGCAACTAAAAATCAAGATGAATCTAAACCGTAATAAAAATTGATAATAAAAAAAATACTTCAAAAGTTTTAGATGGAACATTTTCACCATTATTATATAATTATGATAAAGAAGAACATGGATAAAATGATACATCAAAACTAATAATAATAATAATAATAATAATAATAGTAATTATAATGATAATAATAATAATATTTTAACATCTAATAAATATTAATGATTAATAAAAATTAATAAAATTATATATAATATAATTATATATATTATATATATATGATTATATATATATATATATATATATATATATATATATATATATATATATATATATATATATATATAATTATATATAATTATATATATAATATAATTAATAAATAATGAATAATAGAAATAATAACATTTGCAACTAAAACCGCTGCTGAGACTCTTCGAATCGCTGACTTTTTGACAAAGGATCATTTTTGATACTGATGATTAATTCTGTGTTTATTTTTAATATTTTAATAATATTTTTACTTCATAATATTCTTACAGATGACTTCTGATACTTTTACTTTTGGCGTCTGAAACGTTTTTCTTTGATTTTGAATTTTTTCGACTTTGAAATTACCACTGCTAATTTAAAAAACGTAGTTTCTTTGAGTTTCTAGTCTTAGATTGGACCTACACGTTGCCCTATCGTCTGTGAATTGACCAGAGTCTTAAGAATACCCACGTGAAGAAAGTGAATAATTCGCCCCCATTTGCAACTAAAACCGCTGCTGAGACACTTCGAGGCGCTGACTTTTTGACGTTGATTAATTCTGTGATTATCTTTAATATTGTGATAATATTTTTATTTCATAAAAAATAATCATGACAGTACAACCAGATCATTTTACCGAAAAAAAATGGGGCACAGATTGAAGATTTGTGTGTCATAACCGACAGGTGTTCCCTTGTTAGCCAACAAGAGGGACCCGGTTGTCATTCTATGACTGCTGGCCCAAACTCCAGCTTATGTACCCTTAATGGCATTCAGGAGGGGCGCAGTCGTTACCTAGCTACTGTTGGCCAAAACTCATATACCACCAACCACACCCAGGAAAAGCACAACCATCACCGTGTGGCTGCTATAAAGAACAAGAGGAAGAGATGGTCAAGAGAATAGAACACTTTAGTTATGTATTGTTACTTTAAAAGCAAACCTTCGGTGCGATGTTATAGGAAGCGCATGCTCAAAATATGGAAGGAAAAATCTGCTGTGGAGGTATCAAGCCAACGCCTGGCTGACCAAGTAAAACAAATCCTAAAAAAGAAATGGCTTTCCGAGACTGAACTACAAGAAATCTGCGATAATGTAGAGAGAGAAGAAGGTGACACGCTCGAAACACGTCCTATCACAACCAACACAAACGACAAAACTAGAAGAATGTCGCACAAAACCCCTGAAGAAAGTCACACACCAGACAGAGACGACAAAACTCCAACGGAAGAAGAGAAAACCCAGATACAAACTTTGAAAAAAATCACGCGAGAAGAGAAAACAACACTCCCCTCTCTAAGAGACAAAGACAGAAAGAAACTCGGAGAAGTTACTGAACATGACAACTGCCTCTTACATCATATTGAAACGAAAAGCCTTTTGGAACTCAACAATTTAATTTACGCTGGAGCAAAAATGGTGACACATAACTTCACAACACAAGGAATAGCCCCAAATAATAATAGGGAAGAAAAAATCCAACTGGGAAAGAAGATAAGAAAAGCAGATCTCTCAGTTCCAGAGAGATGAAGTACTACTGAGAAATGCAACACATACAGACAGACCGCGAGTAAGACTTTGCAATAAATACAAGATAACACAAAAAGGCCTCCCAACTGTAGTGGAAGAGATACATCAGAAGAGATTAGCCAAGGGAGCAAGACTGAAGAGATACAGGCTAAGAACAGTCCAATACACACAAAACCGCACATTCCAAAACAACGAGAGAAAGTTTTACCAAGATTTGAACGGAGAAAGAAGACAGAACATAAAACCCGACGCCACAGAGAGCAAGAACTACTGGAACAGCATATGGGGGCACCCGAAAAGACACAACGTAACCCTGCGATGGCTAGAAAACATGAAAAAAGAACTCCAAGATATAGACAATGGAGAACCAATATTATTGAATAAAACCACATTGAAACACACTCTTAAGAAAATAGCCAACTGGAAAGCACAGGTCCCGACGGGATCCATGGATATTGGTTCAAGAAATTCACCATATTACACGACAGACTCACCCACCTAATCCAAAATTGCATAAACGAAGGTGAGGCACCAGAATGGATGACCAAAGGTAGAACCAACCTCATCCAAAAAGACCCTGAAAAGGGGAATATGGCAAGCAATTATAGACCAATCACGTGCTTACCACTTATGTGGAAAATCCTGACCGGACAAATAGCAGAGAAAATGTATATATCACTGGAAAGAAGGGGACTGAAGAACAGAAGGGTTGCAGGAAAGGAACCAAGGGGGCAAATGACTTACTCTACATCGACCAGATGATCTTAAAAGAAGTAAAGAAAAGGAAAAAGAACATCGCAATGGGATGGATAGATTACAAAAAAGCGTATGATATGATCCCTCATAGCTGGATACTCAAATGCCTTAGAATGTTCAAGATCAGCAAACCACAGGTTAGATTCATCGGAAACTCTACGAAAAACTGGAAAGTAGACTTGACAGCTACAGGAGAAAACTTAGCAGAGGTAAGGATAAAAGGAGGAATCTTCCAAGGAGACTCGCTGTCCCCATTATTATTTGTTCTCACCATGATGCCACTCAACAGAATCCTGAAGAACAACAAAGTATACCTTTTTTCCAAAACAAAAGGAAAAGTCAACCACTTAATGTACATGGATGATATAAAATTGTTTGCAAAAACAGGGGAGAGCTGGAGATGCTGTTCAACAAAGTAAGAGAATACAGTGATGACATCGGAATGGAATTTGGAATAGAAAAATGTGCAATCATGGTAATGCACAAAGGAAGGCTCTCAATGGCTGAAGGAATCGAACTCCCGGACAACAGTAAGATTAGATCACTGACCGCACAAGACCGATACAAATACCTGGGCGTCCTTGGATGTGACACGATAAAACAGGAAGAGATGAAGGAGAAAATGAAGATAGAATGCCTTAGAAGGATAAGGAAAATATTAGGGAACAAATTAGACAGCAGAAATCTAATAAAAGGAATGAACACCTGGGCTGTATCAGTAGTGAGATACACAGGACCATTCCTAAGATGGACAAAGGAAGAACTCCAATCAATGGACAGGCGAACGAGGAAACTTATGACGATGCATAAAGCTTTACATCGGAGAGATGACACAGATAGACTATACGTTAAGAGAAAAGAAGGTGGCAGGGGGCTCATCAGCATAGAGGACTGTGTCCAGAGAGCTAAAGCTGATCTAGAAAAGTACGTGCAAGCAAACAGTGAAGACATTATAAAGATTACACGAAACAGCGCAACAAACAACAAAGTAGAAAACAATGGAACAGCACAGCAAACTAGGAAAGAAAAATGGGAAAAGAAAAAATTGTACGGAAAGTTCAAAAGACAGATACAAGACGTGGCAGATGACAGATCATGGACATGGTTACGGAAAGGAAACCTGAAGAGAGAAACGGAATCGCTCATCATGGCAGCTCAAAACAAATGCATCAGGACAAACTATATAAAAACAAAAATCGACAGAACACAGACAAACAGCAAGTGCCGCCTATGCGGTGAAAGAGATGAGACTGTAAATCACATAACTAGTGAATGTAGTCAACTCGCCTAGAAGGAGTATAAGCACAGATAGAATAGCAACAATGATACACTGGGAACTGAGTAAAAGAATGGGATTCAACCATGCAGAAAAGTGGTATCAGCACGAACCGGAGGCAGTCCTGGAGAATGGCAACCACAAATTACTCTGGGACTTTGACATCTAAACCGACCACCTCATCCAGGCAAGAAGACCGGACTTGGTTATCGTAGACAAAAAGAAGACCTGCCAAATAGTAGACGCGGCTGTACCTGCAGACCATAGAGTAAAGAGGAAGGAGAATGAAAAACTGGAAAAATACCAGGATCTAGCGAGAGAACTGAAAAAGATGTGGAACATGAAAGCCAGGGTAGTGCCAATCATAGTTGGCACACTAGGAACTGTCCCAAAGACACTGAGGGCGAGACTGGAGGAGATCAGGATAGAGGGAAGGATTGAGACTGTACAGACCACAGCACTGCCAGGAACTGCGCGGATACGGAGGAAAGTGCTAGAAATATAAAGACAGCAACAGTAATTGTTAATAGTGACCTAACAAAGGAAAAGAAATGAAAGCGGGAATGTGAACCACAGCACTGGCATGATAGGTGAAGGAGAGAAAAGATGTTGGCTGAAGATCTGAGGAGACTTATTGTCACTCAGCCTTCAGCAATGACCACTGGGCAACCAGTGTGAAACTGTAAACCACAGTATTACTGTGGCCTATGAGAACTAGGAGAGAAGGGCTGGAGACTTGAGGAGACTTGCAGTCACTCAAACTCCAGCGGTTACCACCAGGCAACTGGTGTGAAATTGCAAATAATAATAATAATAATAATAATAATAATAATAATAATAATAATAATAATAATAATGTGTGAGATTCCAAATAATAATGATAATAATAATAATAATAATAATAATAATAATAATAATAATAATAATAATAGAAGAAGAAGAAGCTAAAAGAGGATAAGGATAAGTTGAAATAAGCAGAATAGACAAAAAAAAAACAAACAAACTATAAAGTGAGTAGAAAAATGGATTAGGAGAAAGAAATGATGAAATATATTCTTAGAATCCTAAGTTCGACCACTTTGTAAACGTACACATTCTGCCTCGACACTGCATGACGTAATTCAAACGGCAGCCGTTTCACAAAGGTAAACAAATCACACGTTACTTTCCCTCAGAAAAATAAGTAATTCTTTTATAAAAAAAAAAATAACGTAATGTCTTGTGCTTTCAATCTAAACGAGGTCCAATGAGGGAAAAAAACGTAGTTCACTTCAGCACCAGAAAAACAAAAAGACTGTACTATTTTTTATCGAAGGTAGTTTTTAGGAGAAACAACACAATCTAATACACATTAAATTCGAAGAGGTTAACTAACCTAAAAAAGATATTTTTGGGCTTTCAATCTGATTGCATACAGAAGTCCAATATTAGATGAAAAATAGAAAAAAAAGGTAGTTTTGAAAGTTACTTACCGACAGAAAAGCTAGAAGTACTTTTTTTTTTGGATTTCAACTGTTGAAAGACCTTTTAAAAATTAGTTTTTCTCAAAACTGACAAATTCACGGAGGTAACGAATGTTTTAATAGATTGAAAGTGCAAACTTTTATCTATTTTCAATCAAATGTTCAAATTATTCAAATCTTAACCCAAATTTTAGCATAAAGTGTCGGAATATCATTTTTTAAAATAATCGGTGTCATCAATTTGGTGTGTCATTTACACTCATTTTATTTTTGGATATGTTTTAAGGGTTTATTTTTTCAATAAATTTATGAAACTAATGATGACGAAAATGAATCAACTTTCAAATATACATGTTATTTGTTTACGTTTGGAAATGTTTGTAAATGACGTCATACGGTGTCAAGGAAAAATATGTTCTGGCCAATGTCAGGGTGTGACAAATATCATTGGTCTAGAATAAGGGAAAGAAATATGGGGGGAAAAATGGAGAAAGAAAGGATCGATTTTTGCGATTCATGTTCGACCCCACTCGTAAGTCAGTTTGACTCTGACAGTCCCCCAAGTATTATGGGAGTCGACTTCCTTTCCTTATTGCCTTTGACGTCTATTTTCTTTATAAAACATTGCAGATTCCGGAAGAAAGAAGAACGGCTGTGTAAATACATAGTGCGACCGAGATATCACACCATGCCAACTAACAGGTTTAAGTTTATATATATATATATATATATATATATATATATATATATAAATATAGTGAATATATCGCTTGAATTCAACCTTTCTGACCGCCCAGTATATATATATATATATATATATATATATATATATATATATATATATTGCATTTGGCTAGGACAATAATCGAGTTAGAAAAAGGACATGGAAGCGAAATAAAACAATGCATAAAGATTGGCTGGAAATCATTTGGTATGAAAATATGTCATGAAATATTGGCAAAAGCCTTTGCAAATACGCTCAAAGCCTAAAGTATACAATCAATGCATTATACAAGCTATGACTTAGGGATGCAAAACGTAAAAAAACTGACGAAACGTACTAAGAGACAATTAAGAATCGCACAGAGAGTCATGAAATATGCAATGCTATGGATGACTCAAAGAGATAAAAAAAAGATCAACATGGATCAGGAGAAAAAACTAGAGTGAAGGATATAATACACATAATAAGCAACAAAAATGGAAATGGGCAGGTACTTGGAAAGAAAGGATGACAAGACATGGAACTTACTGTGTGATGCCCATAGGACACTTAACACAGAAGGAAAAGATCAGATGGAGGGATGAGATAGAAAGGTTTGCCAGTGAGACGTTGTGGTCGTTATGGAAGGAAATAAGAAACACCTTTTTTTTACAGCAGACTTTTATGGCTTATTACACCACACACACACACACACACCTATATATATATATATATATATATATATATATATATATATATATATATATATATATATATATATGAAGGAATTATTTGAGAGATATTCGATTTGGAGAAGAAGAACCAGAAGTTTACCATAAAGTTTAAATAAATAAAGAGCATCTTCTCAAAGAACACTATTTTTCCTCATGTTTAAAGGTGATTCTGACTTGAATCAGCCGAGAAAATCGATATTTATTGATTTTAAAATATCAACTTTAAACGCCATATGACGTCAAATGTGAATATTTTTTTTTTAATAAAAAGCATTTCTCGAAGAGAAATCTTTCTATCAAATGAATCTGAATAATTTTTCTTAAGTGAATTAAAATGGCTGAAGAACCGACCCATCCATTGACGGAGTGAAAGGGGCTCTTATTGAGAGGTGAAGACGCCTCTCAAAAAAGGAAGAGCAGGGTAAGTATGGAGTGTCAAGAGGAAACGCAGTGAAAGAAATTATTACCAGAACACGAGACCCTGAGTAGGAGGTAATTTTAGGTAAAAAGCATCTTCTAGAAGAGCACCATTTTTCCTCATGTTTAAAGGTAAATCTGACTTGAATCAGCTGTGGAAATTGATATTTATAGATTTTAAAACATCAACTTTAAACGCCATATGACGTTATATATGAAAATTTGTTTTTAATAAGAAGCATTTCATCAAGAGAAATCTTTCTATCAAGTGAATCTGAATAATTTTTCTCAAGTAAATTGAAACGGCTGAAGAACCGACCCATCCATAGACGGAGTGAAAGGGACTCTTATTGAGAGATGAAGATGCCTCTCAAAAAAGGAAGAGCAGAGTAAGTATGGAGTGTCAAGAGGAAACGCAGTAAAAGAAAAAGGTGTGAAGAAAGAAAGGCACGGAAGAAATTTCGAAGAAAGGAAAAATGGTAAGACAAAAACAAGGAATAAAGAAGGAAAAGAGTATTGAAAGTTCATAAAAAACGAAGGATGGAAGATTAAAAAAAACAAAAGAAAAGGAAATGAAAACATTAGAAAGCTAGAAGGAAAAGATCAGGAGAAAAACAAAACAAAAACAACTTAGGAATGGTAACCATATCAAAAAGTGGACAGACAATGGTGCAAGTAGAGGTAGCTGGAGATTTAGGTGTCCATTGGGGTCGAGGTGACTCCGTGGGGGGACCCCCAATATTTACTAAGATTTGGTGGAAAGGCAACACTTGCAATAAACAAAAATGAGCTATGGGGAAAATAACCCAGAAGACTGAATTTTGCATGAGTGAATAATTTTGTTTGTTTACAACTATATCCATGTTATTGAATAATGTTAGGTGCAGTAGGCGACCTATAATTATCAAAGCTTTTGGGGTTTCCCTCCATTTGGAAACTGGGTGAGTTTAAAAAAGCCGCTCCCGCCTACCCCTCAGATACGCTTCTGTGAGCAAAGTTGATGAGTTAAACTTCCGATAGTCGTCCCTCGAGTCAAATCAATTAATAATATTTTAAAAAATTACATAATTTGTATATTGCATCAGCCGTAAACAACATGTATAGATTGACTCAGAGGAGAAAAAAAAGGCATCAATAGTCATCCACCCGCTTGCATCAATCCAGGTTGTCACGGTATTGTTTTGCGTGAGCATTTATAATAATATACTTCCGGTTTTGTAGGTGCATCGGAGCTTCACCAAACTTCCTGTTGGCCCTTCTTTTTGAGAGCATGGTACCTATTTTATCCGTTCCCAACCTCTCTAAGCGGGCTGGATTTAGAAAAAAATTTTTTTTCTGCTATTACATCCATATTGGAGGGCAGGGAGGGTTAATGCACTCCCCAAGGGATTCAGTGTGAAGTTAACGCTGATTTTCTCATCCGTAGTTTGAAATCGACGCCGATTTAATTTGCTGTAATGATAACTGCATTGCTATTGGCACCTTAAGATGGCTTCGGTAATTCCCATAAATCTGTTTGAAACGTTACAAAACTCATTAAAGCGGTTTCGGTACTTGTTGGGACCCATTTAATGAATGCATACATTTTTTACTTCTTTCTTTGTTTCAGACATGATTTATACTAACAGAAAATCCCACCTGATTAACATGCGCTGTTAAAATTCCCCAACGTTTCAAGTAGCTATATATATATATATATATATATATATATATATATACATACACACATATATATATATATATATATATATATATATATATATATATATATATATATATATATATATATATATGAAGGAATTATTTAAGAGATATTTGATTAAAACAACAAGAACCGGAAGTTCACCTTAAAGTTCAAATACCATTGTTACCAGAACAAGAGACCCTGAGTAGGACGTAATTTTAGGTAAAAAGCATCTTCTAAAAGAGCACCATTTTTCCTCATGTTTAAAGGTAAATCTGACTTGAATCAGCAGTCGAAATCGATTTTTATAGATTTTAAAACATGAACTTTGAACGCCATATGACGTTAAATGTGAATATTTATTTCTGATAATAAGCATTTCTTAAAAAGAAATCTTTCTATCAAGTGAATCTGAATGATTTTTCAAGTAAATTAAAACATGTGAAGAACAATATGAAGACCGACCCATCCATAGACGGAGTGAAAGGGACTCTTATTGAGAGATGAAGATGCCTCTCAAAAAAGGAAGAGCAGAGTAAGTATGGAGTGTCAAGAGGAAACGCAGTAAAAGAAAAAGGTGTGAAGAAAGAAAGGCACGGAAGAAATTTCGAAGAAAGGAAAAATGGTAAGACAAAAACAAGGAATAAAGAAGGAAAAGAGAATTGAAAGTTCATAAAAAAACGAAGGATGGGAAGATTAAAAAAAACAAAAGAAAAGGAAATGAAAACATTAGAAAGCTAGAAGGAAAAGATCAGGAGAAAAACAAAACAAAAACAACTTAGGAATGGTAACCATATCAAAAAGTAGACAGACACTGGTGCAACTAGAGGTAGCTAGAGATTTAGGTGTCCATTGGGGTCGAGGTGGCTCCGTGGGGGGACCCCCAATATTTACTAAGATTTGGTGGAAAGGCGACACTTGCAATGAACAAAAATGCACTATGGGGAAAATAACCCTGAAGACTGAATTTTGCATGAGTGAATAATTTTGTTTGTTTACAACTATATCCGTGTTATTGAATAATGTTAGGTGCAGTAGACGAACTATAATTATCAAAGCTCTTGGGGTTTCCCTCCATTTGGAAACTGGGTGAGTTTAAAAAAGCCGCTCCCGCCTACCCCTCAGATACGCTTCTGTGAGCAAAGTTGATGAGTTAAACTTCCGATAGTCGTCCCTCGAGTCAAATCAATTAATAATATTTTAAAAAATTACATAATTTGTATATTGCATCAGTTGTAAACAACATACATAGATTGACTCAGAGGAGAAAAAAAAAAGGATCAATAGTCATCAACCCACTTGCATCAATCCAGGGTATCACGGTATTGTTTTGCGTGAGCATTTATAATAATATACTTCCGGTTTGGTAGGTGCGTCGAAGCTTCACCAAACTTCCTGTTAGCCCTTTCTCTTTGGGAGCACGGCACCTATTTAGTCCGTTTCCAACCTCTCCCAGCGGGCTGGATGTTTTTTTTTTTTTTTTTTTTTTTTGCTATTACACCCATATTAGAAGGCATGGGGGATTTATGTCCGTCCGAAGGGATTCAGTGTGAAGTGAACGCTGATTTTCTCATCCGTAGTTTGAAACCGACGCCGATTTAATTTGCTGTAATGATAACTGCATTGCTATTGGCACCTTAAGATGCCTTCGGTAATTTCCATGAATCTGTTTGAAACGTTACAAAACTCATTGAAGCGGTTTCGGTACTTGTTGTGACCCATTTAATGAATGCATACATTTTTTACTTCTTTCTTTGTTTCAGACATGGTTTCCACTAGCAGAAAATCTCACCTGATTAACATGCGCTGTTAAAATTCCCTAACGTTTCAAGTAGCTATATATATATATATATATATATATATATATATATATATATATATATACACACACACACACACACACACACACACACATGTATATATATATATATATATATATATATATATATATATATATATATATATGAAGAAATTATTTGAGAGATATTTGATTTAGAGAACAAGAATCGGAAGTTCACTTTAAAGTTTAAATACCATTGTTACCAGAACAAGAGACCCTGAGTAGGACGTAATTTTAGGTAAAGAGTATCTTCTCAAAGAGCACCATTTTTCCTCATGTTTGAAGGTAAATCTGACTTGAATCAGCTGTGGAAATCGATATTCATAGATTTTAAAATATCAACTTTAAACGCCGTATGACGTAAAATGTGAATATTTTTTTTTAATAAGAAGCATTTCTTAAAGAGAAATCTTTCTATCAAATTAATCTGAATGATTTTTCTCAAGTGAATTAAAATAGCTGAAGAACCGACCCATCCATTGACGGAGTGAAAGGGACTCTTATTGAGAGGTGAAGACGCCTCTCAAAAAAGGGAGAGCAGGGTAAGTATGGAGTGTCAAGAGGAAACGCAGTAAAAGAAAAAGGTGTGAAGAAAGAAAGGCACGGAAGAAATTTCGAAGAAAGGAAAAATGGTAAGACAAAAACAAGGAATAAAGAAGGGAGAGAGAATTGAAAGTTCATAAAAAACGAAGGATGGAAGATTAAGAAAAACAAAAGAAAAGGAAATGAAAACATAAGAAAGCTAGAAGGAAAAGATCAGGAGAAAAACAAAACAAAAACAACTTAGGAATGGTAACCATATCAAAAAGTGGACTGACAATGGTGCAAGTAGAGGTAGCTGGAGATTGAGGTGTCCATTGGGGTCGAGGTGGCTCTGTGGGGGGGGGGGGAACCCCCAATATTTACTAAGATTTGGTGGAAAGGCAACACTTGCAATAAACAAAAATGAGCTATGGGGAAAATAACCCTAAAGAATGAATTTTGCATGAGTGAATAATTTCGTTTATTTACAACTATATCCATGTTATTGAATAATGTTAGGTGCAGTAGGCGACCTATAATAATCAAAGCTTTTGGGGTTTCCCTCCATTTGGAAACTGGGTGAGTTTAAAAAAGCCGCTCCCGCCTACCCCTCAGATACGCTTCTGTGAGCAAAGTTGATGAGTTAAACTTCCGATAGTCGTCCCTCGAGTCAAATCAATTAATAATATTTTAAAAAATTACATAATTTTTATATTGCATCAGCTGTAAACAACATGTATAGATTGACTCAGAGGAGAAAAAAAAAAGCATCAATAGTCATCCACCCACTTGCATCAATCCAGGGTATCACGGTATTGTTTTGCGTGAGCATTTATAATAATATACTTCCGGTTTGGTAGGTGCGTCGAAGCTTCACCGGACTTCCTGTTGGCCCTTTCTCTTTGGAAGCACGGCACCTATTTTGTCCGTTTCCAACCTTTCTTAGCGGGCTGGATGTTTTTTTTTTTTTCTGCTATTACACCCATATCGGAGGGCATGGGGGGAAATTTTGCCCTTCCTAAGGGATTCAGTGTGAAGTGAACGCTGATTTTCTCATCCGTAGTTTGAAACCGACGCCGATTTAATTTGCTGTAATGATAACTGCATTGCTATTGGCACCTTAAGATGCCTTCGGTAATTTCCATGAATCTGTTTGAAACGTTACAAAACTCATTGAAGCGGTTTCAGTACTTGTTGTGACCCATTTAATGAATGCATACATTTTTTACTTCTTTCTTTGTTTCAGACATGATTTATACTAGCAGAAAATCCTGCCTGATTGACATTTGCTGTTAAAATCCCCCAACGTTTCGAGTAGCTATATATATATACATATATATATGTGTGTGTGTTTG
Organism: Thysanoteuthis rhombus; assembly: GCA_963457665.1. Lineage (NCBI taxonomy): Eukaryota > Metazoa > Mollusca > Cephalopoda > Oegopsida > Thysanoteuthidae > Thysanoteuthis > Thysanoteuthis major. The sequence continues at coordinate 11,921,327 of OY735228.1, read as the reverse complement.
TGTGTTTGTGTATAATTATTGCTCTTCTATTCAGGGTTGAGCATTCTTTAGGTGAGGTAACTCATCCATTGTAAGCTTATGCAATGCTCTTCCATAGGAATAGAGCACTCTGGTGGATGAGGGTTTTCTGTGTAAATAGATATATTGCTTAAATCCAGCCTTACTAACCGTCCAGTTCCGTAGTCCAGAGGTAGGATATCGGCTTCCAGGTCTAATGTGAAGGCTTCAATTCTGCCTCGCAGTATTGGAAAGGATTATGGAAAGTTTATAGCCACACTGAATGTAATACATCGAAACAGCTGTCTGTGGATGACACAATAATATATATATATATATATATATATATATATATATATATATATATATATATATATATATATATATATATAGTCTGTCCGGAAATATTCTGTTCATTTATGGATTTTTCAAAATAATTTGAGATAGACAGATAAAAATATGTAAATTTGAATCATCATCTTCTAGGATGCTTTTTCATCATTTATTTGGGATGTTTTTTTTCCTTCAACACGTAACATGTTTGGGGATGAGTGGCAAGGCTCTTTAAAAACAAGGCGGTACACAAGCCGATTGGTTACAGCCTCAGAAAAGAGAATAGACGTCTATAATCCAATCTCTGACAAGGAAGCCTTTTTATTTCTTTTTTGATTCAACATACTGTCAAACTATATGACATTCAAACCTCATAGAAATTTGTCAGTTTTTTTTACAATGTAGTTCTAATGGTAAACCCTCTCTTGAGGCATATCCCAAATCAGTAACTCACAATTTGCCTACAGCACTCAATGTTTTATTTTTCATTTTTCTTTTTACATTTTGGACAGGAATTAGTTTTCTGAAAGTCATGGCTATGGTATAGCCGAGTAGCTAAAACATCGGAAGATAGGTATATCCTATCAGTAGATCACAATTTGCCTCTAGCATACATTCTGTGCTCTCTGCGGGGTCTGCTTTCGCTCATGGGAAAACAAGTGCCTGCTCACATGTTTGTTTTTAAAAATTCTCTTTTTGGGCTGGAATCTACAGTTTTGAATTCCTGACAGTTTGGTAGCAGCGTAGATAAACCCTTGGAAAATGGTATAGTCGGGTCGAGTTCTAACTATTTTTCCCTTGACAGTGCTAATGTTTTTGGTCGTATCTATATAATATAAAGTACTAAATTTTATTTTTCTTAAAATTTTATGTGCTATCAATTTATTAGACCTTCGAGCTTTCTGGAAATTTTGCAGGTTTGTGGAAGGAATTATTTCAAGTCTCTATAAGCGCCTAAACTAGTTTTCCTAAGGCACGCTGATCTGTGCGGGTCTGCCTTTGGATGTGTGCTAGCCCAACCTGTGAGGTTTCACAGAGGAAAAACAAACGCGTATTCGAAAACAGCAGATTACAATTTACCCACAACGCACCTATCAGGGTCGAATTTTATCAGATACAATCCGTCGATTTTGGGTGAGGTGGGGGATATGCATCCCTTCCCTCATAATACAACGAATTTTAGCGCTGAAGAAATCAGTGAGAGCCAAAATACACCAGTAATTGGAAACATGGTAAATACATGGCGGACCGAGTTCAGACCCGTTGGAGAAAATTTTCACTTTTTTTTTCTTTCATTTTCATGTGTTTCCAGTGGATTAGACCATTGGGTTATCGAAAAAGGAAATATTCAAAGGTTTCCATAAGAGGGGGGTTATATTTACAATGTCGTTACATTCTTTAACCCTCCATGGACGTAAGTGCTTCTCTCTGTTTTGATAGAATCTTTCAAATGATATAACCCTAAACTGACAATAAAGGATGTTTTTCGCAGAGCAAAAACACTAACCATAGTCCAAACATAAACTCAACGAGAAAACATCGACACGATTTAATTCCGACGTCCCCTTTTGACATATGAACAACAAACGCCAAAATTGATCTAATTAATTCTTATGTTTCAACAAAATTAATCTCGAAAGATTCAGGAGTAAGTACGCATGACTTTCGGGGTTTCTATGAGATCTCTATGAAATATAATTTGCTCCCCATTGTTGTCAGATTCAGAGAGGTTTTCCCGGCAACGCCGGGTACCTCAGCTAGTCTATTTCTGTCTGTCTTTCTGTCTGTCTCTCTCTCTCTCTCTCTCTCTATATATATATATATAGCCCCCACCCACCTATAAGGCAGTTTCCAGCTAGTTTGTCTATATGTACATTGGACGAAAAGTAAGTGTTCGGTTTAGCATTATAGTTACGTTGTAAATAGAATCCCCCACCTCTAATACCCATAAAATAAACCCTTTAAACAATCTAAGTTTTCCCCCTAGCTCATCAAATTTGGTTGAGCCGTGCCTATGTTAAAAGGAGCGCCGTGATAAATCGTCTTTTATAATAATCTATTTATAAATAGAGGACACAAGAAATAATCTATTACGAATAATAATGCAGGAACTTGCATTTTCATTTTACTACAAACGTTTGGATGAATTGGGAATGACGTGAGAACTTCCTGTGAATAAACACGCGTAAATGGATGCATAGATGTGGTGTATTCTATCCCTTTGGTCTTTCATATCTTTAAATAAATAAGTGTCCAGTCTAAATATTTATCAACGCCCACATCTTCCAGTGCGAGCATTAACTTCCGGTGTATTCTATTTTCTTTTCTTCCAACTTCCGGGTAAAATCTTGGCCTTCTCCCTCCATTTCGCGCCAGTGAACTGTGAAACCGTCGACAGATTGATATCAACATTTCAAAGCAGAAAGAAAGTATCCTGGTCATAGATGCGGTTCTGAATTGCCTTTGTGTCACTTGACCTTTTAACAAGTTCACTCATCCAGTTTTAACCCTTCCATAAAATCATTTAAGTCTTCAGTGTTAAAAAAACAAACAATATCATTGAAAAACTTTATTGATAACCCATTAGAATAGGTGCTTTCAAGCTATTGAGAAAATTGTTCTATTTTACCGTATTGAAATTCGCCACAAATAAATAAATTCATAAACGAAGTAATATACGACTTGCAATGAAAATCTCTGCTTACAATTCTTTTTCTCACGACACTGTTTTTATTTACATAATTACTATACCTGAATTCCTTTTTAATCAATAACTTTTTTCAAAGTCAATAGCAGCGATTTCCCTACTTTTGATGAAAAACCCTACTTGCATTTAAATGCAATTTGCCTGAGTAAAAACCCCACTTGCATTTGAGTAAAAGTTTCCTATTTAAAGGAGCTATGGATTACAACTAGTAAAAATATAAATATAGAATAATATTTTTTATGTAAAAAAATATCTTAAGATATTCAAAAATGTGATGAATTATTTTAAAAAATACGCGAAAATACTAAAACGATTAAAACATCATCATCTTACAAAAAGAGGTAACATTATTATATGCAGATCTTAATATTTCCCCCACATACCTGGTTTTCTATTCGTATTTCTCTAGCTTTCTTAGATCCTATTAGATCTCGTTCACATTCACTTTCTCCCTCTCCTCATCCCATTTGCTTCACTCAATTTCCTTCCTCTTAAATGCTATTACGTAGGTTTTCCGGTCAGGAATCGGGTAGATACTACACTCAGATTCAAGCTCGTACATTCGAATCTGATCATTTATGGAGGGAGCTTACCCCAGTAGTCTCTCTCAGACCCCAAATATTCACTAAGTAAAAATTCCATAAAATTAAAAAAAACAAAAAAAAAAAACAAACAAAAAATCCCATATATTCAGAAAAGATAGTATATTCTATGATTTTTGCTCTTAAAAGATCTACCATTACCCAAAATTTCAGGTTCCTAGTTGCCTACAATTTGGAATATTCATACATATGTACATTCAGTTATACATACTCTGAGCTACGGATGCACCAAAACGCAAAAATGTATTAGTGTTTTAAAAAAAAAACTTAAAGGCTTATTTCGACTGAGACTCTGCAGCTTGACGTTCTAAAGGAATTTTTCCAAGTTGTTCAAATTATTTCCGCACTGAATATCTCAACATTTCCTGATGGGTCACCCTTTAAAACTTTTTCTTTACCTTTTTATGTTCTACAAGGCATTTGCTAATTAATATTTCTCAAAGAATAATTTTAAAGTTTTGCACCACTAAAAGACTTTTCATTATTCCTCTAATATCTAAGAGAGCGAGGATGAGAAATTTCACAATTTACAATCAGGATCACCTTCTCTGCATGGTACCAAAAAGGCTTATACGGTCTAAAACATTTTTGCCTTTTTGTGTATCCGTAGCCCAGTGCATGCTCGTAATACAAACCACCAAATGCCACCATATGCAAATTTCATTTTTGAAAAATGCAGAGGAAGCAATATCAACGTTTTTTTCCCCCAAACTGCGAAAATGTGAATACAGATCTTTAACATTACGTATCAATTATTTCAAAATATTAAAACAAGCATTACTAAAAGAGGATGTGTGATAATTGAAGTGGAAGAGAGAGATTACAATATAATCCTACTTGAACGAAAACAGAAATTAGTAAGAAATAAAAAGTGGATTTAAGGAAAGAGACAAACATACTGGAATAATTTACCTCGATTAAAACAGTCATAAAAACACGAAATGGTGAAACGAAACTTTTTTTTTAATTTTTAAAATTATTGCATACTTTAAGACTATCACTTTTCAATTTCATCAAAATTCTCAACTAATACAATTCAAGCAACCAAATTTTTTACTATCTATCTATCTATCTATCTATCTATCAATCTATCTATCTATCTATCTATCTATCTATCTATCTTTCTATATATATATATATATATATATATATATATATATAGAGAGAGAGAGAGAGAGAGAGAGGGGGGGGAGAACGATAGATAGATAGATAGATATGAATTATAAATTGTGTTATGTTGTATTGAAACTAATTTAAAATTATCTCCCGTCGTCACACGATTAATACATCACTAGCCCTAGACAACGTGAATAGAATAAACAAGTAAAGAAAATGGAACTGATGCAGGAATTGAATCTGTCACCGATAAAGTTGCTGCTTCAACGTAGCGATGCTCTTACCATTGAGCTAATTAGCTGCCGGTAATGCAAAAGCCCCAATAACTGCTTTCACACCAAATTCTCATCTCGTTTATTCTCGGTCTATTTGTCTCTTTCTATGCGACAGTCATGTATTGAGAAATTGACATATCTAGTCCAACAGAATAGATAGCGTTATAATATGTAGAAACCTAGTTAAGATGATATCCTGTTGTTACAAGGTTAATACATCACTTGCCCTAGACAACGTGAATAGAAAAAACAATTAAAAAAATTGCACGATCGGGAATGAAAATGGAAATAGGTACATAATGAATAGAATAGAATGGAATAGTGTTTTCCATTAATAAACGATAATAAGTTAATCATAAAACTTTGTTTTATTGATACATCATTGAATGAGGAGAGTACAATTCAGGCTTAACATATTTATATATATACCATTCTAGTCCAAACGCCCAGTTCTTGTTTGGTTTAACTTTTTGAAACTAAAAGTAACTAAAGATAAACATGAATTCTGAAGGATCGTCTTCATACATGCTTAGTAATTATTGGTTAGAAACGTTGACATTCACCGAGTTTGTCTTTTTAATATATACATAGTAGAACATTATTTATTTATGACTAGACATTGGTTTGAAAATTCAATCTTTTTTACGATGAAAAATGGAAATGAGAATGAAATGAATAGAATAGAATGGAATTTTTTTTTACCAAATAAACAATAACAGGTTAGTCGTAAAACTTTTGCAACATTATATATATATACTTTATATAGGGTGTAATATTTATTAAAGTTTAAATTTTAGAAATATTTTATCATTAAAACGATCTTTTACTCAAAAGATTGGTGTTTCTAAAATTTGATAATTTATTTGATATGATATGTGTTTTCAAAGTATTAATTGACGATTCCTGTGAGCCAATTTCTTCAAGAATTCATAAATTCTATTTTTTGAAAACTTTTATTAAATCATTTAGTGATTCTACAGAATTTGAAATATGTGGAAAATGAACAAAAATGAGCCAAAGATAAACATAAAGTAGTAGAAAAAATTCTAATTTTGGAAAAATATTCTAGAGAAAAGTGAGGTAATTCTGAAGGATCGTTCCGTGCATACTTAGTAATTATTGGATAGAATCGTTGCCCCCCCCCTCAATAAATGAATACATAAATAAAAGCTGATTGGATAATAGAGAAAATCGTTATTCAAATGAAAGTAGGCTTTTTGTTCTCATAATTACGAAAGCATATTGCTGGTCACTGAAGAGTGCTTCAGGCATAAAATGTTATCCTTGTAACTCTTTTTCATATATATATATATATATATATATATATATATATATATATATATATATATATATATATATATATATATATATATATGTAAAGGTCGACATTTCTACGCCACCTGTAGTGAAGCATTGACTGCTGTGAACTTCAATCCTATTCCGATATTTGTATTTTAAACACAAAACCAACAAGTGGATGGGGGTCGAAGTAATTTTGTCTCCACCTTGAACTCTAAAAGGAAGTTGAAGACTTTCCCCTTGAGTATCATTTCATTAAACAAATATTGATGGGATTCTAATTAGGTGTTAGGAAGTACTTAATTCTACTTTTGTCATATTCTATCTATCTGTGAACTACTTCCTTAGGTGCGATTTTACTGGAAGCTGAATAAAAAAAAGCTTTATGTGTAAAAGTATTGTCAGATGTTCTCGATTAATTTTTTTCCCAACTTTTCAGGGAAAAACTGACAATTTTTTTCTACAGACAATTTTTCTTGATTCAACATTCTTCCAACCACCATCTTCATTGTGATGGGCAACATTTCCATCCGTCTGTCCGTTTTTCAATCTGTCACGCTTTCGAAATGAATTTTACTTTGAAAGGGTTAGGGATAGAGAGCTTCTGAGGTTGGAATCACAACTTAAATAGTGCGAAGAGGGTGTGGAGAGGGATAGAAAAGCAGGGTAAGGGAATGCAAAGGGTAGAGGATGAAACATAAAGATATTTGATTAAGGAAAACGGCTGAATTTGGCCCCTGAGAAAAGAAGGAAGTAGAGAAAATAAAATGAGGTGGGATTGAACCAGTCATTGGATATCTATGAGCAAGAAATTTGGTCAAATTCCGGAGATGGTCACTTCAAGCAATTCCCATGAGTTTTTTTTCCGGATTCTGCAATGCTTTAGATATCCACCCCACGTATACAATTAGCAAAGCAACGGGCAATTTACCAATTAATCCAGGATACGTGACATTGACAATTCCAATTGTGACACCGAATTCTCTCTTCAAATCGGACTGTTGCATATACCTACCGTAGCGTGGTCGTTAGAAAACCAGTTTCGAAGACCAAATCACTAGATGCCCCGTTATCGATGCCTTGGGCCAAACTAAGCTGAATTCAATTGAAAATTGAAATTTCTTTTTCTCTCTCGCCCTCTTGATATTCACACAAACCTTCTATCGAAAATTTGTATAATTTATTTGGAATTTAGAATATAATCTACAAGTTTTCAACAACTACTTCCAAAAAAACAAATTTCCTCCACCAATTATTTTCCGAATCTGGTTCTTACGTATTCATTTTGGAGGATAATGTCAGTTTTTGATTAAATTATGCAAATGAATTTCGAAATCCATGACGAGAAATGATCTGCTTTTTTTTTTTGCTTCTCACAACCTAAAAATAAGAAAATGATTTAGCTTGAAAATACAGAAAACTGTACCAAATAGACTTGATATTGACATGTCTATATTACTATAAGTGTGAATCTGGGGATCTGTTTGTGGCCTCGAAATATGAATCTGAGAATCTGTTTGCGGCCTCGAAATAGCCGAAATCTGCACTGGAGCCCGAGATATTGAAGTCATCATCATCAGTCTTGTAACGTCCGTTGATGGACATAGACCTTCTCCAGGATCCACCAAATTCCTCTATCATGGGCGTCGCAGAGCCAGTATTTTCTGAATTTGTCTAGTTCATCTCTCCATCTTGTTTTTTGTCGTCCTCGGTTTCGCATGTGGTCTCTGAGGATCCATGTTGTGAGTTGTGATAAACCATGAAAAAAATTTCGGGTTTTTGCAACTTGATAATAACAGTGTGGGATCTGCGTTTGTGCTAATGCCAATCTATTTCATAAAGACCGATTTATCAAGGGAGATATCTATTTAATGCTCGTAGTAGATTCCTTTATCTATTCATTTATTTTCAACTGCGTAAGTAATCTGGGTTTGTTCAGGCCACATAAAATTTCACTAAAGAGTTGCCCACCGGGTCACAAGGTTGTCATGTAAAAATCATAACCAAGATACGGGGATACGGACTATTAACGAATGTACCTAAAGCACTTCTCCGTATAGAAAAAACATCGAGTACAGCCTTTAAAAGCCCAAATTATGGGTAAACAGAACGTCCCGTGCACCTCAAACAGAATTGGGATTTGCTTTTCCGCAGGGATTGGCCAGTAAGGAATATTGAATGATGAAGAATATGAAAAAAAAACGAACGTTTTGTTTTATACAATTTTTTAAAACTCTCTCTCTCTGTCTCTCTCCATCTCTGTCTCTCTCCACCCTGGTGTTTGATCTACTCAATTAACCTTCCACGTGGCACTCGGGTCCACTTTTTACTTTCCGTACCTAACGACCTAGCAAGTTGTTGATGTTTCACCCATTGGTTGGACCCTTTCCCCTAAAATCACATGGTTCACATCGAACGCGCCCAAACAAGTTTACGTCACTAGCGGTCGACCAAAATACTGCTTACAATCTGTGTATTTATCTTCTCTAGTGTTTCGAGTTGTCCTTTTCATAGACTGGTTGCCTCCCAAGGCAAGAAAGCTTGGAATCTGCCCTGCTATTTTACCCATAAGTGGATAGAATGGAGTCATGTTTCCCCAAGGGGCTTCGTGCAAATTGACCGTTAACAAATTGAACTCAGCCTGTCAATTCCATTAGTCACGCCGTTAGCCAATACACCACTCGTGCCCTCCATATTTAGTACATTAACGTATGAATTGTCCATATTTCATTGGTGTTCCATTATGTTTTTCTTTCATCTCATTCTGTTGCATTTTACCTCAAATCCCAGGTCGTTTTTACAGTCTACGACCGTTAAGCGAACAGCATAGATCAGAAAATAAAGAGCAGATCTAGTTAATCAGTCAATAGAAATCGTCATGCGGCCAATGCCGTGTTGGGCGTAATCAATAAAAAAAATTGAAAAGTGAGTGATCAATGAAGGAATTCTCTCGTTTTTTTTTTGTAGAGCTGCGACGACTTGAATTTTCAAGAAACAAGCAAGGAATCAATTTAGTAGAAATTTACTTTGCAAACTTCCAATAAGAGTCTAGGAGTAGGAAGAGGAGAATAGAAAGCTAGATCGTTTACTGAGCGGGTAGGAAGAGAAAGTTAGGTAGTTTAATAAGAAGGTAAAGAGAGAGAGAGAGAGGGGGGGAAGAAAAGAAAGTTAAACAACTTTTTCAAGGGAGTAGCAAGAGAGGGAGATAAAATAGAGTTAGGTAAACTGATTAGAAAGTAGGAAGATTTTGAAAATAATGAAAATAATCCATATTTGTTTAACATTTATTTTAAAACATGGACGGACAACGCGAATTGGAAGAGATAGATGAGTGAAAGAAAAGATATATTGGTTGTAAAGAATGAGAGGTGTGATATAATGGAGGCAGAAGAAAGGTATATCGTTTACTGGGGGGGTAGGAAGAGAAAGTTAGGTAGTTTGATAAGAAGGTAAAGGGAGAGAGAGAGAGACAGTGGGGAGAAAAGAAAGTTACACAACTTTTTAAGAGAATAGCAAGAGAGGGAGATAAAGTAGAGTCAGGTGAATTGAGAAAATTGATAAACAATAATACAAAAGACCTCTTACTTATATCAGATAAAAAAAAAGAAATAAAAACGTTTATTTTCTTAAGGTTAATTTATGATTGCTAGGTATTATTCGATGTTCCATACATACAATTTCAAGATATTAAAAAGAAAAACCTTGTAGCACTTTGCCAGTGCGTAATGTAGGTGGGGTAGCCGGATCCACCGGATCCCCTTGGATTTGCGCCTGCACGTGCCGTTATGATCACCAAGCCCGGCGATGTTGTTTCCTGAAAAAATAGCCGCAGGACTAAATACGTCACCATTATTGGAAAAATAAAAAGAAAACGTAATCTGGAAAAGCCATTATTCGCGAAGCAAAACAAAACAAGAAATATGAATTTCATAAATGGGACGAGGTGATATTTTGAACTTATTCAATTATATATATCTATTTATATATACATACATATGTGTGTGTGTATGTGTGTGTGTGTGTGCGTGTACGCGTGCGTGCATACGTGTGTGCATGCGACTCGAAGACACAAAACCCTGATCTCAATCCTACCGAGCATGAATGGAAGTATTTTGACAGAATATTGCGCGTAAGGTCGACAAAAGTTTCATCGATTACAGATCTGAGAGAAATGTGGCCAGAAGAATAGAAAAACACGATTCAATTAGTTATCTGTAATCTTATTCAAATCTATGCAAAATCTTGTCTATGTAATCAAACTAGCTAAAGGAGGGTTTGCAAAATATTAGGATGGAATTTCACCTGATTAACTCAATTACTGTTGGAGTTTTTAAAAGTTTAATGGCAGCTGTGTTTTTTACCCTAACTTAAAACATATCATAGTCCACAGTACATAACGACGCATAACTAATAGGAGGAAAGCATTTAATATGAATAGAGATATATTGAGAAACTCTCTGTCGATGTGTTTAGAGCGTGACGTATACAATGAATGCAAAATTGCTGCTATGACTTACGAATGTGAAATATGGGAACCATCTTACAATCGCAAAGTGAGCCCATTAAGTAGTAAATGCATTAGGAATAGACCTAAAACAAAATGAAGGGATTAGATAATTTTGCAGGTAAGACATTAAAGAGGTCAGCACAAATGCGATCGACATGAAAGGAGATGGGAAAGGCCTTTGTTCAGCAGTAGACTAATAATGGCTACTGATATATATATATACATATATATATATATATATATATATATATATATATATATATACACACACACACACACACACATATATATATATATATATATATATATATATATAATGTGTACTTTAGAGAGTGAGACAGACTCGGGAGTGAAGTATTTGGTGGTAAGGTTTATTAATCCTTATATGTCAATAGTCCATACATGTTTCGGGATTCTTCCCTTCATCAGTGGTGTGTGCTGTGTGAGTGTGTATTAAAATGTACCATGTGGAACCAGAGTCCACGACCAGGAGCTATGCATTGTGGGTGAGTTTTGTAGTCAGGGCTGCTAGAGGCCTCCTGCTGAATGGAAGAATGTCCAGTAGGTATCAGGTCTTTGGTAAAGCAGCAGCAGTTGGTCTTGGGGAGGGCAGAGTGTCAAGGTAGGGGGTAGTGATGTGGAGTTGGATTTTTTGGTAAGTTTGGGGTAGTGTAGAAGGAGGGGTGGTGAGGTCAAGGAGCTACATAGGTATCAACCTTAGGAGTTATTGAAAATGTTTTTATATATATATATATATATATATATATATATATATATATATATATATATATATATAATGAGTATTATAGAGATATATGCCGAGTGAATGTCAATTTGACTTTCGTGCCTAATGTACTCATCAGCAACCAGTAATATGTTTTGTTATTACTGGGCGCGTAAGATACGAAAAGTTGACATTCACCGATTATATATCCTTGTAATTCTTTTTTCATGATAATAGTTCTATTTACTTCGTTGAATATTGAGCATTGTGATTTAACATCAACAACGGATAAAATTCCTTTCTTCGTGTATTCTTACGAATTGAAAATATATTATGAGCAATATATATATATATATATATATATATATATATATATATATATATATATATATATATATAACTCAAAATCTGTATATCTGTCTGTTTGTCCGTTCCATTTTATAGGCTGCAATTTCAGGGTACATTCTTTCACGGCGGAGGACATGAGCTATATTGAGTCGACGTAGGAGGTCATTCAAAATCATCAGAGGTAATTTCTAGTCATTCCAAGCCAATTTAAACAATTGTGCGCAATACTTTTACTCCACGAAGCTGAAATTTGTCATAAAGACTCATTTCTTTATTCATTTACGTGATCGACAGTTCGATTTGGTACTTAGTTAATTACGAAGCATGCCTCCTAATAAGATTTCTTTATAATCATCACATTCTGTCGGACATAAAACTGTTCAAGCTGATGATATGCATACTGTCGGTAAGATGGGAACACGCACATGCACACACTCTTATATATATATATAGGTGTGTATGTGTGTGTGTAAATATTCATACCTTCGACCGTAGAGTAGAGGGATAGATGGTTCAAGTGCACTATTTCGAACTCCTGCTTATCAAGACTATTGCTAGCTCAGTCGGTAGAGCAGAGTCGCATTAAGACTGCTTCGAGTTCTGCACGACGCCCATTTCTTTATTCATTCACGTGGTCGGCCGTATACTTACACACACACACACACGCACACACATACACTCACACACACACACACACACACACAATGGTCCAGACATGTTTCGGGATTTTTCCCATCTTCTGTGGTGTGTGCTGGAAAGAAACATTGTACATCTGAAAAACATTCACCCCTGTAGACTTTACGCCAAGGCAGTGTAGGTGTCAGTAAATTAACAGTTGTTCATTTCGATAGGTATACTTTTTACCACTCAAACTGTAAGTCTTTTCATAGCTATGTTTGAAGCACTATATGTCTCCTGTCTTGGATGCCGTAAGCTTACAACTGAAGAGAAATCCCATGCCTTGGCCCAGCCGGAGGAAAGATTTTCTATTATTCTTGTGGTGCAAGATATTGGAGTCCAAGTAAGGCAGCTTACGACCTGAGAGCTGGTGTTTCACTCAAATCGCGAGAAATCAGTAAGAGCAAGATGGAAACTTCTTTCTAGAATCATCCATAAAGAAATATATATGTACATGCCTATCTCATGACTTGAATAATTGCAGTCCTCAGCGGTCGAGCCCAGGTAAAAGCCAAGATTTCGAATTGTGATTTTCAAAGCTGGAAAGCGCTTCAAAATCGGAAGAATGATACAATACCATCTTCCCATCATCATCATTATCACACAACAGTGGTCTTTCTTATCTCCTTCCATGACAACCGCGATTGCATTGACCTCTGATAAGTCTTACCGGCAAACCTTTCTATTTCATCCCACCATTTCATATTTTCAGTGCGTTTTCTGTCCCATACGCACCAAACGGTTAACCTTTTGCATAATCTTTTGTCATTTTTTCTTGCTAAGAATCCAGCTCATCTACATTTTTATTACTTGATTAGTTGCATGGTATCATTTGCTGTAGTCCTACCTCTCATCCATGTTGATCTTTTTTCTATCTCTTCAGTTGAATATCCCCTAAATTGGCTTTGTGCAGCACTAAGCTAAATTTGTAAACATCTACATTCATACACATATGTATACATGATATATATGTGTGCACTAATGTACAGATATATGTACGTAAACTTTCCGTTTTTACCATTAAAAAGGAAAATTTTATAAGTCAAATTTTATTTAGTACCTAATTTGTCAACGTTTAAATCAAGTGTTTCACAGCCAATGACGCTCAAACAACGGTGACACACCTTTTGGGGGATGGCATCACGTAGAGCAGACGTGATTAAGACACGAGTAAACAGCGTCGCAGAAATTATGTCAGAATAAAACTCCGATGACAAAATTCAAGCGTAAGCGATAAATGTCAATCCATTCATTCATTTATATCCTTCTCTTGGACAAAAGTGAATCGGTCCTCGGGAAACAGAAGGAAGCTATATTGACGTCTTCTGGCGGATAAAATCTGTTTCCTATTTCTCACTTTTTGTATCTTTAACAATTGAGAATATATACAACGAATTATACATTTAAAATGATGTGTACTTCGACAGCTATTTCTTCTCTTGAGCAGATTTCGTTAAAAACGACAAACGAATTTTATTGACTCAACTTTTCATTAAATTTACTCTGTTTGCGGATTAATTGATATATCTGAGTGTGTGCGCGCGCGTGTGGGTGTGTAATTCAAAGATGCATTCTAGGATGCGCCGGAGCATATCAGTGATGTTACTAAAGTCATCGGTTGACGCAGATCAATCGATCTTAATATCACTTTGTAGACAATGCTATCTGGGTTCGATGAGTGTTCAATATCGGATATACAGCATATTCAAATGGATGTACACTGACAATTCTCTGCTTCGCAGTAACTCCAATTTCGTGCCAATGTAATTATCAGACCGTCTGGCGATTGCATAGAATCTTCTGTGTATATTAATATCTCTATCTATCTATCTATCTATCCATCTCCCTCTCTTTCTCTCTCTCACTCTCTCTCTCTCTCTCTCTCTCTCTCTCTCTATATATATATATATATATATATATATATTTATTGTGTCATCCACAGACAGCTGTTCCGATGTATTACATCTCTTCAGTGTGGCTATAGACTTTATCCCATCCAGTACAGCGAGGCAGAACTGAGACCCCCACATCCTACCTCTGGACTACGTAAGGCTGAATTTAAGCGATATATTCATTCACGCAGAAACTCCTCATCCACCAGAGTGCTCTATTCCTATGGAAGAGCATTGCATAAGCTTACAATGGATGAGTTACCTCACTTAAAGGGTGCTCAACCCTGAGAATATATATATATATATATATATATATATATATATATATATATATATATATATATATATAGGAGTCATCCCATCCCATCCCATTCAGACCTTTGAAATTAGAAAAATGGTGGAAAAAAATCTTTTACCCCTGAATGTAAAAAAGAATTTTCCCTCGATATTGACCCATAAAGTGAGGAAAAAAATGCTCTTGCCTCTTCAAGTGAAAAAATTATCCCTCCATTCAGACCCTGAGAAGAGAAAAATCTCCCCCTCCAGAAAAATAGAAAGAGAAAAAATCTCCCCCTCCGATTTCGATCCCTAAAAAGAAAATGAAAACAGAAATTTCCCCACGATTTTGACCTCTAATCGTGTAAAATTAAAGTTTATTATTGATTCCGACCCTTAAGAGTGAAAAAATAAAAGTTTCCTCCATGTGTTCCCTAAATTTCGTGTTTTGTAAAAAATACACTGTAGCGCCCCCTATACTTTTATTCAGGAATTAAATACGAAACTTCTTCTTCTAGGTAGATATCAAAAAATGTCTCTTCCTCCGACGTCCCCTATAAAACTCCTGGGCCTCATAACTTGCTATATTTCGCGCAGACTTACTCACATACACGAATTTTTTTGCACAATTTTGCAAACGCACATAACTGTATACACAGCATTCACCTGAAAACATTTTTACAGCACACAAAATTTGTAGAGAGGAAGGGGGCTCCATTTATGATACAGTTATACTGCTGAGCCCATTACATCATTTTTGCAAAACGCGAAATTTAGGGATCGAGTGTTATGTAGATTAGATGATGGGAACTTATATTTTTCCCTTTTAGGGGTCAAAATCAAGAAGATTTTTTTTCAATTTTAGGGTTCAAAATATTGGGGAAAATTTTTCATTTCCAGGGACCAAAATCGAGGGGAATCTTTTTTTACTTTTATAGGTCAGAATGGGTGGAAAATCATTTCTTTACTTTTAATTGGGGAAGGGGAATTCACTTCCAATCTTAGGGTTCAGAATTAATTGGATTTTTTTTTACTTTCAGGGATCAAAATCAAAGTAATTTTTCAATTACTTCCATTATCAGCAGCATTGATATTAGATTATTTTTGGTGTTAGATGTAAATTTAGATAATTTCAGATGAGACTCAAATATTTCAAGATTATTTTGGCAAATTTCCAATACATTTTTTATGAATTTGGTCTTTTTGGTTTGACAACCCAAAATGTCTTTTTAATTGATCCACTAAATTTAGATGAAAAACATCCTCGTTTCAAATGTGGAATGCAGCAGACACTCTGCCACAACAAGCTCGATTTTCAATATATTTTACGATTTAACTAAATCAAGTCAATTAATCATTGAACTTACTAGTTTTCTTTCAATCAATTTTCAGAGGCCTGCTTTATTTTTGAAAGATTTAACCATGCAACGTGCACATGAAAGAATAATGCTGGGCCTCACACGGAGAGAATACAAGACAGCACAGTACATCCGAGAAAAGACAAGACTTAGTGACATCATAGAATCCATTAAAAATCTCAAATGGCGGTGGGCTGGCCATGTTGCAAGAATGGCAGACAATCGATGGACATCGTGACTCACAACACGGATCCCCCGAGACCACATACGCAACCGAGGCCGGCAAAGTGTTAGATGGAGAGACGAACTAGACAAGTTCAGGAAGTACTGGCTCTGTGACGCCCATGATAGGGAAGTGTGGCAAATCCTGGGGAAGGTCTATGTCCAACGACGGACGCTAAAAGACTGATGATGACGATGATGATGATGATGATGAATAGAACAGTTTAATTTTTCTGTCTTCAAAGGAGTTATTTGTTGTTGTTATTGATGAAAATGTAAAAACCTGCTTTTTAAATACAGCTAATTAATGTATCCTTATATAACTTATAGGAATAATGAAATCATTTTTTCGATAAAAAATCGGCACCTGAAGAGAAAAAATCTTGTATATAAAAGTTTTCCTTGCCAACTTCTCAAATAACTCACTACAGAATGTGTATGTATGTTGAATGAAGCTGAAAATAAGAGTAAATAAAAAAGAGTAATTTGAAACATTGCAAAATTTTACTCAATAATTGATAAAAAATAGTTTTTCGTTTGTTTTGACTGAAATTTGGGCCTTATCATTTCTAGCAAAGAAAAAACTCGAGAAAAGAAATACTTCTTTTCGATTTCAATTACTCATTTGAATTAGGGTGACGTTGTTTGTAGGATTATTTCTCTGATCATTCACGAAAATTCATTTCATGATATATATGTTTTATCGTCCTGTTTTTCCAATGTTGTTATTCAAGATGTAAAACAAAATTATTTCTCAGAAATTCCACTGTTTTTTCCTTCGTTTACATTTTTTAACCTCTAAATGGAGCGAAAAAAAAGTACCCGACGAAACGGCAGTCGGGAAAACATCACTTCGACAGAAAGGTTTTCTGCGAATGGGTGCGTGGCGAAACTGCTGTCGAAGATAAGTTATTCCACAAAACGACCGAGAACCCAATTTTTGATAAAAGAACAAAAAAGTACAGTTGATCCTCATACTATTTCAATGCCTTTGAAGATGATGAGAATGAACACTGAAATAATAACTAGATCTACAGCACCTCCTTGTTTGTTAATCGAATATTGATAGTTTTCAGAACAATAGCACTTAACTGCATATTTCATTGGCTCTGAAGTATAATTTGCACCTCATGGGTGCGTATCACCTAATGGTTAACGGTACGGAGATTGGGATAGGCGAGCCGAGTTTAAACCCCGACTTTCTCTTCGCATTAACACCCGAAACAAAAGCATGAGTCATTTAATTCCCCCAACCAGCTATTTGTAAATGACAGGATAGTTCTTTTATTAATTTTCGGTTTTTGTTTAATGTGCTTCTCTGATTTGCTGACTTTCACCATAATTTTTCTTTCACTTCATTATGTTTCGTTCTATATTCCTTTCCGTATTTGTATCAAAAGTATTTTTCATCTTTTACGGACTTTCACTCAAAAGAGGCAGACAATTTGATTTCAAACTAGAGACTACCCTCTGGTCAAAGCTTTCAGAGCATTGTGGATCACCAAGTGTACGACTTGACACCAAGTCCACCCTGGTCACCCATTGCATCCGGGTCTATCTCCAGCTGTCCTAACCTTGCCGCTGGACCAAGACAGGCAAACAGGGACTAGAGAGTGAGACAGAGGGCGCCCAACCCCCCTTCATTATAATTCAAGTCAAGCGTAAATCTGCAGCTGGTGCACCACCTAGAACAGAAACCATAGTCATCTTCGAATTCGAGAGGTGAACATGTGTATCCACGAGCGCAGGTAGAGAATGTGGGGAGTTTGAGCCCCTGACCATTTTATTGTCCTCATTAAAACTGCCCTTTCAGTCAAAATTCAAAACCATATTTTCAATTCACAACACGTTACAAGTCATTTGTTTTCAGCTGTTGGTTTGGCTAGTAGAACATAATTTAATTTATGATTATTATTGTTGTTGTTGTATTAGTAGGATTATTATTAGTAGTAGTAGTAAAGTTGTTCTAGGATATTTAGGTGCAGTGATGCAGTAATCATCTCTTATGTTTGAGTGTTATCTTTTTTAACCATGTCCACGCCTCTCTGAAAGTCAGGGCTCGTCATTGAACACAAGCGTAATGCTCGGATATTTTTAGATGGAGAACGGAACTCAGGGAGAGGCTACTTTCAGTCTCGTGCCTTTCGTCTTCCATTGATATGCGTTCTATTTACTATTTTTAATCTAAAAAAAAATCCACCGCGTCCTCCTTCCAGTTATCTACAATAATAATCAGGATGTTATGAAATGATTTTGGTTCCCGCCAAATCGTTGGGAGTTCTCTAAGTGGAGGGACGCCACTCAAAATACAAGTGTAGATTTTTATATTTACACGATTCTTTGCTTCATTGATGGTCATGATAAATGTACAAAACAGGCCTGGTTGATGGCTGCTACCGATATTCCAAGCGTGACAGACATGATTTGAAGAGAAAGAGAGAGAGAGAGAGAGAGAGAGAGAGAGAGAGAGAGAGAGAGAGAGGGGGGGTGAAAAGAAAGTTTTAAAAGAGCTATGGAAGAGAGAGGGTGAGAGAAAGTTGAGTAGTTCAACGAGAGAGTGGGAATGGAGAGGAGAAAAAAGTAAGTTAGATAATTAAAAAAAGGGTAAAGGAACGGAAAAAAGGGAAAATCATCATCATTATCATCATCATCATCATCATCATCAT